>OW679202.1:61033447-61229915 GCA_940337035.1 Agriotes lineatus
GGGTATTACGGTGTGCTTCGGCTGAGTTACGGATGATTAGGTACTCTAGAAGGTGGTACTTAGGTTAACCTTACTCAGGCCGTATAAAAGATGGAGACCTGTGCTTCTCACGTCGAAAAAAACAACGTCATGGAGATCTAATATTTTTTATTATAACCGAGTCTATATGCACTACATACGTTTAGAAGCCCCGCGGTGTTTCGAAGGAGGCTATAATGCAGTCAGACGATTGTCGGTGGCTCGTCTACCAACAAGAAAGGCTGGCTGCCACTCTGGTGCAGGTTACTGCGGTGTCGGACTGCTTTATACTTACTGAAATAAGAGAGAGACACAATCGTACTAAGAGGTTTTCCTGCGATGTTGGACTGTGCTCCATCTAGTGAAGTAAGAGAGATGCAAAGAGTCGTTGCGCACACAATTGTACTAACAGGTTTTCCTGCGATGTCGGACTGTGCTACACCTAGTAAAGTAAGAAAGAGGTAAAGAGTCAGTGCACACACAGTTGTATTCACAGCTTTCCCTGCGATGTCGGACTGTGCTGCACCGAGTGAAATAACGGTTAATCAAATTGTGATCTGTTACCGCAGTTCTCTGTATTACGCGTAGAACTACCACATGCACCAGACTTGGTTTTCTTAGTGCAATTTAAGAATATACATAATGCTTTACAGGGTCTAATATTAATAATAAAAGCGTTATAAGCTGGGGCATTCTTTATGAATCGGACGGTTTAGTATCCATACAAATAAAAATGTTAAGCAGTACATTTTTCTTTTCCTTTGTTCCTTGCTTCCCATGGAGCATAAGACTACACAGTATATAGAATAGCATAGAATACAGTTTATTTATTTGGATGCAAGTTATAGAAACTTGCAGTGATAAGCAAATAAACGTAATAACTCACAAAAGTCTAAACTTGTCTATGAGTGACATTGTATATATAAATACTTACTCAATGTAATACCCATAAGCAGTCAGAACAATACGAACAATTTGTATTATTTCAATAAGCTTACTTAGGAGTGAGGGAAAATAGATCATTCTACACAGTTCTGTATAGAATATTTTAGTTTAACATATTGTAAAATAGCTCTCCAAGTTTTCTTCAATGGACCAAAAAAGAAACTGAGATTGAGTGGTTGTATGTAGAGTTTGGAGGCAATAACACAAAACGTATGTCGTATCTCTGGTATTAGCCAAGACTTCGATGTTCAAATGAGAAGACAAATTATCTTCTATTACAACTTTGGGGCCATAATGGTAGCAACCTTACGGAACTAATCTTGAAGGGTGGTGACATCAAACCTCTTCGTGCGGTTAAAATAACGTTTTTTCTGAACCCCACTCGCTCCACAGTTACATCATCGTCCAGCTGTATAAACCACATAGCATGGCAACATTTCGCCAGGTGCAGTCACAGGAAACATGATTGATATAGCACTTTTAGTTGAATTTATGTAACATTTCGGACATTTTCCCCAGAATAAAATGCAGTTTGTTATACCTGGATTGTTGCTTAAGTTTTTGTATAGTTTAGGATACTTGCAGGTGGGAGTGCAAATGTAGATTCTAAATCTCGAAATATATTACAAATTTTTCACTGGTTTTTTCCGATCGGCTTTTTTTAATATTCTGGCACTGTCATTTTATTAGTATGCCTTTATGACTATTTAAAAACAAAGAGGCCCATTCGGAACCAGGTAAATCTTCTTTAAAACAAGTACGGGTAACACGCAACTCATCTAGATAATTCTTAACAAGCATTTCTCTCGCGGCACTCCCAAATTCAGCATTGGCAATTAAGATGTAAAAGATGCAACAAAACGACTTTACGATTTTGTGCAGATGTACGAATCCGTATAAGAATACCAAACCTTACTAGTCAGGGTAAAAAACAACATAAACATGGCAAAAACTTACCTACCGATTGAGCCGTTCATGTGTACCTAGACTGTTCGAACGCGCCACAGTAGGTAAGGCTGTGCCTAGACTTACTCCTACCACATCATAGAAGATTCTAGAGTTGCTAAATTAAAGTTACAACATATTGAATTTAATACGTCAGCTGGAAAAGGTTTACCCCAATGGGCAAAGCAAGCCGTTTGTAAGGTACATTTATCTATCTGATAGCCTCCATCTATAATCTGTAGGTGGTTCAGAAGTACGATCTTTTGGTTCCCGGCCAGAAAATCTGAGTTCAAACCACAGCAACTCCAACGACCTTCACTGCTACTCCCCAATCCAGCTGTGTAAACCGTGAGACCTTAATGCCTAAAACCTCCTCAAAGAGGAAAGGCAGATACATTTGAGAATGTTAACAAAGCTGACAACGATAGTATATATGTAATCAAACCTAGTAGTCTGGTCTGAAGTTTAATACATTTTACTCTTCGACATTTATTATTGTCGTCTAAACGTTTTTTTCGTAAAATCATTAGGGCAGCTTTCTAATCTATCTTGATACGATGTTATTTTGAAGTCACTTCAAATTATATAGTTTGGCACATACCACGGAGCGTTAACATTTTATTTTGGAATCTTTGAAGGATTTCGATGTTTGAATAGCTAGCAGTATTCCACATTCGTACCCAGTAGGTCTGATCTGTTTAATAATGGTTTTGTATAGTACGAGTACTACAAGCATATTTCAGCTGCAGCTATATTCCAATCAACCAGAACATTTGACTGAATTTAATACCGAGTTGTTATCTCTTGGTAAAAATATGTTTTCTTCAAGTTACTGTTTTATCTAGATGTATACCAGATATTTTACATCTTCGGCTTGTGATAGGGTGGTGTTGTTCAGGGTTATTGCTGGACGTATATCTTTTTTTCATCGTAAATGGTTAGATAATTCTGCAAGTTCGTGAAAGCAGCAGCAGGATTTTTATACGATGCCAGGACGGCCATATGGCGTATCGTCTAAAAATGTTGCTACCGTTGTTAATCTACTAGTTGGTATGTTCGCTGTGTATAAAATATAGAGTGCTTGCCCTGAAACACTATCCTGGGATATCCCGGAAGTACTAGGGTGCATGTCTGTGTATCATTTTTGCTATTTTATTAGAAACCGTCTACAATCTACGTCTCAAATTTAAAAAAATGATAAAAGTGACATGGTGGGCTTCATGCCATACCTTATCAAACACTTTCCTTATGTCCAAGAATGTAGCGGAGTAGTACCGTTTGTATTTTAGATAGTTGCTATTTTTATTACTATATTGTGTACCGGCCTCTTCTATTGTTCCATGATATTCTCTAAAGCAAAATTGATGATTTGGTATGAGTTTTCCGTGTTCTATTACTGGTTTGAGTTGTTCAAGTAACATATTCTCGAAGACTTTTGATAACGCTGGTGGTAAATTTATAGATCTACACGATGTTACATCATTTAAGTTTATCCCGGCATGATTGTTAACACTTTCATGTATTTAGTCCTAGCTTGCTGAAGAACTGGGGCTTTTATTGCTTAATTTCCGTTAAAATAATTTTTGTCATTACTTTGTATTTAAAGTCTTCGATAGTGAGCTTTCTTGGGAGTTTACCAGTGATGGATGCGATTTAAATATGTATTTCAGACGTGTGGCAAATTTTTAGGGTATGAACGGGATTTTACGATAACACCAGAGGGGGGAGGCAACGGTAGTAAACCCCCCGATCTTCCACAGCTAGCTCGTGGGAGGGTATGGTTCACGTTAATCGTGAAGTCCAATTCTGCCTTAGGACAGTGAAAATTATAATGAATTGCCAAAGTGCCACCGTGAATTTCAGCCCTTAGATCGATAGAGAGAAGAGCACTGCAGAGTTAAAACAAACACAACAGCATGCAGTGATGTTAAGCAAAGCTAGTTACTAATTATTATTATTATTATTTAACAACTAATAAAAGCAAAAGCCAAAGGCTCGTGATGCTCAAAATTACATAAGGAAACTTAAATACTATGGATAAACACTAAATTAATATATTTTACATAACGTGCACACGAAAGAAGGTAATACATAATTATAAGAAAACAAATTTACGGATTTACTACATGTACAGCACTGTGAAGTGAACGTCCCTTAATTTAAGCACATCGCTGGAGCTATTTGCACCCCGATAAAC
Source organism: Agriotes lineatus (assembly GCA_940337035.1). Lineage (NCBI taxonomy): Eukaryota > Metazoa > Arthropoda > Insecta > Coleoptera > Elateridae > Agriotes > Agriotes lineatus. The sequence goes on from OW679202.1 coordinate 61,037,553, forward strand.
ACCTAATTATGTAATTGCATATTGGTACCTGAATTGAGAAAAGTTGACCTTAATAAGGGAAGTTGCAAAGGAGTTGATGCCACCCCAAATTCTGCTTTGGACCATTATTGTGGACCCACAGTGCAGTTAAGTTTTTAATGACTTTAAAGCTTATGCTAGGTGCAACCTTGTAATCGTAAGCCACCCTCAACCATTAACACCACGTCATTGAAACACTCCTGGTTTATTAATCCGCACACTGTTTGAAATCCGCCGAGCGAAGGCAAAATAACACATATGCTTTCTTTTAATTTACGTAGCAAGTTAGCGCGGCAAATAAAACGTAACATAACTTGGCGGAAATTAACGGAAACACGGGGAAGCCAACCTTTGTAAACAAAACGTCGGCAACTGTGCGTTGAAAATGTCAATTCTTTCAGTGCTGTATGAAAGCTCGATCTTACATTTGCAAATTATTTGAAGGTGTACAGGAACATACTTAATCGAAATGTTCAGAAAGGGACGAGCTTAAGATTTGACAAAATAATTTAACAAAATACAGAGGCTTTTCCTTAGCGTTTCTTGCCAATTCTCATTTTTCGTATCTGATTAGTATTAGTAATTGTTGCGGGCATTAATTGTAAGTGTAGCTTTTCACAGTTAGGAGTCAATTGATTATGTGGCGGACAGGTTACTAAGGTGTTCCTGTATTTATTGATTTTTCATGGTAAATAAGCATCAATTGTTGGAAGTTTCGCGCTGCCTTGTTGAACCTTCTTTTATCCATTTCTGATCTTGTTATTTGCCTATGTTTGCGCATCTTTCGTTTTTCTTCATTTTTTGTCTAATATGACAGGACATAGGTACTTCTTTGATTTGTGTTATGCTATAATCATCAGGAGTTGCTTGCCAGGAAGCTTGTTCTTGTTTGGTTTGACTGTTCCGGTCTTGTTAGAAACATTAAGATGGCTTTAGTTATTTTGTACGTAATTATGAACACTTTGTCCCCGAACGGGTTTGCTTCTTTCACCACCATCTAACGGAAATGGCGCAAACTTGACTGCTACACTCCTATAGAATGCTGTGCCATATTATTCATTTTCATATAGGAACTGATCCAAATAGTTAATTAGGGCAGATTGCAGAATTTATCTAGAATTAGTGCATATTTTTATATTTTTGAAGAGCTTTTTAATGAGCTTTCTTTTGATCTGTTACTTCATGCTTCTAAATTCAACTGTTTTTATATGCGTATTTTAGCATAAAAACCAATTTAAACCCTTTAATTGCTTTATTTCATTGAATAACAAACAAACGCTGCTAAAATTATAATTTAAATACTTCTCCCTCTAAACAAAACATAAAACCAGATTTAGAAAATACAAATCCAGTTTTTGTTGATATAAGAAAGAATAAACAAGAAAACGAGAAATGCAGACATAAATTAATTCCAGAATAAAATATCAGATTTAAAAAAACAAAAACGAAATAACACAAAATGCTATACGTACGTACGTTAAATGTTCAAATATTTCTTCCTCTATTTTCTGTGTGTTAATGCTATACAGAGATCTCATAATTTGCAAATATAATTACTTCGATTTGTTTAAATGTATATCTCTGTATTTTTGGAAAGTACTTTTAATGAGATTTTTTCTGCTAGTTTATTTTCCAGCCCCAATTTAAATGGCTTTCCAAATTTAATTGTGTCCTGCTTTTTTAGTTTTTTCGTATTTGTTATATCTGGTTTCAACAGTATTGGGATTTTTATTTTCTAAATCTGGTTTGTTTTTGTGCTCGAAAAGTTGCAAGTGCTTATTTGCTTTATAACGGCAATTGTTTGTCATCGTTTGAAATAAAATATGTGTAAAAAACGATTTAAGCCTCTTAAATCGTTTTTGACGTTAAAACATGCATTTCTGAAAAATTGTTGAATTTAAAGGTATAAAGTAACATATCAAAAGAAAGCGCATTAAAAGGGATTATGAAAAACAAATCCTAAATTATTAAATTTTGCAAATGTTGAGCACCCTGTATAGCATTAATACCCACAACCACTACTTTACACTCTAAAGGTAATTCAGGAAAAATTATTTTTTCTTAACGTTTTCCTTCATTTAATTGTTTTCTGTTACTTACAGTAATCGCATAAAATTCGCATTTTCTTGCATAAATTCGTTAATATATCCAAAACCGTTTGCTGTTAGACCTATACAACTTTATATCAAAATGATTAGTATTTCAATGCAAAAATTTCGAGCTAGATAAATACAGATAATTCTATTTAAAAAAGGTAGATTTGATTCGCCATACTTTTTTGCGCCACCGTGTATAATCAAAACTATACGTAATATGCACCACCATTGTACTTACAACTTTTATATAAGCAATATTTATGTAACTCTTGTAGTTTTAGAAATAAATTTCACCCCTCTACCGTTGTCGGACCCTGTATATATACGATAGATTATTTATCATCGTTTTCTTATAATGTTTGCCCTATCTTTAAAAAGTAAGAGTTACTCATTATTCAGCTAAGAAAAATTGTTCCCATTTGTTGCAAACTTTTTAAACTGTAATATTTTCACAAAGAAAATAAACTTTGTGGGCATTGCAAGCTGCAAGTAATCCATTTATAATAGCTAATGCTCATATTGGCGTTACATATAAGCGAGCCAGTTAAATAAAAATCCCGTCGAAACGACTTTTTAAAAAACACTTTTATTTTACAACGGCAATGTACACGTTGGAGCCCAAAGACACAGTCAGACAATTTCTTACATCTAACAAGTAAACTAGGAACTAGTACACTTGTATCTAGGAACTTGGTAACTAAGAGCTAGTATACTCGTATCTATGAACTAAAAAGATATAATAGCAAGCACTAGCTTATATAGTATTTCTAACAAGCTAAGATCAACTTATCTTCCAAGTATGCCTCGTGATAGGATGCGCGTGCATACAAGGTTACAAAGTCAGGTCTTTAAACAATAGCTTCTTTGTTCTTCAAGGTTGCAAGGTAAGCATTCTAAGACAATAGGGGATCTGTTTCATACAATGTAACTAGTCCATCTTGTGCAAACTTCCAACAGTTTTTTTTTAAATAACTGTACGTCAGCAACCATTAAAACTAACGTAATATAAGACATAACTTGCGCAGCAGACAAAATTCGATTTATAAAAAAAACTAACCAGCTACTTCAGTTCTTTACGTTGTTGCAGGGTGGAAATATATCTGTGTAGTATGAAATATTGTATTATTTTCCATTCCCATTGTAATTACGTATGTAATAGAATAAACATTTTGAAATTTATTGACAGCACATATTAAATCTTTTCTTATTTAATTCTAACGTATATTTTCAGATCCACAATTTCAATGGGACAACGTTATGTCTCAAATATGCTTTATTCATGAGCTGCGAAATATGGCTATAATATAGCCAAAAGAAGGATATGATACTGCAATACGCGCATTGTCTTCGATTATGCTTTCGCATGGACTGAAGTATTTGTAATACTAGATGACTCACAAATAAACCGAAATACATAAAACGACAAAAGACATGTAGCAAGAACAAGAGAGTAGAATTAAATAGGTAAGTAAAGCATTCGATAGTTCTAAGATCTCAAAAAGGTTGAAACAGGGCTGCAGCCTTTCGCCAACCTTAATTCAAATCTACATGAAGTATTGAAAAAGTGGCAAAACAAGTGAAGACCAATGGGAATGTAATAATGACTGTTTACCGAAGACCAAATACTGTTAGCTCAGGATGATGCTGATATAGATGATGACTGTTCTCGGTCAAACAAGCGAGATGAAATCTTGTTTACACATATGTATGGTTCTAACACTGCATAATATTTAAAAATTTATCATTCGTAAATATTCATGTTGGTTTTTAGGGATTTCGCTACATTAAAAAATTAGAAATATTAGAACACGAATGTTTCAAATCCAAATCTGCTTCCGTTTCCAACAATTGTATTAGTCCCCCTTTTGGTGGTTCTAATACAATGTAATATATTTTTCTATAGCTCCAAGTTACGAGCCAAATTGAAATATGTAATATACTTTTATAATACTTACAAAAAAGAAATACTATCTTTTACGCAAATGCACTCATATACCTACCTTATTGCTTAATAAGATCGGTAGTAATTGACGTAATTTATAAATCAATCTGACATTTAAAATTATGTCAAGTGTTTAATATTATTGTGCCACGACTAGTCAGTTTAAAAGGATTGATACCCCTAACTCCCAGCTGAATGGGCTAACCTTCAACTAACAACTTCTTCTATATTTTTAATGACTGAATCTTCTTTTAATAATAATTATTTGATTTTTTCAATCAAAAGCACAATTCCAGGTATTTCATAGACTTGTTTTGTATAATCAGTTTGTTAGTATGTAGGTATAGAAGTTTGATTTTACATTACACAATAAAATGCAAGTTGTCAGAAATAATGTAATCAATTGTCGTAATGTTCAAACTTGATTAAATTAAAAATATAAAATTCTAAAAGTTGTTCTACTCCAAAAGGTTCAAATTTTAAGTTATAATAGTTGAAAACGTTGAGTACTCAAATCACAGGTATAATTTAGAAAAATTAATAATTAATATTCTATAATAATATTCTAAATATAAATACAATGGTTTTAATAGTTGTCGCACCAAACTCACTTCCTAATTTCTTAATATTATTTAATAAATTGTCACTAACCTTCTGATGATTGTTCTATGTACCTGTACTTTCTATCTTGACTTCTAGCTGGATAAATTTCAAGTCAGCAAACCCCTCCTGGTGGTTCTCGATCAACTCACAAGCTCGTTGTAGCTCTTAGGAACTTTGTTGCCTGCTTAAACTGATATGCAGCACACAACACTCACTTCACTGAACCTATTTTCTTCGTAGTATTTTAGTAATCGACTTCAAATAACTTTGAATTATATATTTTTATAATAACTGTGACTTGAAGTCAAATTTTATCGTAGAGAATACTTAATTACTACTACATATCAAACCAACAATTATTATTTTCTCACAATTAATGGGAATTTAACCCTTAACGTGAATATTTCTCGTAGATTCTCAATTCAAGTTATTTAATTTATATCGTCACTAAAAACAACCTTGTGGTTCCCCTTACTACCCCACCAGGCAAACATACAACTGTTATATCAGATGATATCCATTAGATATCTAAATATAAATATTTAAATTAAATGTATCATTCCTGTATGCTGCATTACACAATTAACTGATTAAATTAAAAATAACTAAGAGAACTTAACTATAACACTGCTGGAGCCTGTAATTTGATCTGAAACAATTCGTTAAAAACCACTAACCTCACAAATATTTAACAAACGCTAAATACGTATTTTGACAGCGAAGCTGTCATACTTCGACAGCTAAGCTGTCATCTGCTGAAGGGAGACTACCCCGACAATGTTGGCTGGAATAAACCTCTGAAGATATTATCTCCAGCAAATTACAAACATAAAGTTGGCTTAAGCGAATTCCCGAAGATGTGCCTTTCACCAAATCATCAATGACTTTCACTGAAAATTATTAATTGGAGATATTCCACAATCCAATAATAAAAATAATAACGTAAAGAATACCGATGAAGACATCACAATTACAGTAGTAGAGTAGAAACTGCTTTGAAATGGATGAAGCATTGCTGAGCCCTGAAATACCAAAAATATAGTGGGTATGAATTAGTTTCTAATTCAATAGCCGTTTTTAACAACTGTTTATAACACAATATAATTCCAGCGTAATGGAAGAAATCGCATTCATATTCTTATATGGGTATTTCGCCACTCTGCAAATTAAAATATTAAATAACGAAAATATTAACAACGAACGTTTCGAGGGACAATCTGCCCTCGTTATCAACGAATAACAATTAAAACGAACAAGAAACTTATCTTTTTTCACTGGAAGGAAAAACGACCAACCTCCAATGAATTTTTTGACATTGACGTTTGTTGATATCCATACCTACTTGATCTCATCTTTAAGAATCGATAGCCAACTATTGTCTAAAAATATTGAGAAAGACGACACGCATTTTTCTTCGTTAAGTAAAATATATGCCGTCTCTTTAATTTTACGTTTAGTTGACATCGATTCTTTAGACAAGATCTTTGTGTTTTGCCATTGTATTTTATGGTTTTCATCCCAAGCATGTTCTGCCAGCTTAGACTTATTGAATTGATACGTTTTCATCATATTTTTATGTTCTTTAACTCTAACTGCTAAAGGTCTGGATGTTTCACCGATATAATATTTCCCGCATTCACAGGGAATACTATATATACAGTTCCTTGAATGTTGTTCTTCGTTGAACGGTTTAGTTTTTGAATTCACGCCACAAAGAAGTTTCAGCGATTATCTTAAGAAATCGCATATTATATCTATGTATAAAAAAAGCTCAAGAAACGATCCTAGCAATTACGGAGGACTCAGTATTAATGGGGCTCTCAGAAGATTATCTATAAAAGTATTATTAACTAAATTACAGAAAAATACAGAACATAAAATTAGTTAGGAGAAAAGTAGCGTCTTGCGATAACCGAATAATGGACGTTAATAAAAACTCGTAAATATACTTAGGTAATTGCAGAAATGTAGCAGGGCAACAAAGCATGCATTAAAAATAGAGATTAATTCAACAGCATTTACACCTATAAAGGGCTTAAGACGAGGTTGTAGCCCATCACCATTATTATTTAATATACTACCGGGTGACAATGAGACCAGAACCATGCTTATATCGTCTTTATTTATGAATAGATGTGAATAAAATTTTAATAAACACGTTTTTTAAGAAAAAAACCACTTTTTAAATGGCACCTACTAAGTGCCATCATGCCATTACATACCAATTTAATGATATGCATCATGCACAATTTTATCTTGATCTAAAATTGAAAAATAATTAGTTAATTAATCTTTTACCTATTTTTGTGTAATACCTTAGCAAATTTGGCAACACTATCGTATGTAATTTGAGTAGTAGATTCCGAAAAACATAAAATATATAAGGTGATCCATTTAAAAAATCAACGTTAGTGTTATTTCCGGTCAAACCGGAAGTCGGCCATTTTGATTATACTTGTATGTCAATCTGAAATTATGTCTAGCATCCTTGTATCAAATTTCATCCACATTCATTCATAAGTAAATGAGATAAAGGCATGACCCTGGTCTCATTGTCACCCGATATACTTAGAAGTGGTTTTAGAAGAATAAAAAAAATTATATAAAATGAACATACCAATAGCAATATTCACCCGGTTACAAATTTGACAGACGATCAAGTTGTAATTTATGATGAAAAGACTTGGTACCTACATTATGAATTGAGGATAAATAGTTAATATAAACTAAAGCGAAATTTTTTTATAATCAACAAAAAAGATTAAATAAAACGCCACTGGTAAAGATTCAGGTACAGAATTAAGGACTTGAAACGATATAAACAAAGACGTTAGATTTCGAATAAAGCAAAGTAGAAACTTTTAATATAAACAGACTCAACAGACATTTTCAAAAACAAACAAAATTATGATAGGATCACTACTGCGTGAGGGCTGTAAAACATCGATAATAAATCCAAAATACAAAAATCTGTAATAAGCTTTACTCGGAACTTCCCTAGCAAGTGGAAGTTTTAGAACTAAAAATTTTTAAAATATCAAAGGAATTTTTTTTAAAGTGTTTGCCCTGTATATGTTGGGTCCAAAATACATGAGCTATATATAAAATATTATTTTTATATAACTAATAGTTCTCGAATTAGAGCAAAAATAGGCAGCATTTTATTTTTCAAGGGTGAACATGTATATATGATCGAAATTCTCTCGGTTTCGAGAGAGACATACGATGGGACTTTTTTATGTAATCTACCTACCCATCGAAACAATAACAAATGACATCGATTTTTAAACGTCAAGTAGTGTCAACTTTTATAAGTATTCTGACAAAGCGGTGTTGACATTGAAATATATTTGTAGTTTTGGCAGCGATTTGAATACTGAAAAAGGAGCGATTTAAAATTGGAGCGTTATAAAATTTTTGACGAAAGAAGGAAATGGTCCAAAAAGTATTCATGAATAAATGATTGCTGTGTGTGGTAGGAATACTCCAGCATATTACCAAGTAAATTTCTAGTCGAAACAGTTTCGTTGAGGTCGGGAATCTGTTGAAAGACCTGGTAGACTTCTTGAGGCAAGGACACAAGAAACAATAAAGCAAATTGAAAGTTTGGTGTTGTCAGATTGAAGAATAAAAGTTTTGGTTATCGCTAGAGAAGTTCAGGTATCAGAGACAACAGTTTTGAAAATTTTACATGAACATTTAAGGATGAGCAAAGTGTCAGCAAGATGGATTCCCAAACTCCTCACACCAGAAATTTGCTAGGAAAATTTGAATGCTTTAAAACAAGACCGCATGTCTCGGAAGGTGATTTTTCGCGATGACAATACTTCCTTCTTCTTTTAGATAGAGAAGTAAAAAGCTACAGGTAGTCGAAATGAATTATCTTAGCCTTCGGATTTCAAGATTGGGATAGCTTGATAATTAAGAGATAATACGAGAAATCAAAGTCCATGATGGTAAGGTCATTAACAGAATTGAAAGAAGATGTTTAAGATGGTTTGCGCAGCTTATTAGAATTGAGAATCAGAATCAGAGATGAAAAGAAACAGACCATGAAAATCGTAGAACAATGATATTAAAAAGCAACCAACACATGTGGAGTCCAGGATTAAAATACCCTAGATAGAGACAATTGGATCAGGGAAACCGCGTTTATTGGAATAAATCCGATATGCATAGGGTATTCCGAAATTCTATTCAACAAATACTTACTAGCCTTATAAAAACACTTCCAAAAAGGTTATTAATGTTAAAAAAATAGCAAAAGTATTTATATTCTTTCAACGATTAGTTAACCTATCAAAAATTAATATTGATATTTGTTATGATATTGTGATTTGTAAAGACGCTATGAAAACTACAAAACGGTTTGATACAAATAAATTCTTAGTTTTAGTTTTATTGCTTTTGCTCTGATATTTAGAGATGCGAGTTTTTACTGAACGTTCTGTTTCACCAATGTCTATAGCATTACAAGAACAAGGAACTCTATAAACACCTGTAGATGACATAGTGTTTAATTTATCTTTAGGTGAAAGAAGAACCTGTGAGATTTTGCTCGGGATTTCGAATACAGTTTTAAGGTTTTGTTTTCGAAGAAACTTTTCTACGCGATCGGTGACTCAACCGCGATTGCACTTGCCTATAAATTCTCGCCTTTCTCCTTCCCATCGTTAGAAGAGTTTTGCCTCTGGCGTGGTTTACACATTGAGTTACCGTGCTCTTCTATACTTCCCAAACAAAAGAGTTTGGCCTCTGGTGTGGTTTACACGTTGAGTTACCGTGTTCTTTTGCTTTTTCTCCTGATGAAGCTTCTTACGAAAGTGGGCAAAACGTTGTTCTTCGACCTCAATAATGACACGGTTTAATCCCGGAAGTCTTTATTGCTTCAATTTCAAAAAGAAGCGTCAAATTCATTCTATTCTTCCGAAAAATACAGGTTTAGTCAAAATTATGTCTCGTAACACTTGCGATCTTGCGAAGAAACGTTCGAAGTATTATTTAAAGCATTGAAAGAAGTTTTGACTGACCCTGTAATCTATTCGAAATGCCTATTAATTTAATTCTTTTATATAACACATAATTTCAATGTTTTTCAATTTGTGACTGTTCGGTAATTTGTTTTGTGTATTTAAAAAAAACTAAATTGCAAAAGCTTTTTGTCAATTATATTGGAAGTTTTTCATTAAGTCCACCAGAAAAAAATTATTTAAAAATTTTAACACACTGTATTTCGCGAACTAATCCATTCAGAACTAATAATGTTCAAATACATAATTCAGAGAATCGCATATTTAATTTTCGGAATTTACTTAATGATTGCCCTGTTATTATAAAGAATTAGCACAATCGAAGGACTTCCAATTGAGGTCGCCTATTTTCCATGATGGAAGTAACTGCTTAGCAAGCTTCAATACCAGGGCAGGATTTTCTTTGTCGTTCTTTATCAAGTGTGCCTTAAAAAACAATATTTGTTACCTGTTGTTCCTTATCTTCTTCACTTTAGATTTTATATTAATCGATTTAGTAGAGGGGCCCACGTTGTACTTTCTGGGTCCACCCGTGTGCTCACCCTGGCCAATCAATAGACGTACCAACCAAAATTGAATTAAATACCCGCTCAGAAAAAATATAGGTATAAAATCGCAAAAATAAAAATTATTTCCTATGGGGTACCTCTCTACAGAGGCGGACTTAGGCACAAGCTGGCTAGGCTGAAGCCTAGAGCGGCAAATTTTGGGGGCAGCAATGATACAATAAGTTCAAATATTATTTAAATAGTATAAATTTTTAATTTTATCCTACCATTATTTGAAGAGTTTTTATTTTGTTGCTGTTTTAATTACATTTATGATTAAAGTTTATTGAATGTATTTATTTAAGATAATAATAATGTTTTGTTTATAAGCAGCATTTGCTTTTATTAGGTAATTCTAAATCTAAATAAACAAAACGAGAAAAATTTACTCTTAAAATACAAGGTGTACCGTCAGTACCTACGTCGAAATATTTCAGGGTGCTAATCCTTAACCAATTTTAAGAAAAAAGTTCATATTCAATGTCCGCCAAAAAGTCGGCATAATATGGAAAAAAAATTAATTTTTCAAAAAAGCTAGATTTATTTTGCTCATTTCATTGGCTTTTGATATTTAAACTTTAAGACCATTTTTCTCGATTTTTTTCAGATGTAACAAATTGAAAATTTTATATCATTGAAAACAACATAAAAAGTACTACCAAAATCAATAATAAAAAATGTAGGTTGTCATTAAAAAAGGTCGATGACGTCATAACTTTTAAAACAAATGACGTACCAACATAAAGGTGGTTGTAGTGTATGTCTTATAATTAATATCGCATACCCCTTCAAGACTTTTTCATAAAAATGTATATTAACAAAGTTAATCAATTTATCCGTTACTTTATTTCCACACTGTATTAACGAGTGATGACGTCATATAACCTCAAAATAGAAAACATTTCTATTTTTTAATTTATAAAATGGTATAAAGCGGCAAAATAGAAAAAATAGTATAAAACACTCGTTGCAGAAGGTCCTTCAAACACTTATTTGTTCCTCAACTCGCCGCTACGCTTTCTGCAACTTGTATTTTAATATACTATTCAAAATTTCACATACCAAGACTTAATTTTAAAGTTCAAATATTTTTATGTGAAGACTAAAGATTTATAATTGGAAAATAATATAAAATGTTAATTACTTCTTTAGATTTTTGATTATTTACCGAAAAGTAGTATGTTTGCATAATTTTAGGAGTTTTTTTGCCATTCTAATTAATATCGACTTAAATTGCTTCTAGAAACTCTAATCTAGCCATGTTAATGAATTACTGTTACAAAGATCCTGTAAATGTTCTTTTACAGCTCTCTAAATGAGAAGAGTTTTCTTTATCCAATTTACATTTTCTAAAAAATCTCCTCATTCAGACAACTGTAAAAGAACATTTACAGGATTTTTGTAACAGTAATTCATTAACAGGGCTAGTCTAAAATTTCTAGAAGCTATTTAAATAGATGTTAATTAGAATTGAAAAATATTTCTTCTAAAAAGCGCCTTGCATAGAAAACATAAACATACTAGTTTTCGGTAGGTAATAAAAAATATAAAGAAGTTATTAACATTTTATATTATTTTTTCCAATTATAAATCTTTCAAGTCTTCACATAAAAATATTTGAATTTTAATATTAAATCTTCGTATGTGAAGTTTTGCAAAATATTTAAAAAATTGAAAAATGAATTTTTAGCTAAAGTTAAAAAAAATTAAGTCTTTTCTGGCCTTGAGATTGTTCTTCTTCTTCTTCTTCTTCTGTATCCATATACCCGTCGGGTGTCGGAGATTTGATCCTTAACTATTTTCCCTCCATTGTTTCCATTCTTTCCGGTCTATTGCTAATCTTCCCATCTCTTCCTTCGTCTTTCGTCGTTGTCTGTCCAATTCTTCTATATTCTGTAGCCAGTTTTTCCTAGGTCTTCCTTTTCTTCTCTTCTCAATCCTGCCTGTTTCCATAATTTTCTTCACTAGTCTGTCTTGGTCCATCCGCAGTATGTGACAGTACCAGTTCAGTTGTTCCTTTTCTATCTTCTTTGTAACCGGTTCTTGTTCAATCATTTGTCGTATTTGTTCGTTTCTCTCTCTATCCAGCTTGGTTTTTCCAGTTATTTTCCTAAAGTACACGTACTTCATTTCTGCGGCAATTATTTTCTTCTCGTGCTTCTAATGTGTATTACCGTATTATAGACCCGTAACTTCGTTTTCATGTCTATTTCTCGTTTTCCGAAGATAGTTTTATTTAATGCATAGTAGATCTTTGCGCTCTTGTTTGTTCTTTTGGCTTACTCTAGGCCCATCTTCTGAGATTACACTGCCTAGGTATTCATATGTCGTTACTATCTCTACATTTTTTCCTTTCATTTCTATTCTTCTTCTCGTGCTCTATTGTTGATTATCATAGTTTTACATTTGTCCGTATTAACCTCCATTTCCAATTTTTCTATTTCTTCAGTCCATATTCTCGTTATATTGTTCAGCTAGCTAAAATTGACACACTCTAAAAAAATCTCATTGAAATCTTACCTAATTTCCGAAAAATAGCAGTGTTTGGATTTTGGCTAGTTCGAAAAACTCCATTTTCTAATTAAGTAAAGATCACTCGTTATATATGATAAGGGCTAAATAGGTTTTTGAACAAACACAAATTATTGACGTAAAAAGTTTTTTTGGAAAATCAAAAATAAAAGTTTTTCCCATATTATGCTGACGTTTTGGCGGTCACTGTGTACAAGTGTTCAAAAATGCTTAGTATTCTATTTGTAATCAGTGATATAACTTTAAAAAGAAAAAGAGTGACACCCTGTAGAATATTAAAGGCGATCTCATTTTAAGGTAGGTACCTAAGTCATTTAAATCTAGCCAAAAAGTGTATTTTCGATTATTTTGTATATCTTGCAGTTTCCTAGTGTGTTTGATTTTTCTATTCAATTAAATTTATTTTTTGCAAGAACGGCGAAATGGCAAAAAAGTCGAAGGGTCACTTTCTGTCTACAGTTAAAGGACTTACTTGAAAATAAGATCGGTTTTAATTTTCTACAGGGTACCCATATCTCCGCCACTGGATGTTAATTGTAGAGCTTGATATTACATTTTAAGGGGTCGTATCCAAGTGTACTGTGTAGGTGTACCAAATTTGGTTTAAATAGCTGCACTAAAAAAGACGATATCTTTTAAAAAACTCTTTTAACACCTCGTATTGACAAAGATTTTTAGAAATTGGTTTAGGTATATGGACTTTTCTTTTAATGGCTAAATATTAGCAGCCTGAAATATTTCGACATCATTAGGTTACACCCTGCATACAGGGTGTTACTAAAATGGCGGAAAAACTTCACGTGGCGATCTAAGTCGATTTTTCATGGGACCATGATTTTACATTTTGAACAACTTTTCCTGGTGATACTTTGACGTATTTAGAACAAAAAACGTACATTACGAGAATTAAAAGGTTTTTTATCTACCGCTCATGAGGGCTCATGAAGACCAATCCAACATTTTAGTATTAATTTTACGAAGAATATCGCGCAGTGTAGTTTTTCCGCCATTTTAGTAACACTCTGTATACAGGATGTAACTTAATGATGTCGAAATATTTCAGGCTGGTAATATTTAGCTATAGCCTTGAGTAAAAATACTTAAGATCTTATCACAGCCGTACGTCGAACTTTGGCAGTTGCAAATTGGTATCAACATTTATATTATTGAGCAATCAGACTCAATAGAAAACGGTTCAAAAACGCTGATATGTTCTTGCGACAATGGCACACACAAGTGTTTTATCCTTTTTAATGTCAAAAAAGATCGCTCTGAAGTACATTTTGTAATTGCCATCGTTACAGTGACGTAGCCAGGGGAGGGGCTCGAGGGGCTGAAGCCTCCCCCCCCTTCCGAAATCTAAAAAAATATCATAAAATCGTCCCTTACCTGTCTAAACAGGAAATTGACAATTCAACTCTGTAGAATTCAGTTACATCAATGCGAATTCGTACACGTTTTCCTCCAAGAGTGTAAATTTGTTTCAGTATTTGCTTTAAATATATTTTGTTATTTCCGGTTATTTCTAAACCTGCCGCTGTGAGAATCATGAGACTGCTTTTGCAAAATTAAAATATACCCTTACTAATGTTTATGATTATACAGGGTGATTCATAAGTATGGTTATTAAATATAATAGTAATTAGAGGACGTCAAACGGACAACTTTGTATAATAAGCGATACGTAAAATATCATAACAACCCTACAAAGAATTTAAACATTTAATTGCTTAAACTGATTGATGGGCGGGCACTAGAATACATTTCTGTAAATATAATTTCGCAAACGGACAACTTTGTACAATAAGCGATACGTAAAAAAATCATAACAATCCTACAAAGAATTGCTTAAGCTGATTGATAGGCACTAGAATAAATTTCGCACAGGTGGTTGCGATACGATCGAATTTGGATAAAATTCAGAAGCAAAAAGAGTTGTTTGGGTATTTCAACCGCATTTTGTTCATTACTTGCCAATCTCAAGCTTGGAAGGAAATGTGAGAAGAAAGCGGTTAATGTACGCTTATCTTACCTAATAAAGGTTTCTGTGTTAGCCAGTGGTTATCAAACGTTTAGACCAGGCCCTTGTGATTTTATCCATAATCGATTAATTTTTAGTGCACTGTACTTCTACTGAGGCCAGTACTATTATACACCTCTTTAATTTAATGACCATACCAAACGCAAATCCTGGCTACGGCACGGAATCGATGCATAACTCCTAAGGGCTAATTTTGCCTTGAACCATGTACGAGGGCGGTTCAAATTTGACCTGCATTTTATTGTTTTATGAACATAATAGAAGAGATACTGTAAAGCGGTTTTACATGCAACGGAGCAGGCATGTTAGCTGACTCCATAAACAACTACAACTTGATTGTGTCAATACTGTCATTTGTATTAAAAATGTCGTGCAACGTGTCAAATTCTGTTGCACAACGTCTAATTGTTAAATTTATTTTCAATGAAGGTATAAAAGCGATTGATATTCATCAGAGATTTCATAAACAGTTTGAAGAAGGACGTTTATCACTCAAAACAGTCTTTGAGTGGTGTAAATCCTTCCAGGATGGTCGTGAACGCGTGTCGAACTGTCAAGCGTCTGCTGTGAATCTTGGGAACATTCAAAAAGTTGACCAGCTAATCCGGAGCAATAGGGGAATATCTGTGAAGGAAATTGCTGGGATTATGAACACCAGTGTTGGTAGTGTTCACACTATTGTCCGCGACAAGCTTAAATTTAGTAAAGTTAGCCCCAAGTGGGTCCCAAAACAATTTTCCGCGGAACAACAGCAGAAACGACTACAGGTTTTCAGAAAACTCCGGCTTCGCTACGAGTATGGAAGCGATGACTTTTTGTCACGTTAAATTGAACTTGAAAGTGCTGCCTCACTCTCAGATAGTCCGGACTTGGCCCCAAATTACTATAATCTCTTTGGCCTCCTTAAAATATTCTTGGGAGGCAAGAGCTTTGCCTCTAATGAGGCGGTGCAAAATTGGCTACGTCGTCAACTAAAAGATTTTTTTTCGACGGGAATACAGAAGCTACCGGAGCGATGGGACAAGTGTATTTTAAAGGGGGGTTGTTACTTAGAAAAATGATGCATATATAATATTAATTTGTAGTTTGTATCGACCAGAAAAAAATAAAATGCAGGTCAAATTTGAATCGCCCTCGTATAACACGTCCGATTGGTATTTTTGACTTACTCATAAGCCATAAGTATAATTTTTGTATGGCGATTGTTTTTTATTCAAAATGTGCCACCCCTAAAAATTTTGCACTAGAAGCGATTGCTCTTTCCGTTTCATTACTTATACGAGCCTGATTCTTAGCATTTGTCATATTTACATAGTCACATGTTATGTATTGCTATGTTATGCTAGCTGATAAATTTATTTAAATTATCGTATTACTATTATGCCCTTTATTTTTAACTTTTAATTCAAATCCGTATTTTTCAATATTATTAATGAAACTCTCTCAGGTAGTTCGCAATATCTAGTAACCCAATGATTGACTTGTCAAATTCTCTTTGTTTAATTGCCAGTTCATTGACTTTCAAAAAATTGACACCTAACGTCAAATTAATCAAAATTCAGAACGAATATCAAGGTTTTTACAATAAGATCTAATATTCAATTCTTTCTTCAATCTCTTATGTAAGTATGAAATTCAATTATATTTTTATACCTTCTTACTGGTTATAGCTTTATAAATGTTTCATTTAACCTTTTAAAACACAAACCTGATTTAACACTTTGCTTGTTAATACTGCCAAAATCCTTCCAAGCTGGATCCTCACTCCGACTGCACTCAAACACCTGCTGGGTCCTTATCCAACTGCATCACATCCTATACTGGATTCCTGTCGTTGTCCCCTGCTGCTGTCAACTTCAAGTATCCTAGCTCCTGTACTGGATTACTGCAGCTCCGATCCCTCTCTGGTAAGTGTCAGCATAAATCTTGTTCCAAATATGAATTTGTCTCTTTTTTAGATGGTCCTACGTCTTCAATGATACCCACAGGTTTCCCAAAAACAATTCGCTGCACGTACTAACCTCTTGTTTGTGGCTTGTATTCCATTTCCAATGTAGTATCAATAATATCCTCACTCCAAAGCTTGTCCCTTTATTTCTTGTTTTTAATATTTTATTTTATGTTTCCACCTCGAAGATTTTGCTTTTAACCCATATAATTTGCATCAACCATAACATTTACAAATTATACAACATTTATTAATGTTTCTTTATTCGAAAATCACACCCATATCAAATTATGTATACATTTTTTTGAGTTCTTTTTTTAGTAACTAATTAAACAAATTACAAATTATTACTACTAGACACGATTCTTGCTGCCTCCTATATACATTTTTTTTATATAATCAAAACAGATATTTTATTTTAATTATCATAACAGATACATTTTAGTAGTAACCTTGGTATTTATTCCTATTCAGAATTTTCTTATTACAGATTAAGTTTGAGTAATCAATCATTATGCTATTATATGACTAACCAATAATAAGAAAGTTAATTTCATTATACTTTAACATGTATTTAGATCCATTAATTTGCTTATATCTGACTTCCAAATTTATTTGACTAAACTGTTTCTTTAGTATTCATTTTTAAATTATCAAAGAATATAGTGTATCATAACATAATTCCTCAATTAAGAAAAACATTTTTAATAAACTCGTTTTATTTCAAATGTATTTTCTTAATTCGTTATTTAATTAATAAATTTTGTAGAACCCAACCAAATATCCTATTATCTAAATTAATAACAATCAACACCTATTTACATCTATCTATTTTAAAATTACTATAGAAACAAAATAATTAACTTTACCAACCAACAACATTTAATGCAATATTTACAGATTTTCATGTTTTCTAAGTTTTCGTTATATATGGGTAAATCATTGTAATATGAAATCTTCCTCTAATTCGTCCATCTGTATCATTTATTAATTCATATGTATTGTTATTAAAAGTTTTCTGTATCCTATATGGTCCCTCATATGTGTATAATAACTTTGCACATATTTTTTCCTTTCGGTTAGCTACTTTAAGTTTTTTAACAATTACTAAGTCCCCTATATTAAATTGTACTCGTTTCTTAATTTTCTTATTCTGTTTATTTTCGTACCTATCATGAATTATTTTCAATCTGCTTTTAGCTTTATCTAACAATTGCATTATCTCAACATCACATTGTTCTCTTCTCCATGGTCTAGCTGGAATCAGCCAAAACGAATTTTTCAAATCTAATTTTGTAAAAACTTTCTTATCCCAAATTCTGCTTAACAATCCATCAATCGTTTGTGGAGATTCGTATTGTGGCTTTGTTATTTGATTAATTCTGCGTGCATCCAAACATAAACGTAAAGAACCGTCACGTTTTTTAACTACCACTAATGGATTTATAAAATTGCTCTTTGAAGATTCTATTACTCCATCTTTTATCATTTTCTTAATTTCATTCCTTACTTGTTCTCTTAATGCAAATGGAATAGGATAAGATTTGCTATTAAAACCTTTCGTTTCGTCAACCTGCAACTTATGAATGTATTTCTGTGCTTGTCCTACCTTTTCATTAATAATATCTTTATTTCTGTTGATTATTTCTAGTATTCGGCCTTCATATTGCTTATTATTTTCAGCTATTTTCAAATCATTCAGCAAAACCCCCTTATAATTATTATCACTCTGTATATCACATATTACATTATTATTAATTATTATACCTTCCTTATACTTCATTGTATCTCCAATTCTATCTAATTGAACACACTTATTTTCTCGGATGACTCTATTAGTACAGTTCCAAGATTTTTTTACCCCTTTTAAATGAATACACTTTTGTGTTCCATCAATATGAATCGCTAATTGCTGAATTACATCAATCCCTAACACCATATCGACAGTGAGACCTTTTATTATAAACAATCTAACAAAATCTTCCCATTGATTTATACTTATCTTTACATTTAACACTCGGTTTGTGGTTGATATCTTTCTTTTGGTTGCTGATAGCAAATCTATTTTATTTACTTTAATTATATTCTTGTACAGGACATCTAAATTATTTAAAATTACTTCCTCATTTATTAAAGATGCCATTGCACCACTATCAATCAAAGCTAAATATTCAGTATTATTTAAAAGAACTTTAATAAATGGTAAATTTGAATTTTGATTATCTTCTTCTTCGTCTTCCAGTAAAAATTCCCCATTATTCTCATAATTAGTGTTAAAACACGTGAGGTTCTTAACTAAATTAACTAAAATTGAAGTTTTTTTTTTATCTACTGAGGTACCTTCATACACCTCAGCTTCTTCTTTCCGATTTTCTTGTATTGGTTCTTCTTTATTGTAATCTTGTCTAAATAGTGTATTTACATATTGTCGATTGGGATATTTATTTCTTGCCTCTTCTTGGTTCGTTTTCTCCTGATTTTTCTCGTCAATCATATTCCTGTATCTTTTCCTATCATAGTTGTTATCATATTTGTTCGGGTAGTTCCTTTCCTGGTTTTTTTCGTAATAATTCTTATTTTGGTCACCTCTCCATCTGTCATTATTCCTATTATAATTATATGCATTAAAGTTTCGATCATTATGTCTAAAATTGTTGTGATTACTTCTGCCAAAATTGAATTTATTTTGTTGTACTTCATCAAATTTTCTTTTACTAAAATTTGGAAAATTAGGCCCTTCATTCTTGTTAAAATTTCGATATTTGTTACCAATAGCCATATCATAATTTCGAACTATTTCCAAGAAATCTTTCATCGTCTTAATATTTTGGACCGCTACAGCTCTTGTTATTTCCCCTTCTAAATGTCGAGATAAATGTTGAATTATCTCTTCTTCTGCCAGTGCAGGCGTTAGATGTTGTGCTTTATTAAACTTATTAATTACATACATTTCCCTAGTACTGCCTCCTTCAAAAAACCTACCCGTTGTTAATTGCGTTCTTACCTGAGCTTGATGTGCATTGCTCCAGTACTGACTCATAAATAACTGCCTAAATTCCTGATAATTTTTATATTTATTTTTAACTATACTGTGCCAAATGTCAGCATGATTTCTTAGGGTCATGTTAATAATTTGCAGTCGTTTTTTTTCATCAAACACAGACTTCATTATGTCATCTAATTTCACTACGTAGGTCATCGGCTGTTCTCCTATCCTACCTTCAAAAATGGGCAACATATCTGCTTGTATCCCCATGTAATTTCCTCTTAAACTTCCATTTTGAATTCCCGTGCCTTCTTGTATTTTCTTCAATGAATCTTCTACCTCTTTTAACTTGGTCGACTGACTTTCTTCTAATGAGTTCACTCTGCTTTTATTATCTTTAATTTCTTCTTGCATCTGGTTACTTTGACTTTGTATGTGCTTTAACTTTCCATCTAACTCTTCTTTATCCTGTACTGACTTAGTTTCCATAATCTTTGTTAAATTTTCTTCTATCTCTTTGCGTTCCTCCTGTCTTTCTTTTCTCACCTCATTCTTGAGTTCCTCCTTATAACTTCCTAATGTTTCACTCATCTTATTAATTTGTGCTTGCAATTCTTGCTTATTCTCGATTTGCACCTTATTAAATTCTTCTCTTAATCCCAATATCGATTCTTCCATCCTTTTTGCCTGTTCTTTTTGCTCCTCAATTGCCTGTTGCAAATCCTTTTTCAACTCTTCCGCATTCTTCACAAAATCCTTCCTCAGCTCTGCTGTATCCTTCTTGCTTATCTCAGCATTTTTCTCAATTTTCTCCGCAGTTTTCTGTATTGACTGTAGTAATTCTTTCTTCGACCTGTTTTCCCTTTCCTCAGCTTCCCTATTACTTTGCTGCATCATTCTTTCCATTGACTGTAATGATTGCATTTGCATTTGCTGCATCATTCCCATTATTTGTTTCATCCTGTCATCTTTTGCTGTATGTTCTTCCTGTAACCTTACCTGGTCTCCTTGTACTTCCATTTCTAGCTGTCCTTCTTCACCTTCTACTCCTGCGCTACCCGCCACTACTTCCATCTGTTCTGGTCCTTCTTCTTTCTCTTCTTCCACCTTCTTGCCTTTCCTTGTAACCCTTTTATCTGCCATCTTTCAGTTAAATTGTTTAAATGTACCTATTTTTTATTATAACCCTTTATAATGAATCGTATATCTTTATATTTGATTTACCAATTGAATCCGTTATCCAATACTTTAGTTACTCAAATTAAATGTCCTATTCTGTTACTCTATTTTTGCTCAAAAGAACTTAGTTATGATACCCTTTTACCTTTTTACAATTCTGTTCTTTTATTCGTGATTGTTAATTACAAATTAACCATAAACCTGGTTTATCAGCTATATTCAAATAAACGGGTTTGATTATATTTTCTAATCTTACGTTTGACTTTTCAATTACCTGACATTGACAAGCTACATCAATTTGCTATGCCCTCTCGTTGCGGCGCCATAAAATTTGCTATGTTATGCTAGCTGATAAATTTATTTAAATTATCGTATTACTATTTTGCCCTTTATTTTTAACTTTTAATTCAAATCCGTATTTTTCAATATTATTAATGAAACTCTCTCAGGTAGTTCGCAATATCTAGTAACCCAATGATTGACTTGTCAAATTCTCTTTGTTTAATTGCCAGTTCATTGACTTTCAAAAAATTGACACCTAACGTCAAATTAATCAAAATTCAGAACGAATATCAAGGTTTTTACAATAAGATCTAATATTCAATTCTTTCTTCAATCTCTTATGTAAGTATGAAATTCAATTATATTTTTATACCTTTTTACTGGTTATAGCATTATAAATGTTTCATTTAACCTTTTAAAACACAAACCTGATTTAACACTTTGCTTGTTAATACTGCCAAAATCCTTCCAAGCTGGATCCTCACTCCGACTGCACTCAAACACCTGCTGGGTCCTTATCCAACTGCATCACATCCTATACTGGATTCCTGTCGTTGTCCCCTGCTGCTGTCAACTTCAAGTATCCTAGCTCCTGTACTGGATTACTGCAGCTCCGATCCCTCTCTGGTAAGTGTCAGCATAAATCTTGTTCCAAATATGAATTTGTCTCTTTTTTAGATGGTCCTACGTCTTCAATGATACCCACAGGTTTCCCAAAAACAAATCGCTGCACGTACTAACCTCTTGTTTGTGGCTTGTATTCCATTTCCAATGTAGTATCAATAATATCCTCACTCCAAAGCTTGTCCCTTTATTTCTTGTTTTTAATATTTTATTTTATGTTTCCACCTCGAAGATTTTGCTTTTAACCCATATAATTTGCATCAACCATAACATTTACAAATTATACAACATTTATTAATGTTTCTTTATTCGAAAATCACACCCATATCAAATTATGTATACATTTTTTTGAGTTCTTTTTTTAGTAACTAATTAAACAAATTACAAATTATTAGTACTAGACACGATTCTTGCTGCCTCCTATATACATTTTTTTTATATAATCAAAACAGATATTTTATTTTAATTATCATAACAGATACATTTTAGTAGTAACCTTGGTATTTATTCCTATTCAGAATTTTCTTATTACAGATTAAGTTTGAGTAATCAATCATTATGCTATTATATGACTAACCAATAATAAGAAAGTTAATTTCATTATACTTTAACATGTATTTAGATCCATTAATTTGCTTATATCTGACTTCCAAATTTATTTGACTAAACTGTTTCTTTAGTATTCATTTTTAAATTATCAAAGAATATAGTGTATCATAACAGTATATATAGGGTGTTTACAGCTGCTGCCGTCTGCCCTCTCTCAACCGATTTTTTCATTCCTCTTTCTTGTTCCAATCTCCTTCTCCGAAACTTCTCCTTTCCATGGCCTCATCCACTTCATCTCTAAAGGATCTTCTGGGTTGTCCGCTCTTACGTCTTCCTAATGGGCTCCATTCCGTTATCTTTATTATCCATCGTTGGGGTGCTACTCTCCTAACGTGGCCGTACCATTGCAGGCGTTTTCCTTCGATGTAGATCAGTATGTTTTCCTTGGGTCTTGAACACAACGCCCACTGGTCACAAGGTCCACCACCTAGTATGGCAACCATGTTGGACACAACGTCCACCGCTATTTTTGGTCATAACGTCCACCCTGGTCACAACGTCCACCACCACAACGCCCACTCTGGTCACAACGTTCACCGTCGCATTTGGTCATAACGTCCACCTTGGGAACCATAGCCTATGCCTTGAAAGCAATGATAATGGATTAAAACTGATCGAGTTGGCTGCAAACAAAGGTTTAGTAATAAGCAGCACCACCTTTCCACATAAAACAGCAATCATTTATTAGTACGAGCAAGGTTACGACAAAAAATACCAACTGTTAGATACCAAAATACAACTAACAAAATAAAGAGATACAATCTAGACAAGCTAAAGGACCCGCAAAATTGAAGAAAGATAGTAACATTCACTAACCAAAAGAATAGAACAAGAGCAAGAGAACTAAAAAGAGAAGAAGAAGAAGACATTACAAGACAGTGGGATGATATAAAAGAATTAGTTAACAAAACAGCAGCAGAAGTTGTGAACAAAAAACCACAGAGAAATGGATGGTTTGTTGATAATGAGATGCAGGACTGCAAATGCTACAACAAAATACGAGACAAGCTAAAACAAATTTTGGAGAAGCCAGGTGTTATGAGTTCACTGAACGAAGCTGAGTTTAAGACTGCCTTTATTTTCCAAATACAGTTACAACCAAAGAATATAGATATCTATATTCTTTGGTTACAACTAAATAAATCAAAGTATATGCAACCTAACATACACAACTACAAATTTAATTACATACATACATATAACACCGGGAAACAGAGTAGAACAATCTTAAGAAGAAAAAAACAATAGTTAATGCAATGAAAACTAAGAGAAATAGAAGAAAAGTTAGAAGAAAACGAAACAAGATAAACACATAAGGAAGTAAAATACTTTAGAGGTTTCCAGCCCAAAAATAAAGTAGGACAGATAATAGTAAACAAAAATGATATACTTAGCTGACATATAGAGAATATTTTGCAAATTTACTGAATAAAGTTGATGAAGTAGAAGATGAACAAGAAAATCAAAATGAAGAGATAGCAGAACCAAAACCCAATATGACAAAATCAGAGGTATCATTGGCAAAATGAAGATGAATAAAGCCCCAGGTAAAGATAACATACCAACAGAGTTAATAAAATCCGGAGACAGGAGTTATGAAAAAAAATATACAATTTAATTTGGAGTTTTGAATGAGATGCTGCGTTGAGTAGACGTGTGGCCTGTTGGCTGTTGATAGTTTGAATTCTCATTTGTAATTTTAAATCATACCTATCACCAGAAGTGAAGTAAATGATATTGATTCAATAGCACAAAAAGTTGTGGATAAGCTACTATCATCGCTGTCTTTAACCTCGATTATTAATGCATCGTCAAAAACTGAGATCACTAATATGGTGGCAAAATATGAAAAGTGAATATCATATTTAGAAAGCGAATGAAGGACAGTAAAGGCAAAAATAGAAGATGAATTAGAACAATATTCGAGGATAAACAGCTTTATGGTGTCCCTGAAGAACACAATGAAGATACTAGCCGTGTGGTGCGGAATCTGTGTAAAGAAAAACTAAATATTAATCTTACAAAAAATGACATTGACGTTTGCCATCACTGAGATGCTAAATAAGGTACCCATCCACCAATTACTGTAAAATTTGTGCATCGTGAAGTGAGAAGATATGTGTACAACAGTAAAAAGAAGCTAAAACATACTCCCACCATCATCTAGGAGGATCTTACAAAATGCCGAATGCTGTTACTGAAAACTCTTATAGGTAAGTTGCGAAGGCACAAAGTTTCGACGGAAAATTTTTGCTAAATCAGATACTGACAAAAAAAAATTTGAACAATTTTCAAAAATGTTTGAATGAACAATTTAAATATCTCTAATATGAGCACAGTCTGAGTGTGCAGCACTGCAAATAATCAAGAAGGTTTATTTTTGTAAGTGAATAAAACATTTTTGTTTTTTTGAAGCATATTTTCTTATTTAGTTATTTTTAATTCTAATTGAAAGGTAGGTACTTCATTTAATATTATATAAATTTTTGAGTTGTTCGTAGCTGTTAAGGTATTGTTACCTACATATTTTTATCATAAGTACAAGTTTATTTGGCTAATGGCACAACATACCTACATAATATAAAACAGTATATACAGGTGGTATAACATGTAAAAGAAAAACAAAACATCTATGAACGTATGTAAATATAAAATTAAGTCAAATTGGCATACAAATTCAGTATCAAGTATTACAGCTCCAGTTCTAGTTGTTGGAGCCACTGGATCGCTTCTGGTGTGGCTTCAAGGAAGTCTTTACTGGTACCAGGAAATGGTCTCGTTGGACATACGTAAGTGATATGTTGTATTGTTTGGCTGTCCACACCGCAGTCACATTCAGCGCCCTGGCGTATGCCCCATTTGTGTAGTGCTGCTCCGTATCTGCCATGGCCAGTACGCACCCTATTCAGAAGGACCTCGGATTTACGTGGCAGGTTGAACCCGCTGGGCAGTTTTTGGGGGTCGAGCAGAGAATGCCATGTTGGGCTGGATTGGTTCTGCCACTCTTCTATCCACTCATTACTACCATTGAAACCCTGATTAATGAGCTGTTGGGCTGTTTCCACCGGGGGTTTTCTGGACCTAAGCCTGCCAAATGTAATTAGGTCTTGGTGAATGGGAAGATACAAGTGGCCCATATTAATGCGAGATCTATTTTAACATCTCTAAATAAGTTAAAAACGTTTTTGAATCTTAATCCTTATGATGTTTTAGCTGTAACTGAAACATGGTTAACCTCAGAGGTGATTAATGGACATATTGAGATACATGGTTATACATTAACTCGCAAAGATTGAGTTGGTCGAGGTGGAGGTATCGCCTTATAGGTATATCTCGAATCAATATCATCATTCTGATATTTAGATTAACGATAGTATTCGTTAATACATTTCATTTTTGCTGCTATTTTGAATCAAAACTGATCAAAATTGATTATGTATTAAGGAAAAACGTAACCCGAAAGTAAGAAGAGGATCATTAATCAATAGCAATCATTATATGATAGTATCAAAAATCAGATATAAAAAAGAAAAAGAAGACAATGAAACCTCAGCAAAAAGAAGGAAAACAGACAGTAACCAAAAAGCTAGAGGGTAAAACAGAAGTAACAAAAAATAGTCATTTGGAGCAATTATGGAAAATATTCAAAGACGCAATAACAGAAGCGGCCAAAGAGGTGTGTGTAACCTGTAAAATAACCAACAATAAAACAGACAGTATGGTAGACAAATGAAATTAAAGAAGACTTAAGAATAAAGAAATAGAGATGGAGAAATTACTCAACAAATAGAAGCAATGGGTGCGTTCAGCTGGGACAGCGCTGAGTTGGCGATTGCGCAGAACGCCTTGCTGAGCAACAGCACTAGGGCAGTGGTTGTCATTTTTTCAGCAAATTTATTTTCGCTTTCTTTCCACTAGATTATTTAGCAAGAGTGGTGTGAGAAAACTGCAAAGCTTAAAGTTTTAAATGCTAAAAATGAAGCCTGAAATGACCATGTTGCATTGCAGCACTAACAGCGAAATTGTAGAGGCACATTTTGGGAAACTAAAAAACTTCAGAAATTAAAGAGATTATCTTCTTAAAAGCAGTAGTTTCTTGAAATTATTAAAACAAATAGTCACTGAAATGTGCTACAAAAGTAGTCACTAAAAAAATTCAGATTTTGACAGAGTCAAATGCTCAAACTCAAAATTCTTTATGAGGTCCATCCTCATTAGGGTGGAACAAAAAAATAAAAGTCTTTTTTAAAAATTCTAATAGTGGAGAAAAAGTGCCTCTTAGTCTACTTACTACTCGTGCCAAATTTGGTTAACCGAAGATAACGTCTTGAGGTGCCCCAATTGCTTTGAAAGTTGCTAGTATGTGGTATTACCAGAACTAATTTTGCTTATTCCACGAATTGTGCAAGAAGCGTGATTTTGGGCGAACACTTCATGTTACGTGTCAAATACGCATTATGGTATTATTAAACGATAAGGTTGTTTAACATTTATGGGTATTTTGGCTAACAGTGTTTGTCGATATAGCAAACTGAACATAGTCTTTTGGAAAGCGATTTTATTATAACTTGCAGGAGACTTTTTTGGTGTTCATAATATTGCAAGATTGAAAACAGTACCTGAGCCTGAGACGATGATAGTTCATTTTCGTTTAAAAATTCGGACAATTATTTACTCAAAGCGCCAGTTGATGAGCAAAAACCATCGACATCAATAGGAGAAAACTCTCAAATGAGACTTGAAATGCCTGCACTAGCTTGTGATAAGACATGTGTGTCAGATAGAAATGCAGCACTACTAGCAAGTGCTTTCTAAAGAATATAGGAATAATTACACAAAAACACCCTTTTAGTGTCATTGACAGAATGAAAGTTAGAAGGCAGCCACAAAATTTCCGTAGAGAATTGCAAAAAAAGTAACTAAAGATTTCGTGTCTTTGCAAGAATTATATTTGATGGACATAAGGACAAAACACTCGTTGAGAAAAAAAAAGTAAAGTTCTACCACAGAACAGTTACAGAAGAGTATTTGGTACTGGTTCAGGAGCCATGATCAAACTATATTGGTCATGTGTCACCTTCACTTTCTGACAGAGAACAACGTTGATACTTCAAAGCTCGTAGTTGTTGGATGTGACGGTACTGCAGTTAATACAGGACTAAGGAGTGGAGTTATTAAACTATTAGAAGAATTTATTAGAAAGTCATTGCAGTGGCTATTTCGACACCTAGATGGATTCACTACTGGTCCTTGCGGATTTGCAGGTGCTATCGTAAAGCAACTAGATAAATGCGAGAGCACTAATATTGTAGATTTCGATAGAATTGAAACTGACTTACCTTCCATTGATGTGACAGATCTTAGCACAGATCAGAAGTACTTACTAGAAATGTGCCGTACCGTATCAAGCAGTGTATGTTTGGTAAGCTTGTCCAGAAGGAACCCAGGTTCACTTTCTCACTCAAGATGGCTAACTGCTGCTAACCGTCTTCTATGATTGTATGTAGACAGTAGAAAATTCATTGGCAAAACTTCGAACTTTTGTGGAATACGTTATTAAAGTCTATGCTCTAACGTGGTTTGATATCAAATCTAGCCTATCTTTGCAAGGATGGCTCTAAACACTTGCTTCAAGTAATTCGCCGCTCACTTTATCTAAATGATGACTTTATAAGTGTTATCAACCTTGTCATTCAAAGAAACGGCTATTTTGGTCACCCTGAAAACATTTTGTTGGCGATGATCACTGATGAGCGGATGCATATTAGAGAGCTGGGCTTAAGTCGTATCATGAAAGCTCGAACCAAGACAAGAGGACAACGGTCATTTAAAATCCTCTGAACTATGAGACGCTAGATGTAGACCTTATCTTATGGCAGAAATGTGAAGTTACTGAACCGCCTTTAACGTTTGAGATTTCTGACGAGGACCTTGATGTTATGGTGAAGACTGGAAAAGGGAACGTGCCTCTAGTTGAGCGATTTCCCTGTCTCACTCAAGCTGTGGAGAGATGTGTGAAATTAATCACAGAAACATCAGCAACAGTTTGTGGTCAAGTTGTAAGAGATGGGTTTATTTGTGAGAAACTCCAATCACGAAAAGTGATGCCTAGTTCTGAAACGAAAGTGGAGTATCGCACTAAAACTGAATAATCCTTTGATACAACTGCATCCAAAGAGATTTAGGTTATTTTAAAAGCTCCACAGGAAATGGTTTTCATATTATCTTTACATAGAATTTAAAGTCGTTGGGGCACTCCAAGATGTTATCGTAGGTAAGCCAACTTTTGTACTCTTATTAAATGACCCAAAAGACACATTTTCGTACTATCAAAAATAAAAATATAAAAAGAAATTTTTTTTATTTATTTTCTTTATATAGAATTAAGAGGCCGTTGGGGCACCTCAAGATATTGTCAGAGATAAAATAAATTTTGTACGCTTGTTAGGTGGCCCAAAAGGCAACCTTTTTGTACTATTAAAAATAAAAATATTAAAAAAAATTATTTTTGTTTATTTTCGTTCTAGCCTAATCCTCATTCTCATTATTTTCTTCCACATTTAAATGGAAATTTTGCAGCCCTTCCCTGCAAATGATATAATTGTTAAGTTGCAGTAATAACTGCTGCAACATTTTCAATATTTGCATCTAGGTACTTCAGCCTATGAAATTTCCCTTTAAGTCGTCCAATTGCTTGTTCAATTTCGCTTCATGCTGCACTTAGAGTAGTATTAAAATTAGTTTGCATAGGTATCAAATGGCCTGTATCTCTAAATGGTACAATTAAATTTTTCATCAAAGGATATGCACTGTCGCCAAGAATATGCAAATTTCCAGGTATAGAGAACAAAGAAAATGGGTAAAAAAGCTAGTAGCGACCGAGAAGAAAAATAAGTAGAAAGAATTCGGAGAAAAACTGAAAATAGATAGCAATGGAAAAATGTTCTATAAAATATTAAGAACATCAAGAAAAGAAAAAGTAAGACAACTAATATTATAGGCTCAAATGAAAAACCACTGACTGAAGAAAAAGAAATAATGAGTACCTATTAGATGGAAAGAATTTTTCCAAGAATTACTGTCAGAGACTGAAGAACATGAAGACATAGAAAGGAATGAATTTGGTTTAGGCCTACACTAAGAAGTTTGCGATTAAACCACTCGTTTATATTTATCAGATCTGTTTCCCATCTGCCCATGTTTTGCCTTTGTATAATATTACTATATCATCCGCAAAAGCAATGATTCTGCCAGTTGATGGTAATTCTAATAGTTTATTTACATAAATAGTAAATAGAATGCAACTAAACAAAAGTAAAACCAAAATTCATGGTTATAGGATATGAACAAGAGGAACTAAGATAGACGAGATAACGTTACAGGAAGTCAAAACGTTTCACTACCTAGAAGTGTCAATAGACAACAATGGGAGGCAAGAAATAGAAATTAACAATAGAATAGACAAAACGCTAAAACTATATTATGCTATGAATAACTCCTTCATAAATAAGACAGAAATCTTACGAAAAGGCAAAAATAAAATGCGTTTAAGACAATATACGACTGATTCTAACTTATGGCAGTGAAACATGGGTATTGACAAGAGAGCAAGTCAAAATAAAGTATCTGAGAAGAGTCAGAGTTGCAAAAGAAAACAGAATCAGAAATACAAAAATGCAAGAAGACTTACAGATACAATCGCCACTAGAATACATCGAAACAAAACAGCTAAGGTGTTGGGTCACTTACAACGAATGTACAATGAAACACCAGTCAAACGAGTATGGGAGGCCAAAACACAACTAAGGAAAAAGCGAGGAAGACCACGGCAGACATGGGACAGAACTATAGAAGAAATACTGAAAAAAAAACAGGAGAGACATACGTAGAAGCAAGAACATTAGCAAAAACAAGAAAAATTGGAGAAAATTTGTGTAGGGTGGGCAAATTTCGATGTTTTCATAGGGAATCTCAATAACTATAAGAGGAGGAAAAATGGACCCCTCCATCATAGAACTCTTTTTTTCGAGAAAAGCTTAATGGTGGAAACCAACAAAAATTCCA
This sequence comes from Agriotes lineatus, assembly GCA_940337035.1. Classification (NCBI taxonomy): domain Eukaryota; kingdom Metazoa; phylum Arthropoda; class Insecta; order Coleoptera; family Elateridae; genus Agriotes; species Agriotes lineatus. Next base: position 61,068,055 of record OW679202.1, read on the forward strand.
TTTTTTTACTTTTCGTTTTGTTGCTATATCTCTCTTATTGACAAAATTAGATAAATAGTATATTGTAGACCTAGGCGGTAAAGTGATTATTGTCCAGGCTGAAAAATGAAATGGACAGGCGAGCTTTAGCGAGCCTGGACACTTCCTGAAGCCTGAAAAATCACTTTATAGCCCGTGGTGTACACATTATTTTTTATCCTACAAAATGTTCCTGCTATAATTTTTCGTAATACACAACAATAAAACTACAGAATGATGGAACTTCAATTCAGAATAAAATTAAATAATTTATATTTTGTATTTATTGAATATAAAAATATCAATTGTAACGTTTTTACAACTTAGAAATTTAACATACAACCAAAGTAATTCCTTAACAATAAAGTTATATACTTAAAAGTAGGTAGTTTCCAAATGAAGAAAAATTCGTTTTATAAAACTAAAAATCCAAACTTAAAGTAACAAATTGGTATGCTTTCTATCTCGTTATTAGTCCTCGCAGTTAACCTATTTAAGTACAGTATACCAGAAAATAAATTAAATTCGTAAATAAATAAATTAACTTAGCAATCCAGTCGACTTTGTTTTTGAACACACTTAAAGACGATGCAGTCACTATATCATCACTAAGATCGTTCCATTGTTGAAAAGTTCTGTTCGAGATGAAATGTTGGCGGTGAGATGTCCTGAAAGGTTTTTTTTTTCAGTTTGAAACTGTGACCACGTAAGTGGGGATTTGAAGATAGTTCTACCATATTTTCAGCAGATTGTGGGTAAATCTATATAATTGAATTAAGTCACCCCGCTCTCTTCGGGTCTCAAGCATTGTCAGATTTAGTGACTTAAGCCTAGCCTCGTAGGATAAGTGTCTGAGCTGTCTGGGCCAATGAGTTGCTGCTCATTGTATTTTGTCTAGGACTTGCAAGTCTCGACGGAGCCACGGAAACCATACAGGGGATGAAAACTCGATCAGCGGTCGAATATAAGTAATATAAATTTTAAGGGCTAAATCTGGTGACGGGTTTGGAAATACCTACTTTTTGAAGGAGGTAAATTTTGGATCTAGCCTTTTTGGTAATGGTTAGTATGTGGTTAGACCACGACAAGTCCTTCGTAATGGTAATTCCCAAATCCACTTGAGAGTCTATAGTGCTAAGTGGTGTGTTGTCCATAAACTGTATTGTATTTCGATTTCTCTTCCCTAGGTTCATCACAACACATTTTGTAACATTTAACGGGAGAAGCCATGTTGAACACCAACAAGTAACCGTGTCGAGATCCATTTGTAATGTTGAGGTAGATGCTGGATTTGCATACAATTTTATGTCGTCAGCATGAACGCTGGTTTTGCTTTGAATTGCAGATAGAAGGTCTGCTGTTTGTTTTGCTTTGTTCAATTACAATCCTGATATTTATTAAACAATTTGAAGAAAATGTTTAATTGTCAAATTGGTTCAGAAATGTTAATGTAATTTTTATAAAAACATTTCCTTTTATAAAAATTAATAAAATTATAAAGCACGAAGTTATTTTAAAAAATCACATTGTTATGAACTATTAAAATTTTTTAGGTTATAAAGGTTTGACTTTGACAGTTTGTATGCATAACCTCAACAGCCTATAGATTAAATATGTATAACATCACAAATATATCATTGAGTATCGATTACACAACTGAAACAATAGATTTGGCTACTTTAGTTATAGTCTTATTGAAGGTGGCGCCCAGAATAGATAAATAATTTTTAAATATTTCGTTATGTACGAGCAAACGATCGCAGCTACTCGTGCGCTCGTTCGTTGTTTCGGTTCGTGCAATATTCTATGAACCCAAATCGATTCTGGGCAGATGTTCGCATGCTCTTCTGTACCAACAAGCCTTGCTCCTGCACGGCGCCTTTCTACACACCGAAACTGTAATTCGACGTCAAGATTCTTCAGCAAGTATTGCCACCAAGTGGTAAAATCGCCAACTAACAGAAGTTTGATTGTAGACTGTTAGTGAATGCAGTACGGTTCCATCGGTGTACATTTGGAATTCAATAGTTTATTCTTTGTATAGACACTCCTTGCCTGTAAACTTCGAAGTAGTGATAATCGTAACTGAAGCAACCCCTAAAAACTTTGGAAAAGCAAGTGTACGTGAATCTAAGCGCAGCAAGACATACAGAAATCGAGAATTTGTGCATTATAGACGGTTACAAAATGGAGTAGTTCAGTCAATCGGATTTGTTATTGTCCACAGTTCGTAGCCGCGACGTGATTTTTCTATGACCGGACTTGATACAATTGTGTTATCCTGTATGCATTCGTGGTTATTAACACTTTTGTTGTGGTTTGCTCATGTTTGTATATAATTCGCACTTCGCCATTCAGGAACTGCCAATGTGTGTGTGACCTCTCTACTTGTGTTTAAACGCCGATCCTGTTTCTACTAACTGCTAGGTAAACAACCATTGCATATTTGTTTTATTAAACGGAAGTTTAAGTATTATTTACAAGTGGCTCAGGTCAATAGCTCTGAAAACGATACCTATAAATACTTCAATTGCATGTATTCTTCAATCTTCCGCTTTGCATACTAAAAGCACAGTCGCCAGTAAATTCAATAAGCACAAGCTTTCATAAAATGAAATAATACGTTTTATTTGTTAGTATTTGAACTGCATGGATCAATTGTTTAAAGTTTGTAAAAACGATTAGAAGGTTATTACTCTCCTTATTGCGGTTGTAGTTAACATGCCATTGTTATTACAAAATAGGCACGTGTAGCCTATAGAGATTTGTTTGAGTAAATGACTCAGTGCTATGATAAGAAATGTTAATTTTTATCTAAAATACACCACGGTGCATCATCGTTTCATTTGTTTTCTAGTGTTCATTATAAAAGTACACGGAAAAGATGAAAATCGCTTGCGCATATTTTGTTTTTACATTTTGAAATGTAGTTTTGTTTTCATAAGGGGGGGGGGGTCCACTGATTTGATTTACCACTTACCTGACGTCAGTAAGTCCAGTAAGTCTAATAGCAATATTTTATAAATGACAGCTGAAAGTGATAATATAATAAATTTTATTTTTGAAGTAAAATAGTTAAGCTAGCTAAGCCCCCCCCCCCCCCCTCCAAGGTCATAAAGGCGCCGCTGTTTTCTTTGGACGTCCTCAAGACAGACAGGGGCGGAGCCGGTTGTAAGTCTTGTAAGTCTCAATTATTGTCTTCGAGTACAACCAACGTTACAAACCAATCCAGGTATAAAATATTTAAAAAACCTAACACCCCCCCGTTAAAATAGCGATAATATTGTTGCTTGCATACATTATTGTTGAATAGAACGCTCAAATAGTTCTTCAAGTACCCCTGTATGTTAAAAATAGATTCCAATAAGAAGGTCGATGACTTGTCAATTGAAACCTTATTTCGCTATTGCTATTTTTTTAGTGTACTGAATTTGCCTGATTTTTAATAATAATAATATATGTTGCTGTTAAACATCTTGTTAAACTTAAGGTCGAATGCATTTCGACGTTGGGTTAAAAGTAATGACATTTCATACTAACTTTTATCATTAGGATTTTCAGAATCTACTAACAACATACAAGCGAATAGGTGTGGTTGTAACGACAGTTGACAGTTAATGCAAAATTAGTTCTTTTTTCATTGAAAACAAAAGCTGACTTCAAATTAAAATTTGTCACATATGTAATTAATACAAATAAAATAAATAGTTCGAAATGTTAAGTGAAAAAAGTTTTGAATTCTATTGTTCTTATTTTAGTAAAAGTTCATTAATTGTTCATTAATATTTATTATTCTCATTATAAAAAATATTTAAACGATCGAGAGTGAAAAAACTTAACAGGCAGTATGTAACTTTTGTCTCCACAGGTTCCGATCTCTCACATTATCTTGTCATCGAGTTTGACCATTTATAATTCTTTTTAGTATTTTGTCTTCACCCATCCTCTAGACATGACCTGCCCTTCAAACATGTTGCACTTTCGCAAATTCGACTAATTGTCTTAGTTATGATTGTATCCGATTTGCTATCCATCGTTAATTCGCTAGTAATAATAATAATAATAAATTCTCTTTATTTTTGGTGGATATATATTTGTATTGGAAGTTTTCTTTTGAATACAGCAAGCATTTCCCCATTTTTTTTGTTAAGAGTCCATGTTTCATAGCTGCATATAATGACCAGCCTGGTCATCCATTGTCTTGTGCATCAGTATCTTTGTATTTCTCTGTACTTCTGCATAGCGCATAGACTGTCCTGTTCCCTTTCATAATCCTGTGACGTACTTCTTGTATAACGTCATAACAGAAACTTTTTAGGCTTGATGATGTAAGTTTTCGCACCAAAATTGTGGTCTACAAAGCAACTATCCTGCCGACACTGCTGTACAGCTTGGAAACATGGTGTATATACAGGGGGCACATACGACCTCTCGATCAATTCCACCTAAAATGCCAAATATCAATCTTACATATCAAATGGCACCATTACATCAGGAACACAGATGTGCCAAGAAGGGCCGACATTATGGGGATCGAAGCCATATTAATGAAAAATCAACTTCGCAGGAGTGGACATGTGTTAAGGTAAGGATGAGTGACGATAGACTGCCGAAACAATGGGGACAGGAAGATTGTTTAAAAAGACACATGACTCAGACCAACATCTCACTGAAAAACTGGGAAGAAAGAGCTCACGACCGCCCAAGATGGAGAAGATACCTGGCTGAGAAAATAAATGATTTTGAGCAAAGACGCAGTGAAGAACTGGATGGAAGAACAGAAATAAAGAGTAGGCGAACTACTGTCATGGTCTACACATATACAACGAAGATATGATCAATGTAGCAGAACAAACGAGCTGGGATATAATAGTCATTAGCAAACACACCAATAAGGACAGAATCTTGCTTGACAACAAACGCTGTGACCGTAGCGGTCAGGAAACCACACATACACACACATAACGTCATTGGTGGCTTTTACTTTGCTACCTAAGTATGTGTGTGAATTCCATCACTGCTTCAATGTTGTTTTCTTCAATGCTCCAGTTTTGTCCTAACCTCTGTGCTGTTCATTCCCAAGGTTTTGTCCTTGTCTATATTTATTTCCACCCCACAGTCGGAGCTCTTTCTTTCAGGTCTTCATAATGTCATCTACGTATGTTTTTATACTACCATTTTGGCCAGGTTGCAATTTTTTCGGATGTTGAAAAGTATAGGGGCAAGTCCATTTCCTTACCGGAGACCTCCCTATGCGTTTATCCTGAATTTTGACTGTTTGAATAGCCCATTGGCAGGCGTGTCAGGTCGATCAATTTATATGGTATTCCTATATCTTCTCTAGTTTTGTAATACACCTGTGTGTATACAGTCAGTCGTAGGCCTGTCTGGTATACCTCCCTAACGGTGTAATTATTTCTGTTACCTTGTATACTACGCATAGTAGTGATATGCTTCAATAGTTTTCGCATCTCATCTTCTTCCCTTTGTTATGTATTGAGCTACATCCATTTCAATTGGCATTCTCTTGATATTCCATACTTTTACTATGGATGTATGAATGTTCAGAGGTATTCACCTCAACTCTATGAGTTCTTATGGTATATTGTCCACTCCCGGAGCGTTGTTATTTTTTGTCTCGACGCATTCTGTGACTTCCTCGAAGCGCGTTTCATTTAATTTTGGCTGTGCTTGGTTTCGGATTATTCTTTGTTACATTCCCCCTGTGTAACAATTCATCGAAGTCGATTCTCCATCTTCCTAACACGTGCTCCAAGTTGATCGGGATTTCACCATCTGGAGTTTTACAGATCGTTTCTCTAGGTTGTCATCTATTTTCTTCTTAATACCATTCTTCTGTACATCCTTTGATAAGTACTTCATTTTCTATTTCTTTCTCTATTATTATGCCAATACTTGGGACACATTGTTTCTAATTGTACTATTAGGATTCCCTTTTATACAGGGTCTATTCTTTTAATGTTCTAATTATTAGACGAATTAACGATTCAGCCTAATTTTAACTGATACTGAGTGTATTATGATTATTATTAGGTGTCTAGTTCGTGGTGGAATCTCAGCTGCTGTAGCAGGACTTCAAATACATTTCATAGGGTGAAGTACTCCCTATTTCGATATTTCAATCTATAGTCGATCATATAGATTGGCTGTGGCTACAATTTTCTTCCATTGTCATCTGTCTCTGATTCCAGTACTCCAGTCCTGTCATTTCATCTTCTTTACTTCATTCCATCTTCTTCACGTCTTCCTTCATTCCAGTCAGTCGAACGTTTAGTCATTCTGGTATGTCGTTCTTGGTATGTCCTCATTAGTTTCCTTTCGAAAAAGCTCGACGCATCTTCTTTTTTGGTTGTTTCTGCTGTAGGCTTGTGACTGTAGGTCTTATTAGTTCTTTGCAGATCCTTATTTTGTTATCTCTGCGTGTTTCCGGGATCCTAATACAAACAATCTCCCTGTATATTTCTAATTAAGTTTTAATTAGTCCTAACAGCATGGAGTGTCTTCCCAAATGTTTATGTACGATGACCGACATAAATTTGGATGTAAAACTTTTATTATTCATTTAATAGAAAATTGTGTTCGTGCTAAAAGTCCCTGCATCTTCTCAAATCTTCTCAAACTCTAACTGAAGGTTCTAAAATTTAAATATCGTCTTTCATGCATAGGGGAGGTTTGGAAAGATGAAAATGGCTCAAGAATAAAGTACCCTTATTTTTTTTTAATACACAAAAATGTTATTTGAAAAAGTTGTTCATAATTACAAGATGTCAAATGCAAAGTCGCAGTAAAATCACTGGTTCTTCCAATTTTTCTTGCCACCCTATGTATTACGAAACATTAGATGGTTCAACGTTAACTTGATATTGGATACAATAAGGATAATATCATATACAGTAAGGGCGTATTGTCGAACTTCAGTTTCGCTCACTTAGCAACCAGAAAATTTTGTTAATGGAAATTAGTGATAAAAAACAAATTTTTTTGCCCGACGTAAAAGTTATCTTCAAATAATTGAATAACCAACGACTTGAACTTCAACAGCAGTTCAAAACAATTATAATTTGTTATTGAAATATTAAAACAAATATTTAGATGGGAGGAGGGGGCACATAGAATGCAATTCTTGAAGTTTCTTTTTTTTTTATTGTTGTGTTTGATGTATTTTATTTAGAAATATTTGTTATAACATTTCAATTAAAAATTATTATTGTTTTGAATTGTTCATATGCAGATTGTTTGTTAGGTATTACATTTTTAAGATAGCTGTGTTTTTTACATTGGGCACAAAAAAATTAGCTTTTTTAGCACATACTAATTTTGATTCAAGTATTTTCTGGTTGCTAGGTGAGCGAAACTCAAGTTTGAGAGTACGTCCATATTTATTCTGATAATAAATTAAGTCCGAAGTATCTCATTTTCCACAATACACAGGGTGGTAAGAAAAAACATGCAAAATCAGCAATTTTTGTGTATTTTAAAAAATAAGGGTACTGTAGTCATCATATTTTCGAACCTCCCCTGTATACGAAAGGAGAGTGCATTTTGAATTTGAGAGGGTGCAGGAACTTTTACTTTCCATGTGTGCAAATGTATGCTCCATTGTGTTGCTTGTATAAGTACTTAGCTATCTTTGTTTGACCTTTCGGTGATTTACAGTATTCTTGGGTTTATTTTCGTTTGGATTTACTTTTTCCGTAAGTTACATATACCGGGTGTCCACTTTTAAACATGGGGATTTAACAGCGTTTTTAGCAGTTTCATGGATTCCAGCTCGCCAATTCAACCTACAGAAAACGTTTTGGTATCAATGAGAAGAAAAAATTATTGCGCATCTAATGATAGCAAAAATTAGATTATTTTTGTCAAGTTTCATTGAAAAATATTAATCAAAAGTTTTCATGTTTTTTAAATATGAGTTGCCTTGACTTGGTAAGAGTTGACAGCTATACTCAATTTAATTGCAATTCAGTAGTTTTTACTTTATAAAATAAACGATTACTCCAACAGACATTTTTACGAAAATAACTTTATTAGCATGATTGCTATACATACAACAGTTTCACAATAAATAAAACAATAATTCTTATGCTTAAAACATATTACAGTGGGGGTAGTTTGCGGAGAGTGAGATATTTGTTTTCAGTAAAATTTGATAACAGTCCAATACCGTCTGCATTAATGATAATTGAACGAAATAATTTAATTTTTAATATTACATGCGCAATAATTTTCTCTTTCCATTGGTACCAAAACATTTTTTGTAGTTTGAATTGGCGAGCAAGAATCCATAAAACTGTTAAAAACAATGTTAAATCGCTATGTTCCAGTATGAAAGTGAACACCCAGTATATTACCGACTCATTACTAGCGATAGAATTTTGAAGCGCTGAAAAGTCAAAAATATTTTTTGTTTTAAAAATATTTAGTTAAAATTATTTTCACTCTAACAACGTTCCGAGGAAAATATTATGTATAAGTACCGGTCAATCACAGCTCATCATAAACATAACACATGCGTGATACGTAAATTAAATAGTTTTTTAAATACAACAAAACGATGAAAATCCGACATACAAACATTCAATTAGAAATCGTACCTTCATGTGGTAAATATTTTTAGTTGTCTATTTTTAAAACGGCAGGCTCGTACTGCCCGTGAATCACCCTGTATTGTAAGAACGTTTTTCCACACGTCACACGCATACCTTAAGAGGTGTGCGTCACTTAACACTTCTTTTAAAAAATTGTTCAAAGTACTTTTTCACGAATTATCAAAATGAAATTTTTTGTGAGTTCAAAGTTTTATCAAATCCGAGGTCTGAAACTCAAAAAAGTTGAACCTTGAACATTTTAGATTCCATACAGGTTAGCTCGACCCACTTCTCGATGTCTACCGTTCGCCCTCTACATACAACTTTGGCAACTTTACACGTAGTTTGTAATTCCGAGTTTTTTACAAACACAAATTTAGTTTGTTTCTTAAAGTTTAAATTTGAGCCTGAGGGCAAGTTGACTGCTTTCAATAACGTTCCCGAACGTTCCCTTCTGTAACTGTTTCTGTCAAAAGATATGTCGTTGCTTTACATCTCGTGACAAACTCTAATAAGCGTAAATGTATACTAAATAATTTTTTAACAATATGATTTGGCAAATTTTGAGGAATTTGCGTATTCATAGGGGGAAATCTGCATCTCTCGTCCAGGTTATTCCCCGTTTATTGTGTTTTCTCCTCGGCATCGCAAACTCGCATCCCAAACCAGCGTTGTCAAATCAAAAAACTATAACTATGTGCGTTTACGCCGACAATATTTATATAATAGGTATTATCAATCAAATTTTGATACAGGTGTCGCATTTTTTACTTCTCTCCTTTAAAAGACGTCAGTCCGTCGGTCTGTTGGCGGTGTAGCCGAAACAGATATTTGACATGCGGATCATATATATCTACCTGGTTCTAAACCGAATGTACTTTCAGTCAAATGTATACAAGGTGAGCACCTTAAAAAATGCTTTAACACAGGAGTAATTTGCATATATTAGGTTTTTACCCCTGATGAAAATGAGACCCAACCGACACTGGGTATATCGTAAAAAGGACAGAAATGTGCAGTAATCAACGCGTATTTTATAATACAGCCAAAAGCGAATCCAACTGCTGTGCCGGCGTGGGCTAGCGGTTAAAGCATCGGACTGGCAATTAGCCTGGGAGCACGAGTTCGGATCGCAGCGACTGTATTTTTTTTTTAATTTGCAAATTAATGCAGTTGGCACGAGGGAAGTTCCGTATAAACCCCATTATAGAATTTTTTCATGCCTGCTACGCAAGTAACACCCGAATAATGAATTCTGCATACATCGAGTTGCATAAATATAAAACACAGAAATATTGCCATTATAACAATGTGAACAAATTTGAAAAGTCAATCGCAGATGAAGGGCAGCGTAGAGGATTATTAAAATGTGTTTATAGTAATGCTGCCATTACGATTTATTTACTGAAAACACCATATCATACTGCAGTGTGATTTAGTACTGTGGCCTTTCAAGGATTTCTATAAATACATTATACGGATCACAAAATGTTGGGGTTTTAGCATTAAACCCTGATAAGCGGTAATGTGCTATTTTACATATTTAAGCTCGTTTACCTAGGATCGCGTTGTTGTATACTTCAATGGCGTGTATAGACTTTACCCTTGGAGGGGGATTAATAATTTCGATAATGAAACTGGACGGTTCAATAGATATCTCTTACTAAAAAGCACGCCATCTGGTGAAGTAAACCGGCTTTTACAATACCTGCAGGATAACCGTCATGAAACGTTTTATTTCAGTGTGGAAATCCTTGAAATCTCCTGGAATGCCATAGCTGGCACCTGAAATACTTGAAATTTCTTGAACTTTTGTATCCTCCTGGAATTTGTATAACAGTTTGAGATTTCGCTGTATTCACTTTGTGATTTCGCATTTGAAAAAGTTCCCGACTTCTTTGTGATTTCTCGTGGGTCGAAGTATTCGTACATATAGCGCAATATACGTATTATCTTAAAATCTTAAGGAGCAGGTGGTCCAAAGGGCACATGATAAAAACATCCTCATCAAGAGCGTAGCCAGGATTCCAGTTAGAGGGGGGCATAAATTTAATTACCCAATCAACTACTACTATTATTATAGTTTTTTAAATTTTTTACAAATTACAAAAATTATAAGTTGAAACATCATCAGTTGCCGCAAATCTGCTGCAGATCGTAGCTTTTTTTTAATGAAGAATGTGAATTGCAATAATGCCTTTTGCTCTTTATAAAGTTTAGGGGTGGTTGCCCACCCCTGCCCCTCACTGGCTACGCCCATGATCCTCATAGTCAACTATTTTTACTTCGGCCGAAGTATTATTTGCTTTGGACTCCCACCATTTCTACAAATTTAAATTTTTTTTCGTAACCGCTCACTCAATCGCGATCAACCCAAAATTATATGAAAGGTCTCATGAAACTACATAACTTTTTTGTAAAGGCAGGGAAAGGCAAGGAAAGTGGGAAAATTAACCAAGGGCGAGTACGTCATCCCGGATGCTGTAAACATAGAAACTCGAGAACGAGATAACCTATCAGAATGATTCTTGCGCCATTTTGTGTGGATTATTAATCAGGGTGTCTACCAACCTTGAATTCCTGGAATTCCTGGAAATCTCCTGGAATCTCAAAACTGGCACTTGAAATACTTGAAATTCCTTGAATTTCTTTATCCTCCTGGAATTTTTAGAACATTTAAAATCTTATCAAATTTGTGATTTTGCATTTGAAAAAAATTGTTTCCCGTAAAATATGAAATTTAAAAAATCACGTGAATCACATTTGACCGGGCAACCATTTTGCTCGTTTACATCTTACGCTTAAGACGTAAAAAGATATAAAAGTGTAGCATCATACGTAATATTAGTAAGTTCAATTTATGTCAAGCAGCTATTGTGTTACTTAACAAGACCCAAATCATGCGCATGGTGTTTCTGGTGTAATGTTCTGTTTTTCATGACAAGTTGACAACCACAACGTGCGTGAAGCTAACAAAAATATAGCGGAGTAGTGTAAAAATACCTGGAATTTTACAAAAATGGTCCTTGAATTCCTGAAATTTTCCTGGAATTTTAAAATTGTATATTAGTAGACACCCTGTTAATGTAAGGAACTGAAAAACTAGGCGAGATTGCTCGCTTTTTTCTTCGCATGTCTTTGTCCATTTCTATTAGCGTTACCAGTAATAGACGTTTAGCTGTTGCCTAACAACACTGTCGCACGAGTGTCGTGACAAACACTCGTGAACTGTCGAGCTTGGGGTCACGAGTTCGAATATTGGTTGGAGATTTTTTTTCTGAATTATAGACAGATGCGAATGCAAATTTTTATTTATTCTCACCTTTAAATCTGAAATGCCACATTATTGGTGCTGCCAACCTCATTTGTACTCTCCGCTAACAGTATTAATAAATTGCCGACTCGATTTTAAACCAATTTCCTTCGTTTAGGCTTCACAATAACATTATTAGTTCCAGTCTTCTTCGCGAATTCTCTTTAGCGCAAGTCGTCGCACATATGGCGCGAGTGCCAAAGGTGTGCTGAAGATCGAGATGGGGCTTGCACCGTCTCATCTGGTTGTTTTTCGTTATATGATTGAAACAAATGACAATATATGTCAAAATTGGCGCATTTCAAAATTAGTTCCGGCTGAATTTCTTCTGTCATGTACCTTTATTATCGCAACTTGTCAACGCATAACCCTTCTTTGTGTGACGTAATCGGGTAATTATGCAATTGTTTTCTGTTGTTTATCTAGCTGACAATGACTTTTTTTAATTAACTTTTAAATATTTTAACTGCCCTCGAAGTGTAACTTTTTTGATCACTTATCAACACAATAAAGAGCTATATTGTATGATATTTTAAGCATTTCTTTTATTAAAGCTTGAATAAACAACTTTTTTTGAAAGAACTGTCGCGATCCGACAGTATGAAAATATAATGCGGTTGGATCAGAAAATTATACTTACTGTTTTATTTAATATTTGCATTAATTAGTCATAAAATCGCCATGTACCAATAAAATTAATTGATTTTAAGAACACAGAAGTAATTATCGGAATATAAAATGAAAAAAAAATGAAGGGCATCAAAAGATAACCTCTTTGATCTCATTTATTGAACGTTTAGAATGTAAACAAGCTTATAAACAAATAACAAGGCAGTAGTGATAGTGGAAATGCAGTTCAAATTCGGGTCTTCATATCCTTGGGAATTGTGGGTCGAGTACTGTAAACAAGATTTTTTTATAGTCAACCACCAGGGAAGCCAAATATCATGGTAGCAAAAAATCTCTTGAAGTATAAATGGAGAAAAACATTCAACAACCAAACACATTTTTTCTGCAATCGTGGTTTTCAGTTACATAATAATGTAAATTATGACTGCACCATTGTAACCATTGTTCTCAAATATATCACACGCCCACAATTATTTTCTTAAAAAGTTGGATGTTCATTTTAATTTTCGTTTTCTAACTACAGCAGACGCTCGATAACGTGAACTAATTCAAACCAAGTGTTGACATTGTCGAAATGCTTACATTAGCGAGCGTGATTTTATTAATAAACACATTATTAAAAGAAACGTTTAATAACACAAAAACAAAACATATGACAGCGATAAGTACCTAATACACATTTTGAATGAGAAGAAAAATAGGCTGCTATTTTAGTGTGCATAAATTAGCGCCTATGTTCAACAATGATTAAAATGAAATGCAAATGCATCATAAACACCCATCCGATCGACTCAGCTGTGTCGCAGAGGGGAATCCCCTACATAAATCGGCGTACAGGTTGTTTACGTTATCGGGCTGTGTTTGATCCTATAGTATGAATTTTGTGTTTACATTAGCGCGATGTTTTCATTATCCGGTGTTTACGTTATCGAGCGCTTGCTGTATTTGCAAATATGTATTTAATTGACAAAGTAATTGTCTGTGAATTGCTCCAGACACGGGATTGGGATTTATGATTCACGCCAAGTAAGCTTTTTCGCCTTAATGTATAGGCTGTAGAACTAAGTGTGACTCTATAAGCCATCTTTGGGAACACGCCGGGTAGGTGGGTGGCCCAAGTGTCCGTTGTTTGCCAAGTAGCAATTATCGCAAATTTCAATGTGCGAACTGCACAGTTGATCAGAAAAATCGAAAACATCTGCAGTGTCACATTTAAAAGTCGAGAGTTGTATATTATATATAGACCAAACAACAGTAAGCACGGCAATTAACACAGTGCTATATGCTCCGAAATATCTTTTGTTAGGAAACATTGTCGGTATAAAACGTAAATTTGACGCAGGAACAGTGGGTGCCGCTATCCAAACTATAGTATATCCGTGTCTGATAACTATAACTATTCTAACAGCGGTAGTGCGGTTTATCATTTTTGAAACACGTAGGTGTGGTTAAACACGGTACAGGCGGATATTAGCAGATAATCTTAATTTGACTAGAAGTGACAACGATATAATTGCAGAAACGAAAAAGTTTCGGCTGATAAGGGGATTTTGTAATGTTACCTAAAATGGCATTTACATATTGATTGTAGCCATGCAAACATTCAAAGATGGAAAGTGCATATTCATTTAGGTTCGAAAAATCCTATGTGCGGATGGATAATCCTCACGAAAGGTAACGGCAAGCCTATTTTGGCCCACTTTAATTTGTTTTTAAGAAGCCGCGTAGCGCAGTTGGCTAGGCGCTCGGTTTGCATTAAGCAAGTCCTCGGTTCGAATCCCGCGGGGGCCGGAATTTTTCCGCAGCCTTGGCGATTGGAGTCGGGGTCGGTGAGACCATTCACAGTTGGGCACCAAATTAACTGTACTCTACTCAGAACCACAGACCTAAGAGATAGAGTAACAAGGTCAACACATCGCCATGACACACACCTCACACAATGGTTGTTGAGCAAGCACAAAAGGCGCGCTCCAACTTTGTATCCTGAATCCGGGGCAAGTTGAGCATTGTTCCGCCAGATGCAAGCGCATAACGCACCAGCCTCTACACCGCAAGATAAAATGAGATTAATTAATTTGTTTTTTATTGCATAGTCACCTTTTATACTCGACACTTAACTTAAACGTTACCTTGTATCAGTATCAGGCTACCGTATATCGACAATTGGCGTTTAATAGATTTCTTCCGCAAGTGAAAGCAATGAAAATCGAACACCTAAACTCGATTACTAATAAGAGCTTTAACCGAATGTATCTACCCATCTGTTCTCTCAAAATACGATGCTATCCTTATAGTGCATTCATTAATGTGCCAACTCGAGTGTTTTGTCATCTGGTAACTGGAGAGCATTTTGGTGGACATTCCAGGCAGTTGAATTATTACTGCTACCTGCAGGCTATCCAAATTTTGTGCGCAACTAGACTGTTTGGTACATCAGACAGGAACAAGTGCAGTAAAAGCTCTCTTAACGGACACCTGTCAATAGCGGACACTTTTACACAACTGATGGTTTTTAGTGTAGAGAACTGTGGGGAATATACAGGGCGATTCATAATTAGTGAATCAAACTGAAATGGTAGATTCCTCATGTCAAAAGAAGACAAAAAGTCTATATGAACATATGTGCTTAACCAAACGGTTACCTAGATGCAGACTGCTGCTTGTTGCAAAAGTGAAATACATAATTGTTTCCAATTATTAATAATAACAAGGCATATCAAGTGTAGCAATAGATGTTTAATAAACGGAGCTCTGTGGACCTGTGATTACCACGTCTGCTTAGCATTCGGGAGGTCGTGGGTTCAATTCCCATGACCGTCTGCTTTGATTCGGGTTTTTAGGGGGTTTTCCTGGATCAACAGAGTACCTTCTCTGAAGCGAATGCCGGGGCAGTACTTCTCTCCCTTTCTTGGCCTCACCCATCGTGAAATTCCCGTTATTGGCTGAAGAGGGACGCAAGGTCCCTATAGCAGCCCGCCCCCAGTTAGGTGAATTGAAATGATCCTGAATCTTTTTACCTTTTTTGCGGACATGGGAATCGAATTCACGACTCCCGGAATGCTAAACAGACCTGGTAACCACAGGTCTACAGAGCTCTATTGCTGTACTTGGTATGCCTTGTTGTTATTAATAATTGGAAACAATTATTTTGCTTTTGCAACAAGCAACAGCCTGTATCTAGGTTTGGTTAAGTACATATGTTCATATAGACTTTTTGTCTTCTTTTGGCATGAGGAATCTACCATTTCAGTTTGATTCACTAATTCTGAATCATCCTGTATAGTAAAAAAAACCTCACTAAAACGCGCAGTTTTGCAATTCGTATGGTGTCCATTATGGAAAGATTTCACTGTATATTTACAATTTGTGTAGCTTCTAATTCGCCTGAACAGCATGGAGAAGTCCAGACTACCCATCTACTCATTTTTTGCAATTGACATTGGAAATCACAAGGCAATTCAGAAGTATACAGGGTAAGGCAACAGTTACGTCATTTGCATATATTTTTGATGCCATACTTTCTAGCAAAAATAGTTTATTACAAAACTTTCAAGGAACCAACTGCTCTGCAGTTCTGTGCAGTCAATTCAGTAAATCATTCATTTTTGTAATCGATACCTAAGTAATTAAGTATTAGAAAAACTGAAAAAAAAAGTTATAATCAGAGCTATGCTTTTTTAATACATTCATAAAAAGAATGAAAAAAGGAATCAGAATTGAAGAAAAGGTAAAGGGTGTTCAAAAACTAGTACGTTTGGTGTTGGCTATGCCTTGAGAAAACAAGAAACCCAGTATGTCTTTACTTATTACTGAAACATGAACAAAAAACACAGCAAAGTGTATTATAGCAGATGCTTAAAATGCCCACCACCAGATTCAATACTTTTTAAAGGTCTATTCGTGACTTCATGCACCTGCATGCATTTTCTAAAAACTGAGGCATATTATTAATTTCTTCACAATAGTTCGTCAATTCTTCCAAATTATTAATAGGAGTTCTAAATATTTAATTGTTGATGAAATGCCATAAACAGAAACCACATGGTATCGAGTTACAAGATCGTGCAGGCCAAGGAACTATTTTCTGCTAATAAATAGGGTCCGGATAGATTTAATGATAACACAATAAATTCACAAAACTGCAATGGTTGTCCAAACCAAACTTTGTATTAAAAAGTATAAAATATATGTAAACTCACATTTTTATAAAATTTGAATATCCCTGCAGAATTTGCGGAAATATTTCCACCTGTGCAGTCGACCAGGTGAAGCGTGACTATCGTTGTATTAAGAGCAACCGTGCCATATTTGATGCGCTGCAGCACATGTAGTTATGCCGGCTTTTTAAACTAAGATAATAGATTATAGGCGTGCTAGTGGGGTTTTAGTAGTCAGGGTTTCGCAGAAATAAATATAAATTACAGTATAGCGAGAGAATAATAATTATTCAATTACTTATGCATTATTAACTATTAGATACATGCAAACATTTTTGGTAGAAAGCAATAAGGCATATGCTTTTATTATAGTCGCTCTAGAAACAGTTGATGTTAGTGACGACAATCTTTATTAAATTTTGATCTTATATATTCAGCGTACGCCACTGAGCATTTGCTTGAAAATGCTTTTCATTAAATCTGTCCGGACCTTAATTACTAATAATTCAATTATCAAAGAACTGTCTAATCAACTGTAAAGTTGTACCATGTGGTCTCGCTCTACTCTGCTGGAAATAGCCTTCACGTAATTCGTCATCGTGGAGTTGTATCTGTATCTTTCGGTATTAATGTTCCCATAAAAAAACGGTTCAATTAAACGTCGAGCACTAATAGCTGCCCAGACACCAATCTTTTCAGCATGCAGAGGTGCTTCAACAAATTCATGAGGATTCTCTTGCTTATAAAACCAAGCTTCGCCCATGAAAAGCTGAGTACATCTTGATTATCGTTAAGCACACGTTAAAACCATTGACAGAGACGTAGCTTGTCAGGAATACCATGTGGTAATAGTTGAATTGCTGTTAAACGATAGGGGTATACGTGAACGTCTTTGCGTTTGCATGACAAGTCGCCACAGGGAGGTTAACTTGTTGCGACAAGTGACGAATAGAAGTGTGGGGCTCATTTTGCTTTATTTCAGTTGTTTCTGCAGTAGCTTCCATCTGTACGTTTTTTTGTCGTCCACCACCTTTTGTTACAACAGTATCACTCTCATGAAACCTCGCTACACATCTGTTTCAAGTTTCTACAAATTGTTGATGCACAAAAACATCATTTGGATACTTATTATGGAATTCTTCGATGCAGTTTTCTACTGATTAGGTCCAAATTCTGTCAACTTTTGTTGCATTACGAAAGTAACTTTCTATTATGAAAATTTTTTCTGTTCTAAAGAAAAAACCATTTGGTAATGTGGACTGATTTTTGGTAATGCAATTTTTAGTAAATACAATAATTACTTAAACAGAAGAGAGAAGGAACTTTATTATAACCTTAAAACGTCAAATGAAGTGATCGAAGATTCGCAGCATCAGCTAGTTGTGTGGCTAACGAACCGATACGGCTACCGACGTTCAACCGGATCAGCGCCAACTCCAAACGTGGGAGTTTTTGAACACCCGTTACTAGTGTCATTTAAACAAATTCAAAATGGCGGCGCTGACAAAACTGTGACGTGAAAAAACAATTGACTGCACAAAACTGTAAAGCAGTGGATTTCAGTCAAGTTATGTGATGATTTTCTTTTAGTTTTTTGCTATATCGTTAAGTGTGGCTTCACCTGGTATATGTGGGAAACATACATACCGTGGGGAGGTCATTGAACAAAATTTCACTAACCTATATTTTTATTTATAATTATCAAACTATAAAATATCGCCTTTATTGAATTTTTTACAAGAACTTAATGTTTATTTCATTCTAATTATTGACATCCTTCAACTTTATTTTGAATATATTACTGTGACTGTCGTCAGGAATAAAACAATCTGTACATACAGCCTACAGGATGGACATACTGATTGCCTTCTTAGCTGACGTCACGAGCACGTGACGTCGCAGAGCTGAGGCTTATGTTCTGTAGTTGGTATTGTAAAAACATAGCAACGTTTTGCGGACGGCAAAACGTTTAGGTAAGTAGTTCTAAGAAGTAAGATACATAATGGAATTCATCCAGAGGCCGCTAATCACATGTATTTTATAAATTCAATTAGACAAAAATGCAGGCATTTTAAGCTTAGGGGCGCAAATAGCTTAATCCGTCTCTGCTGTGGTTAATAAAATAATTAGAGGCATTTTGTATAAATCTTGATATAATTTGTGCTATTTGTTATTATTACCATTTTTGTTTTAAAATTACAAGCGTTAAACCTGCATTCGAGGAATCAATTGAAGTTGTTTTAATTTCAACGATCATTTTGGAACTTCCAATGATAAAATCCTATATCATTTTTTCCACTGTTTTTAATGGAGGGCTCAGATTGAACGAGTATCGTGTGCCTCGAAGTTATAAGCAGCTAAACATATAGTCTCCGAAACATTTTTGTGGCATGATATAATTTATGTTGTTTAATGGGCATTTCGCCACCCAGCAAAATTAAAATTATTAATTTCTTGATAACGAGGTCAGATTGTTCCTGGAAACGTTCGATTTTTAATTTTGTAGGGTGGCGAAATACCCATTAAATAACATTATGTTCGAATAATCTATTTAAAATAATAAAAAGCGGAGCCATTTTTGAAATATGCAAAAAATATGTTTTGTTCAGTCGCTCGCCGTTTTACGGTAGTATAATATACAGAGTGGGCCAAAAAAGTGTACAAAATTTAAATATGTACTTTTATTTCCAATAAGTAATTTCAAATATTTCTTTGAAAAACGAAATACTTATACTTCGGAGATTGAAAACTGGATTGTTGACGCAGTGTAGCTTTTTAAACCAAAATATATGTTGGTATAGTTGAATAAATTAAAGCAGTGTTGATTTTAAAGTTTTAGACTATATTCACACTATATATACAAATAGCACTTAAGAGTGACGTCTGCGTTGTTGGATGGTTAACCTGATTCTACTTAAAAACTAAGTTAAAATTTTTGTATGCTACCAAATCCAGTGCGGGTGCGTCAATAACCAATGAGAACGTCCGGTACATTTTCTTAGGGAAACGAAAATTTTGCGGTTTCTCAAGGGCAAGCGCAATGCCGGCAAAGGTTTATTGGAGGTCCAAATCCGATGGCACGGGCACTAACGTTGTAAATTTAAGAAATGCATTGAACGTCCTTGTTAATAATTTAGGCGAAACTGCACAAAAGCGTGAGAACAGTTTAAATTTAAAGAAAAAGGTGAAAACTAATCGCACAAGAATATATCTATTTAATTTAAAACTAGTGTTCAACAAACGCTTATCGTATTTGCAATAACACAACCTTTCAATTCCATTTTATTATGTACTTTAATGAACGCCATACGAAAACGGGAGTTTTTAATAGGGTGAAATTAAATCTCGGACTAAATTAGTTATGCAATTAATTTCATTTCATTTGTTTGGATGTTGGGGTCAACGTCACTTTGCATGTGTCATTTTAATTTTCTTTGTTGATTAATCAAGGTCGCGAAGAAAATGGCACGCATAATTGGAGTGTTGGATTTAGCTACCTCAGAAAAAATAGCTTCTGGGATTTGGAACTGGCGAAGACAATTGCAAATGATTGTTGATAAAAAATGGTGTGCATATTGAACCATAGTTTTAAATAGCAAATTTATTAATTATTTAAATAATTTTTGCTATTGTATTTCCTAAAGTTGTAAATAATAATTTTTACCAAAAACAGCATTTTTGCATGACTTCATTTAACCATACACAATTTTGAATTGGTACTAGCTTTGGAGTAAAGGTGCTTCATTTCCATCTATAAAGACTGAGTTTTCAGTGGTATAATAATCATCTTATAACATAAAATCGGTGCTCTCTTTGTATGTTTGCGTGTTTGTTTGCGTGTACATATGTATGTTTGTTCGCTATCTCCTCCGGGCTTAAAAGTTTGCTAATTTTTAGACTTAGATCGTAGGCGGGTTTTTATTTTCAAAAAAAGTGCGAAAAAGTTGTAATTTAATTAACTCTTTTAAGCAGCAGAGCGGAGCGCCTATCGCCGTGTACTATTAGCTCGGGTGCGCGCATTATTCAAAGTAGAGAGACCGCTCCTGCGGTAGAGTGCTGGCCTATCACGCAGGTGGCCCGGGTTCGATCCCGCCCGCCGATGCATCTTTTTTTTTAAATTTATATTAATGAATCTCTCTTAATTCTGCGAACCGAAACGTAGTTCGGGTGACTCACTAGTATAAAATATTGGTGACAGGCCTATAAAATATGTACAGTGTTATAGCCACTGTGTCAATATCAATACTTTTAATATTAAAAAAGTTGCGAGAAATGTACAAAGTGTTGTGTCAATAGACTACAATCTGTTAGTGCTACAGTAGAATCTCGATTATCCGGGTGCGGTTTATCCGTGTGGCGGATTACCCGCACAAAATAATTATTACGGGTGATTTCGTACGCATGAGTCATAACGTCGCCTTTGAGACGATACCAACGTGCAGGCATGTAGTTTCTGTGGTAACCAGTCTAAACAATTAGTTCGTAGAACTGCAGCTCGGTATAATCAGCAAATATAAAAACATCTGGTTGAAATCAGAATTTCTCTTGCTGTAGAGAGTAGTGATGTAAATTACCCGGGTATTTATTTTTAGGGGTAAATACCCGGGGTATTTGCCCGGGTAAATACCCAAAATGGGTATTTAAACGGGTATTTATAGCCTCATTTAAAAATATTATAAATCTAATCTAACCAGTATAATTGATTGGTAAGTGGTGCGCTATTCGAATTTTATAATTTAGAATAAAATAGCTGCACTGAGAACATTTACTGCCCAAAGTAACTATAAGTAACTATACAGGCTGCCAAATTGTACGTAACATGGCAATTCCATGAGTTGGAAAAGGTTCGAATACTATTTTCCATAAGAGTAACCGAAATAGAAAATGCAATAATTACTTTGGTACCCAGGCAACAAGTAGCTATTGTACCTACTTATGGCCTAGCTACCTAAGTAATTATTGCATTTTCTATTTCGATTGCTCTTATGGAAAATAGTATTCGAACTTTTTCAACTCATGGAATTTCCATGTTCCGTACAATTTTAGGCAACCTGTATAATAACAGCAATGAATAAAAAACATAATTCAATGCTTGAATAAGAAAGAGATAAACATAGAAACAAATGTTTGAGTATAGGTACTTGACGCTCATTTTAATTATGGCATATGTCAACTAAATATGCCTAGTAAAATAACCTTTTTGTACGGTTATCTCTTTCTTACTCAAGTATTATGTGCTATTATTTATGCTATCTCATTGCTGTTATACATAATTATGGTCCCATCGGTATACAACATTGTTTATATTATTTTGTGATTTTTTTTGCGTTATTAAGATTGTTTTTTAATATGTATATTATTATTAATGTTAAGTTCATTTTTCAGAAATGGAAACAAGTCGGAAAATAATGTACAAACAATATAAATCACCTTAATCTCAGTCAGAGCCATCACAATTTTTTTTGCAAATTCTGACAGGCGCAATTTATTGCGTCACTGTTTATTAACTTCGACAACCAATGTTTTTCCACGATAAACGATTAATTTGTTTAAATTGTTATTTTACATAAAATATTCCAGCGCATTAATATGTAGTTTATTTATTGAGATAACATTATTTTGTGAGTAAAAGTTAGCTTAGCTTTCTAAATGTGACAAATTTGATAAATACCCTGTTTTTAGGTATTTACCCGAGACAGAGGTAAATACCCAGGTAAATACCCATTTATAAATACCCTCTTACCCACTGGGTATTTACCCGACCCACATCACTAGTAGACAGGATAAAAAATGGCATTTGTTTTTATTGAAATGCAGTTATTAAAACAAAGGTAGGTTCATTTTATTATTATCTGTGGTAAAGAAGGTCCCAGGGTACACGAATAATCGAGGTTCTACTGTATTGTCTTGAATAAATGCAATCTTGTTTGTTAATAGTATTATGACGTTTTGACCGTGTTCGTAACGTTTGCTATACATGCTTAAAATATGACGATCATTATTGCAATTTAATTAAATTTTAAAAAAACTTGTATTTTTATTTTTTCCTGTCCGGTTCCTGATATTTAAGCTTAAGCTCATGATTTGGACGAATTTGTAAGTTTACAAATTGCCGTTGATTTGCATTACACCCTGTATGTATATTCTAAAAAAAGATTTATCCTGGCGAACTTTTTCATGTCTGTCAACACTGAAAATGTGGATTATAATGTTTTGCTTGCGCTGCTAAAAAGCTATGAAAACCCTATTGGGGTAACTCTTGGCTTCATATTGTAAAAGGCATAAAAATCGTTCCGGTGTTTTGAACGATCTGAAGTTACCAAGTTTGTTTTTTGTTATGGACATGCATATTACTAAAATAAACCTGAAGGTCTTGTATATGTCCGAAATGGGAAAAACAAGAGCTATCCAATTACGTCAACACGTATAATGTGGATAGGAAAAAAATAACTTCATGATTGATTCAGGTAAACGTCGCATCTGAACAGATTTTTAAGCAGTTTATGAAATTGGACAAAAAAATGGAAAACTTAGATATTTCAATTTAACACTGCGTGTTTTTGCAAAAAGTTGACGGTACGTAGATTTTTACAAATCACTTAATTCCTCCAATTTTTATTATTCAGCCTTAAAAAATTTATCCAACTGTGGCTTCCATTTAAATAAAGGTTTTATTGAATAAAATTGCTGATGTAAAACTTGTAAATGAATAAGAAAATAATTAAACTATTAAAGAAAGATACGTACAATTGAAAAATGTTCAAACAGTAGCCTAGCCAAATAGAATTGATAAAACTACCTGTTCCTATATCTAATGTAGTTTCCGAAGCCCTATGACCCAATGACGTCATAACTGAACAGATTCAGAAGTTCTGTCGATTCACCATGATTTGACATGCTTAATCACGAACCTTGGTTAGTCGAAATCGTTGTGTCCGCCCCGAGTGGGCGTCACCAAAAGGGATTATAATGAAACTGAGCTCATATTACCTAGGGGTGGTTAATGCTTGCTATAGTGACGTAGTCTATTTTTTTATTTTGAGCCCTGATTAGTCTTCGCCCATAACTTCACAATGATTGCCTGTTGCGAGTAAAGGACATTCTTAAATTCAACGAAGTAGACTAGCCACTTGCCCGGGGTGTGCACAAAGATGGCCTATAAAACCATGATATCAAGAGGACGAAGACCCTATAATAATCCATGCTCCTAAAGAACATGAAATATCGACATTGGCACTGAATGCTCCATGGTAATTATTTATAATTCATATATAAACATTATTGCGAATTTCAATCAAAGTACTCACTAACCTTTCTATTTGCGTTTATACACAATATTGTATAACTGCACTCTATTTGTTCGAGCTTGTGTGGTTGTAAAAATTTTGCTATGCGAGGATTGACAAATCTGCAAACTGGTTGGGTATTATTTATTGTGCTGCCTTTGTTTGCTAGTTTACATGAGTCAGCGGCGAGATTCTAAACAGCGACTTGACATTTTTAAGGATTTGTTACTGCATCAGCATAGACGTACGACACAATAATCACCCGGCGTCACTGGGAAAGGGTGGCTTTGCTATGGAACTGCGGAGTTATCTGCATTACTGCAATGCCCTAAGGTAGTAGTTCTCAACCTTTTTGTATTCGACCCCCCCCCCCCTCCATTTCCATATAAATATTCGCGCCATTAACAATGTGGCAACGAAAAAGTTATAGTTGAGCATCGCTGCGGGGCGTCCGGGGAACATTGCGGCAGGTGAAATTTTTTTCAAAGTTCAAGGTCATTCATCTTTCTGGGACCTCAAATTTTGATGAACACCAAAGAAAGTGAAAGAAGTTTAATACCGGGCATACATTTTTTTTCTCCAAGACAACTAGGAAACGCGTTTTAAGCAGTTGCCACATGTTATTGTTAATGCTAATATTATATGGCAAATGCATATTTTCTAAAATTGATATGCCGTCGAAACCTTTTGCATATACACATATATACTAATTATGTGAAAACAAATCGTTTTAGGCAAATTTAATTTTGCATATTTGTACGTTTTTGAGTATACTTTCTGGATTTTGCATATTTGATTATATTCAGCAATAATGTGTAATTCATGAATTTTTCAAGTTTTTTTTGTAAAATTTACTACTTTATTAAATTTATTCATAAAATTTGTGTGTGCGACTAAGATATATGCTTTCAAACATGTACTGCCAGCAACCCCCACTTTTCCCATAGAAGCAATGTATAAGGAATCAGCCAACATGGCATAGAATCCATTTCAAGAATCGAACTTTGAGTGTTGGGTGAATAAGTCTGGCGGGGTTGGGGAAAATCTCACTTTTATATTGGCTTAAAACGTGAAGTTGTCGTTGGCAGTCCCTGTTTATACAGTCAAAGGTTAAATGAATGACGCCTTTGAATAAAAATTAGAGAAATAAATATACTCCTACAAAATAATAAAAATATTTACATTAGTATTTTAGAATATTTCCACATATTTTGTGCATATATTGTAACTTTGGGTGCATATAGTCAACAAAATGTAGGCATATATATGCGCATATTTTCGTAGATTTGAGTGCATATTTATTATCAGCTTAGTTATTGTTGTCGGTCATTTAAGCTCAATACTGAATGTAAAAAACAAAAATTGTATTGAACCAGAGAAGCAACGCTCGCTACCAACTGTCGTCATAGGTAATGTACACAAAATATTTAATAATTTTACACTTTCTGAAAATCACAAATGTTATTATTTATAAATAACTGAAGAATTGCCGACCGCGCAGTTGAGAGTTTCACAACTTTGATTTTAAATACCCAAAAATACTACTAAGAGAGAATAACCTACAAAAACGCCTAAAAATGGAAATGATAGAAATAAAAAAAGTCCTCCTTCAATCAATTATATAACTGACATCAGCCAACATTGCATAGAATCCATTTCAGGAATCGAACTTTGAGTGTTGGGTGAATAAGTCTGGCGGGGCTAGGGAAAATCTCACTTTTATATTGGCTTACAACGTGAAGTTGTCGTTGGCAGTCCATGTTTATACAGTCAAAGGTTAAATGAATGACGCCTTTGAATAAAAATTAGAGAAATAATATACGTACTCCTACAAAATAATAAAAATATTTACATTCGTATTTTAGAATATTTCCAAGTAATATTGGATTCACCACAAAAATTCGAAATTGAGTTTTCACGTTTTCGAGTCCCCCTGAACCCAAAAACCATGTTTTTGTCCATCGGTCTGTCTCTGTGCGTGTGTCTGTCTGTATGTCTGTCTTTGAACAGAATATCTCAAAAATGAAAAGAGGTATGGCGTTGAAACTTCATATATAAGTTTTGTGTACTATCTAGATGCGACAGCAAGCTTTTGAAGAAAATCGCATAACCGGAAGTATGGTGTTTACCTTGTGATTTTTCAGTTTTTTCAATTTTTTCAAAAGCTGCTCTAACGATTTTCTTCAAACTTGACATTTTTATTACATTGTTAATGCGTATTGATGTGAGATAAGTGATTTTCCAGTTGAATGCCTCTAAAATGGGTTTCTTTTGTTTTGTCTTCCGCTTTTTTTAAATAACTTTTAAATAGAACACCCGGTATATTATTTAATTTTTGAATTCAGCTTATAATTTTAGAGAAAATTTGTCTCTTGAAATAACGCTCTATTTTGTACGGTTTCTGTCGGGTTTCTGTAGAATTTGTAATTTTTGAAAATGTTTGACAAATGCTTAAAACTTCAAAATCAAATTTTTGTCTAATTATAAGATCACTGTAAAAGGAAGTTGTGTGCGTGTATCACACCAGATTTTTAAAATTCGTTTAAAGGTATGTCTGTTATTTTTTCAATTTTGTGCCATAATTTATCAATAGTTTCAAGTGCTAATGTTGTAGGAATATTTGTATAAAGGGATATAACTTCAAGAGAAAAAATCTGGTGTGATACACGATCACAACTTTCTTTTACAGTGATCTTATAATTAGCCAAAAATTTGATTTTCAATTTTTAAGCATTTGTCAAAAACTTTCAAAAATTAAAAATGTTACAAAAACGGTACAAAATAGAGTGTTAGTTCAAGAGACAATCTTCTCTAGAATTTTAAGCTGAATTAAAAAATGTAACAATATACCGAGTGTTTTATTTAAAATAGGAGTTAATAAAGAAAATAGAAAAAGAAACAAAAGAAACCCATTTTAGAAGTATTCAACTGGAAAATCACCTATCTCACATCAATACACATTAAAAATGTAATAAAAATGTAAAGTTTAAAAAAAATCCTTAGAGCCGTTTTTGAAAAAATAAAAAAAAACTGAAAAATCACAAGAGTAAACACCTACTTCCGGTTATGCGATTTTCTTCAAAAGATTGCTGTCGCATCTACATAGTACACAAAACTTATATATGAAGTTTCAACGCCATACCTCTTTCCGTTTTTGTGATATTCTGTTCACAGACAGACACACAGACAGACCAATGAAAAAAATATGTTTTTTGGGATCAGGGGACTCTAAAACGTGAAGATCTGTTGAAAACTCAATTTCGAATGTTTGGAGTGAATCCAATACTTCCTTTATTGTAAAAGGAAGTAAAACGCAGTAGAATATATTGTAAACTCAAATTATTTCCAATTTAATAACCAAATATATAAACAGAAATATGGAGTCTCAATGGGACAACCACTATCACAATAGCAGATATGTCGATGACATAATTATTGCAACTGAAAATCATAATATCTATGACTAACATTTATAACATTTTTAATAGCATACACCCAAGATTAAAATTCACAATAGAACGAGAAGATAAAAATAATTCATTAAATTTTCTGGATTTAAACTTAATTAGAAATAAAAATAACAATAGAAACAAACGGATACAGGAAAAACATAAAACCTGATAGATATTTAAACTACAATTCAATTACAACTATTAAATATAAAATAAGCTTAATTAATAATTTAATCGATTGAGCAATAAAATTATCTTCAAACAAATTTCATCAACATAATATAAACAAAATTAAAACAATGTTAATTAGAAATAATTATCCAACACAATTAATAGAAAAAACAATTGGAAATAGATTAAAACAAATAAAAAATACAAATAAAAGACACTCGATAAATTTACAACCAAAATTTTTAGGTGATGAATTTAATACTTGCATAAACACAAACAATCCCTAATTTTATAACTTTACCATATATTCCTAATTTACCTTTAGCTTAAAAAAATAACTTAATAAATACAATTTTAAAGTAGCCTTTAAAAATCAAAACACTCTCGGAAATATTTTCTTTAACAACCTTAAAGATAATACAGAAATAAATATGTAATAAATGAGTTACCTTCCAATAATTGTGAAGCAAAATATATTGGACAGACTAAACAGAAATAAAAAAAAGAATTTTACAAACATAAAAATTCAATAAAAGTTAAAACTGAAAAAACGAATAAACGAAAAACTGCATTATCCGACCACACAGTTGAGAATTTTCACAACTTTGATTTTAAATACCCAAAAATACTACTAAGAGAGAATAACCTACAAAAACGAAATGATAAAAATTAAAAATAGTCCTCATTCAATCAATTATATAACTGACATTGATAAACTTACTGTAATTTATCATAAATTATTATAAAGCTTTCAATTAAATATTTTTAATAAATTTTAATTATTAACATTCAAATATAACAATTGTAAAAAATGCAAATTATATTTTGTGAGAAATTCTCATTTGGTCATAAACTTCTGATACCAAATTCAAGTGCAAGAAAATGGCTGCACGTTAACCATAGCTTATACCACTTTCTAATAGAAAAAGGGTTTTTTTAAAACAATAGTAAGTAATAAAATTATTAAATAAAAACTTTTAAATATAATAGTAACTCCCTCTCTTCCATAAAAGGGAAAAAGAAAGAAAAACATCATAAATAATATGAAATACTTCTAAACAACGCCATTATAATTGCTAAGAAGTCGACTTTTTGGCATTTCAATGTCATAAAATTGCAAATAATAAACAATTTTAAATGTGAAGTCCTAAGTTGTTTTATATCTTAATGATAGAGGGAAGTTAAATAACAAACATTTTCGTTTTCTATAGATTAATAACAAATGAAAACAAATACTATCCAAAAAGGAATTATTAAATAAAACAAACAATTTTAAGAACTTTCAATGAAAGTAGCCGAAACTAGGAAATACACACAAAATATTCCACTTTTATCAATTCAAATTCGTAAACTACAAATCATAAAAATTTTATATATGATGTCCTAAGCAGGACGAAATATGGCAATTTTGGCGTTTCAACTGTCTAACCCTAACCCAAATCAAGTTGAAGTTGAGAAGTTTGATAGTGCGTGTGAATAACTCTCAAGATGCTAAATATTTTCTCTAAGCTAACTGAACGTGTATCTGACACCGTTTGCGAGATTTCCATGCGGTGCATTTATTTCTTGGACATACTGTATATTGCACGTCCTCTACTTCCCACAGAAATGTTCACTATTTCAAGTGTATTTAGACGTGTAGTATTTTTTGTAGCTTGCCTGGTCTTGCCAGTAGAGCCAACATAGGATTATATTTAATAAGAAGCGATGGGCAGTTTGGCGAACGAAGAGCTCTTTGGCGAAAGTGACCTTGGCCTGCGATGACAATGACCTTCAGGTGAATTGGCGGCTAAATGAATTAGTCGACGTAGACTTAGATTCTTGCTGTCTATGCATATTCAACGTTTATGCGTCAGTGTATAGCGAGGTTTTGCGGAAATACACGTTTGGGAGCCTTGTGTGGAAACAATGTTTATAAAAGGTTTGTCCTTTGAACAGGGGTATACGTTTTCATATTTTTTAATCCGTCGTAAAAATATCCGGGGAATCCATTTTCTCTGACTGGGGATGCTTAGGTATATTATTCATCAACTAATAAAAAATTACTAGGATTTTGAATTTGTCCAGGACTAATTTTTTACCTTCTAAATAAATTAGTAACTACGATTAATTGTTAATCACAATCGA
This sequence comes from Agriotes lineatus, assembly GCA_940337035.1. NCBI lineage: Eukaryota > Metazoa > Arthropoda > Insecta > Coleoptera > Elateridae > Agriotes > Agriotes lineatus. Next base: position 61,097,821 of record OW679202.1, read on the forward strand.
TAATTCTAACACTTTCAACTACTAATAAATATTTTTTATTCAGCAGGCATTCGCCAGTATTTATTCTTGGAACAGTCTTGCTCAAGACTAATTTGTCTCAAGGAGATAACTGAAGTAATGTTGAAACTTTTTTTGAAGTTTCTTCAAGACAGTATACAGGGTGAGTCGATATTCACTCCCCAGCCCTCGGATATCTGTTCTACAATTAAAAATAAAGACAAAATGAAGAATACTAAAATTCCGAAAGCGCAGCCGTTTTCAAGTAAAATTGAAATAAACAATTTTATTAAGTTTCGTTTAATCTCAATAAATTCAAATACAAGAGAAAATTTTAAATATTAAAAAATAAAACTATCTGGTCGAGAAACATCTAATTGGGGCACTAATCCCCACAGCCAAAAATATATTGCAGTTAAGTCGGGGTGGCTACGCTATTGGTCCACCCCGCCCAATCCATTTGTTAGTAAAACGACGATTCAAAATTTCTCGCACTTGTAATGTAGCATGTGCAGGCGCTCCATCGTGTTGAAAAAACATTGTTGCGCGTTGTTATAAATGAGCATCTTTTGTACTTGAATTCATTGAGATTAAACGAAACTTAAAAAAAATCAATTTTAGCTGAAAACGGCTTCGCTTTCGGAATTTTAGTATTTTTCGTTTTTGTCTTATTTTTAATTTTAGAACACATACGAGGGCTGCGGAGTGAATATTGACTCACCCTGTATTACTGTTATAAAATTTTAATTAATTACTTTATGGTTATAGAACACTTCTATATTTGTAACTGGAAACTGTAGCTAATTGATAAGAACAATTATAAATTACAACATTGGAGAGTTTAATTATCACTACTCGACTATATTTTAACAACAAATTACAAAGTACATAGTAGGAGTTAAATTCTCATATGCTTCAAATCGTAAGAGTATTTCTCTATACTCACAGTTCCATAATGATTAAAAGTGTAGTTGGGCAGGTATTTGTATTATTTACAAATTAGATTGGGTGCTTTTTTGAGCAGTTAAAACTACGCAATGTGGAAACCCTTGTAACACTATTTTTAAATTTCAGATTTCAGTCGTAGTGTGAAGGAGATATTACTGGCTGAAAAAAGTTGTCGAATGTTATAAACAAACGTAAATTTCCCGTAACAGGTACGAAAGATAAAAATTGCGTAAATATAGCTCGAATAAAATTTAGACGTCCACTACTAATTTGAAAAAATATGTCGTGGGAGAAGTTTTTATAAAATATTTCTTGGAATTTTTGAAATATTACAGTTTTAGGTTTTACTTATTTGTGAAAAATATTAGAAGTCGCCAAGAAAATAATATAATTATATACTACAGTAGATTTTTAAAATTGCGCTTTTAGTTTTTCAACTAGAACCTTTGATAAAATACTGTTCGATGGAAACAATATTCCAATACGGTTTAGTAATTTTCGAAAAAAATTGCCGCGAAAATAAGGCATTTTTCGCGAGAATATTTTTAAATGTGAGGATATCTTTAAATATGAAATGTTAGCAAAATAAAAATATTGCTACAAAGTATAGAGTAGAACAAATACATTACAGTCGCGATAATGTGAACATGCGTTTGTATGAACAACGCGCTAATATGAAAACATGTTTTTAATCATTGCGTATTCTGTACTGTGAACAGCGTACAAGATGTGACATCAACAAAAGCAAATTGTATATTAAATGCCTTTATTTAAGAGTCTATGGGAAATCCTATAATCTTTCTGGGATTACCCTACATAATGCAAGCTTCCCTAACCTACTTTCTTGTTTCTTATGCAGTTGTATGGTAATTATTCATGCATGAAAATCTTATTGGTGCTTTGTGTGGATTTGTGAGATTAAAATTGTAAAATGTCTAAAAAGTATTAAAGAAGTATCTACCAGGGCCATGAAGAAAATAAAGTAACGCATCCAGCTGCTATGGATGTACTACAAACAATATTAATATGGGCCACATGTAATGGGTTTGAACATTAGTCACATTATTTCTTTAAAAAACAAGTATGAAAAAGCCGCAGTATTAAATGCTTCTGTTAAGAGGGATCAAACGAAAATAACTTCATATTATTGTGAATAACAATAAAGAATGAGTTAATAATACAACTTACAAACAATGCAGTACTGTTTTTTAAAACTGATTTTTAATGATTAAAATTAAAACAGAGGCGCGTGGTTGTGCCCCGTTAGTATGAACAAATGCGGTAGGTTGAACAACCTCACATTTTTTGTGTTCACAGTTTCGAGTCTATACTGTAAATGAAAATCATAAATTGATACAAAATTTTTAAAAATTGTGTTTTTGCGATTTTGTTTATTAATCACCATTGGAATTACTGATCAGTGATACACTTTTAAATGCTTTAAACTTTTAAAGAAACGTGGTAAACAACTGAAAAAAGTTGCTCATAAAGCACTTTGGTTTGAGATAATTAACTTCGGTCTTAATTTGTGTATTAGTTACAATTTTTTTGGAAATGGTCGCATTTGCGGTCAGGGTAATTATCGTTCCATATGCGGTCGACAAAAAATCTTTTTAAAACTTTCTAAAATGTACATTTATAGGGAGTCTCAGTTGCGGTCAACTGTCTTTGTAATTATTGCTAGAACTACCGCTTATTTTATCCAGACCTGAGAGTGGCAATGTTAACCAATTGCTGCCCAGAATTATTTTGGTTCAATTTTGTATTTAATTTTTTTATATATTTTGTTCGTATGTGCTCCAAAGACAAGAACATTTTTCTTCAAGTATTTTTTTCTTTGCGTATGTTTATTTTATTTTTATTTTGGTACTCAGCCAACAGCCGTTAGGCCAATTATAGGCGTCGCTGTACATTTTATGGGGACTTCCAACCCCACTAACGACTGTCATGATGTTATTATGACATCCGGGACCAACTATTTCCGTAACAGCCGTATCACGTCCAAGTTCTGACCAGAAAGAGCGTTTCTTAACTCTGCTGATGTTATACGGTGGGTGGGAACTTACGGGTATAGAAGAGGAACAATTTATTTTAAATCAAAACTACCAAGCCGGAGATCAACGACGTTGGATTGGTACCTTGGCCACCCAATGTCCCTTGGTGCCATACCTGATTTCAATCAAAACATTTGGAGCGGATTTAGGTTTCGGCCCAGTGTTAGCAATTGCGGGGGGGGGGGGGGGGGTATATTACAATGGTCAGTATAAATGCCACACATTTACCACGGTGTAAGTCTACTTAGCATTCGGGAGGTCATGGGTTCGATTCCCGCGACCGTTTGCTTGATTTAGGTTTTTAGGTGGTTCTCCTGAGTCAACAGAGTACCTTCTCTGAGACAAAACCGGGGCAGTACTTTTCCATTAATATTGAATGGAAAATTTATCGGCCTATTTTGATTTTTTAATGCATATTTTCTATTCTTATGTGCATATCTTGCCTCTATATTTCGACTTATTTAGTGCATATAAATTCGGCCTTTACTGATAGGTTTTTAAACGGAAAAATCTACTAAATTACTGAACTAGTTTTTTATGGCCAAAAATGTAAGGTGTAGTGAAAGCGCCTAGGCAACTGCAGATATTCAGGGTGACACAGCATTTACTCTACTCCTGTTTACTGTGTTAATGGGAAAATATTCAAATAAATATTATTGAACACAACATTTTTCATGGCCTCTGTGTAAACTACAGTGCCATACATAAGTATGTTCAAAAAGTATTTTCATCTAGTATGGCCATGGAATACTTCCTAATTTATGAATGCAACTATAACTCACTTAGAAAGCAAATGCCAAATTTTGACATTAAGTGTAAACGTAGTTGCATTCATAAATGAGGAACTATTCCATGGCCATACTAGATGAAAATAACTTTTGATCATACTGTAATTTTCATACACTTTTTTAGAAGAATGCAAAATACTTGACTTGTTATAATAGTGGTATCCAACATACATAGTTAAGGTGGAATTCCTTGTTAGATGAATGTTAGGCCAGTAGCTTATAGCAATTACCCAAAACGTAGTACGGCCGGGCTGGAACATCACGTACCATCATTTATTTGTGGCACTCGCTATGTCGACTGGGTACAATAATTATAGAAGTTCACCATAGACCATCAACAAAAAAGTTGTATCACTTACTTAAAGTGGCCCACGGTAAAAGGGCGTGTTCTTAATCCTTTGCTAGGGCTGCTACGACCCGCTACCCCTGTCATTGTACTTAACATTCCTTTCGAAAACTTGCATTGAATACAGCGTGTTTGTAAGATACGCGTCTCAAGTGCTGCTATGATACGTATTTAAAGTCTAGACATCCAGACATGTGACTTTCAACAATCATCTAACTTGATCTACTGTAACTGATGATTCAAATCCATTGGTACTTCGAGAAAATTCTCAGCTACGACTAGATTTGAACCCATGTCCACTTGGTTGCTAAGCGGGCTGCTTACCCACGCGGCCTTATACATTTTATATGTAGGCAAAGTAATTATATTCTCTTTGATGTAGGTATATTAACCCTCGCATCAGTGTCAAGAGACAAAAATAAGCGTTGCAATTACTGCAACGCCTACTATGGTTTCCATGTAAAGAATGGAGGTTGCTGAGAGTGCCACGTTTTTTTGTAACTGAAAATTAAAAATAAACAGTTAATTTAAAAATATTACAGTTCAATAAAATTCGTGCTTTAAAGCAAATATGTACACTTGTAATAGCAACTACTTTTATTTCAATGTGATGGGAACCAAAGTGTAGTAGTTGGTGTAATGGAAAAAAAAATAAAGAGTCAAAAGTATCTATATGAATATTTACAAATGGTACACACATCAAAAAAGTCTAAGGAACACAAGATTTAATCATATATATTTGTAGTTTTACTGTTTCTAGAATAAAACTGAAATAAGATTTGAACATATTAACATAGTGGCCTTAGGTAACAACGGTAAGCTATGTTTCGATGCTATTTTGTTTATCTTGTTTGTTTACATTTATGCTGTGAAGTTATACAGGCTATAGTGCTGCTTCGAAAAGTTAATGTTTTTCTGCAGTTTCATTTTTATTTTGCAACAATTGCTATCGGTTGTGTGTAATAGTGATGCAGCGTGATCAACAACGCCGTCATTTAAGCCAGGATGAGATGTTTCGGGCAATTGGTATTATTGAAGGTGGTCGAAGTCAGGCTGATGCTGCAAGAATTTTGGGAACATCAAGAGGAGTAATTCATCGATTATGCCGACGTTATCAAGAATCTGGACATCCACAGGAACAGCACCCAGGAAAACCGCGAATTACAACGCCGATTCAGGATAGATTTATAAGGCTAAGGGCATTACGGGAACCTTCAATAAATGCAACTGCTCTGGTTAGTGCTCTACAAAATACACATGATGTAACTGTTTCCAGTCAAACTGTCAGGAACAGATTACATGAAGCCAATCTTCGTTCTCGTCGCCCTTTAAGATGCCCAGCAATTACTCGCGGTAATCGAGAAGCTCGAAATGTGTGGTGTGCAGAGCATGAAAATTGGAATCAGCAACAATGGGACACAGTTCTCTTTACCGACGAGTCGCGGTTTGGGCTCTGTCCCGACACAAGAAGAACTCGTGTTTGGAGACGATCTGGCAATGAACAACGTCTACGTAATGTTCAGCAAGTAAAAAATTCCAAGGCGGGACGATCATGGTATGGGGAGGAGTAATGACTGGCAGAAGAACAGAGCTCGTTTTAATTAACGGATCATTAACGGCAGATAAATATCGGGATAACATTCTGCAGCCTGTTGTTCTTCCTATAACTGAAGAACTTCATCCAGAATTTTGTCTGATGCATGATAATGCAAGATGTCATGTCGCTGCTACCGTTTCTCAGTGGCTGGAAACGCACAATGTATCCATTTTACCATGGGCTGCGCAGTCGCCAGACCTAAATCCCATTGAGCATGTTTGGGACATGCTCAAAAGAAGAGTTCTTGTTGATATGGAGAATGTGCAGAACAATTTAGATCTTTTTAGATGCCTTCAGCGTCATTGGAATGCCATACCGCAAGAAGAAATTGACAATCTGATTCTGTCAATGCCACGAAGATGTCGAGCAGTTTTAAATGCAAGAGGAGGTAACACTAGTTACTAAATGGCGTTTGAATGTTAATTTCATGTGCAGAATTAGAAATTACGCAAAAATTAAAAATTACAAATTAAGTTAATACTGTTTCATTTCGTTAATTTTGTCTTCAAGTAATTTTTAGTGTAATAAAAATGTTCTGTAGAGAGTTAAAATAACTTTAACTTAGTATAGATTCGGAAGTTACGTGTTGTTGTATATAATTGAAATATAGCTAAGCACTAGTCATTACTTAGTCTTTTTAATTAAAAAACCATGTGTTCCTTAGACTTTTTTGATGTGTGTATTAATAGCCGCTTATAACGAAAAATTTAACAAAAGCCTCACATTATCACAAAACGTTTTTTCCAGCTGTCGTTTAAACGTTTTAAGATTTAGAAGTAATTAAATGTACTTTTCCTCGTTTTAGTAGTAAGTTTATTACTACCGTTCCTCTCGGAAAACATTGGCTTTTCTATACTCTCTTGAAGTAACTTCTTTGTTAGGGTACTGAGAAAACACTGGGAGGATGTGATATATTACGTATTTCTTTTTGTCAGTGGAAAATTTTTATATAATCCTAACACAGTTACGTATGTGTGTACATTGTGCGAAAGTGCGCTTTCTACAGGCTCAAATTTCGCAACTCTTAAGATTTGAAATACCAACCATGTAAACGTTGCTTGTAAACATGTAAAGATATGTTGAATCCTTCTCCGACCTACATATTTAAATGTAACTTTTTATATGCTATGAATTTGCCAGTCGACACACACTTACAGTGGGGAGGTTCGCCCCATTTCCTCGTACGGCTTCGTTTCTAATTGTCTGCACTAGATACATAAGTGATTATTGTAATTAACTGGTCATGTCACATAATAAATGCATAAACCTCTAAGGACAGTATTGTAAATAAGCGTTGTGTTTCCAATTATAAATTCTGCTATGCGTTTGAAACAGAATAGGCAAATTTCGAGAGGCTATTTTCCATGGTCGAGGTGCAGCAACCACGGCCCGATTCGCCTTCGCCAAAATGTGCTTCTAGCACATTTTCATAATGGGCGATGTGGTTAACGCAACTTCTGTGACAACTACATTACTTCCCTACTACCTCAAAGTGTTCTATTCTGCGCTCAGTTTTTAAAGACAACTATTAGATAGGCCACTCGCTATACGTCAGCGATAAGGATTGAAAAGGTGAGATCGGGGCTGGTACGAATTTAATTTATTTGATTTAATTCGGGAATTTAGTCAAATAAATTTATTTATTTATTTTCTCTAATGGTAAGTTAAATGCAATTTGTTTGTTACATAAATTAAATTATATCTGTCAAGTGTGATATGAATGCTTAGTCAAATAAAATATATCTGGAAACACACAGTGAAATGCATTGAGTCATCAATAAAGCTGATATATGGCAAATGCATATTTTGTATAATTGGTATGCTGGCGAAACCTTTTGCATATGTATACTAATTATGTGAAAACAAATCGTTTAAGTCAAGTTTCATTTTGCATATTTATACGTTTTTGAGCATACCTTCTGGATTTTGCATATTTGGTTATATTTTATTAGCAATAATTTGTAATGTATGAACTTTTTGAGATTTTTTTGTAAAATTTACTATATCATTAAATGTATTAATAAAATTTACTATTTCATTAAATTTATTAATACAATTTTTGTGTGCAACTGAGATATATACTTTCACTTTCTGCCCCTGGAGTGCAGTGCGCTTATAGAAATATTTGACTATATAAACGTAATCTGCCAGCAACCCCCACTTTTCCCATAGAAGCAATGTATAAGGAATCAACCAATATAGAATATATTTCAGCAGTCGAATTTCGAGGGTTGGGTGAATAATAGGCTGGCGGGGTTAGGGGAAATCTCATTTTTATGTTGTCGTTGGCAGTCCATGTTTATATAGTCAAACATTAAAATGGATCATTGAATAAAAATTAGAGAAATAAATATATTCATACAAAATAACTGAACATTTAGAATACTTCTACTTATTTTTAAAAAATTAGAGCATGTTATTTGCATATATTGTAACTTTGGGTGCATATATTCAACAAAATTTATGGATTATATGCGCATATTTTCGTACATTTGAGTGCATATAATTATCAGCTTTAGTCATCAAACGCACAGAGACTTCTAAAAATCATTGAACTATTTTTCGTAATTATACACATTTGCAAGCGATCATGTTCTACCTCTGCAGACTGAGCTAGTTTATTATTAATATTCAAGTTATTTTCGTGCTTGTGATTAAAAATAACTGAACGAAAATGGCATCTTGTTTGTCAATATTAATCAATCGTTTTTAGTATTGTTTAGCAAACAATAAAAGTTTGGGTAGATGCTGGATTACTATGAATTTAAAGTAATAGTAAGTAAAAAGGGGTCCACATTTTACTCACTTTTATAATTGTAGGGGATATTTTAATTTAAAAAAAACATTGAGTTTCACTTTAAATTCTGAATTAATAATTTAAAAGGTGTGACAACTAGAGAACGGAATATATGCAGCATATATTACCAAAATATGTGCGTATACATATCCACTATGTTTAGTAAAAATATGCAAAAATAGCAGAACATTTTAGAAATGAGTGTGCATATGCCCACTCATTTACTTTATGCAGAATTTAAAAACGTTATAATTAACTGTCGATTAATGATACCTATAACAAAATAAAAGCGGGAATACGTATTTAATGTTTTATTTTACTCATTTTAATTGTTCTTGCAATGATTTACATCATAATTAAGCAACTATTTCAGTAACAAATATAAGAGTTTGTCGTTTTCAAGCTTATGACTTTGTATACATTACTAGACAGGTTTTAAAATGTTATGTTTGCGTAATCCGTGTCGAATGCAAAAGCCTGTCATTTGTCGTATGTAATTAAAACTTATTAGACACATTTTCGTCACTTTTTCTGGGAAAATAATAATTTACTTGTCTTCTTCGTCAGCAACTACCACTTTCACATTATTTGTTTACATTCCGAAAGGCAGGTAAAGGTTCAAATCAGTTCAATTTCCCCAACTGGGGGCGGGCTGCTATTGGGACCTTGCGTCCCTCTTCAGCCAATAACGGGAATTTCAGAATGGGTGGGAGAATGGAAGTGAGGCCAGGAAAGAGGGAGAAGTACTGCCCCAGGGAAAACCACCTAAAAACCTGAATCAGAGCAGACGGCCACGGGAATCGAACCCACGACCTCCCGAATGCTAAGCAGACATGCTAAATATTCCGTATATCCGAAAGCAATCATAGGCAGTTTTTACCAAGCAAATTATAGATTTATGCTATAATATTTATTTTTAATTGTATCCTAAGAAATTCATAAATTGTAATATATAATTCAGTTTGCATAAAATCCGTTCTTTAGTCATGAGTCATGATTTATTCCAACCCTGGTTGAAATGTTTAATGCCAAAAATAGGGTGTTTCAGCGTAATCGTCCGATCCCAAATATATATTAAGTTTAAATGCAATAATTTTATTTATGAAAATATTTTCCCCGTCGTTTTTTAATAGGAACATCTGTCACATATTTTATTTATTATTTTTTTTTAATTACGGCGGCAGTTTGTAACGACATTTTTGAAGCGTCACCATATATTATCGGACGAAGTTTGAACGCTCAAAATACGTTTAAAATTCTCAAATTTGGTTATAAAAATAATGTTTGCATAAGTAGTTAATTCTACTATAGGAAAATCGTTGAGAATATTAGTGGAGTGTTACAATAGCACAGAATTGATAGCAACAATTTAATTGTAGATATAAATCATTGTAAGGCAGACCTCGCCATTCGCTGCTTTGCGGTTCGCTAATTTGATTTTACGCGGGGCACTTTTGTGTTCCCTTTTCTTTGCCGTTCGCGGATGGAATTGCCAAATGTTTCAACTTTCACACACTAACGGCCGGTCTTATAAAGGCCACTAATCTGACGTTAACTTTAATTCGCTGTTAAAATAAACAAAAGCGCATAAAAATGTGTTTACTAATGAATAATATGTAATAAACGCCAACGTTTTGATGAGCTTTTGTTTATTTTAACAGCGATTAAAAGTTAACGTTAAATTAGTGACCTTTATAAGATCGGCCGTAAGTAAATAAAGCAGACGTATGCGGTTTATGTCATGAACACCTAAATAACATTATTTATCACGAACTTGTAAACACACTTATCGAGCCTATTCCTTTGAATCTCTTATTACCAAATTGAACCTGAAATAAATTGTAAAATTATAACTTGAATAAACAAATGGACATTCGAGCTCTAGATTCAAGTGACAGACTTATGTTACGTATGGAATTTTAGTTCAAGCTTTACTGTCTTCTCGAGCGTTTCTGCCGAAAATTCAATTGAGTTTAATTCTTAAAACACGGAAAATCGTGTCGTCAAAGCGTGTTTCTGCTTCAGATTTGCCAGACAAAAAACGCAGAAAAGTTTTGGTTGTTTGAGGTTGCATAGTATAAATACATCTAGTTTATGGAACTTAACCCCGTTTTTATCATTTATGTGTTTACTTGCGCATCGCGGTTTTGCGCTTCGCCGCATTCTTCTGGAACGTAACCCCCGCGAACGGCGAGGTCTGCTTGTATTATAGATTAATTATGATAATTTCAAAATTAAGATTTTCGAAAAATGCAAAATTTTTTGAGCATAATATCAGTTTAACGAAATCCACTGGTAGGCTTTTTTTTATAATAAAAATGAGCAGCCATATTCGTGTTAGTTTGACAAATCTCGTTCAATTAAAGCTCTCAAAAAGCGCACGTGAAAAAATTATATTCATAAAGAAATCTCTAAAATTAGGTAACGAACGAAGTGCACGTTGTTTCAGAAGAGCTTGATTGATCCAGCTAAACAAGACAAACTCGATTTCTGATATTAATTGACTACGAGATGCAGAATTTAAAGTGATTGTCAGGTGTAATTACCTAATTACGTTTGGTGAGTTTTCTTTTAAATTATAAATAAAGGCCGTGTATTAAAACTATCGCCAAAATAAAAATATTTGCCTTATATTGAGTGCTATATTTTTGTATGGGTAATAGTGATATTTTTAATGTAGTAACGTGATATTTAAGAAAGGAAGAATAGGAACACTCATGGTTTACTTTGTTTCCATTGTTGCTCGCTATTAAGACGTCTAAAATGATCGCCGTAGTGCTGAATTTTAAATTCCAAGGACAGTTGGGCGCTTTATAAACTAGACAACATTCTTTGATCATGTCTTTCTTGTTTCAAGTAGCATTTCGTGTATAAAATAGAAATTGGCAATTATATCTTCGTAACTATGGTCGTCACATATATCCCGACGCGACGCACTTCCGCCTTTTAATCATCAATGTTACTAGATATCAGGCGGTTCGATTTATTTTTATCGCCTGCAATAAATAATACTAATATTAAATTTCAAAAGAAATATGTGATTATGTTTATTTCCAAAAGCCCCAATTATAAAGAGCATTCTCTCATTGTATATATTTAGTCGAACAAAAATATTGCCTCTAATATTGTACAATTAAAATTATACGTGTACGTAATTATACAGTGTGGAAATTAAATAGCGCGTAAATTCGATAAAAGAAAAAATCTGTAAGGGGTGTAGCGATTCAATTTACGAATATATCAAAGTCATTTTTATATTAGTATTTGCTTTAAATGTTGCAGTGACAACCTATATTTTTTTATTCATTTATTTCGGTAGCAAATTTTAACTCTCATAATACCATAGGGTCACTGAAGACCCCACACGATCTTTAGAAGTGTGTTTGAAGTCATCTTCCCTAAAATTCTAAAAAAAATTGACTTTAAACAGGACAGTAAGTAGATTCTTTGTTTTAGTACAGTGGACGTTTTGTAGAATGTATGGCTTAAAAAAATATTAAAAAGTTACACGTAATACCACTCGAGTCAGCGGTGACCCTAATACTATGCATGGTGCTTTGATTACCCGTGTCCTGTTTTACTGAATTTTCGCCTGAACAATGATTTTTTCAGTTGCATAAAAAGAGGAATCCTAATTGCCTACTCACCACGTTCGTGTAAGCCCACGGGGATTCCCCTAGTTTCTTACTTTACGCCTGATGTTAGCTTCCTGCTTCCCTTATTTTTTTATCATAGCCAAGTCAGTATTCTCTATAGTGTAAGTGTTTTGCTTAGTCATTCGATAATTATGGCTGGAATAAGTTCAGGTAGTACAGGTGACTAGGGTGCGGAAGTTGCGTTGCTAAACTGGTTTGAAGAATTTGAAAGTGAAGGTGAGATGACAGATATGCTAATGACAATTTAAATGATGATAGCGAAGAGGCTATCGTTGAATTGCAATCAGAATATGACTCCGAAAATGTTTCCGATGTAGTCTTATTCCAGTGAGAATGCCAGTCAGCAGCATAATTTTAAGGAGGGCGGGCCTACTGCATACGCAAATCAAAACGTAGACACAATTTCCAGTGGTTTTCGTCTCTTTTTTAGGGACAATGTTATAAACTGCATCTTGAAATCGGCCCTTGCAGAAGGGAAACTAAAGCATGTGAAGTTATGGAAAGCTCTAAATGCGAAGGAGTTTTTACGTTTTGTTGGTCTATTGATATTGGCAGGCGTTTGTAAATCTTACTACAGAGGGATTACAAATCGGTGGTATGTTGAGGAAGGATATTCAAGAAAACACTGAAGAGTAACAGGTTTACTACACTTTCCTAATGCCTGCGTTTTGACGATGCCAAAACGTAGTTCAGCTAAATTAGTAACGATTCGCACCCTTTTTCAATTATAGGTACCTACCCTCCAAGACGCATACATACTCTATATGAGAACATAACGGTTAACGAACAGCCTCTAACTTTCAATGGTGGTGGATGACCTTTCAAATTATCTATACTGTCTAAAGCAGGAAAACATGGGCGTAGATATTTGAACAGACATTTACAATTGTCCGATATATAGCGATAGAATAGGTGACCAATGTGAACACAGTCGAGACAGGCGAGTTATGTTTGGAATAACATTTTTATAAGATACAATGACGTTGCATAATAAAGAGATTGGGATCACTAATGACCCCACTGGTGTTATATGTCAAAAAAAAAACGATATTTTGAGGGTTAATCTGATTTCAACAATATAAATTTTTAAATGGGTTACATTAGAAAAGAATTTAGAAAAACGGCCTTTAATTTTATACTGGTGGTGACTGGTTTGAAAACCGAACATAGCAAAAGCATGGTATATCACAAGGTTACTAGACCAATCTCATTTAATTTAAAAAACAAGGTTGCCAAGATCAGAACTTTAAATTGTATGAAGAGGGGAGACTGAAAGTCTTTAGACATTAATTACATTAGACATACATATAATTTGTTTACTAAAAATTCAAAACTGGCAATGTTCGATTTTGAAACCGGTCACTCGGTATCGTAAAGATGAATGAAATTAACAGAGTAATTCTAGTTACCGGGGTTTTAAACAAAAACTTAGTTATGGTTTTATTTTGCTTTGACAATAATTTCACCATAAAAAATTAATGTACAATTATCTGTTTTTGTTTTAAACCCAGGTAACTATCATTACTATCACTAAAACATTTTTTCCAATGTAACCTATCGAAAATTTTATACCATTGGAAACATTAAAACTTTGTACTAAAGTAAATGAGAAAACACATCGGTTGTCATTTAAAAAAAATAGTTATGAGGTCATGACTAGTGATGTGAAATTACCGGTAATTAATAATTCATAATGTTACCTGTAATAATACCGGTAACATAACGGTAATATTACCCATCCCCATACAAAACAAAAACCATAATATTTGAAATATTCTATACAATATAAAAATAGAATGTGCAACTCGATAGATCACTACAGAACGATAAGACTAATGTGTAATACTGGGAGAACATTAATCCTTGTTAAAAAAGCTACTTTCTACAGAGATTATATCAATATTTACATCCACCAGCTGTCATCAATGAAATGGAGTTACACTCCGTTCACACCTTATTTTCAGTAGGCCATGGAAAATATTCCATTTTAGCTGTTTAAATGGAACTTCAAATGACTTGTACAATTACTCTTAGGTTAGAATATATATGTATTACTACTATATTGCTAGCGGCTATGAGTGGGGAGGGGAGGTCACAGCATAAGTGAGACAGACAACCAACTCTTTGATGTATTTGGTGAGCTGTGCGCATGCGCGTCGTATGCGCGGTGGCGAAGTAAACCTCACGGTTAAGTTTAAAATTCGCTTCTAAAGGCGGAGTTCGAATTCTCAGACATGCGCACGAGACGCGTACTACTCAGAGTGATACTATGTCGGCGTCATAACGTTTTCGGCCGTTCCCAAGCCCTGCTAGTAATATAGTTGTAATACATATATGGGTTAGAAAGAATTTTAGGTTAAATATTTATAAGACTATTTACAAATGCATTTAACACAGCATATCCAAACATAATTTTGGTAACTTTTGTCTTCTTAGATTTATGGCTTTTAACATTTATGAATTATGAGTATTATGACCATCATTAAATGTACTTAGGAAAATATACAGGATCCGGCAACATAACTTCCTTTTTTCAAAACGCAATAAAACTCATTTTGTGAATCAGATTTTTAATTTTTTTTCATAATGTAGGTAGATATATAAAGTTTTGTTTTACATAGTTTTAAAAATCATATCAAGTAGGTGACACCCCCCATTGCCCATACACTGAATAAGCCGATTTCTGGCGTTTGTCATGACCCTCACCAGCATACCAACGGGTATGTTGGCAATTTCTGCCCGGATGTTGGCCTTTAGGTCTTGTAGGGTCCTTGGACGGTTGACATAAACGCGGGATTTTAAAAAGCCCCACAAACAAAAATCGTAAGGGGACAAATCGGAGGAGCGGGCTGGCCACTCCAAATCACCTCTTATTGAGATGAGGCGCTCCGGCAAGTGTTCCCTCAAAATAGCCATCGATGCCCTTGAAGTGTGAGGCGTTGCTCCGTCTTGTTGGAACCAAATGTCCCCTAAGTCCAATTCATCAAGTTGTGGAAAAAAATTCTTCCAACAGTCTCAATTGACTGTCACTCTGACCTCATTTTCTTCAAAAAACCAGGGACCAACAATCCCAGCTGAAGAAATTGCACACCACACTGTTACTTTAGGTGAATGCAAAGGCCTTTGATGCAATTCTCGGGGATTGGTGTCAGCCCAGTAGCGGATGTGCTGTTTGTTGACGCATCCACTCAAGTGAAAATGGGCTTCATCACTGAAAAAGACAATTGCGTCCTCTGGAACATTTTCGAGAGGCGCCTAACATGCGTTCCTCTGAGAATTGAAGTCGCGTTCGGAGAGTTCCTGCACAATCGCTCACTTGTAACGGATGGTAATGAAGGTCATCGTGAAGAATTCGCCTCAGTGAACGATCGGAAAGTCCAAGCGCAGATGCATGTTTGCTAGCAGAACGCCGTGGGGATTGCAAGATTGAAGCTCTCACTGCCTCAATGTTCTCAAGTGATCTGATGGGCCGAGGGACTCCAGTTCTTCGTCTTGTCACACTCCTGGTTTGTCTGAACGTAGTGACCCATGTAATAATTGATTTCCGGTCCGGGACGAGGCCCAACGGGGCTACATTGAAGCAATTTCGGAAGGCCCGCTGGGTTGCGACACTACAGAACATCCGTTCGAAAAGTAGACCTCGACGGCAAACGAACGCTCCTCACTGTTCAACAAAACTTTAAAACCACGCCTGTCAAATGAGACTACTCCCGGCCCGCTACGACTCCTACAGCCTCAATGGCGCGCATTTCAAAAAAGGAAGTTATGTTGTCGGACCCTGTATAAAATTATTGAAATAACACTTAACAAAAGATTACACGTTAATATGAATAAGGTCAGTAACATTCTAGCTAAAATAAAGCAGAAATTTGTAAAGTTTCCTTTATTGTTGGTCTTCATTTGTACTATATCGTTCTGAATATTTTTTATATTATGCATGACCACTTAAAACTCAGATATGATCAAGGGTCAAGGGTTAGTATAATTATGATAGTCTGATTAAATCTGCAAACCCCTGTAAAGGCTGAATTCTTCGCGGACGTTGAACGTTGGATTTCTCCAGTCTAATCCAACACATTTACTTGCTATATCTGTTGATGTGTCTTCATCGGGAACCTCTTCCTATAGTAACAGTTCCATTGACATAATTCATTGAAGTATGAGGCAACGCTTTAAGCATTTTGGGTGCAACTACATGTGCTTGTTCACATAAAATTTTGCGTCCTTTTTACGTGTTTGTAACCCATTGATTTTAAAATTTTGTATAATGGTGTACTTCCACCATTATATTCCAAATGTTCCTTAGCTTATTTATGTCAGTAGATTATTCAAAGTAAAGAATTAATTTTTTGAATTGTATTGCCAAATTTGTAGTTGTAGATATTCACTTTATTTTAGTTTCGCGTGAGATTTCTCTTTTATCTAGGGCGTAAAATAGTTTATTTGCACTTGCAATGTGGTTGTTTATCTCTCCATCAATTTTCCCGTTTTCTTCTACTGCGTGGCCTAGATACTTGAAGCATACATACCCTACAATTTACAAACGTTTTCAATTAATTGGAAACGTACTGGAAACTTCGTTTAACGTTACTTAGTCTTGGAAAATAATCTTTTAGATAATAATAACAGTGTATAAGAATTAAAAAAAACCAAATTGAGAGATGTAAATACTGGGTGACCATAAATGTCAAATTGACAAATGCTAATGCATTGCGCAGTGTGGCTAATATCACATTGGAATAAAATATTAATGATACCTTAGAAGGTAGTTTTTTTTAACAAGGATTAATGATCTGTTGTATAAAAGTGAGTATGTACTTCCTGCAACATAATTAATGTAAAAAGTGCTCT
The DNA here is from genome assembly GCA_940337035.1 of Agriotes lineatus. Taxonomy (NCBI): domain Eukaryota; kingdom Metazoa; phylum Arthropoda; class Insecta; order Coleoptera; family Elateridae; genus Agriotes; species Agriotes lineatus. The sequence continues at coordinate 61,114,855 of OW679202.1, forward strand.
AGAATAGAACACAGTAAAATAAATAATTTATTATTGAAATAGTACAATGCCTTAAACATCAATTTAATTGTAGAGTTATTTGTCCCAAAATAAATACGTACTTACGATATTCCAAATAGTTCGTGTGTGAAGAGCCATTTCCAACAGATACTACTTACCTTCTTCTTCTACTATGTCTTTGCAGTGTACGAGGGCGGTATGGTAAATATCTGTTTTAAGAAAGACAACGCAATTATTTTGCATTTACTAAATTTATTTTTCTACATAATCTCCTTATAGCTGTATACACTTCATCCAGCGATGTTCCAACTTTTTTATGCCATCCAAATAATAGGATTTGTCGAACTCTGGAAAATAGGCCTCTGTTTCGGCAGTGACCTTTTCATTTGATGTGAACCGCTTTCCGCCAAGCCATTTTTTCATGTTTGGAAAAAGAAAGCAATCACAAGGGGCCAAATCTGGCTAATATGGTGGATGGGGCAACAATTCATACCGTAACTGGACTAGTTTTGCTGTTGCAATTGCTGATGAGTGGGCTTGGGCGTTATCCTGATGGTAGAGAATTTTTTCTTCACTACGTGGGGTCTTCTTCTCTTTAGCTCAGCGTCGAATCGGTCCGATAAATCAGCATAGTACTGGTCCGTGATTGTCCTTCCCTTTTCCAAATAAGCAATTAAGATTATGCCGTGCGAATCCAAAAAGATCGTCACCATAACTTTTCCGGCAGATGGAATCGTCTTCGCCTTCTTTGGTGCACGATCGCCGGTAGAAACCCATTGTGCCAACTGACTTTTGGTTTCTGGTGTGTAGTGATGAATCCATGTCTCATCAATGGTCACATAACACCGCAGAAACACTCGTATTGCGCTTAAACATGTCCAAACATTGCTTTGAAGTTGTCACGCGATTCCGTTTGTGATCAATCGTCAGCAGACGCGGCACCCATCTCGCCGATAGCTTTTTCATACTCAATTTTTGTTTTGCACACGTTCAATTGGATGTTTGCCATATTAGCAATCTCTCTGATCTACACCAGACGATCTGCTAACACGGTATCATGAACTTCATTGATCATATTGTCCGTACTCACCTCAATGGGACGACCTGGCCGCTCCTCATCAAAGACAGATGTTCGGCCATGCTTGAATTCATTGAACCAGTATCTGATGGTAGTCATCGAAGGTGCATGGTCCTTATAAACTGCATGCATCCAAAAAAAGAAATCGAATCGGTATTGTTCTTTTTACATGATTGCACAAATACATAAAACTTGCTCACTTTCAACAGCTCTCAAAACAACACTCAATGGATTTGTTCGAAATTTAGACAGACATCGACTACAGAATAGTACTCACAGTCGGTAATACAGATTTTGACACAAAGTGCCATCTGTCGCCAAACACGGGTATTTATCATACCAACCTCGTATGTATTATTGCATCTGCCTATGTCTTCTATTAATTGTACTTCAAGTTTTTTATATTCTACTTTTTCTTTAGCTTCTGTCCAATGCATTGTCCTCTGGTTTAATATTTTCATTATCTCGTTATTCCATATGGTCACTGATCTTCCTCTTGATATCTTGTCATTATATTTTTTTCACTTCCCATACCATTTTGAGGATTCTTACTTCTTTCATTCTGACAATATTCCGGAACCATCGAAGCTAATTTTGTCTCTCTTTTTGACCTCTTCAATCTTAGAAATTTCACTTCTCCAGTTTGCACTCTTTGTTGTTATTTCTATATTATCATCCATGATTGACAGCTATATGTTAATCCTGGGACACAATTTGTCTTAAATCCTGTTATTTCAACTTTTTTTAAACTTATTTAACACTGTTTGTTAATGTCATATTATAGTGTAGCTGCTGCTTCAATTCTGTTATTAATTTCATATTCCACCTTTCTAATTTCTTCCATCGTTAATACCGAAGTATTTAAATGTTCTTACATACTCTACATCCTCATCTCTAAGTCAGATTTAATTTTTCTTCATCTATTTTCCTGGACTACTGCATTGTTTTTGTTTTACTAATGAACGAATATAAAAAACCATTTCATAGTAACCTGAGAATATGGCACACGCAAGTGACTAATGAGTATAATGACCAAGAAATTTTAAACTGGATTTTGTAGAATGTGCACTAAATCGATTTACTTTAACCTGGGATCAACGTTAGAAAAAAATCTTAACATGCAATATTTTTTCCTAAAGCAGGTCCCAGGCACATTGCAAATGTTCACGAGTCTGATTATTTACGAATATTGCTAATTCCGAGTGTAACCTCCCAGACTACTCGTATATATTTATACTAGAACATTCGAGAATACTTGTGAGCCTGACTCGAGATGCTGCACAAGCTATGCAAAATATCTGCGCGAACGGAAAACCTAATCTCAAATAATATAAAAGCGCTGTATCTTCATGAGGTGTCTGTCGTTTTTTAATATTTGAGGCTTTTTTCAAAAATATATAGTGAACAAGAGGAGCACTTTATGGTCAGCGCTGCATATGTGGTTACGTCTTCCGGATACTTATTGGCAATTATAAATTAAAATGTATGATCGTACGCAGTCAGTTCTATGCAGCCACTAAAATCAAATTTAATTTTTTGTATGTATAGACGAATAATCGCTAGTATTCTGGGAACTCCACCATGAGTGCGATTACGAGTAAAAGCGAATATAATTTTCCCTTGACTCGTGGTATTTCATCGACAACCGATGGAAACTACACGAGCATGCACATAGCACGAGTGGCCCGCCCCAGACTACTCACGAATGTCTGTATTCGCAAATATTCGAGATGTGTCTGGGACCGGCTTAACTTAGATTTTGCTCCCCTACCTCAAAATCTCAGGAATGTCTTATAGAAAATTAGGGGAGGGTAAAAGAATTCCGCCACGAGAAAGATAATACACTAATCATTTATTTAACGTTAAGGGGCAAAATTCCATCTGGCTATGTTCAGCGATAAAATTAACCATCACAGTAGCCTAGAATTTTATGTAATCTTTTATCAGTTAGACTACACATTTGCAGAGCTAGTTTTATACTTACATATGCCTCAAACTTCCAAATAAAAAAAATATATATAGAAAATTACAGTTTATTGTGTCATTTTAATTTTTCTTTTTTTTTTTCAGCGATGCGGAACGAGCCTAAGCTTGTGCGCGCCTGGGGCATGCTCTGGGTGACTTCTTCATGGTAGTAAGGGCCGCTCGCACTGGAGCGGTGGCTGAATTCAGAGCCCTGGCGGGCCTGTGGCTGCTGCTGCTGGTGGGTCTGTGGGGCCGCGCTTTTGGGGGTCTGCTCCTGGCGCAGTTCCCAGGTCCCGCCGACCCGCCAATGCATTTCTCGCATTTGGCCGTGGACCATCAGACGGGTCGTCTCTTTGCTGCTGCCACAAACCGCCTCTTGCAACTGGACCCAGATTTGCATCTCGAACAGATTGTGACCACAGGACCACATAATGACAGTCCACTGTGCCATGCTACTGGTTGTCAAGGAACCGATATTCCTACGTCCCTTATGGACAATTACAACAAGATTTTGGTAATAGAACCTGAGAAACGTACTTTGATATCGTGTGGCTCTTTATCGCAAGGTGCATGTTATAAGTATAAATTGAGTAATATCAGTGCACCGGCTGAATTTATTCCTATCAGCATTGCAGCTAATGATGAAATAGCATCTACATATGCATATATTGGACCTCGAAATTATAATCCATGGGGCAGACCTCATGTTTTATATGTGGGTACAACATTTACTAATAATGGTGAATACAGACACGATGTACCTGCCATTGCTAGCCGAGACTTGGATACTTTAGAAATTGCAGAATTTTCGTTTTCTAAACAATCCCTTTTAAATATTGATGTGAAATATCGCGATCACTTTTTAGTACAATATATATACGGTTTCAATGCCAGTGATTACGCATATTTTGTAATAGTTCAGAAACAATCTCATCTTCCTGGACAAGAAGAACAAGGATATGTGTCACGGTTATCTCGTACTTGCATCAATGATGCGAATTATGATAGTTACACAGAAGTTACACTTCAATGTGTAGATGGTGATCAACGCTACAACCTTGTACAGGATGCTAAAATTGCTACTGCAGGCTCAGAATTAGCTTCTGCATTAGGCGTACCATCTGGCACGACTATTTTGATTACAGTATTCAGACCAGCACGTGGTATCACTAATGAGCCACAGCCACACTCTGCGCTTTGTCTTTATCCTCTTCGTGATATAGAAGCTAAATTTAATGAGAACGTTCATATGTGCTTCAATGGCAGCGTGAAATATCGAAATATGGGTTACATATCGGGACCGATCCAAGATGGAAAATGTCCCACTGCTGGTAATGCTGGAAATATTCTAAATTTTTGTGAAGTAGGATTAAAGATCAGTGGAATTACACCAATCGTAAGCAGTGCATCATTAACATTTCCAAACACATCACTATCTGCAGTGGCTACTGCCTCAACAGGCCGCCACGTTCTTGCATTCCTTGGTACCAACAATGGACGGATCAAGAAAGTACTGCTTTCTGGTGCTGAACCTACTGAATATGAAGAAGTAACTGTAGATGACGGCAATACCATTCTTCCAGACACAACACTTTCTCCTTCCGGGGACTATCTGTATGTTTTATCTACGTCTAAGGTATGTGTAACTTGATATTATTATATAAGTATAAAAAACAGGCGATATAGCGGACATACTCTATAATCCAATCAAATAGCTTTTAAAAGAATATTTAATTTTATTAGAATCCTGGCTTGCATGTTTTATTTTTGTGTAATGTAATCATTTAACATTTTTTTTTTGCGTGGACTATATCTGTTACAGTTCAATGTAATATTGGATAACTATCTCTTCGGGAAATAAATTTTTTTTTTTATTTGTGCAAGTGGAAATAACTCGTTATCTATACTTGTAACTGCAACAATTTTAAATGTCTAATATTTTACTAGTAAAGTTCTCCACTTTTTTCTATTATAACACGTAACAGGACTATTTGAAGTTAATTCCACTTTTAAAGCATAAAAAGTTGTACAGCTCTTAACCGTGCCAAGTCCAGCTAAGACAATAAGTTCCAGATCTGTAACCTAGTAAAAGTAATTTTGAATTTTTCAAAAATCTCTGCAAATAAACAACTTATGTAACTGAGCCACAACCACAAATTTGTATACTCACCTGTGTATCCAAATCTTTCTCTTTTTTTCTCTATTTACTTTAAATGTAGTCTATTTATTCGGTCTTAACCGACAGTACTAAAGATACCAGGAACTATCTGTAATAATTTCATCAGAATATTATTATCATAAAGAGGTTGTACATACTTGAACTATCGCCAGCGTGGCCGAGTGGTTAGGGAGCTCAAGCTGTGGTGCCACGGTACGGGGTTCAATCCCCACATCTGGCAATTAGCGGGTGGCCCACCCAGTCAGTTTAAAAATTGTATACCGAAACCACAGTTGTAGAAGTAGGGAAAGTAAGGCAGTCATCGAAGGCGTGATGCTAACCACATCGCCCAGTACACCGTTAACAGTGAGCGACTGGGTTTCGGAAAGAGATATTTCTGCGACCCTGACTCCCCGTGTCCTAGGCCATATTCCTACGTGTGGAATGAAGTACCCTTAGTTTTACTTTTTACATACTTGAAAAGAAAACACCAATCAAATTCACAACACTTCAATAATGTACAGAGCAGAGCAAAATAATCAGAATTTGCACGTACCTATCTGTTTCATGATTGAGCAATTATTACTATATAGTTTCCAGATGAATTATAATTTTAAGTGGTAATCTTTTAAATGAATGTCAACAAAGTGCCAGGAAATTAAACAACTAAATAGGAAATATGACCATTTTAATATTCATCGCACTATAAAGAAAATGGCTGGAGCAACAAAAACATGCAGGGCGAGTAACTTGACTGACACAGATGGCAATTTTGTGAACCAAAACAGAAGTCCAAGGTATGGAAACAGTAAGTTGAAAGTTTTTCTGGAACCACTAATGTGAGGTACATCATTGTTCAAGTAGACAACTGGCCTAAATATTACAAGGTATGACGTAAGGAAATCCGTATCGTCTATGAAAAAAGCAGGTAATCGCCAGGTCCTGATAATAACGTACACTGCTCAAAAAAATTTGCAGACTACTATTAAAAATACCTATATTATTCAACAAGATTTAGATTTCAGATTTTTTGCGTAGATTAGAGCTGTAGCAGTACAAATCAACTTTTATTAGCCAACTTTGTCCTAAAATTCTTTCAATCTATGAAGGTTGAATGCCTTCAGTTGTCATACTAAGATCATCGACCACTTAAATTACAAAATGAGACATGTTAACGAACTTGAAATTGCAAGAGTTGCCCATTTAAGGCATTCTGTTGTTTTGAGGTTGTGGCATAGGTACCAGGAAACTAGATATCTATGTAGCAGAGCTGGCCAAGGTACATGGGTTCGTTCCAACTGTAGATCTTAAAAATGAACTTCGTAGGGCAACTGGAATTCAAATTTCTGATCAAATTATAAGGAACAGGTTGCAGGAATATCATCTAATGTCCAAGAAGCCACCTTGTAAGCCACGTTCAACTCAGCAGCATTGTAAAACAGTTAAAACGTTAACATAAATTATGTGATAACACACGTTCTTGTATTAATGCCGGAGCGACTGACAGCTGATGAGGGTAATCGAAAATAGGGCCCAAACTCATATGGCAATTATGGGCGAAAACGCTGAAGCAGCGGAATTGAGGTCAGCAGTTTCAATGTGCTCCGAAGGCGAACTGCGCTATAGCCCAACAGGTAGTAAACTGGCGGGCTTATTTACAAACATATTTGAGCTTCAAACACTGTTTTGGCAATAAATTAGTTCTTATCAGTATAACTAATTGCAGAACAATGAGAACAGGGCTGCCGTTCACAAAATTGCCCAATACACGTTAACACATACCGAATGTAGCTGGCCTACGAATACGCGGAAAACTGAAGAAGGCCCTCTAATTATTCGAATCATATTTTTATGTTTATTAATGGATAGTAGAGAGTAGATTCGGATTTGGCGAGTGACGGATGTGCGTACGCGGCAGCGACAAATTAGTGAATTTGAAGGTGAAAACGTGAAACATTCGATGTCAAAGTAGTACAGCGAAAATAGGAAAAACAGTGCGGTAAAAGTGACAAAAATACAGAAGTAAGGCGAAGATATAAGTGCAACAAAGTAAAGGAGAAGTGCGCGATATTGCCGGAACACAAGCAGAGCGGCGAAATACGCAGCGTCATCGTACGCCAGCTGCGCGGCTGGGACGGGCGATAAATTTAAAATAAACAAAAACACGGGAAGGTCAACAGCAGTGAGATATTATTTTAACAACACGCGATTTAAATATTAATTACTATTGCAAGTGGAATACGGAGCGTGTACAAATGAAATAAGAACAATATAAACAGATGAATAAAAACCGGCAAGTTACACAACGGCAACGGGCGAGCAGTGTAGGGCAACTTACCGAGTTTTTTAAAAGAAAAAGAGAAGAAAAAAGAGAAACAAGCAATAACGAAGAAGACACAAACTCAAAATATCAAGACGAGGTATTCCAGAGAAGCAAGGTAACAATAAGATCGCCGATTAAAAATCTAGAAAATAAGGAAGAAACAAAAATCAACGAAGAAAGAAAACAAGAATCCAGACCAGAACGATCAAAAAAAGAAAATAAAATAGAAGACGGAGATATGGAAGAACTAAAACAGTTAATAATAGCCATGAACGCCGACCTGAAAAAGGAAATAAATATAAACATCCAGGAACTGAGGAAGCATAACGATGAAATGGGAAAGATGAAAGAAGAATTAAAGAAAAACAACGAGGAAATACGAAGACTGAAAGAAGAAATGATACGCAAAGAAACAAACTGGGAAAGAGAAAGGAATCAACTAATCAAAAGAATAGCAGCACTAGAAGAGAAAACTGAGAATCAGGAAAAAGCAAAGAGGAGAAACAACATCGTCATAAAAGGGACACAAATGCGAAGTGAAGACATGAAGAAAGGAGTGGAGGATTTTATGCAAGAAAAATTGGGAGTAACTCCAGAGATTAAAGCAGCATATAGCGTTGGAAGAATAGAGGGAAAACAAACAATATTAGTAGAACTGAGCGAATGGAATCAGAAAAAGGCTATAATGGAAAATAAAAATAAGCTGAAAGGTACCAAGATATACATTGAAAACGACATGACACTAATGGAACGGAAAATACAGATGGCGATTAGAGAAAAGGCAAAAGAAGAGAGAGAAAAAGGCTACATAAGCAAAATAGGATACCAAAAACTAGAAGTTGGGGGAAAACTGTATGTGTGGGACCACACGAGTAAAGAATTAAAACCAAAAAACTGAAGAAGGGAAAACAAAAAGGAGTTATGACGACACAAGCAATGAAAAGGACAATGAGTAAGGAAAATAATGCAAATAATAAACAAAAAGAAAACACAAATAAAAGTAAAAGTAAACTAAAAGTAACAATGAACATGGAAAATGAGTTAAACAATACACAAACAGAAATCGTACGTAACGCTAAAAAGAAACAAAAAGAGTGTAAGAAGAAGCGAAACAAAAATCAAATTAAGCTAGCAACATGGAATATAAAAACAATGCTTGAGGCCGGGAAAATGCAGACAGTAGCAGAAGAGATAGAAAAATACAACATAGACATAACTGCAGTACAGGAGGTAAGGTGGAGTGGAAAAGGTGAAATAGATAAAGAAAAATATAGTGTCCTATATAGCGGTGAAGAAAAACAAGGCAGCAATGGAGTAGCATTCTTTATAACAAAAAAAATCAAACAGAGAATACTTGATTTCATACCAATAAGTGGACGATTAGCAAAATTAAGAGTAAAAACAAAGAAAACGTGTTTAACATTCGTGAATGTATATGCCCCAACGGAGGCAAGTGATGAAGATGAAAAAGAGAGCTTCTATGAAGAATTACAAAGAATCTGTGAAGAAACTACCAATCAAGGCAAAATAATATTGATGGGAGACTTTAATGCCCAAGTAGGGAAAGAAGACCACCTGAAAGAAGTATGCGGAAAAAATACAGCACACGAAATCACAAACGATAACGGATATAGAATGTGTCACCTAGCAGCAGCATTAAATCTCTTTGTTATTACAACTAAATTTGAACACCGTAGACACCACAAAGTAACATGGAGACATCCAGCAGGAAGAGTGGAGAACCAGATAGATCATATCTTGGTACCAAAGAATAAAATGCAGTTGATCAAGGATGCAAGAACCTACCGAGGGGCAAATGCTGATACCGATCATTATTTAGTCATAGCAGAGATGAATGTAGGAAATTTAGTAAGAGAACCCGAAAAAAAGTGGCGAAAAAGAAAATGGAACACAGCAAAGCTACAAGAAGAAAAAACAAGAGAGGAATATTCAGAGCAATTTTTACAAAGGACAGAACCAAGAGAAACAACAGAAATAGATTTACAATGGAACCAATTAAAAATGAACATTATAGAAAAAGCCAAAAAAACTATTGGCTTTAAGAAATCAGAAAAGTTAACAAAAGAATGGTACGATCAACAGTGTAGAGAAGCAACGGAAAAGAAGAATACAGCAAGAATGAAGTGGTTGAATACAAGAGAAAAAGTAGACCAAGATCGGTATAAAGACGAGAGAAACATAACAACCAAACTATGTAAGCAAAAGAAGAAGGAATGGATAAACAGGAAATTAGAAGAGATAGAAAGATACAAACAAAAACACAACATCAGACTTTTCTACAGCGGAATAAAAAGAACAAAATACAAACCAACTGTGAAATCAAGAGGGATGAAAAATACAGAGGGAAAAATGATGTATGAAGAAAGCGAAGTGAAAGGAATATGGAAAGAATACTATCACAGTCTACTAAGTACAGATAACCAACAAAAAAACGAAAATGTAAACCCAAAAGAAAACGGCGATGACGAAGAAGAAATCATAAGTAAACCAACTCTAGAAGAAGTTCAGAGCGCTATTAACAGCACAAAAAACAACAAGGCACCAGGAAGTGATGACATTGTCGCTGAACTACTAAAACACGGAGGTAAAGAACTACACAAACAGATCCACTCCCTGATATTAGAAGTATGGGAACAAGAGGAGATGCCGAAAGATTGGAATAACGGAGTAATAATCCCTCTATACAAAAAAGGTGACAAAGGGGACTGCGCAAACTACAGAGGTATAACCTTATTGAACACGACATATAAAATATTCTCAAGAATTTTGAACAACAGACTCAAGTTATATGCAGAACGAATCACAGGTAACTACCAACAAGGATTCAGACCAGGTCGATCAACCACCAATGCTATCCACATAATGCAACAAATTTTGGAGAAAGCAACAGAATTCGACATAGACTTATACCTCGTATTTATCGATTTTAAAACCGCCTTTGACTCTGTAGATAGGCAAAGAATGCAGGAAGTGCTGGAAGACCTTGGTATCCCAAGGAAACTAGTAAATTTAGTCAGAATGACACTGAAAAACACAGAAGCAGTTGTACAAGTAGAAGGAGCATATACAGATAAATTCGAGATAAATATGGGGGTAAAGCAAGGAGATATAGTATCAGCCACATTATTTAACCTAGTGCTTGAAGGTATAGTCAGAAAAGCAGACTTACAAGGTACAATAATTAGTCGAGGAGCACAAGCAATAGCATATGCAGACGATTTAACAATAATTGCCCGGTCCAGAAATGAACTAAGAGAAAAAATCGACAGCATAGATAAGGAGGCAAAAAAGTTTGGTCTGAACATCAACGAAAACAAAACCAAGTACATGCAGCTCAAAAGAAATAAAGAAAACATAGGAAATGCACTACAAGTAGGAAGTTACAGTTTTGAAGTCACAGACACATTTAACTATCTAGGCACAATGATCAGCATACGTGGAGAAGGAAAAGTGAAAGATCGCATTCAAAAGGGAAACAAAGCTTATTTCATTAATAAACCACTTCTTAAAAGTAAAAACTTCAGTAAGGCCACTAAAATTAAAATTTACAAAACACTGATAAGACCAATTGTAACCTATGGAGCTGAAACAATTGCACTAACAAAGAAAGAAGAAGAAGAATTGAGATGTTTCGAAAGGAAAATCCTGAGAATAATACTAGGCCCAGTTAAAATGCAAGATAATGAATCAAGACAAATGATGAACCACGAAATAGATAAAGAAATTAAAGGGGAAGACATAGTACGGTTCATAAAAGCGCAGCGATTAAAATGGCTAGGTCACATCATGAGGAGCAGCCCTGATGACCCCATAAAACAAATTACGGAGTGGAAACCCATTGGAAACAGAAGAAGGGGCAGACCTCGAATTAGATGGTGGGACATGGTAATGGCAGATATAGTGGCAATGGGGATCAGAAACTGGAGGGGTGCATGTAAAGATAGGAAGGTATGGAATAAAATCACTGAGAACGCCAAGTCCAGTAACAAGCTTTGAAAACGTGAAAATAGAGGAGTGATCCACCTCGAACCAGGATCGTGTATCCTTCGTCAGAAGGGGCTATAATCCTTCGGGATTTAGAAGCCGAAAGAAAGAAAGAAAATGGATATTTAATGATGTAATAACCCCTAAACGGGTAAGGGGGTAAAAGTAAAAAGGAACAGGGGGTTAACATTTTTGCACTGTGAGTTCATTTTAAATTAAAACGGGGTAGTTACTTAAATTTTTTAACACTGATGTACATTTTGTGGCGTGTTTGAATAATTTTAGTTTTGTGTATGTAATGTTTTTTTTGGATTATTAAAATTAAAAATCATTGCTACATTTGGAATGTAGGTGACTCATTATTATTTTTTGCTTAGGTAATTGTTAAAAATGAAGAGCCCCAAAATACAATTATCACAAGCCCCCACTGCTGTTGCATTGCGATTAAAATAATCTCACAGTTTTCAATTAGTTACTATTATGCCATAATGCTATTAAAATTTACTATCCGCTAATTTTTTTGAGCAGTGTACAATTGGAAATTCTTAAATTGTTGTGTGAATCAGATGGATTTTTATAAACATCTTGAATAACCTGTTGAATTTTCATATATACGATACAGAAGAAATACCTTTTGACTGGTTGAACTCTACATTTATCATGATACCTAAAAACCAAATGGAAAAATAGAAGAGACACAGACTCATTAGTTTAATTAATCACATCATAAGAATGTTTTCTTAAATTATCATTACTACAATTTCTAATTACTGCAAACTGCATGTTGAAGAAATGCAGTTTAGTTTAGGAATGCACTAGGTACAAGAAAAGCCATTTTTCACTCGAGGTGCTCATTCAAAAATGCAAAGACATGAACTATGACATCTGTGCTTGTTTTGATTTCACCGAAGCCTTCGATAGAGTGGAACACCAAAAACTGATGTCAGTCCTGAAAGATACAGAAATGAACGACAAAGACTACAGAATTATACATAATAGGAATTGGAATCAAACAGCAGTCGTAAAAGTCAAAGACAGTACTGTCGAAGGAGTCAAGATCCAAAGAGGTGTGTACTAAGGTTGTGTGCTTTTGCATACCCTCTTCAGCATATAGTCCCAACAGAATATTCGAAGTACTGAGTAGTCTTTATGAAGGAATTAAAGGAAACGGTGACATCATAAATAATATACGACACTGTTTTTCTCGACAATAGTTTAAAAGGACTGCAGAGGCCAATACATAACATCAAATCTGTGACAGGCGGCACAGTAAAAAACACCCCATGTATAATTATATATAATGATATTCACCCCCATTGTGAGTTAATTATGGATCCTTCAACTCAAATCTGTGAGCCAGCAACATGGCCTTAACTTAAATAATATATGAAAAACTAAATATGCCTTAATACAACTGTAAATGAGAAATCGATCACGCAGTTGAAATTCGTTGTAGGATAGAAAACACTAGGTCGGCATTCAACAAAATGAAAACATTCTTCCATAGCAAAAAGATTGTAGTTTACATTTAAAAATTAGAATGCTAAGATGTACAGGCTAGTGATGGGCATAATCGGATGATTTCAATAATCGGAATGTTTATAAAATCGGAATATCATCCAATTATTTTACATTCCGTAAATGCGAAGCAAGGGAAAACGAGCGAAACAACAACAAGCTGAAGGAAGATGAAGTGCGTACAAATTAGCGATGCGAGCACTCGCCGTAAACCTTTATCTGCGTTGGCATCTATTATTTGGGTGTGTAGGACGGCCAGTAAAATAATTTATGTCGCACAGTTGCATATAAGAGGAAATTAAATATTTTTCAAATTATTACAGTAGTTACCTTAATAGCCTTTCGGAAAATGGTAGTGATATTTTAAAGTAATGGCACACAAAGTATGTACATAATAGATAGTAGGGATGTTCCGAATACTCGTATTCGCGAGTATTCGCTATATTTTCAATATTTGTATTCGTAATCGTATTCGCCAAAATTAACACGAATATAATACGAGTATTTGACATTAAAATTATAGAAATATAGATAAGAATTTTAATAAAAATATAAAACAGGTATTCATACATTAAATAAAACATTTTTTTTTAAATATTAACGATTCTATAACATTAAATAAAAAACAAAACTATTTTCCATACTATTTTTAAAATTTGCAGCGCGTACAAAAACGATGTTGATGTTGATATTATTCACTCAAGGTCATGTATTCGAATTCGTATTCGCATTCGCGAATATTCATAAGAGTATTTGTATTCGGTATTCGTATTCGCGAATACGAATTTTTGTATATTCGGAACATCCCTAATAGATAGTATAAAACAATACATGAATTTGAAGTCTGTAAGGTGTACTATCTAATAATTAATCTACGAAATACCACTGCCATTACTGCCATTCACGTATCATACACCTGCGCACACGGCGCGACCCGTCTGCATTTGCCATCCAGCATATAGGCTAGCAGTCAAGTGAGTCAACACAACATTCCGTATTCCGTTTTCAAATTGGCATTTCGTTTTCTCATTTTGTGTACCGAATAGTAAAATAATCGAATTCCGAAAGTTCCGAATTTTGAGCACCGAACAGTAAAATAATCGAATTTCGAAAAGTTCCGAAATAATCGGAACCTTCCGATTTTTTTAACAATCGGAAACTTTCCGATTATTTATTCCGGATAGGCCCATCACTAGTACAGGCCATGACAAATAGCAAAGCCCTGCGAATTAATTGCGCATTAGTCTGGGGCCAAGTGGTGGTGAGAACTTTGTTCTGAAAAAATTTTGTTTAAGTTGAAATAGATACATTCTTGTAAAAAGTCTACGGTTTTGATATTTATCGTTTGTTGCTTTGTTCTAGTTATTGTTGTTTTTGTTAATGACTTGTGTGACTGTTATGTCATAATCGCGTAATAGAGTTTAAGTTAAAACATACTAAACGCGTTCTTCACTGTCGATCTCTTGAGAGTGCAGGTTTAATTTATTTTATGCATTTTTATGAATTTATTTCAAAAAGTAGATATCAAAAATTTCTGCCTAATTATGTAAGTTTGTTTTAAAAATATACAGTTACAATGTACACAAGTTCATACATTTAAACCTCTCAATGCAGAAAGTATAAACATCCCCATTCAAAACGGCTTATCTTGTCAGGAATCTGCTTACAGAACCCCAATGACTACCACTTTTGTTATTACATCTAGCTAGAAGTTTTACCTGAATAAATGTTCTCAGAAAAAAATTCTGGTATTTGTATTGCTGAGATTCTGTTTTATCAGACTTCACTGCGGCTGCAAATTTTTTTAATTTACAACAATAGGGGTTGCAACAGAAAGGTGGTGTTTTTCGAGAATGGCTTTTCTACTTGAGTGTACCGCTAGTACGGGTTTTCTTTCTAGCTAACTCCGACTCTTTCCCGCATCTGCACAAGTGAGAGCTAGTTGTCTTGACCTGTACATGTTTTCTATTCTGTTATATCGAGAGATAAAAAAAAAACTGATCCTCAACGGGCTGTGGAAATTCAACGTATAAATAATATGTTGGTGACACTGTACGTCAATGTCAAATTCGAGGTTATCAGGTTAGGTTTTCCGTTAGTTTTGACACAGACTGATACAAAACCTATCCTGATAACTTCGAATTTGACATGACTTACAGTGCCACCAACATATTATTCATACATTTGAATTTCCACAGCCCGCTGAGGATCAGTTTTTTTTGGATCTCTCGATATCAAGTGGAAACATAGACTTTAGGATACGCAACCATGACTCTTCGAAATATAGGTATATTGTCGCATTTAAGCATTTTGTGGATAACAGAGCATTACCAACGATGAAGTGCTAAGAACAGGAAAAAGGACTGTCTACTGCAACTCATTCTACAAGGAAGAGTAGTCAAAAGGCTTAGAAACTTTTGCGACTGGTTTGATGACCATACTTCAATACAGCTGTTTCACCAGGCAGTGCTATTGTAGTTTCTAAGTGTGCATTCTATATCATAATAAACTTTGTTTAATTTGTCATTCTTTAATGTAGTAGTATATTTGAACTGAATAATATATTGTGAAAACAATTAGTCTGATAGGAAGAATATTCCACTGTTGATTCTGATAATACATTTTTTTCAATTTACTTCATATTCACCTCTGTTCATTATTACATTAAATTGATTTACCTGAAAGCCACTCAATTTCTCAAAAACTACCCATATTTTTGAGCAGAGATAAATTCTTTGTAAAAAAATTGTAATAAAAATTCTCATTTAAAAAAAGCGTTAGGCCAAAAACGCCATAATTTGTTGCCCAATGAATTATCAAACAAAATGATACTTATATTTATTTATTGACTTAGGATATTAGTACCAAACTTCATTATAATTAACTCATTACTTTCCTAGTTACTATAAAAGAAAAGGATTCAGTGAGACCTTCAAATGCCCAGAACTGTTAAAAGTCATGTAATAGTATAGAGCATTCATTCGTTACCACCCATCTCCCTTAAAAGATCTATACTGAACAGATTACAAGTAGACACATCTGCAACGTTACCAGTACATTGTTAGATAATGATATACCGGGTGATAATGAGACCAGGGCCATGCCTCTATCTCCGTTACTTATGAATGAATTTGGATGAAATTTGATACAAGGATACTACACATAATTTCGGTTTCATCGGAAATAACACTTAACTTTGACTTTTTAAATAGATCACCCTATATATTTTATGTTTTTTGTAATCTACTCAAATTACATACAACAGTGCTCTCGAATTTGCTTAGGTATTATACAGAAATATTAAAAAAATTAAATCCTCGCTATAGTAAGTCTTGTGACACTGATGTCCAGCTTTCATGCCAGCGCTTTAGTGGTCTCCCGGGGGGCCTTTTGGAGTTGTGTTTGCCTTCTTTGGCTATTTTTTCCAGTCTATGATCGGCCATCCTATTGACATGGTCTCTCCACTCTCTTCTCCTTCTTGACCATCTGACAACGTCGTCGTGTCACATGTGCGTCTGATGTCTTTATTTCTCTGTCTATCTCTCAAAGTATAGCCTGTTATGGATCTCAATGTCTTCGTCTCGGTTGTTCTTAGAAGACGTTTTGTGATTGCATTTTCTGCTCTTGTCTTCGTAGCATATGTCAAGATAGGCCTCACGCATGTCTTATAAATTCCGACTTTGCTTTGTGTGCTCATGTATTTATTCCTCCATATTACATCGCATAGATAAACTGATATCATAGCCGCTTTGGTTGTCTGCGCTTGTACTTCAGTCTTTAAATTTCTGCTGCTTGTTATATTGGCCCCCAAGTATTTAAAATTCATCACTTGCTCCACACTTTGGTTGTATATGGCTAGATTACATCTTCTTGGTTCCTTGGAGGCTGTGAGAGACTGTGTTTTTTGAATTTATATAACAATCTTGGTAAGTTGTCTTCGTCTTCAGATATTATAACAGCATCATCGGCGGAACATATTACTCTGATTTGTTCATTTCCCATTTGATACCCATTGCCAGCCGTTTTCACCTCCTTGATAATTTCGTGCATGATAACATTGAATTACATGGGGCTGAGGCTATCGCCTTGTCTTATACCTGATAGTACTGGTATCTTTTTCGTTAATCCGTTATCAGTCTGTATGTATGTTTTATTGTTGGTGTTCAATTCCGAATGTGATGATCTAGGCCTCTCTTCTTTAATAGCTCTAATACTTCGTTAAGTTTTACTCTATCGAAAGCCTGAGTGAGATCTATGAAACACATAAAAGCTGCTTTATCAAATTCAATGGCTTTTTCTGTGCAGCGTTATCTTCTTCTTTGGTTATTCTTTCCTGTTGCTTATGTGCTGTCACTTCTGTGTTGTGATACAGTTGCCGAAAGTAGTTTTCCCATTCCTCTGCGGTTATTTTCGTTGTCTGTATATATTCGTTTATTGGTCTTTTACGGTTCCTCAGCATCTTCCATACTTTTTTCTGCCCTCCATAGAGATCATGCTCCATGTCTGAGGAGAATTTCTCCCAATAGTACCGTTTTATTGCTGGGATGTTTTTATTTATTTATTTATTTATTTATTTATTTTTAATCTTTGGGGCAAAAACAGGCTAAGCCCAGTGAATTGCCCACTACAATTTATACAAGATAACAAACTTAAAAATTAATTCAATTTAACATAAGTAATAGTAAAAAAAAACAAGAAAATACTGAATAAAATGATTAGAAACTGAAATTAAGAAGAACAAAAATATGTATAAATTCTAGACTTAAACATTGACAAGGTCATAGCAAATATGTCGACGTCGGCATTTAAGGAATTGTATAATACAGCAAATCTGTTTTTCGTTTACTTTGTTTCTGAGAGCTTTGTATTGCTCATATGTAATTGTATTGTTTCCGTACTGGATATAGAATGCTCTTTTCTCTGTTGCTAAGGTTTTTACCTCTGGTCTAAACCAAGGTTTGGTTCTTCGTTTTCCATTTTTGTTAATTTTCCTCTTCCTCAAAGCTTCCTCCGCAGCTGGAATTATATTTGTCTGTATTTTCTTATATGATGTATTCACGTCATCTTCGTCTTTTATTTTATTTTCATTTATCTTCTGTTTCAGTCTGTTCTGGTATAATTCTTTGATCGTGTCGTCGCCCAGATATTCGATGTTTATTTTTTAGATTTTTTTAAGTTCTTTTCTTTTTGTATGCTGCACAATGTTCCTAATTTTCCCCAGTACCATGTTATGGTTAGTTCCGGTATTTTCTGAACTGAAAACTCTCACATCTAGTATTTTTGACGAGTGGATATTTCTGTTGGTTATAAAATCTATAATAGATTTTTGTCCTCTAGTGTTTTCGAAAGTGTACTTATGTTGCGACTTACGTGGGTAAAACGTATTGTTTATACGCAGCTCGTTCTGGGCACTCATCTGTATTAGTTGTTCGCCAGTTTCATTAAGGATCTCTTCATTAAATCTGTTTTTTATACCATCTATAATTTCATCCCCTATTCTCGCGTTGTCTCCCATTAAGACAATTTCATCCTGGAATTCTGTCAAGTGTGTTCTGCAATTCCTGGTAAAAGTTCTCAGTTTCTTCCTGTGGTTTGCTGCTGTCTGGAGCGTATACACTTATGATCTGAGTTGTTGTATTTTCTCGAAATTTGAATGTTACTTGTACTAATCTGTCGCTGACACGTATGTTATATCCTTTATGTTATTTTTGAACTTTTCGTGTACCACTAAGCCGACTCCTGATGTGGCTCTTTCATTCTTTGCTTTCCTGCTGTAAATTAGTATGTAGTCATCGTATTTGCTGTTTCCTTTTCCTTTCTTTTTGGTCTCCGAAAGAGCACAAATATCTATTTTATGGTTTTTCATTTCTATGAGGATTTCTTGGTCCTTGTTTAATGAGGTTACATTCCAACATGCAATCCTCAGTAGTTTGGATTTCAAAAATCGTTTTTTCCTTAATCTCGCCGGGGCGTTAACATTGTGATCAGTCCTATTGTCCGAGGCAACATTATTAGTTCTAGGAGCAATTTTAGTAGTCACCCTCAGTAGGTTGCTAGCCTTGCCAAGGGTCTAGTCTATTTTTGTCCGCGGGTGGTATTTTATTTTCCACTTGGTATGCTCTTACTTCTAGACATGTATATCTACCACGATAAAAGATTACAATGTCGGTAAAACTTTACTGTTATACTTATAAATACGAGAGTACCTTTACAATAAATAATTATTTTCTCGGCTGTAAATTGACAAACTGCAAAATGCTTTGCTAATATGCATGCTAAAACTGTATTGAAGGAATAGCTAGTCACATTTTTATAACATATTAAATAGAAAAGATACAGTAGGTTAAACACGTCGCAGAGCCTCACAGGCTAAACACACACAGTCTTACAAATGTTCCGTATGTAAGTACGAGTGACTAGTGAAGGGCAGAATCGAATACTTTTTAGAATCGAATACATCTCATTTGAATACTTTCGAGAATCGAATGATCATTCGAATGCAATCAATTCGAATACAAAATCACACTTCAGATTCAAGTTGTGCGCTCGCACTCGTATTGTGGAGTGGTGAAATATTGATCATCGGCTGGGCAACACGCAGCACCATAGATAACAATTAACGAGACCACAGAAAGAATCAAAAGTTGCAACATTCGGAACGGTGACGGCAGTTCTACGTTCATTCATATACATGGTTGCCTTCGGGCTGGATTTGGCGGTGCGGGCATTCTCTAAACTCATAGGATACGCTGGGTTGTGCTAAGCTAAAACTGAAACTATTCGAGTGCCAGTCCAGTATCAAGTGCCGACGCCTGCGAATTCGGCATTCGGGTCGGTATCAGCAAGCCAAACGAGAGAGATCATACCCGGAGATAATTACAAATACCGACTTATGTATTTGATTCGAATCATTCGAATACACTCAAAGAATCGAATGCATTCCAGATCTTGCAAGAATCGAATACTGTAGTAATTTGCATTCGAATAGTCCCGTCACTACGAGTGACCACAGCCACAAGCAAGTAGCCAATGTCAAGCCAGTCGGAAAATGTTTCATTGCGCGCTTCAAACATTTGAACTTCTTTGGCTCATTTTGGGACCCATATATAAAATTTTTAAAAGACTCTCATGGATGGGTTGTGTGAAGATGTCTACAATTTTGAAGCATAAAATACATAATCAAATTTCTTGAGACCTCCGCATTGCCATCTTCATGATATTTTTTTATAAACTGTGCAAATCTTTTCCTAATACATTTCTTTGCATACGTATCCAATGTAAAATAGGGTTCATCATCCACAATAACACATCTCTGATTACGAACCTGTAAAAAGTTCTGTCCACAAACTGGAGGGGATGAAATTTCAACCGGCATTTTTTCCAAACAATCATGCCATTATGTGCTGCATGCACTATTTTTGAAACAGTCTGTGCGAAATCTTTATCTAGGCTGTTGCTATTCTAGATAACAAAATAACGTTGTTTTTTCACTACTAGCATTAAACGATATTATTTACCATTGTTTTCCAGCTTCCAGATGAATTTCTTTCCTAGTGGTTAATAATATTTCATTATTAACTACTGGTTATTATTAACCAGTAGTTAATAATGAAAACCATATATGTATTACTTCTATATTGCTAGTAGGGTCTGGGAACAGGCGAAAACATTACGGCGCCGACATAGTCTCACTCGTTGTACTACGCGTCTCGTACGCATGCTTGAGAATTCAAAGCCACCTTTAGAAGCGAATTTTAAACTTGACCATGAGGTTCACTTCCCCATCGTGCGGACGATGCTTGTGCACAGCTCACCAAGTACGTAGAAGAGTTGGTTGTCTGTCTCACTTACGCTGTGACCTCTCCACTTACAGGCGCTAGCAATATAGAAGTAATACATATATGATGAAAACACATTATTAACTACTGGTTAATAATGAAAACAATTACTATTAATGTAAAAGCAAATAATTATAAAAGGAATAAAGGTGCTAGTAGTGGAAAAAATAATATATAAACCACGGTAGAGTAGACTGAGGCTGAGAAAAATTTCTTCTCTACCTTGGTCTATAATATACTATTTTGGTTTCATATAAGGCAATAAATCCGCTTCACGGAAATATTCAACCCGTCAATAGTACCATCAAATCGCGTCAGTATGGGATGAAGTAGCATAAACATTCTCTGTGTGATGTTGATGCTGCTACCAATTTCGGATAAAAAGTGACGCACTTGAATTTGATAGCGGTAGAAAGTGTGAAAATATTTACGAATAACAGTTTGAATTGGTGAGTAGGTACTATTTCAATTTAGTTCAGTTTAAAACTCTCTGCGGAAAAGAAAGAAATTGTAGCTAGCTCAGATGTTCAGATGTACGCTAACATTTTTGTTATATATTTCGGGTACCCGATAGTACCCGAGTACTGTTTTCGGGTACCCGGGTTTGATTTTAGACCGGGTACAACATCCCTACCTTTAAAGTAACTTATGCATGTTAAAAATATAGACTAGATATTTGTGACGTAAAGTAATTGCGTTAATGGCATTGTTTTCTCTCTCAATCCATGTAAAGTTATTTTAATATTGAAACACTTCTGTGGGTTACGCTTGAGAACAAGGTATAAATTGTTTACGAAGCGCAATAGACTGTATTATATATACAGTCAGACCTCGCCGTTTGCGGCCTTGCAGTTCGCTGATTTGTGCTCCCTTTTCTTTGCCGTTTACGAATATTTGCTTTGCCATTCGCGGATGGAATTGCCAACGTTAACTGTTTTAACTTTCACACACTAACGGCTGGTCTTATGAAGGTCACTAACCTGACGTTAACTTTTTTTTACTAAGGAATAATATGTCGTAAGCGCCAACGTTTTGATGAGCTTTTGTTTGTTTTAACAGCGATTTAAAGTTAATGTCAGGTTAGTGACCTTCATAAGTAAATAAAGCAGACGTATGTGGTTTATGTTATGAACACCTAAATAACATTATTTATCACGAACTTGTAAACACACTTATCGAGCCTATTCCTTTGAATCTCTTATTACCAAATCGGACCTGAAATAAATTGTAAAATTATAACTTGAATAAACAAATGGACATTCGAGCTCTAGATTCAAGTGGCAGACTTATGTTACGTATGGAATTTTAGTTCAAGCTTTACTCTCTCTTCGAGCGTTTCTGCCGAAATTTTTTGAAGTTGTATAGTATAAATAAATCTAGTTAATGGAACCTAACCCCGTTTTTATCATTTATGTGTTTACTTGCGCATTGCAGTTTTGCGCTTCGCGGCATTCTTCTGCAACGTAACCCTCGCAAACGGCGAGGTCTGACTGTAACATTTTTACCATTTTCATCAAAAATTCCATGACAAAAGTTTAATTGCGTAGCTTAGGAGTGCCCCCTATATTGTGTAGTATACAGAAGACACGCTAAATATATTTTGACATTTCAATAACTCGGACTATTTTTGAATAATCTTTATTTTATGCAGATGCTTAGTAGTGAATAAACAGTAAGTTTTTAGCATATAGTTGGGCACACTAAATGCATGTAATAAAGTTACGCACTAATAATAAAGCCGAGTTTATTTTGTTTCAGATTTCAAAAATAAATGTAGAACACTGCAGCAGCTATAGTAATTGTTCTGCGTGTCTGGAATCAAAGGATCCATATTGTGGTTGGTGTTCTCTTGAAAAGAAGTAAGTCAAAAGTTGTACACTCATCGTTCATTGTTTAGATAACTGTATTTTTATTGTTCAGGTGCACTATACGAAGTGCATGTCAAAAAGCTTCTCATAGTTCTCCTCGTTGGTTGTCCTTGGGTACAGGTCAGCAGTGCATAGATTTTGAACAAGTACTACCTGATCGTATTCCTATAAATCAGATGACTACCGTCCGTCTTACTATTCGAACTCTTCCTGAACTTCCATATGGTGCTAAATATAAATGTGTATTTGGCTCAGCTGAGCCCATCGATGCAATAGTTACAGACTTCGGATTATCATGCCCAACTCCTGATGTAATAAATAGGCCTCAGATTACTGGGAAACAAGATCATGTGCTAGTTCCACTTAGTGTACGCTCTTCTGAAACAAACAAAGACTTTGTGTCACGTAACTTTGCATATTACGACTGTTCTAAACACAGTACATGCATGGATTGTGTTAAATCTCAGTGGGCTTGTAACTGGTGCATCTATGAAAATAAATGCACACACAATACTTCAACTTGCCAACGAACTGTTATTAGTGGCGAAAATGTGAGTACTTACCATTTTCTACGTTATATGATTTGTTAGTGTCGAAGATGTAAATGATTTCATTTTACTCTTTTTTTATTATGTTAAAAGTCACAAACGTAAAAAAAACATTTTAACCTTTTAATTGTTCACTAGAATCCGGTGCATCTATCAAATCATGGTGTTGACTACTGTCCAAGATTTAGAAAAAGGGATGTGATTTTTCTGCCAAACAATGTTGCAAAAGAGATGGTATTTGAAGTAGAAAATTTACCTCACCCTCAGCCGGGACATACCGGTTTTCAATGTATTGTGAATATTGAAGATGCTAAAATGTTGGTTCCAGCGAGGGTGGATTCAAATAATAGATACATTGTTTGTGATAGAACTACGGTAACACTCTTGAGAGTTTTTAGATAATAATAATTAATGTTTATATATTTTTTACAGTACACCTACAAAGCAAAGTCGGGTGAATATAAAGCGAATGTGCGGGTAATATGGAACAGAAATCATCATGTGGATTCTATGAGCATAATACTATACAGATGTGATATTCTTGGTTCACATCGCGAACATCCAGATTGTTCACTTTGCGTAACAAGAAATTCAAAGTACCAGTGTACTTGGTGTGGAAACACATGTAGTTACAATGAAACCTGTCAGCACGTTTCCCACACCGAGTGTCCCAAACCACGAATTGATGTGGTAAGTTTATTGTTAAACGTCTTATAGTATGCAATTACCACAGTTGCTAATATTTAATGCAAAATTTGTAGATTAAACCCCTAAGTGGGCCTATTGAAGGGGGAACTCTGGTAACCATTGAAGGAAGTAATTTAGGTCTTAAAAAAGAAGACGTAATGGGTAAAATTCAAATAGGTGATGTTCCTTGTGAACTTGTCAATTATGAAGTATCAGTTAAAATTCAGTGTATATCTGGAGCATCTGTTTCTGAAACTACAGCACCTATTATTGTCGGAAATGAAGCCGGCTACACCAAATCGTCTGTCGAATTTAGCTATAAAGACATTCGTTTGGTTGGAGTTTTCCCTCCTATTGGACCTCAATCTGGAGGTACGCAACTGGCAATAACTGGTCAATATCTTAATATTGGTTCTGAGATTACTGCATATTTGGATGAGTATATCTGCCAAGTGAATCTGACACAAGCTTCAAGCAGTAGATTAACGTGCATAACATCAAAGGCACAGAGACCAGTAAATATTGCAAAATTGACTGTTAGTATTGATGGAGCTAATCGCACGTTAGAAGGCAATCCCTTTAATTACACCCAAGATCCAACCATTATGGAAGTGAAACCCCTCAAAAGCTTTGTTTCTGGAGGGCGAATGATTTTTGTACACGGATCAAATTTGGATAGTATACAGAAACCAGAAATGGAGGTTTATTATTATAATGAACCAATACCTGTGAATAAAACCATTTGCACTGTATTGAGTGCCACTCAGATGGAGTGCCCCAGTCCAGCTGTAAATCGTCAGTTTCTCCTAGCTAGCACTCGAATTAGTAGATCCATCACTAGCAGAAAACATTCTGTCCTAAAGATGTCAGAAGCACAACTCAGCTTGAGGATAAGTTTTGTGATGGACCACGTAGTTGCAGTTCGAGATTTAGAAAAACATTTTTCCAATATGCGTTCTCAGCTTTTATATGTAGAGGACCCCAAATTTTATCAATTCCCCAATCAGGTGAAATTGTATAAAGGCGACACTTTAGTTATCGAAGGTGAAAATTTAAATGTAGCTAGTGATGAAGCTGATGTTATAGTCACTATTGGACCTAAGCCGTGCAATGTAACCAGTTTAGCCATGATACAACTTGTTTGTTCACCTCCAGAACATCAACCAGCTGATACAGATGAAAACGGAGTTAAGGTAAGGTGTTTGATGTGATTAATTTCGTACTTATTTTACAATTAACTAATAGAAATTATGTAGTCACCATTGCGAAATATGTATTTATGTTTATACTACAGTTTAATATTTCGTCTGCTCATAAAGTTAGAATTTAAGAATGCGTGTATCAAAGGCGTGATACTAACCACATCACCCAGTATGCCATTAATGGTGTGCCACAGTGACTGGGTTTCGACAAGAGATATTTCGGTGACCCTGACTTGGCTTTGTCTCAAGCCATGTTCCTACTGGGAATGAAGTGCCCGAATTTCAATGCTTCTAGGTGCTTGCAAGCGGCTTCTATGAGAGTCCAGACTAGAGTCCTGTACTGGGTCGGGTACCCACGCATTACCTTCATTGCGGGTTGGGTTGCGGGTGGGGTTTATATAAATATTGCGGGTAGCGGGTCGGGTGCGTATTTGAAACTGCCAGTCAGGTGGCAGGTACAACTTCATTTCTACAACATACATTTCGTGTGTGTAGAAAAAATTATACCTAATAATAATTTGACTGCCGAAGTCTGGAAAAATCTTTCTTTATTGTGTATGAAACTTGAGATCAAGGCTATTCGATCAATCCATCCTCTCAGTTCTAACCTACGGCTGCCAAACATGGATTTAGACCAAGAAGACTGTACTAAGGAGAAATAACTGGCGTGTCGAAGCGGACCGCTAAGTACAGAAAGTTTACTAAGATGGCGATCGTCATGTACTATGCGCAAAGCGGTACTGCGCACAAATGCAACCGGAGCAGTTTTATCCGATTCTAACCCATAAAAATGACAATGTTGTCAACAATCGAGTGATTTGTATTGTGATTTATATTGACGCAACACATTCGGACCTTGTTTTAACAATTAATAACACACTTGAAATACACTCTATTTGATTAACAACCGTAAACTGACTTTTAACCGCGATTACAGGTTAATTTACCTCGCTTCCAACTCTCGAACGGCAGCGAAAACGAACGAAAATGACCGAAGATAGTACACGCTGTCGACTGCCTCGCGATGGCTATCTGCGGCATTAGGGCCGCTCTTATGCACAGCCATCATAGCAAGTTACGTCTCCTTAGTACAGTCTTCTTGATTTAGACAAAACAAACATAAAAGAAAATAGCAGTCACACAAACGGCCATGGTGAGGCAGAAGATTGGCATATCTTTAAAAGACAAAAAAGCAATCATTGGATCAGACAAACTACAGGAATGAGAGACGCTGTCGAAACAATCACCAGACTAAAATGGAGTTACGCTGGACATAGAGCGAGGTGTAAGGATTCGCGATGGAATAATTCCAGAGAAGCACAAAACAGAGACCGTTGGAATGCCATGCAGCAAGTTGCTGGTCTACTATTGGAGTTTGAGGTCAAGTGCGGCTTTAAAAGTGCAAGAATTGTGGGTCGTGGGTCAGGTCCAGGTTTGAAACGACGGGTCTGGTGCGGGTATAAAAATGTGGAAATTGCAGGTCGGGTGCGGATTTTAAATTTCTAAAATTGCGGTTCGCGGGTTAGGTGCGGGTCCTATATATTGGACCCACGCAGGTCTCTAGTCCAGACTACACCTTATAAAAGTACAGAGAAAATGTAGCATCTTTACTTCCTTTGTATGGTCCACGTTTTCAATTATTAAAGTGCAGCCAATATATGATAACGTTCGTATTACTTGCAAGCTCGAAACTTTCTGAGTTGGTATTCTTGTGTCCAGTAGAAATTTTGTATTATTTTAATAACGCCTATTCCGTAACTTTCCTCGAATCGAATAGAAGTCAAATCGGATCGGAATGTTTACGAATCGAAATTACCGACTTCTACTGCGCCTACAGTTTACGATTAGTGGTATTCCCTAACAGTAATAGAAGTCGGTTACTGGCGCTCAGGCGATTTCTATCGGTGGCTGTTTACATAGATCTGGCAACGCTGCATTAGCAAGCAATAATAAGCTTTAAAGCAGAGTCCGACCTGCGCCACAGAACGAAAAGGTACAGTTTGAAAAACAGCTGATCAAGCAACGGTCTAATCTAACGGCTATTTCAATTTATTTGCAGTGTTACGAGGATGAATAGTTCCAGTTGGTGGTAGAAATTACAGTGATTATTCCTTCATATCCATAGTAATGCGTAATCACTATGGTTTCTGTCAGTTTAATAATGATAAAAATTCAAACGTCAAAATTTAACCGCTGTTAAAAATGTGTCAAAATTTAATCTTGTGAATAATTTTAGCCTGATCATTAAAAGTGCTTCACCAACTGAATTTTATCTATTTATTCAGGAAATAATCACGCCGAACATCCCGCGTGCATGTAAACTAGCCTGAATAAATTTTAACTATTTTCTGTCAGAATGTTTTGCTACTTTATAATGACCTTAATATAATCTGGAACAGCAGTAGTTCTTTGTGGTTCTACCAAAAACACGCTAATGTATTTTATAAGATTGATAACTAAATGTGTTGGTAACCGATATAATTTTATAAATAATCCTTCTGGAATTTTAAAGGGATTGCTCCTATCTCGTATGGAACGTCGTTCCAACTGAAACAGCTGCCTGCAAAATCAAATTAAATGAAACAAAGTTCGTACAGGTTCACAAAGTAAAAACATTTTATAGGTTAACTACATGTGATATACACTTATAATTGAATTCACCGTTTAATTTCTCCTCCAAGAAAAATGCCTGCATTTACCTCGTTCGCTGTCATTATTTATTTCATAAACATAAGTAAATAAATGTTCAAATGCAAAACAAAAACAACTGTCTAAACTCATAAAAACCGCGAAAGTCGTACTGACAGCAGCACTGCGCAGGTGCCACAGCAATTTCGATGCGTTTTCAGTAACTTCGACGAGCTCGTACATATCGTGTTCGATTTCTAACGACGTGGCTTGGGTTAATTCTACGATCGAAGCCCAGCGGAGTTACGGAATACGAATTGCAAACCATTTCTATTCGATCGCCCTACCTCTATTCGATTTGAGTCACTTCTATTCGATTTGAAGTTAGGGAATAGGCCTGAATGTCTTGGTCATCTAGTCCTGCTTGTGGTAGCTTCTAGTAGTTTTTCATGTGATGTACTGTCAGAGGCCTTCTCGAAATTAATGGAACAATTCTACATAATAATCTTGCTTTGCAATACAGTTGTTTCGTCATTCAGGTAGCTTCTAAATTCCAGTACAGAGGAATTCTTTTGGTTGGCTACGCAACTGCAATTGCACTGCATTAATGACTTCATCATTTGACCCCAAACGTTTACCATCTAGAAACTGCTTCAGTGACCCCAATGCATGAAAGTCGCTGTCCGGTAAGTCCGGACTATATGGAGGGTGAGGCAATGTTTCCCACCCTAATTCAGACAAAGCGTTCATTGTTGATTGCTGTATGAGGGCAGGCATTATCCTACAAAAGAATCGCACCCTTGCTCAAAAACGCCGTCTAATCGTCCGCATTTCAGCTTTAATTTTTTTGAGAGGTTCAAAATAATATGCCGCAGTAATAGTTTTTGATACTGTTAGGAAATCTAGGTAAATCAGGTCATCATATTTGTCCTACAGCTTGTTGAGTATTAAACTTTTTGGGTTTAGGTGAACTCGGGTGTTGCCATTCCGTGCTAGTAGGTTTACTTTCTTCTTGTGGTGTAGTATGCATCCAGGTCGCATCAGTTGTTATTATTCTTCGTAAAAACTCATCACGGGCATAACGAAGCTGAAGCTCTCTGAAAACCTCGAGTCGCTAGCTGTTGCTCTGTCGAAAGCTGCTTTGGTACTCACCTTGCTCAAACTTAAACTTAATTACAAACACTAATACATAATTTTTCAGCTATTTTCGTGATAGCTATTCTTCTGTTGCTTCGAATAAGCTCATCAACTTTTCTCATGTTTGCTTGGTTTACAGCAGTGGGTGTTCGAGGGGAATGTGGCATATTTGAAACATGCTGCTAACTAATTTCTTTAAATTATTTTTGAAGTTTAAGGCCCACCGCCCACGGTGCGACTGTTTTGAGACAAACGTTGTAAACTAGTTTACTCTGCAACCAGTTTACAACTAATATGAAACTTCTGCACGCACACGGATACGACTCACTATGAAACAGTTTCAATCAGTTGGCATAGCAGTGCAATTAATAATTTTTACAATGTTAAATTCTGAATCAGATGAGGAAGACATGATTGATTATTATCGATACCGCAGACAACACAAAGGGAGTACTGGGTCCATCCATACATAAGGGGAACTCTGAATTCTAGACTGTTTGTAGCAGCACAGGAACTGTCTCAAACAGGTAGAAAGTTTATAGCTTTTTATCGAATGTCTTGATCACTCATTTTGAAATAAATAAAATAACCACGTGGTAAACCCCTTGAAAACGGGGCAACTTCTAACTGCAACGCAACTGCGATCGCGGAACAATGGTCGCTTACAACCGATATTGACTGATTGCAAACTAGTTTCATTCTAATCGACTCGTGTGCGGTTCCACACTACTACACGTTGCCGAGGTTACAAAAGAGTTGCAAGATCAACTGATTTGCAACCTTTGTCTCAAAACAGTCGCACCGTGGGCGGTGGGCCTAATGAATTTCACTGGATTTTGCACCTTCATTGCGCAAAAACTGTATAATGACAGCACTTGATACATCATTGACGCCATCATTTATATGACTGTCAATTTTGATGTTACCAAATAGCAACTGTTTCTGGTCATGGCAAACTGGGCCAGCTATGTTTGTGGAATAAAACTTTCCAACAATTCTGTATTGTTTTCTGGAAAAAACGAAGTGCAGGGCATATTTGAATCGTCCTCGTATGTGAATTACGGGTACCGATTTTAACACGGATCCGAGTCTTTGCAAATGTTTATGATGTGCGCACGACGTGGATCAGCTCATTATGATATTACTCGAGCGACGCGGAATCGCTTCGTGCACACATCGTAAACATTTGAAATAACGCGGATCCGTGTCATGAGCAGTCAACGTGTTAAGATATATGCTGTAAACATTGTTTTTGAGTAATATGAAAACAAATTTAATATTTTATTTCAGCTTTCTTAGAATTAAGTGTTATAACGGCGTGAATTTTTTTATAGACCAACACAAATCTTCCTTTGGTTGTGGTGCGTGTAGGAAGAAGCCTGCGTTTTTCTATAGGGTACTTACATTACGACGTGCTGAAACCATTTGCTTTTCCCCCAGCTGCCATAGCAATGATCGCTGCAGGAATATTTTTGTTTATTATCTTTTTCATTGGGGTCTTGGTTATATATCGCCGCAAATCCACTCAAGCCGAACGAGAATACAAGCGCATACAGATTCAGATGGATACCTTAGAAAGCAACGTTAGATCTGAGTGTAAACTTGGTAATAATCATTGTGTATTAATAATTTTTGCTTATTTTATAAAACCTTTCTGTAGCTTTCGCTGAATTACAAACAGATATGACTGATTTGACTGCAGATTTAGAGAGCTCTGGAATACCTACTTTAGACCATATGAGTTATATAATGAAGGTGTTTTTTCCGGGAGTTAGTGATCATCCAATTTTAAATGCACCAAAGGTATGAATTAATTGATCGGAAATTTGTTAAATTGTAAAATAATTGTACATATTTTTTAATGTAGGTGCGAATAAATGGGCCGAGGACAAATTATGATACTGCAATGTTACAGTTTGAGCAATTAATAAATAATAAGCATTTTATTCTGATATTTATTGAAACTTTGGAAATGCAAAAATCATTTAATATACGTAATAAGTAAGTTTTTTAATTGGAGTTGTAGTGCGTAATTTATGACTGTTTTTTACATTTTAGGGTAAATGTGGCGTCACTGTTAATGGTGGTATTAATGGGCAAAATGGAATATGCCACAGATATTCTTAAGTGTTTACTGTTACGGCTGATTGATAAATCGGTTAACACAAAACATCCACAATTAATGTTGCGAAGAACAGAAAGTGTTGTAGAGAAAATGCTGACCAATTGGATGGCTCTCTGCATGTATTCTTATCTTAAAGAATATGCTGGATCTTCATTATTTTTATTATTCAAGGCAATCAAGCATCAAATAGAAAAGGGTTTAGTAGATGCTATAACTCACGATGCTAGGTATTCACTTTCTGAGGAGCGATTACTTCGGGAGCAAATTGAGCACAACGTTGTGGTTAGTATTGTTTGCTAATTTTGTTAACAAACCATCATTCCTGCATTTTTTTAGACCCTCCATATTGTTCAAGAGGACTTGGACGAAAAAATACAATGTAAAGTCTTAGATTGTGATACTATTAGTCAAGTTAAATCCAAAATTTTGGATGCTCTATTTAAAAATACCCCGTTTTCTCTTAGACCCTCCATATATGAAGTTGATTTAGGTAATTTTTATTTATCATTGGAAGTACCATGTGTAATATAAACGTCTTTCAGAATGGCGACATGGTAGAGGTGGTCATCTAACTCTACAAGATGAAGATGTGACAACAAAAACGATAAGTGGTTGGAAGAAACTTAATACTTTAGCACACTATGGGGTGAAAGAAAGTGCCGTTATGTCATTAATTTCGAGGCAGAATGATAGTTTTAATAACTGCAAGCAACCATGCCATAATTGTAAGTGTTATTACATTTGTAAACTGTTTGTAACGGGCGTTTTTAAATTTGACTTCAAAGTTGGCTGAAAATGTTCATTGTGAACATACCGCAGAACATACCTAACCTTACTTTTGTAATTAGATTTGAAGGCATTTAAATTGAAACGTTGAAAAGTAACCTTAATAAACAATGCTTTCAAATTTCATTACAAAAGTATGGTTATGTATGTTCACAATTTAAAAAAAAACACCCGTTACTTTAATGTTATTTTTTTTTATGTGGAACTGCAAATGGCGAATATCTAGGGAAACCGTTGGCGAAGAGCATGTCACGTGATCGGGGCAGTCTACTAAAACACGTTCGGATGAATCGAACATAGGTTTGTTTGGGGACAAACAACAAATACATTGCCACGTCTGATGGAATGATCATAGAGCGGTCCGAACTCCCCTAAGTCAGCAAGTTATCCGTCTACACGCGTTTTAGTAGACTGCGCTGACCACGTCTTCTCTAAGCAATACATCTTTTTTTTTCTACATAAGCTTCTGGTTATTATTTTTGCAGTGAGGTTAGGTTTCATGTTAACTGGTTGACGTTTAATTATTTTAGATTGTAGTTCTGGCTATTGTAAACTTCAAATGTGATTTTATAATCGTGTTGCAATTAGGTAGGTATTGCACTGAGAACAATTGAAAATAATTAAATGTCAACCAGTCAACATGAAACTTAACGTCACTGCAAAAAGAATAACCAGAACCTTAATGTACAACACAATTCAATCTAGTAACAATACTTATTGTCAATAATTTCGCTAGATGCATTTGCATATTAAAAACTAATGTACTATACAGGTTGATTGTAAATTAAGGACCAGTTGAATTTTTCCACTGTTAGGCAGGACTCTGACAAGCTAGCAAGCGTTCGCAATCGAACGGTTACGATCGCCCGCAATCGCTTGAAATATAGGCGAACATCTGACAGCGTCCTTCGACATCCAGCGTCCATGAGGGTCATTGTTCTCGCGTAAACACACATAACCTCAAAATTTTGTAGTGTTCTAGTTTTTATAGTACTCAAAGTCACAGTCTTGCAATTTTAGAAAACAAAAACAAACTTTGAGGTTATGTAGCCACGTGCTTATACAGTTTAGTGTGCATTGAGTATCGTTCTGTGCAACTTGTACTGAACTAAGCAAGCGCCAACCATCGTCCGCTATCTTCCAACAATGAAGTTTTCCAGTCGAATTGAATTTCGTGCTGGACGGTCGATATCGACCGCTATCGATCGTGACCGTTCGACGTTGTCAGAGTAGTCGCATTCAAGTAAATGCATTTGAAATGTTGAACAATCGCTACCGATCGACGTAATTTTTCTGTCAGAGTCCTACCTTATGAGAGATAGAAAAACTTTTATATAGAAAAGTTACACAATTTAAAATGCAAATATTTTAAGGGTACTAAAAGTAATATCTGACTTCCAGTTAAACCGGAAGTTTAGCTTAGGATATTACCTTTAAAAAATTATTAACCGTATTGCTCATTAAAGTGAAGCTGATCGCATATGGCCATAAAAATAATAACCGACACAATCAAAATAAACAGATGCCCAATATCTGTCGAAACACGATTGCGTTGAACAGATCTGTTACAAATAAATTTGTTTTCCAATGAAGAACACGTGAATATGCGAGAAGTATACTTTTGTATTGGAAAAATTCTCAACTAGCGGCTGAAATGTGTTGAAATTGTTACACAAATAACCAACAGTTGCATCCTCGTACATTTTGTTACACCCAAAAACAGTTCTAAACGACAAAAACAACAATTGGTTGCAACATAAATACTCTTTAACGACACAGTCGGTAAATTTTACCAAATTCGCAGCCCTGATCCCCGTTACGATGGGCTGTAACACAAGGGTCCGGCTTTAGGGATGCTCAGCTAGAAGGGCAGGTTCTTTACTACCTTAGAATTAGGGCTACAATTCCATTAAACGAGATAAAAGATGACTTTCGGACTAAATTGGGAAAATCAGCACCACACTTTGAAAGTGAAAGGAAGTGAGCCCAGCTTTCTACTTCTGGCTTGGCACAGCTTGAGGCGGCGACTGCAACAGCTGAATCGAACCTACCTTTTGTTACACTCACTTACAATCGTCGGATGCAAACATCAATGAAAACCATAAGTAACTAACAATTAACTCTATTAAAATAATAAATATGTAAATGACAATGAACATGAAAGTGTTTACTCGTACAGTTACAAATATATGCGAGAGGGGTTAGTCATGTTAAATGACGACTTTTAAACTAAGCACAGCAGTAAAATGACAATCAAACTGTAATAAGTTGAAATTTGGCACAATGGACTACGTTACATGATCAAAATTATCAACAATCACTGAAATAGTGACGCAACGACAACGTTTACTTGAACTTACAATGCAGAACAACATATAAACAATAAAACTTGATGGTAAGACTAAACAGTCACTTCAAAACCGTAGTTTCTGTTCGACATCTTGCAATCTTATAAAGGCATAGCTTGACGGGACAACACTTCAAAAATCACTTCGCTGTAAATGTATAGGCGGTACAATGGTTAACAACTAACGGATACCTGGTGTAGGAATCCAGTTGCTCTAAACTGGATGTCCATGCAGCTGCGGATTGCACTTCAGCTAATGGCCTTAGAAAAAGAACGACAGGAAACCAAATAGAGGCGCTACTCGAGCAGGTGTAATCGGCATTGCATCCCCAAGACGAGGGTTAACTTGAAAGAAGCCCGTACAAACAAGCAGATTACGGTAGCGAAATTCAGAACTTCACTTCAATGGCAGGTTTAGCACAATGACAAGGTTTTTCCCTTAAGATCCACTATAACGGTGTTAACGGAGATACTTAGCTCCAACGGTACGGAAAACTTGGCTAAATGTTCACCATAACACAGGGCTCGAAGACAGCGACACTGTAGTTCCACTAATTTCGACTTAACGTGGCGCTCGACCGACTGAGTCGACGTCGCGGACTTAACCACTAACACCGCTCGACGATCTTAGTGCCGACCGCTGAGTGATTCTTCACCCAACGATGCGGGAACGGAATAACAAGGTGCACGCATCACTTAAATTCGTTCTTTGTTCCACTCACTAGCCTCGCTGGAAAATTCCAACAAGCTGATGAAATCCTGACTAAGCAAATGCCTGTGGCCTCGGGGGAAGTTTTGGCCTGTCTGAACGACAAAATTCTTAGAATGCGATAATATATGTATTACTTACTATATTGCTAGCAAGGCCTGGGAACGGCCGAAAACATTACGACGCCAACATAGTATCACTCTGAGTAGTACGCGTCTCATGCGCATGCCTGAGAATTTGAACTCCGCCTTTAGAAGCGAATTTTAAACTTGACCACTTCCCCACCGCGCGGATGACGTCGACGCGCTGCCGCACAGCTCACCATATACATTGAAGAGTTGGTTGTCTGTCTCACTTCATATAGTAAATAATATATATATGGACAGATTCCAACACTAGGGCAGCGTGGGAGAACAAAGCTTAATTTATACCATGCTGGAATAAACTTGAATTGATCCTAAACAGCCTACAAAACGTTAGCACTTAAAATGAGGGGAAATAAGGATCGTATGAAGTAAAAGTTTGACTACACTACTGAACTATAAACTTGGGCTTAAATTGCGTTTGAAATATACAGGAAAGCGCTCAATTCCGAAAATTGTTCTCACAATTTGCTAAACTGGAAATGATATTTCAAACTTATTCAAGTTTTTTACAAATCCAGGAAATCCTAAACGTAGGCAAAATAGAAATAGGGAATTTCGTAATGAAGATATTGTTGGCGCATTTCAGAGAAAATTCCCTTATTTTAATAAGGCAGGATCAAACTAATGCAAAGTTTTAAGACTAACATAAATTACATATTTATTTGGTGGTTGTAATTTTTTCGTAGCCTCTTATGAATGTATTTAGCTCAAAGTGCTATTGACTTTGGCTACATAACTTTAAACACTAATAGCGCCTGAATTATTAACCCCAGGACTATAGCTAGTTAATAGTTTTCTAAAGATAATTTTATAAACTACAAAATTAATTTTAAAAATACAAGTGATGGTGATGGGAAGTTTTGATACTTTTGCTGACTCGTTCATTCCAATCCCATTCCGCAAGTGGATCGAGTCCATTCGATCCTCGGATCGACATCGAAATCGAATGTGCATTTCAGACACCCGGGGTCCTCGGTCATTCCGGACCCGGAACGAACAACGCGCGTATTTTTGTTTTGGTGAGTGGTCACGCAGTCGGTAATTCAGTATGTTTATATGTCTCAAACATCAATTGGGCACATACAAAGCCGCCACTGATAACTGATAAAAAAGCATGCAACTTCGGCCGTATCATGTGTTGCCTGTCGACGTCGAGCTTCTAAAACGAACACCATCATCATTTGCTGTTCCCCATCAACACATTGCATTGTATTCTGTATTGAAATGGATTGAATAACGGAATGCCAAAGGAATGAATGTCCGCGAGAATTGACGCCTCGCGACCTTTTCGTTCCTCGGAACGAATCCGGACCGAAACTTGGACTGGATCCAAAGGATCGAATCCAACCGGATCGACACATCGCTAGTTCTATAAGAAAAACCAAATATAATTAATCTTCCGGTTTAACCGGGTATTTTTGTTGTATTCTTAATATATTTTGTCACATAAAATAGTATAACTTTTCTATATAAAACCTTTGTCTTTCTCTCATAACAATGGAAAGATTCAACCGGCCCTTAATTTACAGTCAACCTGTATATTGAAAGTGTAAATATTTTTGTACGTCAATTTTTTTACCGATATTACTAACACATGTTTTGTAATCTGTACAGGTACAACAGGTATGTACTTCAACAACTCTCAGTCACCAATAATAGCTGCAAATGGCGATATCGAAACGGGTACAAATCCTAAAATTTACCATTTGATAAAACCAATGGATGACCATCAATTCCCAAATAGTAAATCAACAGAACGTACTCACAAAGCGATACCAGAAATTTTCTTAACACGACTGTTGTCTACTAAAGGAACTATACAAAAGTTTGTAGACGATTTCTTTTTGACAATTTTAACTGTCAATGATGCTTTGCCTCCGGCTGTTAAATGGCTTTTTGATCTTTTGGACGATGCTGCTAAGAAACACGGAATTCAAGACCCAGAGGTGGTGCATGCCTGGAAATCCAATAGTCTTCCTCTTAGATTTTGGGTTAATTTTATAAAAAATCCAGATTTTATATTTGACGTAAATAAAACCGTGACCTTAGATTCGTGTTTGTCCGTCATAGCACAGACTTTTATGGATGCTTGTTCTACTACAGAACACCGACTAGGTAAAGACTCGCCTTCTAATAAATTGCTATTTGCAAAGGTAAGAGATAATATTCAATCATATCGAGCGAGCAACGGAACCTCAAAAATTAATGCTTTTAGGATATTCCACATTATCGAGAGATGGTATCACAGTTTTACTACGATGTAGCAACTTTACCAGTAATTACAGATCAAGAAATGGGTTCCGCGATGCAGCAACTTTCAGCCCAACAGGCTGATGAATTCGATACTGTAGCAGCTCTTAAAGAACTCTATATTTACGTTACAAAGTACAGAGAACAGGTAACTCGGTTATTGTAAAGTACGTATCACGTAGTTACGGTTTGTTTGGTTTATAGCTCCTTGATGCACTGAATTCTGACGGAAATTGTCGACGATTACATTTGGCACAGAGACTCGAAAATGTGGCTTGTACTTTGGAGGGAGAAGAAACTTCCGCTTGCTGACCACATCAGTCACCTGATCCCCCGCTGCCCCAACCCTTCGCGCCCAATTTCATGTGCATCGTGCAC
The DNA here is from genome assembly GCA_940337035.1 of Agriotes lineatus. Classification (NCBI taxonomy): domain Eukaryota; kingdom Metazoa; phylum Arthropoda; class Insecta; order Coleoptera; family Elateridae; genus Agriotes; species Agriotes lineatus. The sequence continues at coordinate 61,152,551 of OW679202.1, forward strand.
TCACATGCATGTGCTCTACGTAATAATAATTCTCCATAAAAGTAACAGCTTTTATGCCCATTGCTACGAGAGAGAGAAAACTGGAATAAATTGTGCTTGGTTATTTGTACATTAGGGTTTTCTAGTGGAGAAGCATGTGGGTGTGCGTGAGCGTATTATACTGTGATATGGCGCAAGATCAGGTGACTGTGATTGGACGCGTACTTACCCTCCAGCAGCTGCTAGTTTCCTTTTTGAGTGCCTCGCTATACTGATGGGACATGACTTGGACAGTGTATATGCGCAGTGGCGCAGCGCACTTTCGTTCGATCCAGTTAGTTTTTAAGTAAATATTGCAAGTCCTTATTCCAGTTGTATTTGACTGATAATCTTCGTGTTGATGATTAGAAATGTATACCAGTATTAATAAATTGTATGTATTAATTTTCTACTCTACGATAAGCTTTAATTTGTAAGACGTCCTTGGTTTCGTACGTATTTTAGTTTGAATGTCAGTCAAGTACATCTAGTTTATTGATCTGTGCCAGAACTGTATTTAAGTGGAATCGTCTTCACGTCCAGTGATTTGTACGTTACTATTTTATTGTTTGATGACATAGAGTAATGCATACTTGTATCTCGACTATTTTTTTGTACATATATAAATTGTGCATATAGATAATTATATCGGATTTATAAAAGTGTTTATATCTAAGCGTACATTCATCGACATTTTATTAGTGTTACGTTAGTGATTACTTTTTAATTGAACCAACTATCACTGATTTTGTATATGTAAAATGCGTTATTTTAAATTGTGACCTTAACTATATATTTTTGATTTTCTCGCATGAACGAAATTATACCGAGTCCAAGTTGACAAAGAGCCTAAAGGTCATAATTTAAATCGACGATTAGGTTTTGTATGTCAAATGTCGGTGTTGCAGTTTTTTAAATTTTATATAGGCGCAACAAATTTAGGTAATGTATTTATTACAGTGTAATTCTCATAATTATTCGAAAGAGTCAGATCTGTTTATCTTCAACTTGATTTGGTGTACACTGTTTATTATTATAAACTTACCATAATCAAACTGATCGATATTGACCCCTTTGTGCTGCATTTTTAATCTCATTTTGCTGCAACTGTTATTACAATTTTTGGTAATGTGATTGTGAATTGATGCTTTTTATATAAAGTGTATTGTTTAGTGATATTTTTTTACTCCTATTAAACTTATATTCTAGAATTTTTGTGACTTTGTCTTCACCTGTTGTAGGTAAACGTCAAAAGTTTAGTTTAAAAAACCGTGAACCTATACTTAATGCTAATTTAGTTGGTATTGCAGTGTGGTTTTCAGTTGCATTACATTATCGAGACTTGACTCATTAAAAATTCGAAATTTTAATTTCTTGTCTGGAATTGTGATTTTAATAAAAACTGTTAATATAAATCAGATTTTTATTGCATATACTTTAAAAAAAATTATTTAATACGTAATTGTAAAATTTCCTTCCTTAATTAGTTTTTGTTGTGCAAATGAGAATAAATATGAAGAATGTAATTTATATTTGTAGCATTATATATGAAATACAAAGCTATAAATTGACTTAATACCTGTTTCTAATATACGGGTGATTCATAACTGGTTGAACAAAATGAACGCGTTTACAGCATCATATTCTGTTTAAAAAATGCGAAATAAAATTTTTGCCAAACGCACTTCGTTTCCGAGTTATTAGACGTCAGAATTTCCGGTTAAGATGCAATTTTCTAAAGAAGAATATGCAAATATTGTTTATGTGTACGGCTTCTGTGACGGTAACGCACGACGAGCTTCTCGAGAATATAACAGAAGACTGCCATCTCACCAAGTGTTTGCTACCACTTGTCGAAGGTTGCGAGGTTTGGTATTGGTAATTCTCATGCTGGTGGTCTCCTGGGACTAGTACTAGGCACATTGCTACACATCTAGATGTGTCGCAAAGTTTGAACGTTTCCAGCAAAGATTCTGTATTAATGGGTGGGGCGGAATCTTTAACAAACTACTTCCAATTCAAGTCCGTCCTAATCGATTACGAGCTGATAATTACTTACATTTTTTAGAAAATGATCTCTCCGAGGTGCTGGAAGATTTTCCTGTTGCTTGAGTAAATCGCACCAGCATAACGGAGCACCGCTGCATATTGGTCAAAATGTAGTTTGGCTAAATGCAAATTTTGATAGAAGATGGATTGGTTGGCATGGTCATGTGCGGTGACCTCCAAGGACCCCCGATTTAAATGCCCTAGATTTTTATCTATGGAGACATTTAAAACAATTGGTTTAGGCTGAAAACACATGCAGCGGTTCACGCCGAGTCGGCAGCCGCCTGCGATAAAACACACGAGTTGGCGCCCAGTCAGCAGCCGACTCGGCGACCGCCTGCGATATAAAACACACGAGTCGGCGGCCGCCTGCGATAAAACACACGAGTCGGCTAAAAAGTCGCCGCGATAAACATAACGGTGAAACGTAGCCAGTATTCCTATTGAAGACAATGGATTCGTTTTCGTTTTATTTTATTTTTCGGTTTCGACATTGGAACACATATTTACCACTAAAATTAAATTAGTACATATATAACCTTCAAAACGAATGATCAGTCAGATACTACTCATCTAAGTAAAATATTTTCATATATTACAAAGATGTTTGACAACCGCGCCTGATACTCACTGCTTTGAAACCGCTTGTCGTGTGTACATTGTCATAACATAGCACAGACTTGCAGGTACGCTCGAAGCGATTAGAAAACCGTGCTCGGCACACGTTCTGGATGAGCGTACGGGCGGCGTATGCGCGTTATACGCGCTACATGACGCAGCGTGTGTTTTGTCCGCTTTAAATACATGGAGTCGACTGCCGACTCGGCGTGAACCGCTTCGTGTGTTTTCAGGCTTATGCAGCGGAAATTGATAACTATGAGCAAAGAGCATATTCTTTGCTATGAGCAACTAATGCAGCGAATACGGAATGCAGTCGAAAACGTTCAGAATAGTCGAGACTTTCGATCTGTGTATAATTCGCTGATTAAGCGCTGCCAAGCTTGCGTCCGCGCTCAAGGTGGTCTTTTTGAGCATTTATTGTAAATTTTTAGCTACTCCTATTTTATTTTTATCATTCCTGTTGTTTTAATTTAATTCGTTTTGTTGAACAAATACATAATTAAAAAATGTGACATTTTCTAACTTTGAAGTCTAATAATTCGGAAACGAAGCCCGATCGGCAAAAATTATATTTCGCACTTTTTAACCAGAACATGCTGTCAACACCTCTTCATTATGTTCAACCAGTTATGAATCACCCTGTATAATGCAAAAGTGACTTCGTTCAATCCTATATTTGTATTTTTCCTGTAATTATCACACAAATTAAGATTTTTAAACATCTCGGAAGCATCATATTAATTTAATTTCTGAATTCTTTTGCTACAAAATATAGCTAAAAGGTGGTCCGAAAGTCGGTGTTAATGCATTAACGTGCTTTTGAAATAAAATTGAAACGGGGCGTTACAGCAAAGTAGATAAAATAGTATATTATACTTGTTTAATAAGAGGAATTGTAACACTTGTTCTGTTAGAGCTGCGCTCGTGTGCCCCAAACCCACTTTTGCTACAACAGGGCCTCTTAATTACCATTAACTGCCAATTATTATTGCTAATTCAGCCAGAATCTTTTTTTATTCTCACATAATAGAAGTATTATGCCTTATACGTTTGGTTGATTTAGATTGCCATCCTAAAGCGGTCCTGCATTTGATGAAGTTAGGCACTCGTACACTTTATTTTAACAAAGTGTACCAAGCTATGTTGACATAACCAGTGTAAACTGAACCTACTACCTTGGGTTTTTTTTAATTCAAATGCTAAGTCATTGAGCTAATAAAACTGTTTTCATTTATGTAAGTTATGTTTTGTGTTTTAACCTTTTAACGCTCTCTGATATAACAGTTATACCACTGCGCATAATAGGCAATAATACTTGTTTTGAAACTTAATACTGCTCTGAAACGTCTTGTTTCCGTTCTACAGACATTGCAGTTCCTTTGTCTAATTTTATATTTTCTAGAATTATTGTAGTTATGAAACTACCCCAATGAACCGTGGTGTAAATGTGCAGCTGGTATGGCAGTATTACCAGCGTGCATTCCACATCATGACTTTGAAGTGTGTATGCGCATTAGTGAAGTTTTTTGTTTCTTACTATTTTGTGGGGGCAACTTTCAAGTATTCAGTTGGTAAGCGTTTTAGTGTAATATATAAGGATTATAACGTTGATAAGTAGTAGAAATTATTTTGTCCTGATTTTGAAAAATAAATTGATATTTGTAAACCTTTTATTTGCGTCGTAAAAATAGTCTATATTTATAGCTAATATTGCTGTTTAAACACCTGTTTATATTAATGAATCTGCTACAATTATTTGTTATAGAGAACCCCAAGTAAATGATATCAATGATTTCACGACCACTGTCATTATATAACGGGCAACTGCGAGGATTGGACCGTGTCATTCTTGAGGTAGAAGAAGACGTTTTGCTCACTGATAGAGCCCATTAGAAAAGCAGGCAAAACTTTCAGTTCTACATAAACAATGACACAGCCCAATCCCGGAAGTTGTTCGTTAAATAACGATTTTGAAGTTTTGCCCTTTTATAACATCTAGTTGATGATGTTTGTTTTGCTGCTATTGAGTTTGAGCACTTTGCTTTCAATCTCTATTTTTTCCAGAAAGTCTAGTATATCAGCAGCAGCATCTTTATCAATTCAAATAGTATCATCAGCATATCTGAGGTTGGTATTTATCATGCCTCCAATAAATATGCCCTGTTGATACCTTTCTATGCTTTTGCGATTTGATAAAGAAAAATAAGCATTTGGGTGCTTTCATTTCAGTTAATATATTCTATAGAACATTCCAGTTATCTGCTATTATCAGAACTTTGAATAAGTGTGTACCTTGATTAGTACATTTAAAATAAAAGTAATCATATTACACTTTTAATAGCGTTTTATTTGTTCATAAGAAACAGTCTTGTAAAACTCATTTCATAGAACATACAAAGTTTTATTACAGATCGTGGTGTACACAATTTAAGTATTTTTGAAACTAAATTTTTGATACATTCAACAACAATGCTTCTGATGAAAAACTATTACTACTTAGATCTTTACAACATACATTGTATAATCCTATAGTTTACATTATTTCAAATAGGATTTGGCTCTTGTCTCTGCCCATTTGATCTATAAATATATTCAAAACAGTGATTTACAGTTAGTCATAAAATTCAATACATTGGTAACAAGTTGTATAAATTACAATATCCGTGCCTATGTTGATGTGTTAAATTATGTAACCATTCATTATTACCACCTACATTAATTATTTATGACAAATATAACACTGCCCTAACAAACTTACATTGAAGACCACTAATTACTAACAGAAATTTAGTGGATCCCACTCATGGTATCTTGTAGACAGTAAATGAATGAGATTCGGTTAAATTAGAGAAAGTGCTACTATGATCTACATTCAGATTCTAGAACTTTTGCTTCATCTTTGCTACAGAATGAGTCTACAGTTTTGTAAATGTTTAATGTTCCACAATATTTATATTTTTTTTAATATGTGTCAAAAGCAGCCCTGACCTCGTTAGATGGTAGTATTTTTCTATATACCTACCTAATTATATAGTTACTTGTTTTATAGTTTTATTTTAATTTTCTATTTTTGATCAAAAATTTATTTTTGTAAATTTTTATTTAAGCTGCGACCAACAGTTACCTGACCAATTACAGGTCACAGCATATCATGTGTATGTTGTACGTAGCATGTATTGTGTGTGGTCAGGTTACTCTTTCCCACAGACCAGTCTTCCGGGAAGAGCGCAGTTAATTCTATCCCAACGGCGAATGGTGACCGGGTTTGATACCGATCCAATGGACTGCGGAAAAATTCTGCCTGCCCATGAATTCAAACCGAGGACTCGCTTGTTGCAAGCCGACGCCCTTACCACTGCGCCACGTGGTACTATTTTTAGATATTAGGTACCCAAAAAAATATTGTAGAATAAAGTTTCTTTAAATAGTTGTAGGCAGATGAAAATCAAGTAATACACTACACAGTATTACAGCAAACATTGATCTACAGAGAGATGTAATTTTACGCACTTACGCAAGTGCGTACAAAAATTACGATTAATTTATGGATATTGATGGAGAGCTTCTGTTGAGCCTGAAACATAATATGCTTTGTTTACTAACTACTTTTAATCGGCCTTCCCAATCTACATTAGGTAGGAGCTTAAGCTTCCATAACCGGTCACTAACTAAATTGTGCTGGACCAGTCACTTGGCAAATGCCTGTTTTCAAGATTTGGAATAAATCTCTTGTATCCCATGCGCCACGGTCGCATAGCAGGCCCTTGGATACGAAATAAAAGCTAATGTCACATCCGTGAAATGCCATGATATCTGCCACATCATGAAACTCTACTTAAGCCACCAAAGAAATGAAGTGACTTTCACGGTAAGGTTGGGAAGGGTCCGTTTTACAATTTTAACAGTGAAATCTCAGTTACTCTACAACAAAATGTGTGAAGAATTATCTGCTGAAATTTGTTATTCACCTATCTTTCCAAGGCTATTTTTAATTTGTTTTCAGAAGTTTCATTGGTCTAGATATTCCATATAATGCTATAGACAGACACACCAATGAACAAAAACATGTTTTTTGAGTTCAGGGGACTCGACACGTGAAGATCTGTTAAAAACTCAATACTTCCTTTGTTGTAAAAGGAAGTAAAAAATTGTTTTTAAGATATATTTTGTAGACTACACACCAACAAAATGATAAAATGCATACACAATTAATGCTAAGGCGAATGAAGATTTTTTTGATAATATTTACGAATTAGCCTTGTAATGTACTATCGCGGCCCCATAAATCGTAACGATTTTTTATCGCACTACCAGGATTTACTATTAATTTGACGGAAAGTCATTAGCGTGCGTACTGAAATTCAAAAACTCTTTTAAGTACCTAGGTAAATCATAATATCAAAAAGAACGTTTAATTTTATTAGAACAAAAAATCTGGTATTTATTGAACTTCTATTGTAATCTAAAACACTTTGTAGTCTTCTTAGCATAGAACCCATCAAATTTGGCACATTGTAGTTTTGCAAATTGTCCCACTCGTTTTGGATGGCTTATTAATTCATCTCTGTTGTGAGGTCTATAACTCGTTATTGTATTTTTTTGTTATGAATCTCCAAGTATTTTTAATCGGATTCAGATAGGGGCTTTTTGCCGTCCAGTGAAGCGCTTCAATATTATTTTAGCTAAACCAATTTCCCACTACACCGCTGTATGCACAGGTGAATTTTCCTAAAAATGGGCGGCTTTTTATAATTGATTGAAGAAATAATGCTTGTAATTTAAAATTACAAGCTGCTGAAATAAAAATTTTAAGAAGGATTGAAGGAGTTACTAGGTATGACAGAATAAGAAACACAGATATCAGAGAAAGACTAAACACTAAATCACTGGAGGAAGAAATACAGAGTAAACAACTAAGCTGGTATGGGCATTTAATCAGAATGAACGAAGGGAATCTAGTTAAAGAAGTATGGGAAGCCAGATCAGAAGACAAATCCAAGAGAGGCAGACCAAAGAAAAGCTGGGATACTGAAATAGCAGAAGTACTAAGTAGGAGAGGATGTTCATGGGCCAGTGCAAAAGAAAAAGCCAAAGACAGGAATAAGTGGAAGACATTTTGCAGAAAGGAGATAAACCTCGACACCTAACGGTAAAAGAGGATGTGGATAAGTAAGAATAAGTAAGTAAAGAAATAATAGAAATTGTAGGAGCCTTACTTGTTGCAAGATTAAATCATTATGAAAACGATTTTGAACGGACGGAAGCATTATATCTTCAAGTATTTCGACAGATCTTCGTCCTGTTAAACGACCATCAATAATGTGCAATGCTTCCAGGCCTTCCACAGAAATCCATCACCACACATGAACAGAAAATTTCACGCTGTTGTCGGTTTTATGCAAGTAAGCATCCTCAAATTTTTGTCCTCTTGGTCGACAGACTCTTTAATTGTCCGTTATATGACGACTGAAAGATTTTCTAGTCAGAAAACACTACTGTCCCAAAATTATGGTTCTTGATCCAAATATCCACGTGCAAATTCTATTTTTCTGACCTTATACTTATCAGTCAATCTTGCCTTTTTGGCCGCTGCACAATTAAAGAGACTTCCAATTATTTTTTTTTTGCAGTTCGTAACGAACCAGGGAAGTTAACTGCTTCTATGGCAGTTTGTGCAGTAGCGAATGGATGGTCAGCAATAAATTGCACTAACTGCTCGTCCTCTTCTTGCGTTCATTTTCTTGCAGTATCTGTTCCTGGTCTTCTACACAAGTCATGGGTTTCCGTCCATTTACGTTTTGAATAGAAAATAGTGGTTTTGGAGCAACCTACTCCACCCACCATGCGTTGCATGACCAAATTCGAGTTTTACAATGACAAATCCCCTTTTACTTTGTTAGCATTTTTAATCAAAGGTGATTAATGGCAGTAATGACAAATTTTGTTGTGCACGTCATTGCATAAAACCTTAGTTACACAAGAAAAATAAATCGTTACGATTTATGGGGCCACAATAGTACATACAAAGTGACTACAAACTAACAAAATGATAAAAACACAAAACAGATATAAAACCAAAATTAAAGTAAACTTAATAGAATCAAGGCTTTAGCAGCCATGGCTATGGCTTTTCTTAGTTGCTGCTCTACTCTTTCAAGAATAGGGTTTCCAAGTCCCTGAACCAGAAGTGCTTTCGGGACTTACGAGCTAAATATCACGTCCCGGGACTAATCCCGAAGATCCGGAAAGGGCAATTGTGTTTAGCTGGAATGCAATTTCCAAAAAAAAAACAAGTGTTTTTAGTTAAAGTAATTTTTATATAAATAGTATACAGGGTGAGTCAGGAAGAATGGACCAAACTTCAGGAGTGTATTATACACGTAAAAATACATTTTAAAAACTCAAATGTTGTTATCCGATTTTCATTTGTTTTTAAGATACAGCATCATAAAAAATCCCCATACGTGTTATTTTTATTTTAGACTTTGCAATAAATGGTGCATTTCTCGATTGTTTGCAAATGATTATGTCTTAAATTAACAAAAAAGTCGATTTTTTACAAAAACTCAGTTCAGTTCTCCATAAAGTTGTTTTTTGTAATGCTGTAACTTGAAAACAAATGAAAATCGGATAACAACATTTGAGTTTTTTTGCATTATTTTCAAGTGTATAATACACTCCTAAAGTTTGGTCTGTTCCATCTGACTCACCCTGTATATAGTATAGTATATAGTAAGCAAGTGTAAATAGCGAAGAAATAAACTATTTTGACATAAAATACGATCTTAGAGCTACAAGGGCATTTAAGGACTCATCCCCTAATTTAGAACGGATTTTTGTAGAAAAAGATCCTGCCACTGAAAATGCTATCTCGGATTCCACGCTGGTAAATATACAATACCTTTCTTGTCTATGCAAAATGCAAATAATGCAGAATGTGCATGAGGCATGAGTAATATTCCAGACGCCGGTGAATACCCGTCCTAATTTTCTGATGTTAAGACATGTTAAAATGGTCCCCGGACTTCGCCTGTGGTCCTGGGACTAGGTTTTCTTTGTAGAATTCCGGGAAGGTCTCGGGACCTATCCTGATACTGGAAACCCTATTCAACATGTTTCTGCATGTACTATGCCAGACAAAAAAAAACTGGGACAGTTAGTATGGTCTGTTGTGAATATGACTGCCTTAATATGTACCGTTGCTAGGTATTTCTAACTTAACCATCAAATTGTGCTAAAATCTATCAAGAGTTGTCCCAGTTTTTTTTGTCTTGCATGTACAATACTTTTAGTTTTCGAGTAATTTCATACATCTCCCTTCCTTGTAAAAGATGGAATTATTTCTGATATCCTAGAGATATGACACGATGTCCATAATTATTACAAAATTTCTTCTAACTTTGAAAAAATGTTGAGAAATCACTCTTCGAAAGACTTGGCCCATTCATATCCTCATGATAATCGCACGTTTGCTTGGACTGTAAAACTAGTAGCCCATTTTCAACAAAACCTTCAACCAATATGAAGAATCATTAAACGATTTCCCTATCTAGTTGGAACCTTAAGGCGCATTTCACAAAAGACTGTCTCACTTTAGTGACGATTGTATACATCGACACTTGCTGTACTACGTGCTGCATTGATCCAGTTTTCATCCAAATAATATTTTTGTTTTGTTGCAATATTTGAACTTGACCCAAATACCGCTGCCTCCACTGCATATTTTTCTTGTAGCATGCTATTGCGGCTTCTTTTCTTAAAGCTGCAATAAAATTTGGTTTTGAATTAAAATTTAGAAACTGTCAATATACAGCGTGTCCCCGGATAGGTGAAACGACTCTTGTAAAATGTAAAAAATTCTCGATTTAAATTTTCATTTTTTGGGGTTCAGCCCTGCTTGTTTAAAGGCGAATTTCTAACATAATTTCAATTTTGAAAAATCAAGTACGCCTTGGAAATTTTCAAAAAACCTATTTTTCTGTAAAGTAGTGTGCCTTTTATGAGACAAATACGACAAAAAGCTATTAAGAAAAGTTGTTTAGAATCAACATCTAGGCCCCTATACCAAATTTCAAAATCCTCGGCCAACTTTGATCTCTCACATTTTCGTTTATGTTTAGGTCCCGTATCAAAGAATTTTGCTTTTAACAAAGACTGCCATAGAAAAACAAATATTTTTAACAAAGTTTTTTATTTCTAAATAAAAAAAACTTTTAAAGACAGATTAATTTGTGTCTACAAAATAATGGTCAACATATCCAACAATTTTTATAGACAATCTCTGTATCCTCATTGTGGCATGTTTTAAGTCGGCTGTCAGTTGGCTGTAGTGATCAATTCAACATAACTTCAGTACAATAAGATAAGTGTTTCCTGTTTTCCAGTTAATTCTAAAGTTGTTATCGTTATTTGTTGATGACGGAAGCAGGGGCAGTTCCTTAAACAGCATTTAGGGTAGAATAGACTAATTACTTATCTTAAGTGAAATGTACTATTTTGTCCTAAAACTAACTGAAAATTGAATTGATGTGATTGAAATTGGAGTTTCCACTTTACATGAAGACACTTGAATAAATTTTGTATGAATAAAATGTTTATAATAAAATATGTATAAGATTATTCCGCTTTACTTTAGTTTATTCCTTGAGAGGTAAAATTTTATTGTTTTGAATAAAGACTGTTTTTCATAAGAGCTAGGTTGATTTGAGTGTTATTTATTTTCACTGAATGAGAAATTAATAAAATGATAACACAATAAAGTGTTTACCCCCAGTACCCACTCAGGTGCCAATGCCACGAAAACTAAAATGTTTACCAACTCCTGTTAAATGGGTTGCCTATATGCGTCCTTAATCAGCGTTCTGTCATTTCTGAAGGCAATGTACTTTATAGAGCTGTGCAAAGCGATTCATTTTTGAGATTTGACTCTCTGAATCTCGTTCAGTTGTGGGATCAGGTTCAGTGATTCGGCTCCAAAGAGTCATTTCATTTGTTCTACTGCTACATTGCATACGCGTCAGAATGGGACCGAATGAAATGAATGAATGAATGCACATTATACTTGATACACAAAAACTTTCGTTAATACAAATGCACCTAGTATTTAATTTTAGTAGTCCGGTTCGAAGTGTATACACCTACATATTTTACCATTATTTTCAAATAATAAACTGCAGCTCGTACTGAGTTCGTGTATTAATTTGATATTCAGCAAACAATTCCAGGTACTACTAAAAACAAGTGATCGCTGGACGGCGTATTTGATGCAAAATGAATGGCCTTTAATAACTTTACCTTCACTGTCAGCGACCGCCGTCGTTGCCTTATCACCTGATGTGCGAGTTGATGTATTATATTCCCTGACCGAGTCGCATACACTTAACACACACTACGTGAAGAGAGATCGCTACGTTTAATTCATTATCTGAACGACTTTTTGAATCTAGACTCAAATGTGAAAAGTGATTCAGGAACTGAATCTTTCAAATAGCGCGATGTGGATCTCATGACTCACGCTACGGAGTTGGTTCATAGAGCCGAATCGTTCACGAACGACACAGCTTTAGTACTTTACGATTGGAAAGATTTTAACTGCTGTGTTTGCTGTAAAGAACTTTGGTATATTCCGGCCTTTACATTGATATGTTTTAATGCAACTTCATCTTCTTGGTGGCCCAAGTATAGTTTTATATATACAGGGTAAGTCATTAGTAAGGGAAAGCTCGAAAGCCGTTAAAGATATCAAAATGAGCCAACTGCCACTATATACAAGAAGTGATGGTGAAGTTTGTAAAATTATTTTTCGTTATACAGAGTGTTTAATTTTTTCAGGGCAGTATGTAACTTAATTTTTTTAAATGGAACACCCTGTATATTTTTAAAAATATGGATTTATCTTTTTCTAGGACTTATAATAAAATTTACTTCAGCCGTTTTGAAGTTATTCGATTTTTTCTGTAAAAACGTGGGCTTATGGACACTTATTCAAAAAATCACAAGGCACTTGATCGTAGAGATATCTAATTGAGGTTTTGGTCATGCCTAAACAACTTTTTGGAGTATCATTTGGAAATAAGTACGCTTACTTGCGTTGTGGGATTACTTAGTTGTGACACGTTAACTTTTTGAAACTTTGAAGGGCCATAACTTTATTTTTTCAAATGGCACTCCCTGTATTTTATTACTTAGTCGTATCCAGCATCTTATTTTACAATTTTTATGTCCTACATGTCTTATGCCAAAAATTGATAGTTAAGGAGATAATTCGGATTTTTTGAAAAATGCACAAATATTTCATCTATACCTACCTAGTGTGCCATGGAAACAAGTGTTTACGAGTTATTGTTTGAGACATGTCAAAACTGCACTCGTTTAACCTCATGTTTTTAATTTGTCGGGAAAATGAAATTAACGAAAGATGAAATGGTGGATATGGTTTATGTATTAGGTGAAAGTGAGCGAAACACGTTACTGGCGTCTAGAATTTATGCACAAAGATATCCCCGTAGGAGGTATCCAAGAGCAAGAGACTTCGGAAATGTGCAAGCAAGATTTGAAGAAACGTGCAATGTCCAGTATGAGAAACACCGTCGGCGAAACCCAGCGACAGAGGGTGAAAATGAAGATCTAGTTATGCAAAGTGTTGTAGAAAACCCGCACACAAGTTCCCGTGCCGTAAGTCAACAACTGCAAATTTCTCAAACTAGTGTTTCTAGGATTATCCGTAAAAACAAATTCCATCCGTACCATGTCCAGTTAGTACAGCACCTAAATGAAGACGACTATGTAGCCAGGCAAAATTTTTGTTTATGGGCCCGAAATAAGGAACAGCTGGAAAACAATTTTTTCAATAACGTGCTATTTACAGATGAGGCGACATTTAAAAAAGATGCAAAAGTTAATATTCACAACTTTCATTACTACGACACTCAAAACCCCCATTTCATTCGAACACTCAACCACCAACATCGATGGTCACTTAATGTTTGGGGTGGTATGGTTGGTAGTAGGGTAGTGATGGGAAGTTTCGATACTTTTGCGGACTCGTTCATTCCAATCTCATTCCGCAAGTGGATCGAGTCCATCGGATTCGATCCTCGGATCGACATCGAAATTGAATGTGCATTTCAGACACCCGGGGTCCTACGTCATTCCGGACCAGGAACGAACAACGAGCGTATCTTTGTTTTGGTGAGTGGTCACGCAGTCGGTAATTCAGTATGTTTATATATCTCAAACATCAATTGGGCACATACAAAGTCGCCAAAAGCCATAAATCACTGGTAACTGATAAAAAAGCATGCAACTTCGGCCGTATCATGTGTCGCCTGTCGACGTCGAGCCTCTAAAACGAACACCACCATCATTTGCTGTTCCCATCAACACATTGTATTGTATTCTGTATTGAAATGGATTGAATAACGGAATGCCAAAGGAATGAATGTCCGCGAGAATTGACACCTCGCGACCTTTTCGTTCCTCGGAACGAATCAGGACCGAAACTTGGACTCGATCCAAATCGATCCTGCCCCGGATTCGATCCTTTGTATCGAATCCGACCGGATCGACACATTGCTATAGTAGGGTTCTTGGGCCTTATTTCTTCGACGGCCCACTGAATGGTGAATCGTATTTGCACTTTCTCCAAAACGATTTTCAATTGTATCTGGATGATTTGCCTTTAGATGTGAGAAGACGAATGTGGTTTCAACATGACGGTGCCCCATCACATAATAGTCGTATTGTAAGGGAGTATTTGGACGACGAATTTGAGGGACGCTGGATCGGCAGGGGAGGTTCAGTACCATGGCCTCCGAGGTCGCCTGACCTAACAAAACCAGACTTTTTCTTATGGGGCTTCGTCCACGATCGGGTGTATGAAGCTGAAGTCACTACTAAGGAAAATATGCAGCAAAGAATTACAGAAGCTTTTTATAGCATTGACGCTGCCACACTTGAAGCCGTGAATGCGTCGTTTTTAAAAAGGATTGACGAGTGTATAACCCAAGGGGGTCGTCATTTTGAATATGTTATGTAATTCTAAGTGGTATTTGTTATAAATAAATAACTCCAAGTTTCTAATTATTGTTTATTTTTGGGTACACGTGTATACTTCTGGATATCATAAAATCATGTTTAGCACTTTTCAGAGGTCTAACTTTTGTGCGTCTTCTATGGGGGTATCTATTACTTTCCGTAAATACATCTTTTGTTAATTTTATTTTCTCGACAAATTAAAAATGTGATGTACAACAAGTGCAATTATAACGTGTGTCAAGCTATAATTCATTTGTTTTCCATGGCACACTCTGTAGGTATCGATGAGAAATGTGTGCATTTTTAAAGAAATTCTAATATCTCCTAAACTATCAATTTTTGGTATAGGACATATCGGAGAAAAAAGATATAAAATTAGAGGTTGAAGGCCACTAAGCAATAAAATACAGGGGGTGTAATTTGAAAAAATAAAGTTATGGCACTTCAAAGTTTCAAAAAGTTTACGTGCCACAACTAAGTAATGCCATAACGCAGATGAACGTTCTTATTTCCAAATGATACTTCAAAAAGTTGTTTAAGCATAAGTATAATCTCAATTAGATATCTCTACAATCAAGTACCCTGTGATTTTTTGAATAAGTGTCCGTAAGCGAACGTTTTTACAGAAACAATCGAATAACTTCAAAACGGCTGAAGTACATTTCAAAAAGTAAACTTTATTATAAGTCCCAGAAAAAGATAAATCCATATTTTTAAAAATATACAGAATGTTCCATTTAAAAAAATTAAGTTAAATACTGTCCTGAAAAAATGAAACACCCTGTATAACAAAAAATAATTTTACAAACTTCACCATAACTTCCTGTATATAGTGGCAGTTGGCTGATTTTGATATCTTTAACGGCTTAAGTGCAATTGAGCTTTCCTGTACTAATGACTCACCCTGTATATAGCTCTTCTATTAGCAAAAATAAACCTATCAGTAAAAATCTGGTGTGATACACGCACACAACTTCCTTTTACAGTGATCTTATAATTAGCCAAAAATGTGATTTTAAATTTTTAAGCATTTGTAAAAAATTTTCAAAAATTACAAATTCTACAGAAACCGTACAAAATAAAGCGTTAGTTCAAGAGACAAATTTTCTCTAAAATTTTAAGCTAAATTAAAAAATGTAATAATATACCAAGTGTTCTATTTAAAATAGGAGTTGCCGTTTTTGAAAAAATCACAAGAGTAAACTCAAACTTCGAATTTTTGGGGTGAATCCAATACAGTCAGACCTCGCTGTTCGCGGTTTGCTGATATGATTTTACGCGGGGCACCTTTGTGCTCCCTTTTCTTTACCGTTCGCGGATATTTGTTTTGCCGTTCGCGGATGGAATTGCCAACGTTAACTGTTTCAACTTTCACACACTAACGGCCAGTCTTATGAAGGCCACTAGTGTGACATTAACTTTAATTCGCTGTTAAAATAAACAAAAGCGCATCAAAATTTGTTTACTAATGAATAATATGTCATAAGCGCCAACGTTTTGATGAGCTTTTGTTTACTTTAACAGCGATTTAAAGTTAACATCAGGTTAGTGACCTTCATAAGACCGGCCGTAAGTAAATAAAGCAGACGTATGCGGTTATGTCATGAACACCTAAATAACATTATTTATCATGCACTTGTAAACACACTTATCGAGCCTATTCCTTTGAATCTCTTATTACCAAATCGGACCTGAAATAAATTGTAAAATTATAACTTGAATAAACAAATGGACATTCGAGCTCTAGATTCAAGTGGCAGACTTATGTTACATATGGAATTTTAGTTCAAACTTTACTGTCTTCTCGAGCGTTTCTGCCGAAATTTTTTGAGGTTGCATAGTATACATAAATCTAGTTTATAGAACCTAACCCCGTTTTTATCATTTATGTGTTTACTTGCACATCGCGGTTTTGCGCTTCGCGGCATTCTTCTGGAACGTAACCCTCGTGAACGGTGAGGTCTGACTGTACTTCCTGTATCGTAAAAGGAAGTAAAAAGGTAAAAATAGTTCTAACGATGGAAAAACTATAAAAACTTACAGAACTACAATTTTTTTCAGTTTGTAGAAAACAAAAAATTTTAGGATTTGGGATTATAGTGGCGATGTAGGTAACATTTCCATGGATGGGGCTTTATCTGCGGCACTCTGTAATAACATTCACAATAGTTTTTCTGTTTTGTTAATTTAATGTAAAAATTCATCACTGATTTGCTTTGGTATAGCACTGAGCTTAACAAAGGGTTAAATAATTTTATTAAATAGTGTATTATAAAATATCGACATATTCTTATATAAATGGCTTGCATAGTGCAACAGAATGATCTATGCCACATGAAACATGTTGGACTAAACCTGCCATGGAGACCTAAAATAAAATAAACTAGCCTCGATGATAGAATGGATATTATCCACTTACCCGCAAAGGAAAATACTGGTTTTTTTCATCTCCGAGACCAAGACAGTAACTTTTATTCCGCCCCCATGTATATAAATCACCATGGTTTGTAACTGCACAAATATGGTTTACACCACAAGCAAGTGATACTACCCGAGTGTCAGACTGAAAATCGTTCACACCAAATAATGTGGCAGGAATGGCTAATGGTACCTTTGAATGCTGTACTGTAGGACCAGTCCCAAGAAGGCCATAACCCCACACATACACCTGTCCTTCCTCTAAAATATTTAATTATTGTAACATCTATTCAGTAAATTAATCAAACAGAATTACCATTTAAAACAACGCAAAATGATCCGCCAGTCGCAATATCTTTGATTTTTCCTAACTTTTTACACATTTTTACAAACGTTGGAATACAAACTTGTTGAGAATCGTCGTCCATTGTTAACTGTGCATATTCTGTATTACCCCAGCCAAAAACTTCTCCTTTATCTGCAAAATAATGGTTTGTAAAATACTTTATTTCCAAATATAAATAAACTAACCATTTAACGCTAAAACAAAATCAGCTCTAGATGCTACTTTTACTATTTTTTCGGAAGAAATATCACCTTGGATTTTGCTGAACTGAGATTGAGAGTTGAAATGTCCTAAGCCTGTTTGTCCATCTGCTCCCCATCCACAAGAATACACACAGCCATCTTCAGTTATTGCTAAACTTCAAATATATTTGATAAGCAAAATACTTAAGATTGTTATTCATATATTTTTTACCTATGATCCTGTCCGCATTCAATATCTACGATAGTTTTATTATCTATAGTTCTAATATGATGTACAAATCTACTTCCACTATAATTCTCATCTGCAATAATCGTTCTACCACATTGGCCGTAAGCGTTATTACCTAAACTAAACAATCCTTCATCTGTTAATACTGCAAGGTGTGCACGTCCAGCAGCTATCTTCATAATTTTTGTCGTTTCTGGATTTGCCAAAGGTAAATAGATTGGTTGTGGAAAAAATAAAATCCCCAGGGGCTTGTTTGGACGAATCTCATGGTACCCCAACTGCGAATCTGTATTTAATCCTGTTCCATACAGTTTGTGATTTGACGTGGAATTCACGCCAAACACTGTAAATCCAAATCCACAGCCAACTGTAGTTACCTGAAGCAATAATTTCAAATAACGAACCCTGGCTTTTTGCAAATTGTTTTTGGAAAAGGGAGACCTAGCCAGTTTCCGTTAGGAGCACTTGGTTTTGCAGTTATGGCGGTTTGAAATTTTAAGTAACGTCGGTGTTCGAGTGACGCAGCTCCAAACTTCAAATGCCTTTATCTCAATAATCGTTGAGAGCTACGGCTAAGCTTTAATTTTGCCTAACATTTTTTCATCTGATGAATGGTTTGGGCACTACAGCATGAATCATGGTACAAATCTCAGTGACCTCATGCCAAGACGAATGCAAATCCAAGTTTTGGGTGAAACAGTACAATAAACTATTAAACTATAATATCCATATTAAAATTTTCTCAAATAGCAATAAATACAGTTAGTTGAAAGCACTTTTTGTGAAATATATTTTTTCAGTAACACATTTTTTGAAAAAAGTAGTAAAATCATGTAAAAAGTACCCAAAACACAAATTTTTTTAAGCTTCAGAACTTGCGAACCAAAACGAGTTACCTCGACCACGTTAAAATTGTTAACTCCATTCTGGCAGTAGGGGCGTTCTACAGAAACTGTTTGCAAATTGAGGTCCTTCGAGGTTTAGGTATACATTCAATATAACCACCCCATGATATACATAACAGGCATTTTATAATTTACAAAAGCTTACGTCATGATGTTCCGCTAAACTTAACCTTTTTGGGCAAGCTACAAATTTCTTTTCAGTAAGTTCTTTGGTTTTGTAGGGTACACCTAGAGCTCCTGTTGCAGTTGAGCCCCACACAAATAATCTGTTATAGGTACTCTTGCTGACGGCATACTCGAACACTGAAGAGAAATAGATTATTGGTAATTTTGAAGCAATAAATTGATTTTGCGTACCTGGCAATTTGTCAGCATGTCCTGGATCGATAGGATATTTTCTTTTTGTACCAAATAATCTTGAATTAGTTTTGAAAATTCTTAAGACAAGTTTCTTTGGAATATTCATGTTATAGCTTTACGATTGTTAGGTTAGTAAAAACAATTGGAATGACGTCCGATAGTTAAATTTATTCGCGGTAGATGGCACTACTAGAATTCCGTGTAAGGCAGTAAATTATTCAAAATTTACATTTTTGAATTCCATTCTAGTTTGTAAATACTTACGATTAAAAAGACAAGCACATAAAAAAAACATTTATAAAAATATTTTGGAAATAAAACTATAATATAAAGAAAAATTGGTGTTTGCATGAAAAATGTAATTTGTAATTTCGTTCATTAATGGTTTTCATTTTAATAAATTGACATTATTTAGCATAATAAACATGATGTATCACTATTAATAATTTTGTATGATAAAACGGTTTTTTTCTTCTTGAGAAGACGTTGCCGTTTATTCAAAAAATAACTATTTCAGAAATATACTCAAATCTTCAAACTAAAAATCTACCGCCAAGGTCTCCTCGATTTAAAAAAATCGGAAATATGCTTAAAATTAATTCAAGCCAAGCAGAGCTTAATCCTCAAGTTTGAAATTGGAATTTATTTTTTTTTCTTGCCATTAACACCTATAAGTAATGCGTTTTTTTCGTGGATACGTTGTAGTTAAATGTATCCATAACACCGAACGTTTGTATCGAGAGATCCAAAAAAAACTGTTCCTCAGTGGGCTGTGGAAATTCAACGTATGAATAATATGTTGGTGACACTGTACGTCAATGTCAAATTCGAGGTTATCAGGTTAGGTTTTCCGTCAGTTATGACACAGACTGACGCAAATCCTAACCTGCTAACCTCAAATTTGACATTGACGTACAGTGTCACCAACATATTATCCATACGTTGAATTTTCACAGTCCGCTGAGGAACAGTTTTTTTGGATCTCTCGATATAAGCCCAGCGACTCTCGGTAGTTATACAGTGTGTCCCAGGATTGATGTTACAAGAGGTGAGATAAACTAAAAAAATTTGAATTTTATTTTAAGATTGTGGGATTAGGTCCTGCTTAGTCTGAAGAGAATTCTAAGAATATTTTCAGTTTTTGAAAAAACAAGTCGGCGTTGACAGTGAAGCGACATCTATTTTATTTTCAAACTACCCTTTCTGTTCATGATACGGCAAAATTTTACCCAGAAAATAATAGTAATAATAATATATTTATTTACGGAAGTTCATTTTTCACACATATAATACATGGACGTTTGTATAAACAACAGTTTATAACTAACAATAAATTAGTAGGTAGGTACATTAAAAGTATCACAACAAAATATATATTACATATAAGATTATACCTATGATATAGAAATCGATCAATTAAGGGAACGGTGCGGGACGGGACGGGGCGGGAAGGGAAGGGATGGTATGGTATGGCAGGGGAGACGGGGGAGACGGGACAGAAAAGGAGGGGACGGGAAGGAATGGGGTGGGAGGGGAGCGAAGGGAACGGGGTGGGGCGGGACGGGACGGGAAGAGAAGGGGTGGGATGGGTAGGAGGGGGGACGGGACGGGACGGGACGGGACGGGACTGGACGGGAAGGGATGGGATGGGAGGGAACGAGGCGGGACGGGACGGGACGAGGACGGAGACGGGAAAAGGGACGGGGACGGGGAAAGGGACGGAGACGGGGATGGGATGGGATGACAGGAAATAATTAGTCATTATTTAATACACAAATAACGAACCTCGCGCGTACGAAGTCGCGGGTAACAGCTAGTTATCAATATGACTTTCAAATATAAGTTTAGAGTCAAATATGACTCCTAAATCTTTAATGTTATTGACAGTTGGTAAAGAAGTGTTATTAATATGATAATCAAAAGAAATGCGATTATTTATACGATAAAAGCTAATGATCTTACATTTATCAATATTGAGAGTCATCATGATACAAGGAAACTGAGATATGACATTCCCGTGTTTTAAAATCGTTCACTTTGCGCATGACTTCAAGCGGTGACAACCAATAACCGTGACTATATGATGCAAAACTTGGTAAATTAATAGTTATTTACGTTAGAAAGCCGGAAAATTACTTATTAAAATACGAGTTTAGATGTTTACAGACGTGGCGAGGAACGATCCGAGTCGGGAATTTCTAAACGAGTAATTTAATAATATTTTTTCGCTGCTGATCATGCAAGTCAGTGATACAGCCTTAAAACAAAACGTGTAAGTAGGTGAGTTTTTTAAAGTGTTACAAGGCGATATCTCGAAAATGATATAAGATATTTTGATGAAATTTTGGTGAGGTAATAGGGAGATGGGGACACATAGAAACATATCTTTGACACCTCTCTATTTTAAGGGGTTGGGGTAACTTTGGAATTTTAAATAAGATGATGTACTTTTGCTTAGAAAATTATAATCTACGTAAAAAACTACCTATGTGTACAAAACATATTTTGATTTGCTTTTTCGGTTACGGAATTATGATTTCTTAGGTTATAAAATAAAAGAATGTTACGTTTTTACGTTCGGGCTATTTACAAAATTATTCGACGCTTCTTGTATCAAACATTTATTTACAATGATTAATTACGATTATTTACAAACACACGAATTATCAAGGCAGAACACAAATTACTTAAACTAACGAACTATTTCTAACAACGATACATTTATTTATTTATATTGCACTTAACAGTAATGACTTATATGGTTATATTTATTTGTTATTTATTTCACTGGAGTTATATACACACGGTCTATTTATATTACGCGCTTCGAGCTTGATGAGAACTGGATGAGAACTCGATGAGAACTGCCCGCTATTCCCGCTTGCGAGTATTTATATATCACGAAGGAGTCATTCTAGAACAATCGAGGCTTTATTCGCTTTTCCGGCAAATTCATGACGCATTCGCGTGTGTTGACCTCGAGCGCGTTTTCGAAAGCGTGAGTCACACGTTGCACGTGGCTCAAAGGTCGTTCTAGATCGATCCGGAAGGCTGTGAGTCATATGTCCGCAGCGGCTCGGCCCAAGTTCGTTACAAAAATAATAATCGTTAAAACGTAAAAATTCTCAACTGACTTAAGTAAAAATAACTAATTTCTATGGAAACGAAAAATAATTCTGAAATAAGTAAACTTGATTTATTTGTAAAATTTATTTATTTTTAAATTCAATCAAAGTTTAGTTAATCATAATTCCGTAACCGAAACAGCAAATCCAAAAATGTTTTGTTCACATACGTAATTTTTACGTAGATTCGAATGTTACAAACAAAAGTACATCATCCTATTTAAAATTCCAAAGTTACCCCCTACCCCTCAAAATAGAAAAAGGGGGTAATTATAAAACTAACGTTTAAATATGTCCCCCATCTTCCTATTACCTCACCAAAATTTAATGAAAATATTTGAAACCGTTTTTGAGATATTGCCTTGTAACATTTTACAAAACTCACCTAGTATTTGTTTGCTGCTTTCCTTTGACAACGGCACTTAATATTATTATTAAGTTCCTAGGATAATAAAATTAACAACGCAAGATGCAGACTTAGACGTTTTGTTTATAATTGCAAGTGTGTATGTGACTATAATTGCAAGTGCGTATGTGACATGTGACACTCACAGGTAACACGACTCACGAAAATTCATACTGGTGACAGGTGACCAACCAAACGATTTTTTCAAAAATCTAGGAAAATTTCGATAAGCAGCGGGAAAAATATAATAAGATAACTCGGAATGTATCCCCTATTAACATTTTCGGCAGGCAAATCTCAAATGTTAACAGGTCCTTACATTCCTTGTTACTTAAATAGCTATTGACGGCCCTGTATCGTACAATATTTTATTTCATACTGTTTTATACAATATAATACGCTCATTAAAAAAGCTGTTGAAATTCAAACGGATGAATAGTATGTTGGTGGCACTGTAAGTCTATGTCAAATTCGAGGTTAGCAGGTTAGGTTTTGCGTCAGTTTGTGTCAAAACTGACGAAAAACCTAACCTGATAACCTCGAATTTGATATAAACTTACAGTGCCACCAACATATTATTCAGCAGTTGCCTAGCAATACTTTCCGGCCTTGTAATGTAATTTTCCACTTTCCAGACTCCAATTATGACGTAAAGTCGTTCTTTCCGGACAGTATAAAATAAATGCAATTTCAGTCATGTCATGTTATTTTCAAATGTTACTTTGGTAGTAGCCGCAAATTTGATATTCTCATTTACCAAGTTTTGTATCTACTTACAGGCTTCGAATGGGGTAATGAGTGGGTTAAATGAAACAAAAATATGTAATAACATTTTAATGTATAATTTTCTTAAGTTTTCTTTTACTTATTTGTTTTGCCCGATTGTCGAAGATTACTATTCAATTCTCTTATTCTAAAAAACATTCGACATCTAAAAATAGTCTTTTTACATCCACATGACAATCTATATGTTCGCTTGCTTTTATCAAATACTGAATGAACAGAATTGCCTGGAGGCTGATCAGGTTTCCGTTGCTTTGCGCTGGTTCTATCCCTTAAGCACATAAATGAGACTGCATTTCTGTTTTAAACCAATGTAGTCAATGGTACATAAAAGGGACGACAGTAAACTACCCTGAGGAACGCAGCCTCACGTCCCAATAGCGACGTAGCGAATGAATCATACATTAGATGCAGATTCTTTTATTACGAAAATAAACGTTCTATTTATACAAAACAAGAATGCTTAACTAAGTAACATATCAAAGTTTAATTATTGTGTAGATTACTAGAGCGTGTTTAAAGGTACGAAGTAGCAATTCAGCACTGTAAGCGGATTGCATTTTCGTGTGTGTTTGCAAGCCAGAGCGGTGAACTTGTGTTTAGTAGGTCGCTTACGGCGTGAAATGGTAAGTTTCAGTTTGCTCCGGTCTTTAAACTCGATGCTTGCGAAACAAGATTGGTTATTAATATTTCGTAAATGTGAACTGAAATTTGCCTGTTTAATTCAAGATTAAACAGATCTAAATTAAATATAAACTGGCGAAATTATGAAGTAAAACTGGAGGTTAAAACTGCTTGTTTATGCAATCAGAAGTACATTTAGAACTTCTGACTGAATTTCGTAAATTTTGTTATTAAAATTTATGTGTGTTTAAATCAAATTTAAACACTGAAGATTATTACACACAACTATCACATGACTCTTATCATCCAATGAGGACCATGCATTTTTTGAAAATCGACCAATCCCGAACTGATTATCTGATAAGCGCCCGTGGGCTGCTTATCAAGCGATAAGCGACCTAGGGATGATTATCGACCCCGTGGATGGTGTCATAATTAGAAATAGAAATGCAAGAAATAAGCAATTTAAGTTTTTTGGCATCATTAGATCATTTTAAATCATAATTCGTATACGGGTTTTGTGTAATAATCTTTAAAATATAAACGCGGGCAACACACTTACATATAATTTTGGCCGGCCAAGAGTCATCGTGCTGGTTGCCCTTAGAAAACTGCCCTCAGGGCAGTTTTCATTGCAACCAGCACTCGACCCTTGGGTTGTGCAAAATTATCGGTATGTCTCGCCCTTGTTATATTACTATTGATAATTTTTAGCTATAAATAATGTATCTTTATTAATGTCTTGAAAAATTTTCTCAAATTTTTCCAGTTGTACCATCATTTCTGAAGATGCTTTTGTCAATCCTTCTTCAGATAACAGATCAGTCCATGTAAAACCAAATGAAGTTGATGTGGAAGTAGATTGAGAAAGAGTAGTATGTCTTAACCTATGACAAATATAACCACCTAAATTTTCAAGACCGTCGTAAATGAATTCATCCTCATCAGTGGGTTCCATACGGTCATTATTCAGGTTACCATCTACAAAAACATTAAATGCAATACATAGGTATAATTATTTTAGAATCTTACAATACTTACCATTCAATAGTTTCGAATATAATTCACTGCTTCTTACGTTTACGTCTAAGTCAAGATTTAAATATGGAGTTTGATCTTATTCAGTATTACCAAACGACAGCGACCCATTATTTTTTCCTAAGATATATTTTCTTATACGATATTTGAATTCCAGAGCTGTAGGGTGGTCATGGAGGCCTACTTTGGCTCTGATTACACCTCAAAAGTTTTCGAGTACATCCTGGTTTGGTCTATCCGTTAACAAATAACAGGGAGGTGATCCATCATGCTGATAGTGGAGGTGTCTTAATTAGAAGCAATAAAACGCAGTAGTCTTCTCCACGTACATTTATTAAAAAGGCGACATGTTTCGAAGCCAAACTGGCTTCATCTTCAGGCCAAAATGATCATTGGTTAAAAACAGGTGAAACCACGTGTTCAAATTTTTAGGTTAAGTTGAGGTTATGCGCTGAAGGCGAGGTAGTAATACAAAATTCACAAAGAACACCACATTGGAGAAGAAAATTAATTCAATAACCAGCAAACTACGTTATAAAGATCGTTGTACTGGTTATTACATCAAATTTAACAAATAGCAAGTAAAATAGCGACCATTCTCTGACGGAGAAGGCACTAGAATGTAGTTAATGAAAATTGATCGATCTCGCCCAAAAGCTTTTCAGTTCTTTGAATTAATATTCTGCTCTAATTGACGAATAAATCATTCTGGTAGGTTAGGTAGTTCTAGGGTTATCGCCCATTCGGTGTGACCTACTGGAGTGTTCTTTAATTTGCGGACTTTCCTTTAATATAGCCGCCGTCTTCACAAAAGTTATGTAGTTTCATAAGACAACTTTGGGTTGCGACAAAAATTGTACTCGGAGAGTTGACGTCAAATATATTTTTAGACTCTTACCTTTCAAGTGAAATCTTTACAAGTTTACAGTGACTAATCAATCTCAAAAGTTGACGTTTATAAAATGTTTACAAAAGTTACCATATCCAAGCATAATGACCGTATCGAACGAATAAAGACATTTCACGATCAGCTCTTTTAGTCATGACTAGGTTCATATTGTATTATGCCAAAAAAAAATTTTTTTTCAATCTGTCAAAAATGTATATCGTGTTGCGAATGCTTAATTACTTTAAAACGTATGCAATTTTGTTTGCTGTGGTCTTGCAAAAAAGTCTTATATGTAATACGTGTGTATATACGTTTTATGGCTTTCGTTCAGTAAAACTAATTTATCTACTTTGATGTCACAATGTGGTTATTATGACATCGAAAACAGTGCTGCAATGAAGTCCATTATAGCACTATCTTTGACTTGTTATTTTCATATGAAAAACGTTGAAACAGCCTACTGTGTTGCAGACAACTGACAGATTATCACATATATCAAATGTAAGAATTCAAAGTTTTTGATTATTTTTATGCAAAGTAGATAAAATTCCATTGGAGCACTCCTCACTGCACTCGTCGTGCCCTAAAGCCACGCGTACTACTAGTATAATAATATACTATTTTACACACTAAATACACAAATAATTATTTAAGAAATTTTGTATTATCACACAAATCAAAAGTGATAAGAAAATAAGTAGACAACGGTTATTATGTTGAATTAAACAAAAATATTGAGATTATGATGCGAAAACAAAACGAAGTGAGTGTTTTTCAGTATAATTTTTCGTGATTAATAGATATTTACAGTTACGTAGAGCAGTAAAATTTACAAAACTGTTAAAATATCGTGACATCATTTAAAATTATAATTAAAGTATGCGGGTTGTTTTCTTATACGATTGCGGATCCTGCCAATTGACCCGCTGTGTAAATTAGAGGTTATGTAAACATTTTGACGTTTAGGGTTCTCATGTTCAATCGTGAAAATTGGGGAATGCATTTTGAAAATCAACTACGCAGCTTTGTATGGAATACCATTCACCACTTTCTTGCCGTTCAGAGCTCTTAAAATTACTTTCCGTAAGATATATTTTATGATCTAAATTAAATATTTTGAAGCGTTATTTTGACGATTCAAATCAAGCGTCATAACATGCTGTAATTATAAATTTAAATGATCTCTTGGTACTACTTTTCTATAAGCTATGAATGAAAAATTACGAAATGCATGAAAGTTTTCCAATTTCGCGAAGTTGGTTTAGCTGGTAAGTCACATGTAGTAATAAAAAATAGTTGAATACCCTCCTGTTGTTGTTGCGCAACGCCGATTGGCTGATTGAAATATGTAATTTGTAGTTTCGTTCATTAATGGTTTTAATTTTTATAAATTGACATATTTAGCATAATTAAAACAGTTATTTACTTCTTGAAAAGATTTCATTTATTCGAAAAATAACTGTTTAATAAAAATACTCAAATCTTCAAACAAAAAAGCTACTTTACCTGAATACAAAATGTTTTCTATCTACCGCCAAGGCCTCTTTCAGTAAAAAAACCGAATACATACTTAAAGTTAATTCAAGCCAAGCAGGGCTTAACACTCACATTTGAAACTGGAATTTTTTTTTTGTCATTTACATCTACAAGTAATGTGTTTTTTTCGTGGATACGTTATAGGTAAATGTATCCATAATATTCTTCTCGAGTTATCGCCCATCCGGTATGACCTACTGGAGTTTTCTTTAATTTTCTGGCTTTCCTTTAATATCAAAACGGTTACTGCTTTCACAAAAGTTACGTAGTTTCATGAGACATTTTATATTTCGTTGGGTTACGACAAAAACTGTAAACTCGAAGGGTATAGTGACTAATCAATATCAAAGGTTGACGTTTATAAGCTGCCGTATCCAAGCATAATGACCGTTTGGAACAAATAAATAAATTTCGTGATGAGCTCTGTCAGTCATATTTGATATTGCATTAGGTATTTAAAAAATATTTTCCAATTTGTCAAAAATTTATATCGTGATGCGAACATAATTACTTTAAAATTACTTATATTGTTTATTGTGTTTTAGCAAAAATGATTTGTATGTAGTAGATGTGAAAATACATTTATGGTTTTCACGGCCTCCTGGATTAGTGCGAGACTGACGTCTCTACGCGGCCCGCCACATTTGCATAATTTTTGTGATTCTGAGGCCAACTTACTTTGGCGCCATCTGTTGGGTTTTTGATAAATTATCTGCAACGTAGGCGCGACTTTCTGGATTAATATTAATCCAGGAGGCCGTGGACGTATGCAACCAAAGGCACAAGCGTAACGTACTGCAGCGCCTCTACAAACTATAAAAAACGCCTTGAACTAAAAATGTGGCGGGCCGCGTAGAGACGTCAGTCTCGCACTAATCCAGGAGGCCGTGATGGTTTTCGTTCGGTTTTTTCGGGACTCCGCTAGGCGTCGCATCGCCCCAAAACATTCGAACTCAAACCATAAAACAAAGAGCGCTCTTTGATAAAACTAATTTTACACACTAAATACACACATAACTATTTAAGAAAATATTGCATTATCACACAAATCAAAAGTGATTAACAATTAAGTAAACAACTATTATTATGTTAAATTAAACAAAAATACCGCCTGTTAAGATGCGAAAACAAAATGAAGTAAATGTTTTGCAGTGTAGTTTTTGTGGTTATAGTATACGTATATTTACAGCTGCGTAGAGTAAAGCTTACAAAACTGTTAAAATACAATTTTTCAATAAGCCAAGAACGAAAAATTATTAAATGGAGTCAAAGTTTTCAAATTTTCGCGCACTTGGCTTAGCTGGGAAGTCCCATGTGGCAATAAAAAATAGTTGAATACACTCCTGTTGTTGCTGCCCAACGCTGATTGGCTCATTTGAATACATTGGTGGTAGTTAGTAGTTTGTTTTAAACCGGGCCTTGATTGTTTTAACGATTTCAGTTGTGGATTCAGCCATTTAGTTTGCAAGAAGTTCGAAAGTTCTAGTCATTATTATAGCTATCTATAATACTTCGATAGCTACTTTGATCTGCAATTTAAAATTCAGGTAAGTTACTATATGTGTAAACACATATTTTTTGTTTAAAATCCGTATTTTAAAAAGTTTGGTTTATAATATAGGTAAATACACCACTTTTCCTCAGAAATTCTATTCACGGTGGCACTGATAAATTTTTTAGTTCTCAAACCTTTGTAACTTTTGATGCAGCCCTTTTACTTGAATATGAAAGTAGTATGCAATAGTTCTAATTTAAATTAATTACAGTTTAGGTTAGTCAACCATGTTTTTTGCTGTCGAATTATTATGCCCGCAACGTGGTGGAAGATTTTCTGTCGCTTGGATTGCAGCGACGAGAGGCATTCGATATACAAGTAAAAAGCAGATTGTTGACTGCAATATTATGAAGTTGTGGTACGTAAAATTGGTTTCAATATTTTTAACATGTTCATTAAAGAGTTTGTATTGGCTTTTACACATAATCGGCGCATTTATGTGTGTATCTTTGATATTTTCTGTAGCGATTCACCTGCAGATACCTGAATTCTTATAGTTTACATAAACAAGGCAGATTTGTAGTTACAGCTAATTATTAGTAGTAATGATTTAATACAATATTATAGCAATGAAATTCTTGAAATGGTTATGACTACATCAACCCGACCTCGCCTGCGTCTGTCTTTGAGTTTGGCATCACGACTTACTAATGGAATGACTAAAATCTATCTACGGCAAGCAACTATTCTTCTTGGTGAGTATACATATACGAGGAGCGTTCGAACTTGTGCCATCTATTCAGAAGTTTCTGTATTCCACTAGAAAAAAAATCTTTTGGCTGCTGACACACCCATTTCCGAACAATTTCGATGACTTCTTTATTACAAAGATGTATTTTTCTCCTAAAAACTCTTTTAAGGGTCAATACAAATAAAAATCTGATGCAGCAAGGTTCGAACTGTATGATAAATGGGGCAACGTGGTCCATTTCAATTTTTTAATCGTGGTCAGTGTGTGAAAAGCGAAATGGGGTCGAGCATTATCCTGTAAGAAGCAGACAGAGAACTAGCGTTTTTTCCAAGCTACCCTTATTGATATTTAGAGCAGAAGGAATATCCTTCACTGTAATTCGACGATAGTTTCAAATAAGTGCATTTTACTCTGTCAGCATTCTCTTCTGTTGTCGATGCTTTTGGACACCGAGAATACAGTTCATTCTCGACATGTTTGCTGCTACCTTTAAACGCTTTACTTCTTTTATAAAAGTTTGTCTGATAGTAAGTGCGCACCAAACTGTCTTTTAGCGCCTACATAAATTTCTGATGATCTGAGACCTTTTTTGGTAAGAAACTTACCAATAATGCGTTGTTTGATACTTGAGTGCACTCCCACTTCACTTATGCTTGCCAATTGAATGAAAATGAATTGTGACGACTTAACAACTGCATGAAGTTAGGACTTGTTCCAGAGCATTAATTAATGTATACAACTTCTGTGCATGTCTTTGTCTTTTTGAGCGCAATCCAAATTATAATTCATATTTGAATGCTCCTCGTAATAAGTCTATTTTGGGATTTCTACTATTATTTAAGCAGCAATACTCTTAATTTAAAAAAAGCAAAATTACTAAATACAGAGTGTCCAGAAAATAGGCTACCGTACTTTACAGGGGATGATACTACATATTAAAACAATACAAAAAGTTTATCTAAATGTAGATTCGGAAATGCATCTTAAGGGAGTCACAGCCCTGAAAAGGGTAAATTAATTTTATGTAATTAAAATATTGCACATAGAGCAAACTTGGTGTAATTTGGCTTATGTAGAATACTTTTTATGGTATATTAGATGACCTTAAAAAAAGTCAGTATAAAGTTCAGAAGAGGTAGTTTATTCAAGGATGGGGGTGTCCTTCATTGTAACTTTATATACTATATTTGCCGGGCCGAGTCAGTGTGTCAACTCAAATTCACACGAAATCTTCAATGCTTAGTGCACAGGTGTGCAATTTCAAAGTAGAAAATAAATTTCCAGTGTACAATGAGAGTCATACGAATATAATGGTAGAGTTTCTGCGTATGTGGCAGAATTAAAATATGCTTTAATAATAATAATTAGTTGTATTTCCCATATGAAAATATACAATAAACAGTATACAGAAAAGATATTAAAATAATTACAAAAACCATGAAACGTACTTCTTTGAAGGATAATCCATTCACAATGTTTCCTCCTCCCGGTAGGCTGTTGTATGTTTTTATTAGGTTGTATGCATGAATTGTGATAGAAGTCAAACTGTACGTACCAACAAAAATGTTGCCCTAACATAACCTGCTGGAAGGAGGAAACACTGTAAATATATTAAACTATATAAGGAACCGTAATCATACGTAATTTTGATTGTTTTTTGAAAATGCTTGCTAAATAATCTTGAAATTTAGCATTTTGAATGAATCAGTTTTATTTCTTTTCTTAAAATTTAAAAAGTAAAAACTTGTTATTTAGGCAGAAATTCATCGGAACTGCTGTCGCCATTACAGTACCGTCTCGCTGATCCGGACTAATTAATGCACTTAGTAATCCTAATTATCGGATTATTGGAATCAATTTCAAGCACCCTTTATTTACACACATATATTGAAAAAATTACCTATAATACGTAATACATATCCAAAATAGTAAAATTTTCAAGTACATAATAAAGATATACTTTATACACCATTAACCAAACGCATTACATTAGTTGGTCTATTATATATCGTTTTTGGTTAAACGACAACGTTTTATATGACCGTTTACTTTCGTATTACTTAAACAGCAGACTGAAATTGAACAAATGACCGTCTTTGAAGGAAGTTTACATTAACCAAAACATCAAACAATGCAAAAATGAAGACTAAACAAAGCCTTCTAGGAATAATTTCATGCGCCTTGAAAATAATCCGAACTATGGTAACAAAATACGCAGCGCAGTCCAAAGTATAGAATGCATTTTGTGCGTTCAAGTGGATCCAGATTAATGAATCAATCAACATTTGGATTATAAGATACATAATTGCTGTTGCAATTGGATCCGAATTACTGGGAATTCCGGATTACGGGAGGTACGGATTAGCGAGGCGGTACTGTATTAATATTTATGATTCGGTTCAACTGCATCCTCAATCACATGTTGTACACAATTCGACCATATTTCTGGAGTAATAGTTTTAATAGTGTAAAAAAAAAGATCTTTTACATCTGCAAATTTAAAACTTTTGTTTCTGTCTTCTACATATCTCTTCACTTGATCTCATATCAGTTCTATAGGAGCTCACAGTGATATGGCGGAAGCCGCAGGACAGTGATGTTTTTCTTTTCAATCATTTCATCAATAACTTACTTGTATAGTGGTTTATGTCTATTCGCTAGTTCTAAGAGTTCAGTCTTTAGCATATCCTCTTCTTACAAAATATTTGTTGAACTTATTTGTAGTTTTGTCCAAGCTGTTACTGGGGCTTTGTTGTGCCTCCGAAAATGGTAAGATGCATTGTCTATCACAATTACGACATTTTCTTCAAGTTTATGCAGAATTTTAACAAACCGGTTTTAAAAATTTTAGATGTTCATCCATTTGTGATAATCGCCGGTATTTTTTAGACACAAATGCCCATAAACCCTTGTTAGCAAATCCAGTGTTACTGCGCACTGCCTATGTGACTAATGATTA
Organism: Agriotes lineatus; assembly: GCA_940337035.1. NCBI lineage: Eukaryota > Metazoa > Arthropoda > Insecta > Coleoptera > Elateridae > Agriotes > Agriotes lineatus. The sequence goes on from OW679202.1 coordinate 61,185,342, forward strand.
TGCGCTTTCCTTTACCGGACGGATTTTTTGCTCCATTTGACAGATCCAACTAAAATGCTTGTTTGGATAATTTAATATTTTCATCCTTCAACACTTTACTTTTTGTATGACCAGCATTTAGCCACGTTTCATTCAAAAAATAAATTTTGCGGTTTTCCTGCCTGAATTTCTTTATGTCTTAAAGATCTTTGCCGCCATGCAATAATTTTCTTTTATCACATAATGCACTGTCGTGGCGCCCTTTAAAATTTACGTCTTTTAACAGTCTGTAAAAAGATGTTTGTTTAAAATTTGGTAAGCCTGGTTTTTCGTTGACGACATGTAGCACTTAGTCAATGGTCAGTAGTTCATTACGGAAGAAAAATTCATGAACTTATCATGTTATAGCTGTTCAATCAAAATCATCCACATGGTCAATTAGCTTTTCACGTGTGTGTTTCTTTTTAAGTAAAGATAGCATACCGTTGTGTGGCATTTATGCAGAATCTGATGTACAAACTAATGGAAAATGTATGTTTATAATTTTATAGTTTATATCTACCATTTACATAATCCCGTGGCACGAGTAACTTGTTTTGTTATTTTGAGATATAACCCTCCGTTTGACAGGTTTGACCTACAAGGTTTCGTTTGTGGGGCCCAAACCCATCGTTTCGAGTTACTGTAGTAACCAATTCGTTAAATTTTCTAACTCAAGTTTGTCTTCTACTGGAACTTAGGTAATTTACATATATTAGTATACTATGTAAGTACCATTTTGTTGTATAGAGCTCGGAGAATTCCCCTCTTCTGTAAAATCGAAATACAGGAAGGTAATTCAGCGGTAACCGCAGTAGAACAACCCCAAACCTTAATAGCCAGATGAGGAGTACATTGCAAGTATTGCAAGAATTTAATATTCTGTTATCATTGTAAATTCTGCAATAACTGTATTTGTTTGAAACATGTGCAAACATGCTGCCAATAAATTTCAATAGCTGGCTTTGGGAATCGGTATTTTGTGTAATGCAAACACTTCAATTGCTCGTTTTCTGCATTTATAATCACTATATGTTAATAACTTACTATGGTAATTATTTGTTTAATTTTTTCTATTACTTTGAAAAAAATTAGGTTAATTAGTTAAATTAGCACTTATACGCAAATTATGAAGTTTTTTTAATGAATTATCTTTTCTTGTAACTTTTTTCATATAGACCTTTACAATATACGATTTTACCTTAAAATTACAATAACATAAAAATATTGAAAATTTAACAGTAAAATATATATACCGGGTGCTGACTTGGGCGACGCACCATAGGAATTTGCATAGTAAATTCTGTATGTTCAATTATTTGCTCCCCTAATTATTTTAGAGCTAAAGTGTAAATACATTTTTTGTAGAGAAAAAAATTCTGCACCCATTCATACTGTTGCTAACAATTTTTCATTTTCCAGAACTGAAGGAATGCAAAAAACAAACTAGCATTTTCACAAAAATCAGTGATGCCATGGAATTATTGAAACAAGCCAATGCCAACGCAAATGCGTGCGGAGCGACAATATGTGTTGTTTGTTTGTTTGTCATTGATGTTTCATTATTAATTTTGTTCAGCTTAATGTCTCTAAGGTACCTAGACCTTGTCCACAACAAAAATGGTTTTACGAGTATGGTGGACGTTCGTTAACTAAGCTCCTTGTTTATTGTAAAATATCCGTATCGGCAAATTCCAAACAGTACAACCATTAAACGACTGATTTATTTTAAGTTTAAGGCTACAGGCACGTTATTAAATAATTGTAGGTGTAATAATGAGGTTCAGAACTTACACCAAAACGAGAAAAACGACAATAAATTCAATCTTTTGACGGCAGTGACTGGATGATCGCCCCGCACGCACTTGCGTTGGCACTGGCTTGTTTCAATAATTCCATGGCATCACTGATTTTTGTAAAAATGCTAGTTTGATTTTTTGCATTTTCTCGGTTCTGGAAAATGAAAAATTGTTAGCAACAGTATGAATGGATGCAGTATTTTTTTCTCTACAAAAAATGTATTTACACTTTAGCTCTAAAATAATTAGGGGAGCAAATAATTGAACATAAAGAATTTACTATGCAAATTCCTATGGTGCGTCGCGCAAGTCAGCACCCGGTATATATATATATGCGCGTCTTTTACGGCTCTCGCAATTTCTCGCTTCTTGACTTCCAACGTTTCCTATCTAGCCAATCTCCCTGTTGAAGACCTCTGGCAGCCATTGCTTCATGGACATCTTCCCTCCAAGATCTTGGTGGTCTGCCCCTTTTTCTTCTGACTATTAATCTTTCCAAAACCGAGTATTTGACAGTAGGAGAAAATGACGTGACTGACTTGGAAGTCGAAAATGAAACAGTAAAATAATTAGCCATATGAATTAGCCTTGTAAGGCCCAACCCATGGAACCGTTGTTAGGAAAATCGTGGTTTTTGAGACTTGTGACGTCTGGTATCTTCCCGTACCGACACCTTCAAATTTCCGCGTTTTCTGGCTCTATTTTGAAATGTCTGACGAAGTCAGATGTAAATTGCGACAGGTACCGTCATCTATTACGCGCAAGTTGCACATTGCAGGCCCCTTGCGAATTTCAGTATTAAACCATTTGATTCCAAGTCAATCCCTAAGAATCATTATAAGAACCGTCAGCAGAAGGACTCAGTTCTTAGTTTTCTTCAGTGCACATGACGTAAGTCGGATTATTGTGTATTTATTCCTGTTCTGGAGGCCTATTGTTTACTTGATTAAACCCACCTACGATTGTTGGAGAACTTAGCGTAGTCCGGACGTTTCTGTATGAGTTAGAGAGAGAAATTAAGGATTGTGTTTGCACTTCTTCTGTTTGGAACTGCTCTTGGTGAGATATTCCACCTGTCGCATTCAGCACCCGCATTGACAGATGCTAACGCCAGGTATTGTAAAACAATTTTTTTATGGTGATTATACCTAAAGTGAAACGTTCGGATTGACATTGAAACAACGCCGTTTTTGTACTGCGTCATTTATTGTGAGAACTGTGTAGCGTGTTTTAAGTTTAGTGAAGTGTTAGCTATTCTAGCTGCATGATATAAATTAAACGCCCTGCTTTGTAGTCTGCTCACCGCTTTGGATTTTTAACACAGCGGGTTGTTACCTTTCTTTATTTTTGTGATTTAGATAATTGTTCATGACTAAATATTTACTAACCCCTACATGAGATATGTTACTATTCATATTAATATTTGTTTGAATATTCAGATCCAATAGATTGTATTAATTTAAACTATTTTATGTGATTTTTATTTGTGTTTATATACATTTATATGAAATATGTCTTTGTGTTGCGTTGCTTATTGTACAGTGCCCAGGCAATTGCAAGACGATCGCCAAAGATAGACGAAACTGTCTGCAGCTAGTGGAATGTCTCCTATGGTCACCAAAGCAATGTAACGGCACTTAGATTTTTGATTTTGGCCAAGTGCAAGTTAAATTGAGTACTAATCAACAATTTCCTTGGCATCCGTATGTTTTTCTCATTTTCTTTGTCCTAATAAACATCCCTAGTGACAGCACTACCTTCTTAGATGGACTACAGCCTGTGGAGGAGTAATTAGGGCAAGCTTTGCTTTTAGTTCAGTCAAGTGTCTTAACGCCTAGTTTAGATCGTAACACTGTGAAATTTTCAAACCACCTGTGGAACAGAGGAATAATGCTGTTTGAATCTGCTTGTAACTCCACTTTATACACATTTCGGATTTACTTAAAGGATGCCTCTTTTCATGTTTTTTCGGGGAAGATTCTACAGTTACATCAAATTCAGCGGATTCCCTTGACCTAGACATTGTAATCTTGCTCTTGCTCTTGCTGTTATAACACAAATATTATTGGAGCAAGATTCATGAAGACTGTTATTATGTGAAGTAAGCTTATATGGGCGAATCATCAACGGTCCTGGAGCCACTTAGAGAACGAGTTGGAGCGATCACGCAGTGTGCACGCTATGCTAATTGTTTTAATGTACTGACTCGTGTGCGGGCAATATAATATAGAAAAGATAGGTACTCTTGTTTGGAATCGCTGAGAGCAGTAGTTTTCGAGAAAAGCAAACCTGAAGAATAAAATTTGCTACTTCAGTAGCGCAATCTAGTCTTAGTAATGTGTTCATCTCTTTACCCTTGTTGGAGCTGTAGCTTCCTTAAGACGCATTTCCGAACCTATGTTCACAGGAACTTTTGATATTGTTTTAATATGTAGTATTTCCTGTTAAAGTATGGCAGCCTATTTTCTTGACATTCTGTATGTATGTTTATAAAGAATCATAATTTAAGGTTTAGCAAACAAGATAGCAAAGTATAATATTAAAATGTTTTATATATTTCCATACAGAGGATCTCGTCAAATCCTTAGCGATAAAACATGTGCCCATTAAGATGGATTTAGGTAAAAACTAATTAAATGTGATATGTCGATTTATTTATTTATGGCTATCCACTTTAACAGATTACTTTGAAAAAACTCCAAAAGTAAAACCATCAAGAAAGCGTAAACGTAAAATAGCTCTTCCTCAAGAATTACTTCCTCCTGAAGCTCCAACAGTTCTTCCAGAGCTACAGATTGCAGATATAGAAATTGTAATCGATGAAAGAGAATTGGCAAGACCAGCAATACACCATATCGATTCAGACCTTATTACTTTGAAAGAAGAAATACCAGCCAGAACTGACAACAGGGTATGTATTTTTGTAATTACTTGTAAAATATTTTATATTTGCATCTACAAGATATTTTTTTATTCCAACTGAAATGTGCACAGGTGATAAGCGTTTTTGGGAGTTTCTACTATGAAATCTCGTATTTTAGGCAAAAAAGAAAGTATTGGGCACTGTATTGGGTATTGTATTTATTGTTTATTTAATTCCTGTTATGTTACATTAACTTAAATAACACTTTTATATGCAATGTGGCTGACGGCATACTGAATATAAGAAAACGCCAATGGGAAATTTTGCTAAAGATCAACAAAGGCTGTGGCTGTCTTGTGCTCTCAGCGGTATGGAATTTACAGAATATTAGGCTTTCCTGAATGAATGCAATTTATACGCACAAAGAGACAGGATCCGACAAATGAGCTGCACCTCAGAAGCCATGCAAAGGCTTTGTTGATCTTTTGAAAAATTTAGCATTGACATTTCTCTACGTTCTGTATTTCGTCAGACATACTGTATAAATTGAATTAAATGACTAATAAGTAATGTACTGATGGCCCATAATTAAATATAACAGATGTGAGATGGAGCCCATATAAAAATCAAGTGCTTGAAAAAGAAAGAGACCTGCCTATTCCAAATTTCAGTTAAGTAGGATCGCTGTGCCTTTTTATTATAACGTTTTGTCATAAATGTCAAAAACTAATAAAAAAGTTGACAACCTGTATTCAGTTACTAAATAAATACCTAATCTAATTAATTAATTTCTTTCACAAATCGTCTAGTTATTTTTAAGATGTGAAAGCTTCAAAATTCTGTCAAGTTTGACGTTATAATGCTGGCTGTCATAATTAAAATCGGTGTCAAGTTTATTAAAATATTTTTTTGTATTTCTATCTCTTTTTTTTTCAAGCATATTGTTTTTTTGTTCATACTATCTCATTACTGTCATATTTAATTATTGGCCCATCAGTATTTTGTTTCTTTACTTTACTTCAGTTACTAATTGTCAATAAATAGTCACATTTATAAGAGCCTGTTAAAAATCCTGTTTGTAGAGTATTTAATGTAGTAGAGAGTGCAATGGTGGACGGAATCAAGATCTTTCTTGAAAACCAGATTTTTGGTTTTGTCAGGAACTTACAAGAAGAAACATTTGTTATCTGATTATTATTACCTACCATTATTTTATTTTTGTTGACTTTATGTATATTGTAGACTCTAGCTCTACATTAAAGTGCAAATCATTAATTTTTTAATTAATTAATCAACTCATAATAGAAGCACTAGTTTAATCATTATTATAATAAAGTAACCAACTTATAACTGTAGGTAACTGTATACTGTAACAATAATTCTGAAGTTAAACTGAGGATTTGGATCCAAGATCCGAAAAAGGATTGGAGTTCTATGATTTGGTTAATTTTTTTTATATAAAAAGGATTCGAACGTAGTGTCCGTGATATAAATAATTTTTGATGATTCGGATCCGTAAATTGAATTCATTTTCAGAGGATTCATGCCAGCTTTGCTGATCCATTACCGACGTCGAAATAGTAAATAAAATATGAAAAATAAGCAGTAACGTACTTTATTGTTTTACAATTTTTTTAATTGGTGGGGTGACAGGAAACATCAACATATTCTACAGGAGTTGGTTAAAAGCATTAGTTCCACAATTTCTCGATTAAAAAAAACATAATACTAGGGTTGCGCTGAAATTTGTTAGTTATTAAAAGACCGTTGCATTTTTTAACAAAAATCTTTATTGCTTTTTAAAATATTCTTCATTCAGACTAATACACTTGCGCATTCTTTGAAACCACTTTTTAAAACATTTGGAAAATTCATTTCCTCAAAAATTCTTTGAAATTCTGTAACTGTCGCATCTACTCTGGAAAATCTTTTACCTGGCATCATTTTTTTAACAGTTGGAAACAAAACAAAGCCGTACGGCGCCAGATCTGGGCTACATGGAGGACGAGTTGCCAATTGAACTCCCGAATCTTTAAAAAAATCCAATGTTCTGGCAGCAGTGTGGGAGGATGCGTTGTCATGATGGACTAAGATGTTACTCAAACCGGTCCTTTGGCGACCTGTCTGTAATTTTCCAAACATCTGTGGCAAAGCCACTTCGCAGTACCATTCAGAATTAACAGTTCTGCGATCTTCAAGTGGAATAACAGCAGCAGGACCACTTCGGCGGAAAAAAACAGCAATCATTTTCTTATTGACGCTTCTGCCACGAATTACTTTTGTGGGCAAGTCTTCATCTTCAAATACCTAAACACTAGACTGCTATTTAGTTTCAGGGTCGTAACTGTATACCCAAGATTCGTCACCTGTTACAATGTATGCCACTAGCTTGAAGCTCCTCCGTCAAATTTGTACGACATAAATTTACACTAGTCTACTCGATCCTGTTTTTGACTTTCTGAGAACAAATGCCATATCCAACGGCTTGCTAGTTTTCTTACTCCAAGATGTTTACGCAAAATGGTATTCACCGCGGAGGATCCAATCTTCACTTCCTCCTGAATCTTCCTACAAGTAATATTTCGATTGGACTGAATCAAGCTTGCCACACGATCAACATTTTCTGAACAGGCAGCTTCTGCAGGTCTTCCAGGTCTTGCTTCGTCTTCTAGCAGCTCTCGCCCTCGTCGAAATTTGTGGAACCAATGACTAACAGTGGATAATGAAGGGGCAGCATCGCCAAATCTGCTATCAAATTTTCATGGCTTTGCTAGTATCCTAACCTAACTGTCTTTTATAGTCATAGAAAATCATAGCTCTAAAGGCAGTTCCCGGAATGCTCATTTTAACTGAATTAAAAATGCACAACTACTTAACTTACAAAATTAACTACGTTTCACAAGAAAATCGGAACGTTTGACAATTGTGGGTAACAAATGTCAACTAATGTGACATTTAATTGTTGCAATGGTTTCTAGCCAATTGAGCTTCCATGGCCTGCTACTAACTATTAACAGAGCATCCCTCGTACAGGGTTAGCCATGAGTGGGTTACTTCTGACCAAAAGTTGAATCCAACCCAAAATACAGAGAACGTCTATCACTTGATACAATATTTAATATGATTAATAAATTGAATCAAAGTCCCCAACTTCCTGTTTACATGTCGTTGGTGGCACTGTAAGTCTATGTCAAATTCGAGGTTAGTAAGTTAGTTTTTGCGTCATTTTTGACACAAACCGACATCATGAGCGCTGTTATTGAGTGGTTTGACAAGGTTGGAAAAAATTTCTTCCAGGAGGCAATCGCGATGTTGGAGCACCGATGGGAAAAGTGTATTCAGCTTAGGAGGGATAAAAAGTAAAGTTGTTAAAATTTGATTGTATTATTAGTAGGTCAGAGGTGGAGCATAGGAATCAACCACTTCTTTGAATTGCTGTTCTTCCCATGTAATTTTATCGTTTTGGTGAGTGTCATTTAGGAGCTCATGGAAATATTCTTGTTAAATTTCATTTATTGTTTCGTGCTCGTAGATAGTTTTACCATGTTTGTTTTTCAGGCCTCTTACTCTTATTTTGTTAATATTCTGCTCCTTGATATTTTTGTAGAATTTTCTTTTGTTATTGTTTATTAGGTTTAATTCAATTCCTGTTTATCCAGTTCTTCTTCTCTTTACATATTTTTGTTGCAACGCTTTTTAGCTTCTTATACCTTTGTAGTATCTTTGGAATCCTGTTTTCACCAATTATTTTTTGCGTTGTTCTTATTTTTTATTACTTTGTTGCATTCTTCAGCATACCACTAATTTTTCTTTTTCTTCTTTTCATATCCAATAACATTCTCTATTACTTTCTTCATTATTTTTTTAATGCTTTCCCATTCCTGATTAATATCAGTGTAGGTAGGTTTGCTTTTTATTGCTTGGTTATTTTATTTTCAACTCTTTGTTGTACTCTTTTATTTCAAGCTTCTCTACACCCCACTTACGAATTTCATTTTTATTTTGTCTTTTAACTTCTATTCCTTGGTTCATTTTTGCAATTAGTAGAAAATGATCGGAATCTACGTTCACTCCTCTGTATGATCTTACGTCTTGTATCCATGCTTCTCTCTTTTTCAAAACTAATACATGGTCAATCTGACTCCCTTTCTTTGGTCCTGGATGTTTCCATGTTATTTTGTGTAGATTTTTATGTCTAATTTTTTTCTCGCTATTATCATATTTGTCCCTGATGCAAAATTACATATGTCATGTCCATTGTCGTTAGTTCTATCATGTATTGAATTCTTATACGCTACTTCCGCTATATAGTCTTCTTTGCCTATCCTTGCGTTACTATCTTCCAGTATTATAACCTTATCGTGTTTTTGTATTCTTTCTGTTATTTGTTGTAGATCTTCATAACATTTCTCTTTTTCTGCGTTTTTCGCATCTTCTGTTGGTGCATATATATTTATGTATGTAGTATTTGCCATTTTTTCCTTGATTCTTAGCAGTAATATTCTTTCATGTATTGGTGTGACCTGCGAATATTGTTTCTCATCCTCTTCGTTATGACAAACCCTGTGCCATTTGTTCCGTTTTTCTTCTCCACTGTACACAAATGTATAATTTTTTTTTTATTTTTCCTTGTCCTTTCCATCTTATTTCCTGAATAGCAGTTATATCTACTTTATATCTTATCAGTTCATTAGCAATTTCATCCATTTTTGTTGGTTACAACATCGATCTAACATTCCATGTTTCTATTCTGATGATTTATTTACTTCTTTTTTGGGTTTTGTCTTTATTTTTTGTTATTAGTTTTCCTCACTTTTCATTTTCATATTCCACTTTGCACTCAGTTTCTTCTTGTCTATTCGGTTTTTCTTCACTTTGTGGATGCTATATTTTTTGTTATCTGATACATTCTTGACTATTTTAATTCCTATTCCGGTTTTCATTTCCATATCCGTTGCGCATTTGGTCTCAGTGTCCTTCCCATGACTAATTTCTACTAGTTTTTTGGATCCTCTTTATTTCTTATTACCTCTTTGTATCTGAAATGATTTTCCTGTTCACTTCCACTTATAGACCTTTTCATTAATTATTATTTATTTATTCAACCGACAGGCCAGGCCCAATAACGGGTTGAAAATACAATTTTAGATGGTGAACACAGTTACAATACACTACATGAATAAGAATAATTATAATTATAGCAATTTAGCTCATTTTAGTGACAGTAGCATAACATAAGATAGCATGTTGTGCAAATATAAACAAATACACATTTAACCAATTATAGGTAGGTACAGGTATTAGTCTTTTATATCCAATCTTTAGGTTTTTTCTTGCTGCATTCTGTCAGATTGTTCTTCTTTTCCTGTGTTTCTACTTTGTTTTCCAGTCTGCTTATTTTCATTTCTATTATTCTCTTTTCTCATCTCCACTCTTTTGCCTCTTTCTCCTATTTTATCTTTGCCGCCTGAAAATCTTCTTTTACATCCCTAGTTCACTCATGATGTCATTGTGTTTCTTGTCTGCTTCTCGATTTAGTTCTTCCTTAACCTCGTCTTAACTTTTTTAGCACAGCTTTCATTTCTTCTGCCTCTTCGTCTATAGTTGGGTATCTTTGATTACTTCACCTACTTGTTGCTTTTGCGGGCTTCTTTGTATCCTTGCACTTTTTGTAAATACTATCTGCTCTTCTTCCCACTTAATGAACTTCTCTGGATCCTCCAACTCCCTTTTTCTTTTAATATGTTCTTTTACTGCTTGTTGCACTATGCACTCTCGATCTCTCGGGTTTTACCCGTTTTGTCCATCAAACTAAATTACCTACTTCAATTTGTACTTTACGCCATCTCTCGAAGTTTCAAATCTTGTATGCTATCTTCACGTTGGCCAGTTTTACGTGCTCCTGCGTTTTTGCGAGTTTTGCGCGTCCTTGAACTTGAACAACGGTAACGTTTCGCTCTTTCACTGTCGTTTTCCGCTTTTGTTTTAATTTGTTGTTTCAGGTTTTTTGCACTGTTATTCCTCTACACTTGTGTTCACCGACTGTACACTTTCTTAAGTTTTACCACTCACTCTGCCTTTAAATGCCACGTTTATTTCACTCCACTCTATTATAGGGATGTGCGGTGCGATCCGATATTTTGAAGTACCGGTACTTTGTCTTCCGATGCTTGATATTTTGTACCGGTATTTCAGTAAGCGGTACAATATGATACAATTTATTTTTGGTCAGTATCGTCAGGACCGATCCAAGGTTTTTGCCGCATGGGTTCCAATAACCCATCTTTTGATTATTAATCAATTTTTTTTAATTTAAACATCAAAATTAATGAAACAATCTCAATGAGGTTGTTTTGATATTTATATTTAGTATCCTATGGAAGTAACGCCAAGATGGCCAAACGTCGATATTTATGACATGCTGCTTTATACAATTGTAGTGTTTGTATACGTTTATGAAAATAAACTTGGTTGGAAAATATGAATGCGTCTTAGTCATTATTTTCGTGTTACTTGTTAAGTTTTTAAACGTTATAAAAGTTAGTGTACCATTTAATAGATGTATTTCTAATACTGACTTTGTAATTATTTTTTGTTTCTTTTTTATTGTTACTACCAATATTATTGCTACAGTTCTATTTGCTATACTAGGACTCCAAGGTTCATATACCTAGAAAATATCCTGGATTGAATGTGTACCGGTATTTCATGTAGCGGTACTTTTTGTATACAATACTGCCTCAAACCGATACTTTTAAATCGATACGATACGATACAATTGTACCGGTACTTTTCGGTGTATCGAATATTTCTACTCTATTACTGTTACAACGACTCAGCCGCTTACCACACCACACATTTCAAATGTTACTACGTGAAGCAACTTTCTGTTCTATATTTAAATAGTGTGCTTTGTAGGTTACGGAATGGTCTAGGGTGACTCTTAAATGCTTAAGGTTGTTAGAATGTTTCAATGTAACACTATTCCATGAAATTTGTAATTTCCGTCTTGCTGCTCATCCTTCAAATGAAAGGCACACACCTGTGTTTTAGACAGATTGGGTTTTAGCTGATTAGCTTTTTAATATTATACAAGGCTTTCCAGTGCTGCAATGATATATGCTTCAGCAGTTTCACAGTCTGTAGTTTGCGTTGCCAGAGCTAGGTCATCCGCATATATAAAGCTTCTACTGTTTGGTGGTAGCGGTTGATCATTTGTATAGATGAACATGGACAAAGAATCTCTGATTACTTAGTGTTTCTATAATTTTTGCAAGACCAAAGTCCTTTGTGAGATTGTATACCCGCAATTGGAGAGTTTGGCTGCCAAAATTTTTATATTGCCTTCTTTGGTGCAAGCAGTGGATAGTACCTATGGGTATATCTAGCTTAACAAATATTGCACTCCCATACTATGCATAGGCTCTTCCAGCAATTAAGCACATACCAGCTACCTTAGGTCGTCATTAGAAAGGACCCCTATGTGTTTCTAGGACGCAAACGATGGCGCAATGGTATTCTTGATATTGAGTCTGCAGAATTTCTTGGATGATGATAACCCTTCAATATTAATTGAAAGAATTACCAGTTTTGGTCCTGAAAAGGGCCATTTAGATGTCACTTTTAGAAAACGACTGTTCTGATGCTTCTGGTGTGAAAGGACTTTGCCACTGGTAAAACGTAACGTTGCCCAAGGGTCATCTGCATGTTTGGGAAAGATTCACTTAACGTTATATCACAATCACACTCTTTGGGGAGGCTCCTTCTATGTCCACCATAGATACACTACTACGTAGTTTTATATAAAACACAATATTTTATTAAGATTTTCATGAACAGTTACGCAAATATATCAAACAACAAAATGTGTCTTAAAATAACTAAATTGTATAACTATATTTAGGCCACTAAACAATGAAGTGATCAGTTTTCACTCAGAAAAAACTAACTTGAGTGGGATTAGTTTTACAACTTTAACACTGAAACCTCAGTTACAGCATGCCAGCATGTACCTATCAATAATTATGTGTAGGCTCACAGAAATATTATGCAGGTATTACTGTTGCTGCTTAAAACCAACTGAGGCTAAAACATTTAACTGGCAGGTGTAACTAGTACAAAAAGTGGTGGCAAAAACAAGAACTGATCACTCATTTTTACAACTTCATCTGTTTAGCAACCCAAATATGTCCAGCAGTAAATATGTGGTAGCAAATAAAAAAAAATAGAACCCAAATAAATAAGTTCAAACTGGAGTATTTTTTACATACTCTAAATATTACATTAAAAGGTATGAGCTTTTGGTAAAGGCAAAAACCATTTTGTGGAAGCTTTTGAAAGATTCAAATAAAAAGGAAACTAATTAAATTAAAATATGAATTACAAAGTGCTTGTTGTTCATCCTGTAAAATGTGTATGCATTAACAATTTTTGTTTTTAGTAACTTACTGTTGTCATTTTTTATTGTAGATGAATTTGGAAGATATGGGGGAGTTTGGTGAACTAGGTGATGATGTGGAAGCTCCACTTCTTGATCCTCTGCCGCAGACCGATTTACTGCCTTCGTTAGTTTCTTCTTTTACGTCTTTTCTTTAACATTAAATTATTGACCTTTTTAGAGACTGTGCTAGTAGTATATTCACATACCGTATTTCTTAGCACATTTGCATTTTGTCAGATTTATAAATAATTTATTTTAGTAGTATCTATTTTTTACCCTTAGGCAACAACAGGTATGGACAGGGGAGAATACAGAGGGATCTCGCTCTAAGAAACGAAGAGTTACTTTTGCAGATATGTTAGAATCACAACCAGTTCTGTCCCAATTACCTGCGCAAATTGAAGCTGAAATAGTTCCTCAAGTACAAGTTGCTACTACTACTGAGTTACCAAAATCTGATGGTACTACTGAACTGCCTCGAGCAAAAATTCCGTTCACAATTCCAAAGGAAAAGGAATTACCAAATTATACAAAAATACTTGCTAAAGAACGCCGACGTTGTGTTAACATCAACCGGTGTACAGTAAGTAATGAGTCAGTTAAAAAATTGATTGCTAATATTTTATTTTAATGTAGCCAGGAAAAGAAGAATCATTTGATTTACGGGAATATGAAGACCATATGCCATTTACACTGAAAGCTGTTTGTGTAGATGACCCTATCGATTTGTCATTCGTAGTTCCCTTCATGGAGGAAACTGAGAACTGGGAACAATTTATTGCTGCATTATGTAAATCACTAGGGTCAGTATGATTATTATGTATTAAGTTATAGGGGGCAGAAAAATATAAGGAATCAAAACTCATCTGCTAGAACGATTAGAGGTAGAAATTTGAAAATTAAAGTAGGAAATTATTCAGCATACTTTAAAACAAGAATGATTTGTATATGATGTGTCTCACAATTACCACACATAGCCAAACTATTATAGGGAGATTATTAGATGATCAACTATCGCTGTGATCTCATTGATGTGATTGGTTGAAAATAATGGACTTCAAATTTATTTAAAATTGTTTTCATTTCCAACCAGTCGTGCACTTCAATGCACACACAGCAATAGTTGATCATCTAATAATCTCGCACTGTTAATTTTTCTATGTCTCATAAGGTGCATTTCACATTTGACACACATGTACTGTCTGGTACAGTAGGCTCTTAAGTGTCCATAGTTCTGACACCTTATACATAGAATGATTTCAGCTTTTTTATGTAGTGGTTTCACCTTCATTTTACTGTTGCAAAGGAAGTCTATTTCAAATATTTTCTTGTTATTTTTGTTGGGTTCAAGGTCAACAAAAGTGACAGTGGATTCTTAGTTACCTTATGTTTTATGTTCATTATGTTTCTTATATGATGTCACGCTCTTTCTAGTTCCAACTTGATATCATCCCTTAAGTGTCTAATAACTTTATTGTATGTGTCTGACGAATGTGCATACATTTTAACTGTGTCGTTTTCTAATGTTTTAGTGTAATATTGCTTGCTTTCAGCAACTGCTGAAATATTTTCAATCATGCTGTTGAGATTTGTAACACCATATATGCATATTGGGGGTGGTTTTGGTACTTTTCTAGTGTTGTCATTGGATTATGTTTACATTTTATTTTGGTCTTGATTAAGTAGGCTTGTTATGAGTTCGCATATATTGTTGATGTGGGTTGAAGGTTGATCTATCACTATATTTTCCTTTGATCTGTTCAGTCTTTTTCTCTTCTTAACAGCTTGCCAATGACGATTACTAACTGACGTTTCTTCGACATCATTTTGCTTGTAAGATACTTCTTCATTTGTTGGCGTGGATGAATATTGCACTGGTATATTATGGTCATAATTAGGAATTAGAATATTATCATTTACAAAGAATTGATTAAGTGTAAGGTTTGGGTGGGATAATTGGGGTTGGAAGATTTGCTGAGTACCAATGAGTAGCTGATATTGCTGATATTGCATTAGTGGTTGACTGTCGGTTAGATTAGTTACATACCCCCAAGTGGCATTTAAATTGCTTGTTTGAATAGGGAACATAAAATTCCATTTGATGGCTTAGCTTAGTTTATATTTTAATATACTTACCCTTTACTGATAATTGTGGATAAACACGAATACTAAATATGTATGCACTTGATCTTAGGTCAGCGCATGTTCAGGTTATTTGATATCGCAGGGAAGCAGATCGCCGCACATCTTAATTCACCGAAAGTCAGCTGAAAACTTTTGTAGAACTGAAGTCAAGCTTGCAGGTTTTCGGTAAAAGTCTGTCATCATAATGGTCATCATATCATTGGTATTTATTCTAGTTAGAATCATAGCTGTCTAGGTAGAGCTCTAGGAATAAATTTTTATTTTAGGATAAATTACTTTCCTTTTATTGATACATTTCTTTGTCTTCATTAGCTAGTATGTATTCTAATCCATCTAATCCAAGCCTCTCTTTTATTATTTATCATCTCACGCCACTTTTCATAAAACCATTCTCTAGACTTTGTATTTTCTTTGTGATTTAGTTTTTCTTCAGTTGCTTGATGAATTGTGCCCTTTATGCTTTTCCATTCCAAATCTATATTTTCTTTTATAGGTGGTTGATTCCCCAATTTGTTTTCCTATGTAGATTATCATTACCTATGTTCTTGCTGTCCAATTTATTCGTTAAGTTTCATAAAATTCATGTCCTTCATTTTCTTGTGGTTTCTTGCTTGTAGTACTCATATATACGTTTATTAAGGTTATTTATTTAGTTTAATTTGGTTTTCCACTTATTTTAAGGTATCAAGGTCTCCCATTTACCAGTTTAAACCATATTACTTCCAAAACGTTTTTTGCTACAACAAATCTCATTCCATTTGTTCTCTGTTTGTCAACACCAGAAAGAAGTTTATCATCCTCTTTTATATACAGGGTGCTACATTGGCGGACGTAACGTACGATATTCTATGCTAAAAATATTGTCTTCCTTAATTATTTTTGAGTATAATTCCATTTTCCTATTTTAAAGGACAATGCATGATGATGCAATTGTGGCAAGGGGATAATTTTTTGTGGGCTCAGTTCAAAATTACTTTAGAAATCTGTAATTGTGACAAATATCTAGCATAAATAAAGCTGGAGGCTCAATTAGGCCCAGAATGAGTAATTTACAAATAGTTGAATTTGGAGTCAACCAAATCATAACACACAAATATTATGAATTATTAAAATTTGAAACACAGTGTAGAATACAACAAATTAAATAGGGCTCACTCCAACAATAACGTGGCAAAACATTCACATCTGGATGCCATGCAAACATCCGCTTGTGCTAGGCACTTCAAGGACACTTGTGGAAGTATTAAGTAAATTTCAGCCACCCTAACTGATGAAAGAGTAACGCTTCAAGCATTGCAAAACAAGCTAGTATTTATCGCGTACACTTTGATTAATTGAAGTGCTTCGTAGAACTGTTTATTCTTAGGCAATAGCCCTTCACCGATAAATTAAACAAGCAAGCTGAAAATCATGTACTTACGAAACGTAGCTGGAAGCACTATCTTACAATCTTAACGCGGGTCTGCCCGCCTCTACATGGAAATGTTGGATTGGGCTTCCAAGGGGATACAGGCGGCAGCTGTAGCTAGAGGAAAGTCAAACTGTCGCCAAAACTGCTCGCATCTGGGCCACACGCATAAGCCGTTTGCTACGATCAAATCCCGCAACAAGAGCAAATCCCAAGGGAACCGCAATCATATGAGCTTGATGCCTGGGAGCTGGCGGCTTGTAGTATGGGCATGGAAGCAGGCAGCTGGAAATCTGCCTGAATGTGCTTGAAGAGACGTCACTGTGCCTAATTCAATTGTTACAGAAACTCGAGACTAAATTGTTTTGAGACTAGCCTTCTTTGAACATGGCTCACCATCAAAAGAAAGACCGCACCGAGAAATTCATCGCAGGTGTTCTCTTGAAGGTGAAGCGTTCCTTGGGTAATTGGGCATAATCTAATTCACGCAACGCCAAGAACGGAGCGGGGGGAAAACCATATTCGAAAGCAAACTGCCTCAAGAAACTATTTAATAATGTAACGCAAAATGAAATGGGGCGTTACAAATGTGTTAGCTAAATTTTGAAATTTCAAATAAAAATATCAATTTGGCCTTGCTCAGCTAAATTTTGACAGGTGACTGACAAACCTAGTCGAAAACGAAATTGGAAGGAAAAATATATTTAGGCATCTAAGTAATATTGAAGTCATTTGAAAAACACTTTAATATGTAGTATTTTATAAAATTACTGTCAAAGTTTAACAAAAATTAGCTCAGAACTATAAAAAATGCTAAAATTAGCTCATCATGTAGTGTGTCTTTTACAAAACTTAAATGGAATTTTGCTATAAAACTTGAAATTAACATAGAATTTGATATGTTGCGTTCACCTATGCAGCATCCCATAACATACTTTCGTGATTGGGAAAGTATGGATTGGTTAAATGATGGGTTCACTAGGACAGTAAGATAGTTAAAGCATACTGTACAACTAGTACTGTTGTTGGATAATTTTCCAGTTTCATACACATAAGCTCCGAGAAATTGCTTTTTGTATAAGATAATTTGAATTTCAATACTTCTAAACTCTTAATATTTGAATTTCTTCAATTGTCTACTTGTGTTCTCCGTTCTTTCCTATTTTGTTGCACTTTGGACCTGCAGTACCAGTTATTTTTGCTATTTCATCGATGTAGCGAGATGGTGAGCTTTCTCTGGTCTTTTGCTATTGAAATTAACTTCAGAATTTACAACTGTGAAATTGATAATTCACAATTCAATGAAATAGTTAAGAAAAGTATTATTTTCTTTACAATTTTTCATTAAAAAAAGACGACTATCATTATCACTATGGAAAAATAGTGATTTGTATTTGCACAACAAATAATGAAAGCAATACTTTTTTTATTAGTTTGAAGTGAACGAGTGAAAAAGATGCTTATGTATGTGTTGCATAATTAATTTTTTATAGCGATATCTTGTAACTCAAAATTTGGTCAAAAAGGACTTCAGAGTTTACAACTGACCAATTAACAATTTACAATTTCAACAAAATAAAAAAAAGTGTTACTTTCTATGCAAAAAAAAAATTAATAAGATTGTTGAAAACAAGAGACACAATAGTGTGTTCGACTGCACAAATTTTTAACATAAATAAGTGATAAAAAGGTAAAAGTAAAAACTTTAAGGCTTTTTCAGATAACGATGGATATTCAGTTTTTGCTCTAAGCCAAAAATTACGTAATTGAAGTTTTGTGAATCCCCTTTAAAAGCTTCCATCACAAGATAGCTCTATTAAAAATTCTTTTTCATCATTAGTAAAAGTTTTAGGAAGCGCATAGGCGAATGAATTTTTTATCCTAATAGAATCGGTATAATTTTAGTTGTAATATTCTTGAACATTATCAGCAAGCATTTGGCAATGGTGTTTCACATCACTGAGAAGATTTCTATTAATTTCAATGTCGTGTGTGGCCATAGCTTGCGTACCACAGTTTGAGAACCTCTGTTTTTTACTATTAATTTTATATTTTTTTGAAAATGTTTCTTTTAAAGTAAATATTTCATTGTGCAGATATTGTATTAGTTAAATGCTAATGAATAATTCATATATAGATCCAGTGCAAGTATACTGTTACCACAAAGTTCAACTTTAAAAGTTCATTCAAGACTTACTAAAACTGCTGAACAGAGTGGTATCCTGAAGCAGACAACTGCTGAACTTCAGGAACCTGAGGAATCACATCAGCTCATCGTGCCAGTGCAAGTACATGTTCCAGCAGCTCCACAACCAATTGTGCAAATTACTGAAGTACATCCACCAATTCTAGAAACAACTCAAAGGTAGTTTAATGAATTATATGCTAAATAGAGAAAGTAGGAAAATATTCATAAGTGCTACTATTTTTTGTTATAGACTTGAAGTTCCTGAAAAAACAGTAATGCCGCTTGCTGAAAGCACAAAAATTTTGGTTCGTACAGGAGATGCTAGGAATTTAGAACAACCTCCAATTCAACTTGTTGATCCTACTATTGAAATAACTGCTGGTGCAGCTGCTGCACCGCAAAGAATGGATTTTATGTAAGTTTTACATTTGGTTTGAAAACGTACACATTTAACATGGGTTTAATTTTTAGAACCGATGCTTCTTCAACAGAATCTCAAGAATTAATCGTTGCTAAGAATAGGTAAGCACATTATCTAGCTCTACCTATACTAAAAATGTATGTTTCTGCTTATTTGTTTTATTCACCATGTTATCTTGCTAATGATATGAGTTTAAATACTAATTAAATGACACAAATTACAAGAAGGCGCAAAATGAAAAGTCTCTGTAATTTCCTTTTGGTTGACATGTGTTAGGAATTTTTTGACAATTGAAAAGTAGACATCATGGAAATTTGTCATGATCAGTATATACCTTGTGAATTTTTTTTAACAGACTTTTTTTGCGTGTTTTTGCGGAGTGAGAATTGCGCAGAAAATATGGTAGACATAAAGTTCCATCAGCAAAGTCATTTTGGCATCTGGCTGCTCAATTTGAGAAAACTAGGACGAAGACTGCTGCACCATACGTGTGCATGCAGATGTGGTAGAAAAGCCAACGTTGACATGAAAGTGAGCCATGCAATTGAGCATGTTTCATTGCTCATTGCAGCAAATTTTTGTGAAAGGTAAAATTCTGTCTATAGACATCAAAAAGCGGCTGCAATTTAGTAAAGTCATCATAAAGCTTCAAGAAATTAGTTGTTTTGCTGTAAAATGATAATGAGCGACAATGCCCATTTCGGGGAATGGGCAATGCTACAGATTAATGTTGTAAGTTTTTTGGGAGCGGAAATGAAAGAGCTAGCCACAGTGGATATGCGATTCTAACAGGATGGCTTTACAGAACTTGTAAAACAATGACCATTTTGAGGAAAATGTTTTCTGAATTACCTTTAATAACGGGGATCTGGCATACCCGCCTAGATTACTAAATTGGACATTGCCAGACTTCTTGTGGGGCTACTTCAAAAATCTAGTGTTTGTGCACAAGCCTGAGACTCTGCAACCCCTAAAGGGTCAATGTATGGGAAGAAATAGCCAATATACCACATAAAATGTAGGGGAAAGCTATACTATCCTTGACACGGCGAACAAATAGAGTAGAGTACGCAACCCAAATGACATATTACAAAGCTGGGTGGATCAGTATTTTTAATAATAATCACTAAAGAATTACAAATAACGGTTCTTATAATTAGACATAGTTTCAACTGACATAAAATAATTTGTTAAGGTTCTGATACAAACAGAATCTTTGACGAATTCAAAAAGTATGGCATTTATGCGTAGTACCATATAAAATAACATGAAAAGAAGTAATAGGAACAATAATAACAGCGAACAAATGAAGTAATAAATCATAAACTATCAAGCATCGGGCAGGCAACAGCAACCTTTGCCTCGCTCAAATGGTGCATATGGAAAAGAACAAATATTACCATCAAAACAAAAGTACGCTTATACCGAACGCTGATCCTTCCCATCCTTTTTCATGGATCGGAAACGTGGACATTGCTCAAGCCGGACCTTGACAAGCTCAAGGTCTTCCAAATGCGATGCTTGAAGCAGATTCGCGGTATCTTCCTCCGCAACCGCCTTCGAAACAAAACAATTAGGGGAAGATGTGATCAAAAAACAGTGATAGGAGGAGAAATACAAAAACGTCGACTACGATGGTTCGGACATGTCTGCCAAATGGATAATAACTGTTTCCCATGTAAACTTTTTTGCCGAGACCGTCCGGCAGACTGGAGAATTCAGCTATCGGCACCGAAGAAAACCTGGCTAAAGAATATCGAGGTGACTTAAAGAATCAATGATTATTGGTTATTGATGCCCGAGATGTCGCCAAAAATCGTCAAGAATGGAAACGAATCGTGAATGGAGTTTGAGATCCAGCGGCACCGACAGGGTCGTCCCGCCCTGACCACCAGCTAACGGACCAAAGAAGAAGAAGCACAAATATATTGAAAAATATCATACTTTTTAAACAAGATCTTTTTGACAGAAATACTGGTGTCTCTGATCCTATGTCAATTATTATTAAAACATTAATCCAGGCGGACTTGTAATTGGTAATTTGGGTTACATACTCTACTCTATTTGTTCGCTGCTCCGATTAAAGGGCTGGTAATTTTGCTAATATTATTTTTAACAAATTTCCAAAGTCCAAGTAAATATTTATGCACAATTTGTTGAAAACCCCTAACCACACAAATATTTAACAACCACTCAATACGTATTTAATATTTAATAATTTATTATTTGTGTGGTTAGGGGTTTTCAAGGAATTGTGTCTGATTCAAACCACAGGCTGCGGCTGGGTTAGTAAATATTTATGATCTACAAAACCAGTTTTCTGAATACCCTCACAATTATAAAAACACGTAGAGAACTTAATTTTGTGCCACCTGCTATCTAGATTAGTGCTTCTCGACCTTCTAGTAGCCTAAAATGTTTTAGAAAAAAACTATAATTAACTGTAAGTTGCGAAACAGTGACCTCAATAAAGCACCATGCATATTTTTGAGAATTTGCATAAATAGTGTTAGTAAAGGTTCAAAATCACATTTTGGACCTGCCTGCCAAATTTTGTCACAAAATTCAAAACTTGACTCACTGACTTTTTAAAACCAGCTAATATGTTATATTGACTTGCAAAAATAAATTTCTAAATTAAAACTTTCATGTGTATTAGTACTTGAAATTACCAATTCTTGAAATTCTCCTGAAAGTTCATTGTTTTCTTGATGCGGAAAGGTATTTAAGAAATAAAATAAATCACGTTGTGGGAACAACATAAAGGAAGCAGGATTTACATGCTGCTAAAAATAAATAATTTTGAATGGAATAAAGCAAATTGCGTAGTCATTTATGAATCAGGGCCATCAATTTGATCATAAGGTGTGTACTATAAGATATAGTTTTTAAAAAAATATCTTGTTTTGAAATTTTTAAATTTTAATACAGTAAAATCCGGTTATAGCAATATAGAAGAGACCGGTAAAATTTGGTCATTATAGCCGAAGGTCGCTGTAACTGATGAGTGCAAAATAATTTAAGTCTTGCAACATAATATATAATGTAACTTGGTACCCGCAGACCTCTTGGCCACGGGGGGCCCTGAGCCTAGTTTTCGTATTCTTTCATTTAATAAATGCAAGCAGGAAAATCTCTTCCTATTTTTATTTTTATCATATTGGAATGCTCAAGCAAAAGGCAAAGTAGTTTTGAATTGCCGGCCTTTAAAACAAACCTGATTTGTAATAATATTGGGCATAGGGTAATTAAAGTGTCAAATTTTCTGCAGTCGTAACGCTGATTTGAGTTGACTTAATACCGCCCGTATTTTAAAAAAATCTATAATTTAACATGATTATTAAATGTTGCATTTATGGATTGTTTTAGCGCCTTACTACATTAAATAATACATTAAACTAAAAAATCTAGCTTATGCTGGAATGCCATACGCATCAGCAATGTCAACAACGTCCAGTGATTCCCCGTTCTTTGTGCCTAAAATTTTATTTGGGTCCGTTGTTCGATCGTCGTTATAACCGAAGAAAAATTCACTGAATAGCAAATTTTCGTCTCAATTTCCGGATTCGTCATTACTAGCAAGGTTGCTATATCTGTTTTTTTAGATTAGTATATATGGGATTCCAAACAAATGGCCACAATTCCGTCGTTATGTGTGACTTATCGCTATAAGCGGTGTCGTTATAAACGGCTTTTACTGTATTTGTTTGTTTTATGAATTTGTTCAATGTTCTTGAACACTAAACATTTATCTTATTATAGTTTCTAACGACTTATGGTTTAATATTCTGTAGATTAAATTTATTAATTATGTTTCCTTGAGGATTTTTGGATTTGAATTTATTATTGTAAATTTTTTTGTTGAAGTAAAATATCCATTTTGAACTCTTGTGTTTGGTGCATTTTTGGTGTTATTTTTATATTATACAATTATAATTATTTCTTAAGCATGGGTCACATGATCATTTTTTTGCATCAAATTTGCTTGTCAAACACTTTCCGTGACGTCATACAACAATGTTTGATTCTCTCTATCAAACAGAGTGGTCACACCATAAAACTTGTTGTGCAACTATTAGAATCAGCTGTTATTATGAGGTTATGGTTTGCTGTAAAGGCACGAATTGTTAACGTTTATTTTTGTTTCAAAATGGAAGAGCAAGTGATTATCCTGTAGTTAGTAGGTTTAAGTCTAGCGTTGTGTAATAAGAAACAGCGAAATTCTCGAAAAGTGTGGGCCCGTAAGTGGTTACAACGACGTGGCCAAGAACGGGGGGTGTTATCAATGGTACACACATAATTGAAATGTGAAGATGGTGGTAGTTTTAAAAATTATTTGAGGATGGATGAAAGAGCGTTTACAAAACTTTTAAATATAGTCACCAACACAATTTCAAAAACCGACACGAATATGAGACAAAGCTTCATTCCGTGCTAGCTTGTTATGATAGCTGGGGTCTTTTACGAAATACGAGACCTCCTCTTGTTGATAGGCGTCTATTAGGGCCGACACTTGTTCACGCGTCCAAGACATGGCTATTTTTGAAGTAAAATTGCGTTCTTAACCTAAGAATCCTGAACCGTGAAATGCCACTTTCACGCACTGCGCAGAATCGCGTGAAAAAGTTGCACCGAAATAGAGCCCGTCCTATTTTTTAGAAATGTTTGACAACTATGAGGCTGACGTCATGAAATACGTCATCATTCGTGTATGACAAGCAAATTTGATGAAAAAAATGATCGTGTGACCCATGCTTTAGCAAATATGAAAGTTTGCTGGTATTTTTAATTAATATTTTATACACGCATGCTGGAGATCTAGGCGTTTATAACCATGATAGGGCCATGTTATGGGCCATGTTTCAGATACTAACTTTTTTTTTTAATTTAACTCCAAGGCAATTTACAATCTGTCCAAGGGACATTAAGCAAATGAGATAACACTGTTAATAACATAATCAAAAACATATCATGTAGGCAGGTCATCCAGTGATTCCTACCTTTACAACTATGTCTTATCTAAGACTTGATTGCTGCTACAGGAACCTACTTGCTATGTCCGCGGGTTTGAATCGCTTAAGTCTACGAGTGTCATTTGATTCGTCGAGAAGTCTACGCGCTAGTTGATTTGGGTGCACTGATAATTTAGCACTGTATGTCTCACTGAGTTGTTTGGCTACCTCTTTAACTGTGGGTATTTGTAGGTCTCTTCTTAGTGTCACATTGGTCACAAACCATGGGGCGTTGGTAACTTGACGTAGAACTTTAGATTGGAATTTTTCTATTATTTCTATGTTAGAATTTGCAGCAGAGCCCCATAGCTGGAGTCCGTAACTCCATATAGGCTTTAATATTGCTTTATACACGAGCAATTTATTTTCAAGTGTGAGTTGCGACTTTCTTCCGATTATCCAGTACAATTGCTCTAATTTGATGTTTAGTTGCTTCTTTTTTGTTTCAATGTGAGGCCTCCATGTTAGCCTTCTGCCCAGGGTTATACCTAAGTATTTAGCTTTTGTTTCTTGGGGTATAGCTTGTTCGTTGAGGTAGATTGGTGGACAGGTTGATCTTTTCGTGGTAAAAGTTACATGTACAGATTTCTGTTCATTGATCCTGATCCTCCAAGTTTTGATCCATTTCTCGATTACGTTAATATTTTCTTGAACAAGATTAGATGCAATTGCAGGATCTCTGTGTGATGCAATCACCGTAGTGTCGTCAGCAAAGGTTGCTACCGCTGTTCCTTGTAGAACTGGGAGATCAGCAGTAAAGATCAGATACAAGATTGGCCCTAGTGTGCTTCCTTGCGGGACTCCTGAGTGCCAAACCTTATCAAAGGCTTTTGACACATCGAGAAATACAGCTGAGCAGTATCTGCCTTCTTCAATATCAGTATTTATGTGACGTACTACTCGGTGTACTTGTTCAGTGGTTCCATGCTGTTCTCTGAATCCGAACTGATGCTCAGGAATTAGTTGTTTTTGCTCAAGTAATGGTTTAAGTCTTTTAAGCAGGAGTTTTTCGAAGACTTTCGATATTGTTGGCAGGAAACTGATTGGCCTGTACGATTCTACGCTTTCAGGATCTTTGCCAGGTTTTGCTATAAGTATGATTTGTGCAATTTTCCAGGAAACTGGAAAGTAATTTAATCTTAAGGTTGCGTTGAAGAGTGCCGTTATGTCTCGAATTATGTTTTCTGGGAGTTCCTTGAGTACCTTGTCTGTGATATGATCGCACCCTGGAGCTTTTTTGCTATTGAGATCTGTGTCGATTATTTGTTGGATTTCGTGGATCTTGAATTTTTTTAGTGGGAGTTCCATTTACAATGGCGAATCTAAGAACGTATGGATTTGTTCTTCCTCATTTTTAGTGATTACTCTCGGGAATGGGGTAAAAGTTTTTTCAAGATGTTTAGCAAATACTTCTGCCTTTTCTATATTTGATCTAGCCCATTTGCCGTTTTCTAGTTTGATTGGAAAGTTATGCTGTCGGGGACGTTTGATGTTTCTCGTCACCTTCCAAAGAGAATAATTGGTATCTTTGGTTGCTGAAAGTTCGTGCAGATAATTTTGAATGAGTGCATTTTTTTCTTCTTTTAGTAATATTTTTAATTCTTTTGTTGCCTTGTTGTACCTGGTTTTTTGTCTTGAGGCGATTTCGTTTTATGCCATTGTTTTCTTAATTTCCGTTTTTCTAGGATTTTTTCTTTAGCTGTGTCAGAACATGATCGTTGTTGCAGTTTGTTGTCCATTTCTGGTGTTGCTGACCATACAGCCTCCTGAATAGTCTGGGTTAACAAGTCAACAGCTAGGTCTAGTTCTTCCTGGCTTTTAAGTGAGAATTTTAGGTGGTTATTGCTTATTATATGGTTAAATAGAGTGCAGTCTGTTTTACTATTGTGTAGCGTACTTGATCTCGCTTTTTGCACCATGTTAGCATTCAGTGTAGCAATTATGGGGGAATGGTCGGAAGAGAGGTCGAAGCATGATTGTATGCTTAGGTGTGTTTGCTATACTAACATAGCATAAGAAAAACTTAAAATTTTGGGGTTTTTAGCAAATATGTAAATTATAATTAACATTGAAAAAAATAAATAAGTGCAAAAAAGTAAAACAATTCCACGGTTTGGGTCTAATAGCCCAAAAACCCCTACCGTTTGGAAACAGTTTCAGCTAAAAATTTAAAAAAAAAAAACTATAAAAACAGATGTACATTAATAGTAGGAAGGTACAAGGAAGGATTGTGAGTAATGAAAAAATTTAATGAGTCTATAACCTGCGGCGATATCAATTGGTGTTGTGCTTCCTACTGTAACAGTATGAATATAGATTATAAAATGTTATGCATATTTTGATTTTTTTGTTCATGTCTATTTGTCTATAACGCAGTATGTACTTTTCAATAAACATAAAACTGTGGTTGGTTTTTCTATACATTATTAATACTTGAATTTGTTAACAGACAAAAACGTATACGCAGTATTGTGAAAAACTGGAATCCAGATATACAAGGTGATATTACCCTGGAAACGGTTTGTCCTCCACCAATTAACCGTCGCAATGTTGCTCTCGCTTTCAGTGACCTTCTAAGTAAGTATACTAATGGATCATTACAAGTATATTAGATATTCTAATCATAAGATTAATGTTTTACGATCAAAATACATAATAAAGTAAACTACTGAATAGATTTTGCATTATTTTGTTTTTGCTTTAAATTTTAGCTATGCAGAAAATGGGATATGTTGTGTTGAAAAATAAACCTGATTCGTTGGAACTGGGAGTTATAGAAAAAGGCAATAAAATTAAAAAAAGAATAGTGTAATTTTAAAAGTACCTAGTTAAGTGTTTTTTAAAGATATTTCTACAAAAATAGCAATTGTTTTAGATCTCATTATTTCAGTAATAATAAGTTTTATTTGTTTTTATAGTAAATATTGTATTTATGTTAGTAGTGTAGTATGTCATGCGTAGTACTAATAAAAATACGAGGACTTGTCATTTAGCTTGTAAGTTAATCCACATTTTAAAATGTATGTAACATGCACAAACATATTATATGTAGGTTTCATTTGTTTTGTACTGCAACATTATTTTTAGGGTAGTGTATCTGTTCAATGTTTTATGTATATTTAAACAAATAGTTTAGTTTTCTTTGAGCAAAGAGTATCAACTATATACTCTTTGCTTTAAGTAAGATCTGTTTAATAGAAAAATTTCTTGAAATATTCAGTTGTTAATAAATTAATGTAATGTTAAATATTTTTTTACTTACTCGACGTGTAGATTCTCTCTGTCTTAATATAGGCTGAGAGGCTGTTACTACCACACTAAATGCGGTTTTATAAGCCATCTTCGGCCATGGTCTGAGCAGGTGGCTAGCCTACCCTGTTGATTCAAGAAAGAATGCTCGTCACATAGGTCACGACCACCAAAGGTGTAGTTTTGGTGGCTGGAGAGAGTACGCTGTATTTTCTGGTCCTTTGCGTTCTACTTGATTTAAAACTATTTTTGAGTATAAAAAAATATAATTTCAATATTTTGTTGAGAGCAGTTATCTAGTCACCGAACACTGAACACTTATAAATTTATAACTGCATGAAAAGATCGTATGAAGTGTGGCTCTAGCTGAGCCTTATACTATACAAATAACAGAAGCCACATTTAACTGAAAAAGAAAGGAAATAAAAGTAAATGAAAGATTATTTTCACTTATGAACACCTGATGCTAGAAATGCTAAAAAAATAAAATAAACAAAAAGTAAGTAAGTAAGCGTTCTAATACTTAGCCTTTAACGAAAAAAATCAAATATCCACTACTCGAGTTACTTTAAAGTATATTTTTTATTGAATTTTTTTCCATCGATCGACATACAATCAATTTCTCAACAAAAATTCTATAAAGTTCTTTGTGAAATTGAAAACTTCCAAGTAAAAAATAACGTTTAAACCCATTAAAATCAAGGAACCATAGAACAACAAAAAATTACAATAATGAAGCCGGGCGTCCAGATCATCTAAAAATGTTGGCACAATCATAGTTAGTTGGTTACGTTATTGTAATTTTAAAATAAATTATTGTCCTATTGGAAAATCCATAGCAGAAGATGCTCAGACTAACATCTATTGCACTCTGTGGTAACTTTATATGTTAAAGACATTCTCTAAGAAACTTTAGCTTCAAATGTCTGTATCTTTGATGTTAAAACGTCGTCTCGAGGTTATTGTAGCTTCCGGAATTTTGTATTTATACCTAGGAGAATGTTTTGCGGTGCATGGAGGAATTAGGAATGTTAATTAGCACAATTTACAACTCCCGGGAGGCAGTTCTAGCAATTCTTTGATGTCTGATAATTATATCAGAAGGATATGTGGTGCCGAATGGAAAATACATATCAGAAGATGCTCAGGCTAATGTCTATTCCACTCTGTGGTAACTTTATTTGTTAAAGACACTCTCTAAAAAACTTTAACATCAAATTTCTGTATCTTTGATTTTAAAACGTCGCCTAGAGGTTATTGTAGCATCCCGGAATAATTTTATCAGATACATATGTACACAATGTAAAAGAAATTTCTAGTTTGTCAATAAATGTAAAAATTAACAGAATGTGGCCTGTATGTAGTACCAAAAACAACTTTGTTAGATTTTAATTTTACTGAAAACCGTAACTGTTCAATATTCAAATTTGTCCCAATAATTTTGTAACTTAAGCCATCTTGGCGTATTATACTATAGTAGTTTGAAATAAAAATAGCATTACTGGTTGTATGTGAAGTCAGATATGTTTCTGATAAAAATAGTATATCATACTCCGGGCCAATGTTTCAAATATAATTTATTTTTGGCAAAAGTAACCAGAAATTTAAATGCCCTACTTGAAAAAGATTCCAGTTTTTACTGCTACCCATAAGTTTGCGTTTTCAAAACAGAGACAAAAATACAAATATCAAATATAAATGATTTATCCCTATTAAACTGTTACAAGGTGAATGGAACAATTAGAGATGTTAATATGCTCAATTTACAACTCCCGGGAAGCAGTTCTAGCAATTCTTTGATGTCTGGTAATTATATCAGAAGGATATGTGATTCCGAATGGAAAATACATATCAGAAGATGTTCAGGCTAATGTCGATTTCACTCTGTGGTAGCTTTATGTATCTTTGATGTTAAAACGTCGTCTAGAGGTTATTGTAGTGTCCCGGATTTTGCATTTATACCTAGAAAAATGCTTCGGGGTACATGGAGCAATTAGGGATGTTAATTTGCACAATTTACAACTCCCGGGAAGCAGTATTAGCAATTATTCTATGTCTGCCAATTATATCAGAAGGATATGAAATGGAGAATGGAAAATCTATACCAGTCTATTGCACTCTGTGGTATCTATGTGCTAAAAACACTCTAAGAAACTTTAGCTTTAAAGTTCTGTATCTTTGATGTTAAAATGTCGTGTAGAAGTTATTGTAGCGTCCTGGAATTCGTATTTATACCTAGGAAATTTGTTACACGGTGAATGGAGCAATTAGAGGTGTTAATATGCACAATTTACAACTCTCGGGAATCAGCAATTCTTTGTTGTCTGGTACCTAATTATACCGAAAGGATCCCAGGAAACATGTTATATCATGACGCTATGCAACACAAAAGTAACAATGTTAACTGTGACATAACAAATATGGATTTAATATTATATAAATTTTTTTGTATTGCTGCTATATAACTTGTTTCACTGCCAAAATTTTGTCCAAAGTTGTATAGAAACGTGATCAGCTGTATGACGCAAAACTGAAATATAGGCTGGATTGCAGTGTTTTTCCAAACCTTTGTGCTTCTGTTTTTCGCTTTACGATAGAAAACTATATGTAAATCAAAAATTAGTATTTACAGGACTCACAACAAGTTTGATATGATATGATTTTCTCCAAATAAAACAAAAATACACGTAAAGGTTGGGTTAGGGTTAGGTTTCTATGCGAAATCGCATATAACGTGGAATAATTCTGTTGATGTGGTTTGTTCATTAGACGACCTGCCTGTAATTTTTAATTAAATAAAACCAAATTAAACTGAAAATGTTATGCTATCCATAGCATACCTAAGCGTCTATCCAAGATACATGCCAAGAATAAGGTGATCATTTTTTTTAAATATAAAACCAGGACATAAATAAGAAAACGAGAAATAGTGCCGCAACCAAACATTTTTTTGGGGTGCATACTCCAGTTTACAAAAATCTGGTGTGATACACGCACACAACTTCCTTTTACAGTGATCTCATAATTAACCAAATATTTGATTTTAAATTTTTAAGCATTTGTTAAAAATTTTAAAAAATTACAAATTTTACAAAAACGGTACACAATAGAGCGTTAGTTCAAGAAACAAATTTTCTCTAGAATTTTAAGCTGAATTCATATTTAAAATAGGAGTTAATAGAAAAATCTGGTGTGATACACTCACACAACTTTCTTTTGCAGTGATCTTATAATTAACCAAAATTGTGATTTTGAATTTTTAAGCATTTGTCAAAAAATTTCGAAAATTACAAATTCTACAAAAACGGTACAAAATAGAGCGTTAGTTCAAGAGACAAATTTTCTCTAAAATTTTAAGCTGAATTTAAAAATGTATTAAGATCCCCGGTGTTCTATTTAAAATAGGAATTAATTAAAAATTAAAAAAAAAAACCCATTTTAGAAATATTCAACTAGAAAATAATTTATTTCACATCAATAAAAATTAATAATGTAATAAAAATTTAAAGTTTGAAAAAAATCGTTGGAGCCGTTTTTGAAAAAATCGAAAAAAAACTGAAAAATCACAAGAGTAAACACCTACTTCCGGTTATGCGATTTTCTTAAAACGCTTGCTGTTTTATCTACATAGTACACAAAACTTATATATAACGTTTCAACGCTATAGCTGTTTTCGTTTTTGAGATATTCTGTGCACAGACCGACAGACAGACCAATGAACAAAATAATGTTTTTTGGGTTTAGGGGACTCGAAGACGTAAAGATCTGTTGAAAACTCAATTTCTAATTTTTGGGGTGAATCCAATACTTCCTTTTTTGGTAAAAGGAAGTAAAAATTGAATAAACATTTATATTAATAGTAATTTGTGGTGTATTAATCAACAAAATGTTAATAAATTGAAAAAATGTTACGTGTATTTATTTGTATTACTACCGGGTGACCATAAATGGTTGTGATTTTTTTCTTAGGTTGGCACAGTTTATGTTGGTGGCACTGTAACTTTACCTATGTCAAATTCTAGGTTAGCAGGTTAGGTTTTGCGTCAGTTTGTGTCAAAACACTCGAGATATAAAACATATTTTGCGACAAAAAATTAAATATGGGATGTGGTTAGATTGGTGTAATTGTATAATACGTAGGATTTTGGAATCCAAGTAATAAAGAAACAAGTGTAGTAGTTTAACAAAATGGTTTTAATAAAGAAAGATACATTAGGCACCTACTTAATCTACATTTCTAATTTTACTTCTTATATTTTTGTGAATAATGGATTGATTTTAATAATAATTCCTGAATGTTTTGATAAAAAAGACGATTATTTATTTACTTATTTATTTACTTATTAGGGATATAACAGGACAAACCCAATACAATATCAACTTATTCATTAATATAAAACTAAATGCAGCATTATTTTTAATGTGAAAACTAAAGAAACTGTCCAACCCAGAAAAATATACATGGTAAAGGCTGAAATAAACACATTAATATAAAATTATATAATTACTAATTTAGTAATTTAGTTTATCCAGAAAGCACCCTGGAATATAGCATTTCTCTTAATTTCAGGAAGGTCAAATAAAATTTTTTTTGATATTGTGACGATCCTGCTGCCGGTCATTGCCCCGGAATTATGACACAGTGCCCCGATTTTCTGGAGTCTCGAGAAACGACCTTGCAACCTTGGACCCCAGGTGCAGAGGCGTGACGTCAGCGCCCTTGGAGCCCGGTGCGATGGGTGTGTCATGCGGTTCCCAGAAAGGTCGAGCGAAGTCTGGATGGATCTAGACGGAAATGATCCGCGAATATAAATACACGGCCGTCGGAGTTCTGATCAGTTCACTTTAGACTCGAAGCGCGCGTGATATAAACGAACCCTAGTGAAATAAATAACAGATAAATCAAACCACATAAATCATTAATGTTAAACGCGTAAATAGCCACATAAATAATTGATGTTTAATCCAGCGCATGTAAATAAATAATGTATAGTTGTTAGAAATAGTTCGTTAGTTTAAGTAATCTGTGTGTTTGTAAATAATCATAATTAATAGTTGTAAATAAATGTTTAATACAAGAAGCGTCGTATAATTTTTAAATAGCCCGAACGTTAAAAACGTAACAATATAATAAATAATTTTTGTTTTTGTGTTTCGAAACCAGTACATTTCGTGTACTGGTTACATGTCACAACTAATACGGACCAAGAACCAAAAAACCAGTACCGTACTGGTAAAACCAGTACGAATGGTCACCTTAGTCAAGAATGAGTGTTTTTTTCAGCCAGTTCAGCTTCCATTAGCTTTGTCATGGCTAGGTTCACTTGTAACTTAAATGTACATTTGATTTAGACACTGTGGGTTTATATACTATGGTTTTAGACACTATTGTTACTATTGCACATTAGTTTCTTTATACACTATCTAGTTTTCAATGTCATAAATATCTTGTGGTAACTTGCGTTTTAAACGTGTATGTATGTTTTTCGTGCACAAATTATACTGCCGAAACTATAGAAATCGTTCTTTTCCGAAAGTTTTTTATGTGAGGTCATCAAAATACAGATTCCTTAAACCAAAGAGCATATAACGTGTTATATGTTCTTCGCTTAAACAGATAACTTGGTGACGTCATTTTTATAAAACTGTGAGCTGTCATACTAACAAAATCATGTTGATAATAGCTATTTATGCAACAAGTGCTAAAAGTTGACGTTTATGCACGAGACATGTTATGAAACTCAGCCTTCGGCTTCGTTTCATAATTTTCATGTCTCGTGCATAAACTACTTTTAGCACTCGTTGCATACAATAGTTTATCTACGACCTTAATTTTACAGTTATTAATCCATAAGTATCGATTTAACAAAGGTTTGCATCTACGACACTTCCAATTTATGTCATAATAAACAGTAGGCCATGCCGCGCGGACAAATGTTTGCGAATGACAGTAGTCAAGGTCAGTTACGAAATGTAATTATTAATACTCCACATCTGACTGTATTCATTACATAACGCTTTAATTATTTCAAAAACATTTTACCTGTAACGCAAGAAGCAACTAGAATAACTTTACAACTTCACTTCCAGTTCGAAATTGTAGTTTTATAACCTCACTTCCCTTTTAGCACATGGGCTAAAAGTAAACAGCTGATTTTTTTAACCACGGTAAACTATAAAACGTCACTTTTAGTGAAACAAGCTAGTGCTAAAAGGCCTACTTTTAGTGGCGGTCGTAGATAAAACTGTTTATAATTTTTTTAGTGGGATAGTGGCTTTAAAAATGTCTCAGCCACATTTTATAGCATTTTAAAAGAAAAGGCAAGTTTTTGTTGGAATATGTTATTAAGTAAAAGTAAAAGCCAACATTTAAAGGAAACACTGTAGCACTGATACATTCATAAAGGGCTACCAAATGAACAACAAAAAATGAAAATTGAGCTAAATATAAATTGCACCTGGCTTCGGCCTCAAAAGGTTTATATGAGAAAGTGTGATTAATCATTGTTTTAAACAAATTATCATTGCATTGTTGTAATATTACAGAGAATAAAATGCCAAATACTATGTAATTTCAGAAGCAGTATGCACGACCGCATCATTAAAAGAAAACCAATTTGAAAGCATAGGAAGTGAGTGGTTTCGATTTGTAAAACAGCGCTTTGCCCGTGAGTTAACAACGGAAACGTAATTTTGTATTTAATAATTTTTATTGTTATAAGTGTAATGTAGCAGTGCAATAGTTTTGTAGTGAAATAAAATATTAATGTAATAAATGTGCTTCTGTTTTTCCACCCTATTGTTTTAGTTTGTACAGCAATGTTAAGTATAGGATGATTTCAGTCTGAGCATCGTCATTGAGATCGTGCTTAGTTTATAAAATATACAGGTTTAGCTTAATATTTGGCAAAGTTGTATATCTAACCATCTATGAATAATTTTCAAGAATGAAAGAGGTTTTCAGGTTGCATACTTACATCAAACATCGCTCACATAATAAGCAGAATGTCAACCATGTGGCTCAAACTTGAATCACTCTATACTTTACAGGACTACAATATCCTGTTGATAAATAATTGACAATAACAAGGATATATCAGTATTATAACTCTTATTAGTAATAAATTAACATGCACTATGCATACATATTACAGTTATAAATCTGTAATAATAATAATAATAATAATAATAATAGTTGTTTTTATTTGAAAATAAACAGATATATAAAAAACCATATACAAATTAAAATATTTGCAAAATCTCAAGGTCCAGATCAGTACAACTGTTTTTCGTCTGAACCTTGCAAATATAAATTAAATTTTTAAGTTTAAGTAATACACATGACAAACACAAAATACAAATACAAGCCCGTCGTTTCCAAATACATTTCAAGTCCGAGCAATTCTTGCAAACTCACAATTTTTGTTTTATTAAAAAGTGGTAAATTTAAAAAGTTCGTTAATTTAGGTCACTCATGTTTCTTGAGATTTTAGATACAAATTAAATAACTTTATTCGAAATTGTTTAACAGAAAGGGTTTTGAATGATAATGGTAACGCATTATATACTTTACTGATATTGAATGTAAACGATCTTTCAATCAAAGCGGTTCGGTGTTGAGGTGGCGTAATTAAACCTCTAAACCTCAAATTTAAACTATGCACGTCCGTCCTGAAAGTTATTTTATTATAGAGATACGGTGGGGTTTTACAAAGTATTAATTTATGATAAAAACATGCAGTTTGTAATAAGCATCTATTTTTCATATTAAGCCACTTTGTTTCCTGCAACTTATATGAAATGTGCTCATATTTACGTATACCGTGAATGTACCTCAAACATAAATTTTGCACCCTTTGCAATCTATTTCTGGTATCAACATCTAAGCAAGGACCTATAATTTCAGAGCAATATGAAAACTGGGATAATACAAGAGAATCGCAGAGCATTTTTTCTGAATCTTATTTAAATAAGATCTGTGTGGATATAACAATTTTAAATTTAAATACGCTTTCTGAATACATTTTTTTATATGAGGCCGATATCTAAAAGTATTGTCAATTATCAATCCTAAATTTTTTGCTTGTGTAGTTATTGGAATTTCAATATCATTAATAGCTATACGTAACAAATTTTGAATATTCAATAAATTAGATGTTCTGCCAAATAAAATAGCACACGATTTTGATGGATTTAATTTTAGTCCGTGATGTACAGATGTTTTATAGAGTTCATTTAAATCATACGTAACCCCTCTTACGGCAGAGTCAAAATCCGATGGTTGAAATGAATAATAAAGCTGAGTATCATCGGCATACATGTGCATCTTACAATAGGTAGCAGATTTATAGAAATTTGATGTATAAATGGTATACAACAAGGGTCCTAAAATCGACCCCTGAGGCACGCCCTTTTCAATGTTACGTAAGGATGAATTATGTTCATTAATTTTAACACTTTGTGATCTATTACTGAAATAATGTTTAATTAAATCAATTGCATTTGACGAGAACCCTATAAAGTGCAATATTAAAAGTAATAATTCCTGATTAATAGTGTCAAATGCCTTACTGTAATCCAATAGAACCAAAATTGTTAACTTTCCGTTATCTGTAGCCTCGAGTATGTCGTCTGTTACATTTGCAATTGCAGTAGTGCAGCTATAACATTTACGAAAACCTGACTGAAATTCCGGTAGCAAATTGAATGTATTTAGAAAATATCTGATTTGTTTATTCATAATTTCTTCAATTATTTTAGAGAAAGTAGGCAAGATACTAATCGGCCTAAGGCAGCGTTTTCCAAACTGGGAGGCGCGCCTCCCTAGGGAGGCGCGGACTAGTCTAAAGGGAGCCGCGAAAATTAGTCACAGTGAACAATTTTCCAAATTACTGCTAAAGTTTTCTATGTAAAAAATGAGAGAATAAATGAAAAAATACCATCGTGCTTTATCGCGCATAGTTCAACTAAACATTTCGTAACTTGTGTTGTGTTTCTATTGTTATTGACGTGATTGCCCACTGATCATAATAGTAAGTAATTTAATAGTTTTATTTTTTTAGAATAATATAATATTATTCCTAATATTTCTAGACAAATGGATAAGTTTTTGATAGGATATAAGCGAAAATCCACTAATAATGAAGATTCTGATGTTGGCACAAGTAGTGGGAATACAAGCCACAAGGAACAGGAAGGAAGAACTCCCAAGACAAGGAAATACGACTTATCCTATTTATCGTTCGGATTTACTAATATTATTAACGATAATGTGGAAAAACCAATGTGTTTGTTGTGTTCAAAAGTTTTGGCTGCTGATAGTATGAGACCCGGCAAATTGAAACGGCACCTTGAAACTATTCATTCTGAATACGTTGGTAAGCCCCAAGAATTTTTTCAGAGAAAATTGGATGAGTTATCTAAAAACAAGCAAAATTTCAAAAAAATGTTCATATTCCATCAAATGCATTACTAGCATCATACCTAGTGTCGTACAGAATCGCGCAATGTAAAAAATCCCACACAATAGCAGAAACCTTAGTTTTGCCAGCAGCTATTGATATGGTCAAAACAATGTTTGGCCAATCTTATGCGAATCAGCTGCGACAAATACCGCTTGCTGATAATACAATTGGCAGAAGAATTGATGATATATCTGAAGATCTTTGTGACCAATTAGTTTCTCGAATGCGTACTTCAAAATTCGCCATACAAGAAGATGAAGCTACTGATGTAGCTAAAGACGCACATTTAATTGCATATGTTCGATATGTTGACGATACTAATATAATTGAAGATATCTTATTTTGCAAACCAATTCCTGACAGAGCCACATCCAATGAAATTTTCAAAATAATAGACAGATTTTTTAATGAGAACGACATAATGTGGAATAATTGCATTGGGCTCTGTACTGACGGTGCACAATCAATGGCGGGACACAAAACTGGTCTTCAAACACTAGTTAAAATGAAAACACCTGAGGTTCTCTGGACGCACTGCATGCTCCACAGAGCAGCTCTCGTATCAAAAACTATAAGCGAGGAACTTAACAATGTTTTTGCAAAAGTAACGAAAGTTATAAATTACATAAAAAACAGTCCATTAAAAGCAAGGTTGTTCGCAAAACTGTGTAAAGATATGCGAGCTAATTACACGTCACTTCTGTACTATTGTGAACTGCGCTGGCTATCTCGTGCAAAAGTGATTCAAAGGGTACTTGAACTCAAAGAAGAAATTGCTATGTTTCTCGATGAAAATCATAATGAAGACGGCAATATGTTTAGGGATGATAATTTTATTGTTAAACTTACATATTTGGTTGACATTTTTCAAAATTTAGTGTTCTTAATAAATCAATGCAAAAAGACAAAGTGAAAGCATTTATTAAAAAAGTGGAGCTATGGAAATCAAATTTGCAAAAAAATAAGATTGACATGTTTCCACGTTTAAATTTATGGGCCCGAGATAACATAGAAGCAAACAAAAATTTCTTTGTGGAACACTTGAATGGTTTGTTGCTTCAATTTTCGAATTATTTTGGTGATCTTGATTTTACAAAGTTTGCGTGGATACAGAATCCATTTATCGACGAAGAAGATGATGAATTTGGATTGACAAGTATTGAAAAAGAAAAATTGATTGAATTATCTTGTGATACTACATTAAAACATAAATTTCAGACTGTATCTCTGGTTCAATTCTGGTTGAATCTTCATACAGAATACAACACTTTGTCAAACAAAGCTTTGAAAGTACTGCTGCCGTTCGCAACATCATATTTATGCGAAACGGGATTTTCTGCCTTGGCTGCAATGAAATCCAAATATCGAGCTCGTTTAGGTGTAGAAAAAGAGCTACGAGTAGCTATATCGTTACAAACACCAAGATTTGATAAACCTTGTGCTAATAGACAAGCACATCCATCTCATTAAAAACAATAATAAAATATCGTTTTCCATTAGTTTGTATGAATAAATTTTATAAGAGTAAAAATGTTTGTGTTTTTATTTTATGAAATCTTCGGGGGGGGGGGGGGGCGCCAAATGATTAAATATTTATAAGGAGGCGTAGTAACATCAAGTTTGGAAACCACTGGCCTAAGGTCTGAGTAATGCCCAGGTTCGTTTAATTTCGGCAATGTAATAACAAGGGCATGCTTCCAACTATCAGGGTACACATTATACTTCAAGCAAAAATTTATAATATGAGTTAAAGGTTGAAGTATAAATGGACAGCAATACATAATCATTTTAATATTTAGACCGTCAACGCCCATAGCATTACTTTTAATCTCATATAGTATTCTGCCCACTTCCTCTTCTGTTATTGTTTCGAAATTAAATTCCGGAATATTATTGATACGCGTCAAATAATAGTTTTTGATTTCATCGCTAATATTCGGTATG
This sequence comes from Agriotes lineatus, assembly GCA_940337035.1. Classification (NCBI taxonomy): domain Eukaryota; kingdom Metazoa; phylum Arthropoda; class Insecta; order Coleoptera; family Elateridae; genus Agriotes; species Agriotes lineatus. Next base: position 61,224,293 of record OW679202.1, read on the forward strand.
CTGTCTATGAAAAAATTGTTAATATTCTCATGATTACATAGCTGACCAGGAATTTCTGTATTTTGAGATTTTTGTAAATTGAGTAAGTGAAGGTCTTTCCAATTTTGTTTTATACTGCAGTTTTTAGTTTTGTACACAAAGTATGCCCTTTTTTCGTTTACTATACTGGTACTAGTAAAATTTCTAAGAGTTTTGTAATGTTCCCAGTGCGCTGGATTTTTAGATTTCAAATATTTACGTTTAGCAGCATCCCTCATCTCATCATTAGTTTAATATTATTCGTTATCCACGGAGCAATTTTTTTTGTAATTTTAACTGTTTTCCACGGAGCATGTACATCAAATAAACTGTTTAAGCTATTATTAAGGACAGAAACTTTATTGTTAATATTTTGAGTTGCAAACAAATATAGATCATTTCTAAATTTATTAATGTCAAAATATTTGAAATCGCGATATGTTTTTATTATCGGTATCTGTTTAGGTGATTTTACAGCAAGAGCACAATAAACTATTTCGTGATCAGATTCAATATTAACTTCAACACCAGATGACCTGACAATGAGTGTCACTACATAGATAACATCTATTAGGGATGCAGATTGCTCTGTGATTCTCGTTGGTTCAGAGATTAGTTGTTTCAGATTATGACATTCAAGAAATTCGTTAAAGTATAATACGGATGCGTCAGATTTCGAAAATAAGTTAAATTACATCACCCAGGCAAAAAATTCTATCAGACACAGACGTACATAGAGTAAACGACCTTCTCTATCCTTACGAACGACATTGTAATTTTGAATTGATATGTGGGAGTTATCTATATTGCTCGAAAGCCAGGTTTCTGATAATGCTAGTATGTCGTAATTATCAATGATATTTCCAATGTAATTCATTTTTGGTATCAACGACCTTATATAATATAAATAATAATATAAATGTTACAGTTATACCTGCACTGTTACAGATATATAACACAATTTTGTAGTTGTTACACTGGAGTTATAATACCCTGATTGGAAAATTGAACTTACATGCAACAACCTTGTAATAACCTGGTAATGTTACAATGTCATATTGGAAAGAAACCAATGTTATAGAGAGTATATGTCAACTTTATTTAACTGCGTTTGCTGGGATATGTAGGCCTAATGGCGAATGGAATACCCCTTTGAATATAAAACAACAGAAGCAGCATTTACCAAATGAGTTTGCGTCGAATGGAGTTGCATATGGCGGATAGTTGTTTCCGTTTGACAGTGGCGTACTGTCTGTAAGGATATATTATGGGTTTATTTATCAAAGATCAAAATTTTATGTAATTCTACAGATTTATACCGAGTGCTTATAAATGCTTTTCATCAAATTATCTTTGAAATATTTGTTGTACGAATAATATGTTGGTAACACTGTAAGTCTATGTCAAATTCGAGGTTAACAGGTAGGTTTTCCGTCAGTCTGTGTCAAACTGACGCAAAACCTAACCTACTAACCTCGAATTTGACATAGACCTACACTGCCACCACATATTATTTATACAACAAAAATTTCAAAGGAAACTTGATAGAAAAGCATTTATAATCACCCGGTATATTAATGCCTAGACAAGCTATTAGGTTATCTTATTGGAATGTACATAAATAAATTAAATAAATTATTATTTATTATTATTATATTATAATTGTTTTGCTGAGTTTAAAATTGTCGTTATTTGTATTAAACAAATTTTAATAAAATAATAAAATGTAAATTAATTCACATGAACATTAATTTAACGAGTTTTTGCTACAATCGCAAAATTTATATGGTGATGAAAGTAAAACAAGTTGGAGTTTTAACAAATTCATTTATTTTATTTTTTTTAAATGCATTTATTTATTTCCAACAGACAGGAAGCCCATTTACAGAAAATCTACAATTTTATATTTAGAACTAACTCAAACATAATTTCTATTATACAGTTGAAGACTAACCTAAGAATACGATAAACTTACAATATAAAACAAATGCTTAGAAAACATTTCAAGTCACTGTGGAATATGTCAATTTGATTATTAATAAGATTGTATGCCGAAGTACTTGCAAAAAGTGGTGAATTTTATAGGATTTGTCCTAGGACTAAGACTAAGACTCCTTCCTATTGTCTATATTCAAAAAAATATCCATACCAGAAGATACTCACACCAACGTCAATTGCTTTCGGTGGTGTCTTTATGTGTTAAAACGCTCTCTAGAAACTTTAGCTTCAAACTTCTGTATCATTGATGTTAAAACGTCATCTAGAGGTTATTGCAGCGTCACGGATTTTGCATTTATACCTAGGAATATGTTTCACGTACATCGGGAAATTAGGGCTGTTTAATATGAACAGTTTACAACTCCCAGGAAGCATTTCTAGCAATTCTTCAATATCTGGTAATTATATCAGAAGGCTTTATGTAATGCCGAATGAAAAATAAATATGAGAAGATGTTCGGGCTAATGTCTAGTGCAGTCTGTGGTAACTTTATGTGTTAAAAACCCTCTCTAAGAAAACTTAAACTTCAAGGTTCTGTGTCTTTGGTGTTAAAACGTCATCTAAAGGTTATTGTAACGTCCGTGTTTTGTATGCATACCTAGTAGAAAATTGATACAAGGTGCATGAGGCAATGAGAGCTGTTAATACGCACAATTTACAACTCCCGGGAAACAGTTCTAGCAATTCTTCGATATATGCTAATTATACCAGAAGGATATGTAATGGCGAATGTAAAAATCCATACCCGAATATGTTCAGGCTAACTTCTATTGCTATGGTAACTTTATGTGCTAAGAACACTCTAAGAAGCTTTAAATGTCAGAGTTCTATATCTTTGATGTTAAAATGTCATCTAGAAGTTATTGTAGCGTCCTGGAATTTGTATTTCTTTCAAGCAAATTGTAGGCGCTGCATAGGGCAATTAGGTCTTTTAATATCTTCAATTCACTGTTCCTTAGAAGCAGCTCTAGCATTTCTTCCATGTCTAATAATTATTACAGGATATGTATGGCGTTTGGAAAATCCATCGCAGAAGGTGCTCAGGCAAACGTCTATTCCCACACTGTGGCACTTTTTGTGCTAAAACCGCTCTCTAAGAAACATTAACTTTAAAGTTCTGTATCTTTTATGTTCAAACATCGTCTAGATGTTATTGTAGCGTCCTGGAACTTGTATTTATTCTTAGGAAATTGTACACGTACTGTTTGAGGCTTTCGCGGTTACTCGAATTATTCTCCTAGCATAGAATTTCGGCTTAGACCGCGTAGTATTTGTATATGAACACCCAGCATTTTCTGGCTTAATGTGCCTTGCACCTTGTGATGTCGAGCAACGAAACGTTAGTGAATATGGATGCACAAACAGCAAAACGGCCAAATCTGCCTAAGTATCCTCGTCTCAAGATACTCAAACAACACGAGCCACCAAAGAGCATGGCCATCGCGCGGGTTTTTGCTCGACATCACAAGTGCAAGGCACATTAAGCCAGAAAATGCTGGGTGTTCATATACAAATACTACTCGGTGTAAGCCGAAATTCTATGCTAAGGAGAAATTGTACACGTCAATTAGGGCTGTTAATATCTTCAATTGACAGCTCCCGAGAAGAAGTTCTAGCAATTCCTCCATGCTTAGAAATTATAACAGAAGGATATGTAATGCGAATGGAAAATCCATCTCAGAAGGTGCACAGGCGAACGTCGATTGCACTCCGTGCTAACTCTTTGTTCTAATAAAGCTTTCCAAGAAACATTAACTTCAATGTTCTGTAACCGTTATGTTCAAACATCGTCTAGATGTTATTGTAGCGTCCTGGAACTTGTATTTATTCTTAGGAAATTGTACACGTCAATTAGGGCTGTTAATATCTTCAATTGACAGCTCCCGAGAAGAAGTTCTAGCAATTCCTCCATGCTTAGAAATTATAACAGAAGGATATGTAATGCGAATGGAAAATCCATCTCAGAAGGTGCACAGGCGAACGTCTATTGCACTCTGTGCTAACTCTTTGTTCTAAAAAGCTTTCAAAAAAACATTACTTCAATGTTCTGTAACCGTTATGTTCAAACATCGTCTAGATGTTATTGTAGCGTCCTGGAACTTGTATTTATTCTTAGGAAATTGTACACGTCAATTAGGGCTGTTAATATCTTCAATTGACAGTTTCCGAGAAGAACTTCTAGCAATTCTTCCATGCTTAGGAATTATAACAGAATAATGTGTAATGGCCAATGGAAAATCCATCGCTGAGGATGCACAGGCGAACGTCTATTGCACTCTGTGCTAACTCTTTGTTCTAAAAAGCTTTCCAAAAAACATTAACTTCAATGTTCTGTAACCGGTTATGTTCAAACATCGTCTAGATGTTATTGTAGCGTCCCGCAATTTGTCTTTCTTCCTAGCAAATTGTACATACGTCATGGAGAAATTAGGGTTGTTAATATCTTCAATTAACCGCTCCCGATAAGAAGTTCTAGCAATTCTTCCATGCTTAGGAATTATAACAGAAGAATATGTCCTGGACGAACCTCTATTGTACTCTATGGTAACTTTCTGTTCTAAACAACTTCTCCAAAAAACATTAACTTTAATGTTCTGTATCCTTTATGTTCAAAACGTCGTCTAGAGTTTATTGTAGAGTCCTGGAATTTGTACTTATTTCTAGAAAATTGTACACGCTGCATGGGAAAATTAGGGTTGTTAATATCTTCAATTCACAGCTCCGAGAACTTCTAGCAGTTCTTCCATGCTTAGGAATTATAACAGAAGGATATGTAATGGCCAATGGAAAATCCATCGCAGAAAGTGCCCAGGCGAATGTCGATTGCACTCTGAGGTAACTCTAAAAAGCTCTCCAAGAAACATTAACTTTAAAGATCTGTATATTTTATTCTAAAGCGTCGTCTAGAGATTATTTAAGTGTCTCGGAATTTGTATTTATACCTAGGAAATTGCACACTCGGCGAAGCAGTTTGTTACACGATAAATTGTTCATTACGACCCCATGGGATGCTCGTAGCAGTGCTCGCCCCTGCACGTACCCCACAGCCCAAATGCTTCGGCCAGAACTCGGTCGCGAGGGGGGTTCACAGGTTTAGGGTGCGTTTCGGGGCGAAATGCCACGACGGGGTTTCGATATTGGGTTTTTAAGACAAAGTTAAGGGGCGCCACGACCTTTGGGAGATGTTAAGATTGATAGATAACTGACAACCGGTTAACAGTCGAAAACCAATCGCAGTAGCATTGCGTTGCACTCCACGGGGTGCTCCACGGCACTGGCTTTTACACCTACCTTTTTGTTGTCCTTTCTCCAGTTACTTAGGCCCTGTACAAAGGAATACATACACAACGCAGCAAGTAACTCAATTCTTGTCAGTCACAATAATACACAGATACTCGAAATGAAAAGCAATACGCAAATTAAAAATGGGTACTCTATTACCATACTCGTTACAGGCCCGAAGGCAAGGGTTCCGGTAACAAATGCTACAAATTGGGGTTAGTAAACAAGTACAACACAATAAGGGCTTGAAGGCCAAGGGAGCGGCACATCCGCTAAAAATAATGGTCACCTAGGTCCCGGAATACGCTTATTTAATTCGCCAAAT
>OW679202.1:61230015-61467288 GCA_940337035.1 Agriotes lineatus
AAAACATAGCCTTCGTTTAAATCCAAACAAGTCGTCGGTCATGGTCTTTGGGAGTCGGGGTGCTAGGGACGCTGTTCTGCCCGAGGTTAAGATCTTACTCGAAAACCAACTTTTGATGGTATCTGATGAGACTAGAAATCTTGGAATTATTTTGGATACACGAATGAGTTTCAAATCACATATAACAAAGTTACTTCAAAAATCTTACTCAACTTTAAAACTACTTTACGGCAATAGACACATTTTAGATCAAAAACTCAAAATTTCATTATGCGACTCGTTAATATTATCTAACTTTAATTTTTGTGATGTGCTTTACCATCCATGTTTAGATAGTATGGACTCTGCGCGTATCCAACGAATGCAGAACTCTTGCCTGCGCTTTGTTTTTGGAATCAGAAGGAGAGAGAGAATCTCCCATACGCTTGCTTTGGCTCGTTGGCTGCGCATGTCGGATAGACGATATTTGCATTCTGTAAGCTTTTTTCACCGGATAATCACCACCAAAACTCCGCCATATCTTTATAATAAGATAACCTTTCGCACTGATGTCCATAACTTAAACCTACGTCTCCGGGGACAATTAACAATTCCTCGTCACAGACTACAATTTTTCAAACGTTCCTTCTCATATAACATTGTTAATCTGTATAATAATGTACCTGCTATTTTAAAGAGTTCACCTTCCTTGTTGTCGTTTAAACGGCGAGTTAAATCCTTTTTATCAGGCTAGTGAGGGAATCTGCGTGTATGTACTGCTTCTGCATTTAATGTGTGTTTGTTGGCCATAGTCTAAGCGCGTGCTTCTTTTTTTTGTCTCTTTTCTTCTGCAGGGTGTGCTGGACATTTTGAGTGCACTTAATTTTTGTTTCATTGTTTTGAGAAATGTTTGCAGGACTGGTGGGAGAACAGCTGGTTGCCTTTTGTGACCAAGCTGAACCAGTTCTTTTTGCCTACTAACATGTGGTTTTGTTAAGGAATATGTTTTTTTTTATTATTTTTATTATTGCATTGTTCTTATATTTACTTACATACATGTACAATATATATATATATACAGTGTGTCCAAGATAAGGAGGGCCAGTATGGGGATCTCGGTAATGGTAAGAGATACAAATTTGGTTAAATGGAAAGAAAGTTGCGCAATTAAAGGACTAAAAAAATGACGTCTAGAAATCCTTGATATGATTTTTCGTTTTTGAATTATCTCAAAAAAACCGAATTTTTGGATTTTATTTTTTATTTTTTTCTGGCGTTAATATTAAAGTTAGAGCGAAACTGATTAAACTTCTTTATAGCAACTTTTAGTGGACTTAATGATTACATTATCAATTTTTTTATCCGACGTTTCGTCTTCGAGAAACCATCATCAACTTCATTTTTTTAAATACGGTCCTGGCTTTTTGATGCCAAATTTGCAAAGCCCTTGTTACTCTGAATTCAACAATGTACCACATATTATGATTTAATTACGTTTCGAGCTTTTTTCTGATCATCATCAGAAAATTTTTTAGATACGGACCTGCATTTCTCATAATTTTGTAAAAATAAGTTCATACAGTAAGATAGGCGTTTTTAGATGGCGTTAAAATATTAAAATGCACATCATAATGTCATAATTCTGATACATTAATTTAATAAGCAACCAATAACTATTAACAATAAACAACAAATAAATGAACAAAAGATAGGCAGAAAGAATAAGAAAACGAGCCTTGAAACAATGTAATAGGTATTTAACGTTTTGAAATAGAAGAAGAACTTAGAAGATTGGTTGTTGAAGCCTTTCAAAGTATAACGCCAGTATTGCTGAATAATGTTTTAGATTCTACAGTTAGGTGTTATTTATGCATGGAAAATTATGGCAACCTTTTTGAATACCTTCTGTAAATTTAATACCTATTAAATGGTGTCGATGTTCGTTTTGTTATTCTTTCTGTCTATCTTTTGTTCATTTATTTGTTGTTTATTGTTAATAGTTATTGGTTGCTTATTAAATTAATGTATCAGAATTATGACATTATGATGTGCATTTTAATATTTTAACGCCATCTAAAAACGCCTATCTTACTGTATGAACTTATTTTTACAAAATTATGAGAAATGCAGGTCCGTATCTAAAAAATTTTCTGATGATGATCAGAAAAAAGCTCGAAACGTAATTAAATCATAATATGTGGTACATTGCTGAATTGAGAGTAACAAGGGCTTTGCAAATTTGGCATCAAAAAGCCAGGACCGTATTTAAAAAAATGAAGTTGATGATGGTTTCTCAAAGACGAAACGTCGGATAAAAAAATTGATAACGTAATCATTAAGTCCACTAAAAGTTGCTATAAAGAAGTTTAATCAGTTTCGCTCTAACTTTAATATTAACGCCAGAAAAAAATAAAAAATAAAATCCAAAAATTCAGTTTTTTTGAAATAATTCAAAAACGAAAAATCATATCAAGGATTTCTAGACGTCATTTTTTTAGTCCTTTAATTGCGCAACTTTCTTCCCATTTAACCAAATTTGTATCTCTTACCATTACCGAGATCCCCATACTGGCCCTCCTTATCTTGGACACACTGTATATATATTTAGTTAAATAATTCAACAGCTGTTAGGCAATAAATGAATTTTTATTTTATTTTTTTTTATTATATCACTGTGAGCTCCTATAGAACTGATATGAGATCAAGTAAAGAGATATGTACAAGACAGAAACAAAAGTTTTAAATTTGCAGATGTGAAAGATCTTTCTTATGACACTATTAAAACTATTACTCCAGAAATATGGTCGAATTGTGTACAACATGTGATTGAGGATGCAGTTGAACCGAATCATAAATATTAATACAGTACCACCTCGCTAATCCGTACCTCCCGTAATCCGGAATTCCCAGTAATTCGGATCCAATTGCAACAGCAATTATGTACCTTATAGTCCAAATGTTGACTGATTCATTAATCTGGATCCACTTGAGCGCACAAAATGCATTCTATACTTCGGACTGCGCTGCGTATTTTGTTACCATAGTTCGGATTATTTTCAAGGCGTATGAAATTATTCCTAGAAGGCTTTGTTTAGTTTTAATTTTTGCATCGTTTGATGTTTTGGTTAATGTAAACTTCCTTCAAAACACGGTCATACCCCTATCGCTAACGGCAATTTATTCAATTTCAGTCTGCTGTTTAAGTAATACGAACGTAAACGGTCATATAAAACGTTGTCGTTTAACCAAAAACCCTATATAATAGACCAACTAATGTAATGCGTTTGGTTAATGGTGTATAAAGTATATCTTTATTATATACTTAAAAATTTTACTATTTTGGATTGATTCCAATAATCCGATAATTCGAATTACTACGTGCATTAAGTAGTCCGGATCAGCGAGACGGTACTGTAATGGCGACAGCAGTTCAGATGAATTACTGCCTAAATAACAAGCTTTTACTTTTTAAATTTTAAGAAAAGAAAATTCTAAATTTCAAGATTATTTAGCAAGCATTTTCAAAAAACAATCAAAATTACGTATGATTATGGTTCCTTATATAGTATAATACATTTACAGTGTTTCCTCCTTCCAGCAGGTTATGTTAGGGCAACATTTTTGTTGGTACGTACAGTTTGACTTCTATCACAATTCATGCATACAACCTAATAAAAACATACAACAGCCTACCTGGAGGAGAAGTACGTTTCATGGTTTTTGTAATTATTTTAATATCTTTTCTGTATACTGTTTATTGTAAATTTTCATACGGAAAATACAACTAATTATTATTATTAAAGCATATTTTAATTTTGCCGCATACGCAGTAACAATACCATTATATTCGTATGACTATCATTGTAAACTGGAAATTTATTTTCTACATTGAAGTTGCACACCTGTGCACTAAGCGTTGAAGATTTCATGTGAATTTGAGTTGACACACTGACTCGGCCCGGCAAATATAGTATATAAAGTTACAATGAAGGACACCCCTATCCTTAAATAAACTACCTCTTCTGAACTTTATATTGACTTTTTTAAGGTCATCTAATATACCATAAAAAGTATTCTACATATGCCAAATTACACCAAGTTTGCTGTATGTGCAATATTTTAATTACATAAAATTAATGCTTTTTTATTACCCTTTTAAGGGCTGTGACTTCCTTAAGATGTATTTCCGAATCTACATTTAGAGAAACTTTTTGCATTGTTTTAATATGTAGTATCATCCCCTGTAAAGTACGGCAGCCTATTTTCTGGACACTCTGTATTTAGTAATTTTGCTTTTTTTAAATTAAGAGTATTGCTGGTTAAATAATAGTAGAAATCCCAAAATAAACTAATTACGAGGAGCGTTCAAATATGAATTATAATTTGGATTGCGCTCAAAAAGACAAAGACATTCACAGAAGTTGTATACATTAATTAATGCTTTGGAACAAGTCCTAACTTCATGCAGTTGTTAAGTCGTCACAATTTATTTTCATTCAATTGGCAAGCATAAGTGAAGTGGGAGTGCATTCAAGTATCCAACAACGCATTATTAGTAAGTTTCTTACCAAAGAAGGTCTCAGACCATCAGAAATTTATGTACGCGTTAAAAGACAGTTTGGTGCGCACTTAGTATCAGACAAACTTTTATAAAAGAAGTAAAGCGTTTAAAGGTAGCAGCAAACGTGTCGAGAATGAACCGTATTCTCGGCGTCCAAAAGCATCGACAACAGAAGAGAATGCTGACAGAGTAAAATGCACTTATTTGAAACTATCGTCGAATTACAGTGAAGGATATTCCTTCTGCTCTAAATATCAATAAGGATAGCTTGGAAAAAACGCTAGTTCTCTGTCTGCTTCTTACAGGATAATGCTCGACCCCATTTTGCTTTTCATACACTGACCACGATTCAAAAATTGAAATGGACCATGTTGCCCCAGTTATCATACATTTCGAACCTTGCTGCATCAGATTTTTATTTGTATTGACCCTTAAAAAAATTTTTAGGAGAAAAATACATCTTTGTAATAAAGAAGTCATCGAAATTGTTCGGAAATGGGTGTGTCAGCAGCCAAAAGAATTTTTTTCTAGTGGAATACAGAAACTTCTAGATAGATGGCACAAGTTTATTCAAAGAGAGGGAGACTGAGTAGAAAAATGACATGACATACATGACATACAGTCCTTGTGTTTGTTTTTGAATAAATATTAAATTATAATTTATATTTGAACGCTCCTCGTATATGTATACTCACCAAGAAGAATAGTTGCTTGCCGTAGATAGATTTTAGCCATTCCATTAGTAAGTCGTGATGCCAAACTCAAAGACAGACGCAGGCGAGGTCGGGTTGATGTGGTCATAACCATTTCAAGAATTTCATTGCTATAATATTGTATTAAATCATTACTACTAATAATTAGTTGTAGCTACAAAACCCTTATTTATGTAAACTATAAGAATTCAGGTATCTGCAGGTGAATCGCTGCAGAAAATATAAAAGATACACACATAAATGCACCGATTATGTGTAAAAGCCAATACAAACTCTTTAATGAACATGTTAAAAATATTGAAACCCATTTTACGTACCACAACTTCATAATATTGCAGTCAACAATCTGCTTTTTACTTGTATATCGAATGCCTCTCGTCGCTGCAATCCAAGCGACAGAAAATCTTCCACCACGTTGCGGGCATAATAATTCGACAGCAAAAAACATGGTTAACTAACCTAAACTGTTATTAATTTAAATTAGAACTGTTACATACTTTCATATTCAAGTAAAAGGGCTGCATCAAACGTTACAAAGGTTTGAGAACTAAAAAATTTATCAGTGCCACCGTGAATAAAATTTCTGAAGAAAAGTGGTGTATTTACCTATATTATAAACCAAACTTTTTAAAATACGGATTTTAAACAAAAAATATGTGTTTACACATATAGTAACTTACCTGAATTTTAAATTGCAGATCAAAGTAGCTATCGAAGTATTATAGAAAGCTATAGTAATGACTAGAACTTTCGAACTTCTTGCAAACTAAATGGCTGGATCCACAATTGAAATTGTTAAAACAATCAAGGCCCGGTTTAAAACAAACTATCTTAGCATTTGGGCTCTGATAAACTGGCCAATTGTAGCTTCCATAGCTGCTTTATCTCTTCATTCCCTCTTCGTTGCCATCCTTCTTAAAATCTCTCTCTCCCACATCTCTATTGTAATTTCTTCTACTTTATTCACCACCCATGTTTCACTACCATATTTATGTGAAAATAGGTCTTAATACTGTTTTATAAATTTGTAGTTTTGCACTTTGCGACACATTTTTTGCTTTTACCAACTCACTTAGGCCCCACAATGCTCCCTTGACTAATTGGATTTTATTTCTTTGCATTCGTTTCCTTGTGCTGTTAACTCTTACTGTTTTAGCTGAGTATGCTATTGTTGTGGCCATCAGTTTTATTAGCTTATCTGGAATATGCAACTCCATTACTGCATACCGGGTTTTTTAATCTATGCTGTAATATGCTTGTGAAAAGTTTATAAAAATGATATAGATATCAATTTAATGTGTAAAATGTTGGTTTTTTTAGTCCATATGATCCACTACCGACGTCGAAATAGTAAATAAAATATGAGAAATAAGCAGTAACGTACGTTATTGTTTTACAATTTTTTTAATTGGTGGGGTGACAAGAAACATCAACATATTCTACAGGAGTTGGTTAAAAGCATTAGTTCCACAATTTCTCGATTAAAAAAAACATAATACAAGGGTTGCGCTGAAAATTGTTAGTTATTAAAAGACCGTTGCATTTTTTAACAAAAAATCTTTATTGTTTTTCAAAATATTCTCCATTCAGACTAATACACTTGTGCATTCTTTGAAACCACTTTTTAAAACATTTTGAAAATTCATTTTCTGAAAGGTCCTCAAAAATTCTTTGAAATTCTGTAACTGCTGCATCTGCGCTGGAAAATCTTTTACCTCGCATAATTTTTTTAACAGTTGAAAACAAAAAAAAGTCGCACGGCGCCAGATCTGGGCTATACGGAGGATGAGTTACCAATTGAACTCCCAAATCTTTAAAAAAATCCAATATCCTGGCAGCAGTGTGGGAGGATGCGTTGTCATGGTGGACTAAGATGTTACTCAAACCGGTTCTTTGGCGACCTGTCTGTAATTTTCCAAACATCTGTGGTAAAGCCACTTCGCAGTACCATTCAGAATTAACAGTTCAGCGATCTTCAAGTGAAATAACAGCAACAGGACCACTTCGACGGAAAAAAACAGCAAGCATTTTCTTATTGACGCTTCTGCCACGAATTACTTTTGTGGGCAAGTGTTCATCTTTGAATACCCAATCACTAGACTGCTGTTTAGTTTCAGGGTCGTAACTGTATGTCCAAGATTCGTCACCGGTTACAATGTATGCCACTTGCTTGGAAGCTCCTCCGTCAAGTTTTTGCAACATAAATTTACACCAGTCTACTCAATCCAGTTTTTGACTTTTTGAGAGCAAATGCGGTATCCAACGGCTTGCTAGTTTTCTTACCCCAAGATGTTTATGCAAAATGGTATTCACCGCCGAGGATACAATCTTCACTTCCTCCTGAATCTTCCTACAAGTATTATTTCGATTGCCTGAATCAAGCTTGCCACACGATCAACATTTTCTGAACAGGCAACTTCTGCAGGTCTTCCAGGTCTTGCTTCGTCTTCTAGCAGCTATCGCCCTCGTCGAAATTTGTGGAACCAATGACTAACAGCGGATGATGAAGGGACAGCATCGCCAAAAACTGCTATCAAATTTTCATGGCTTTGCTAGTATCCTAACTGTCTTTTATAGTCATAGAAAATCATAGCTCTAAAGGCAGTTCGAGGAATGCTCATTTTAACTGAATTAAAAATAAACAACTACTTAACTTACAAAATTAACTACGTTTCACAAGAAAATCGGAACGTTTGACAATTGTGGGTAACGAATGTCAACTAATGCTACATTCAATTGTTGCAATGATTTCTAGCCAATTGAGATTCCATGGCCTGCTACTAACTATTAACAGAGCATCCCTCGTACAGGGTTAGCCATGAGTGGGTTACTTTTGACCAAAAGTTGAATCCAACCCAAAATACAGAGAACGTCTATCACTTGATACAATATTTAATATGATTAATAAATTGAATCAAAGTCCCCAACTTCCTGTTTACATGTCATTGGTGGCACTGTAAGTCTATGTCAAATTCGAGTTTAGTAGGTTAGTTTTAGTGTCATTTTTGACAGAAACTGGCATCATGAGCGCTGTTATTGAGTGGTTTGACAAGGTTGGAAAAATTTTCTTCCAGGAGGCAATCGCGATGTTGGAGCACCGATGGGAAAAGTGTATTCAGCTTAGGAGGGATAACAAGTAAAGTTGTTAAAATTTGATTGTATTATTAGTAGGTCAGAGGTGGAGCATAGGGATCAACCCTCGTAATTCCACTTCTTGGAATTGCTGTTCTTCCCATGTAATTTTATAGTTTTGGTGAGTGTCATTTAGTAGCTCATGGAAATATTCATGTTAAATTTCATTTATTGTTTCGTGGTCGTAGATAGTTTTACCATGTTTGTTTTTCAGGCCTCTTACTCTTATTTTGTTAATCTTCTGCTTCTTGACATTTTTGTAGATTTTTCTTTTGTTATTGTTTATTCGGTTTAATTCAATTCCTGTTTATCCAGTTCTTCTTCTCTTTACATATTTTTGTTGCAACGCTTTTTAGCTTCTTATACCTTTGTAGTATCTTTGGAATCCTGTTTTCAAGAAATTATTTTTTGCGTTGTTCTTATTTTTTATTACTTTGTTGCATTCTTCATCATACCAATAATTTTTCTTTTTCTTCTTTTCATATCTAATAACATTCTCTATTACTTCCTTCATTATTTTTTTAATGCTTTCCCATTCCTGATTTATATCAGTGTAGGTAGGTTTGCTTTTTATTGCTTGGGTTATTTTATTTTTCAACTCTTTGTTGTACTCTTTTATTTCAAGCTTCTCTACACCCCACTTACAAATTTTATTTTTATTTCGTCTTTCAACTTCTATTCCTTGGTTCATTTTTGCAATTAGTAGAAAATGATTGGAATCTAAGTTCACTCCTCTGTATGATCTTACGTCTTGTATCCATGCTTCTCTCCTTTTCGAAACTAATACATGGTCAATCTGACTCCCTTTCTTTGGCCCTGGATGTTTCCATGTTATTTTGTGTAGATTTTTATGTTTAAATTTTTTGCTCGCTATTATCATATTTGTCCCCGATGCAAAATTACATGTGTCATGTCGATTGTCGTTAGTTCTATCATGTGTTGAATTCTTAGACGCTACTTCCGCTATATAGTCCTCTTTGCCTATCCTTGCGTTACGGTCTCCCAGTATTATAACCTTATCGTGTTTTTGTATTCTTTCTGTTATTCGTTGTAGATCTTCATAAAATTTCACTTTTTCTGCATTTTTCGCATCTTCTGTTGGTGCATATATATTTATGTATGTAGTATTAGCCATTTTTTCCTTGATTCTTAGCAGTAATATTCTTTCATGTATTGGTGTGAACTGCAAATGTTGCTTCTCATCCTCTTCGTTATGACAAACCCTGTGCCATTTGTTCCGTTTTTCTTCTCCACTGTACACAAATGTATAATTTTTTTTCTAATTTTCCCTTGTCCTTTCCACCTTATTTCCTGAATAGCACTTATATCTACTTTATATCTTATCAGTTTATTAGCAATTTCATCCATTTTTCTTGGTTACAACATCGATCTAACATTCCATGTTCCTATTCTGATGATTTATTTACTTCTTTTTTGGGTTTTGTCTTTATTTTTTGTTATTAGTTTTCCTCACCTTTCATTTTCATATTCCACTTTACACTCAGTTTCTTCTTGTCTATTCGGTTTTTCTTCACTTTGTGAATGCTTTATTTTTTGTTATCTGATACATTCTTGACTATTTTATTTCCTATTCCGGTTTTCATTTCCATATCCGTTGTGCATTTGTTCTCAGTGTCCTTCCCATTACTAACTTCTACTAGTTTTTTGGATCCTCTTTATTTCTTATTACCTCTTTGTATCTGAAATGATTTTCCTGTTCACTCCCCTCATAGACCTTTTCATTAATTATTATTTATTTATTCGACCGACAGGCCAGGCCCAATAACGGGTTGAAAATACAATTTTAGATGGTGAACACAGTTACAATACAATACATGAGTAAGAATAATTATAAGCATAGTAATTTAGCTCATCTTAGTGACAGTAGCATAACATAAATAACATAAGATAGCATATTGTGCAAATATAAACGAATACAAGTAGGGTGTTTTGGAAAAAATATTTAAAGTCAAGGATTTTAGCTTTTAAGTTCAAGGACCTCTGCTTTTAAGTTCAAGGTTAAATCGTATTTGGATGGTTACCTTGACTTAACCTTGTTCCAAACCCTTTCAAACAAGAACCTCCACGAACTGCGGGGTTGTGAGATTCATATTGGTGAAATGATGCTCGCTCGTTGGCGTAGAAGAATGTACTTGTGAAGACGGCTAAAGGAACAACGACAATGAATAAAACGAAAAAAGTGTTATAAATTCATTTTATTAAGTATAAATACATTAATTAGGAATTGTCAAGTCTAGTGCACTAATTCTTTGTAAGGCATCACTTATGTTAAGTTGATCCGCAACCAAAAATTGTTTGACCTTACACATCTTCGGAAAGACGCAATGTTCGGACCAGCGCAAATGTTCCTCTAGAGGATCATCTTCCGGTACCTATTTGTGGATACGAATTTCACAACAAAAGCACTGCACTTCATCGCTGTCTTGAAGGTAGAAAAATCCAACCCGTGCAAGCGAGGCTGTAAGTATGACACCAGTCCAGTTTTTGTAGGTCTGGATGCGGTGCTCGTATCGGCGGAGGTATGGCGGAAATACTTCGAGACACATGGTTAAATGAAAACTAGCGACTGTTACTCTGTAAGGTTGTGACACGCTTATATAGTTGGTAATACAGAATGAGAAGGGGGAATAGCTTTTCAAGGCTGACCGGGCGACTCCACTAGGATGGGAGCCTTGAGATGAAATTCCACATACATAACAGGAATGTCGTTGACTGCTTTAAATTTCAGCACGTCACCTCTTTTCAAGGTCTTTCCAGTCAACTCTGTAGCGCTAAGATGGCTATCATTCAAAATAATTGTAGGAGTTGCAGGATTTGTATTGACAGAAGATATAACAGCCTCAGCGAATTGAACTGTATAGTTTAATTTACCGGATAGTAGAATATACCAACCTTCAGGGTTAACTCCTAGACTTGTAAAGTGTATGTCCTTTTCATAGTAAAAATCTGCCAAGTTTTGGAAAAGAAACAGTTGAGAAGGAGGATCAGTGGAATGATCTGAGGGATGGCCAAGGTGATGCCTTCCAAATTTATCCAGCGGCATTATAGTTTACTCTAACGCTTCTACGCACACTCGATTCGCTTAACTGCTACTTCGTTGAAATGCTATTTCAAACTGACCAATTTCCCCCCCCCCCACTAGTTTTGGTACTCCTCCTACTTGACCGTGACCGTGGGCAACCTTGTAACTCCCTTCTACTACTACCTTCGAAAAGTAGATAAAAAAAGAGCAGGCAGGAGTAGGAATCGCAGAACATCTTCTTTCGACGCAGGACATGAAGTTGTGTATGGTATGGGGCGGAGCGGATATACCGATGAAGAGTTGCACACGAGAGAAAGATTATATGAAAATGGTGCAGAAGTATGTCAATTGTTTCTAAATAATGTGATAAATCGAAGGCTCTTTGTAAATCTGATGGAAGGTCTCGGGTTACATCATGAGCTAAGTGAAGTAAACAAATTTATAGAAGAAGAAGATTAAGCAAAAACTAAAGAAGAAACTAGAGCGAAAGAAACTAAAGAAGAAAATGTTACTAGTTAAGCTAGTATTAAAAATTTTTATATATTGTTGCACACAGTGAGAAATAAAAAATTATTTTTTGTACATAACATAACAAATAATAAAGACAAATAATAATAATAATAATAATATTACTATATTATAATATGTAATGTTTATTTGTTAGAGTTTTTTTTTTACTGAAGAAACTACTACTTATACGTACAATGCTCTGACGAGAGTGGTCAAGCAGGTGTAACTCTTCTGCGCAAGTTTTATCATGGTGAGTGGGGGGGGGGGGGGGTAGTATTACTTTGCCGTCCAGCTAGTTATCCGACCATAACTTCGTTGTGTCCTGACAAGTGTGAGTGCGCCAGTACCTTTAGCCGTTCAGCTAGTTCTCTGAGGCAACATGAAATTGGTTATCGATATTCAAGGATTCAAAACAACCGACAAGAATTTCACTCCAAAGGAATTTGCTGCTTACGATGGAACCAGTATTGCTCACCACGTGTTCAAACAACCCTTTCCTTTTGAAGCACTGTCTCAGAATTTGCAAAAGCAAGCCCGTTGGTTAATGGAAAACCATCATTGCATCGCCTGGAAGGATGGATTTACTCCTGCATACCGGGTTCCGGGCAATTCACCGATAACAGTTCACCGAAAACAATTTACCGAAAACAGTTCACCAAAAAACAATTTACCGAAAGAACAATTCACCGAAAGAACAGTTCACCTAAAATCCCTTATATTATATAAATATACCTAAAATTTTAGATATGTTATATATTATTTTGGTACTTTTGTAAAGAATATCCTTCTAACATATATTGGTGTAAACTTCCCTTCACACTTTATCAAGGCTTAGGACTTGCAGCAAATGCTGGCGTGTTTAAAAGTTTTTTTTTTATTGTTTTTTTTTTGTTTTTTTGTTTTTATAGTTTTTTTTTGTTTTTATAGTTTTTCTTTGTTTTTTTGTTTTTATAGTTTTTTTTGTTTTTATGAAGTTTGTTCAATCAATATCAATATCCCAAATTGTGGGCTGTACCGCGTAAGAATTCATTCAAATTTACAATATTGTACTCTTCAACAATTCTTAATATCCTTTCGGCACAGTCCTTGTACTTCTTGCGGGCAGGCGGGGGTTCGATTCCTGCAACATATTGCTCAACTTGGAGTTCGTGTAAACTTTGCTCCCTCTGGATGGCTTCAAAAAACTTCCAAATATTGGAGTGCTCACAGGAAATTTGCTGCTCAAAGCCTCGATGTCAGCCTTCTATAGCATTGTTCGTTTTGGGCAAGCCTAGACGTACTCCTTCTACACAGTTCCACATGTCGTGCAAAAAAAGTGATGGACGGCGGCGAACTCTTTGTGGACGCCCAACCCAGGTGTCTTCGAAATAGTCCATTACCGGTTGTGCTTCTGGGGATAAAATGTTTTCGTCACAAAGCATTTCAAATGCACGAACCACGTCTGCTGTAGGAACAAATGCTATTGCGGCTAATAACCGCATTTTCAGAGCAAAATCTGCATCTGTTTCATACCTCTGTTTAAGGCCTTCGGATTGAATCTTACGGTTTATGCATTGGGAAAAATGGAAAAAACACCCCCGATGTCTGGACTGAGGGAATTCTTCAGTAATAGCGCTTCTCATTCCAGTTTCAAAATCAGTCATAATTGATGCTGGTGTAACTCCTGGGAGAAGCTCTTTTATTTTCTGGAGTAATCGAACGTAGGTAACTCTGGTTTTGTCCGGTAGCAAAGCGTAGATTAGAGGAATAGCTACATTACTTTTTAACCCATGTAGTGTATAAAGCTGACAGAACAGGTGCGGTACAGTTTTGAACGTACCATCTGCGTACCAGTGGTCAGCCTGAGCTAGAAGTTGGAGATTTCTCCTCGTACAAAACATCAATATCCGGTCTTCATCAAGTCCTGAATCGAACATCAAAAAGTCTTCCCCGTTTCTTGTTATTTTATATTCTTGGGGAAAAACAATGTCGCTGCGCCGAATAGGCAATGCTGGGGCAACCTCATCCCTGGTTCGTATTTTGCGTATTGTTTTTTTCATGCTGCTTACCTTCCCAAGCCTACTTGCTGCTGCCTGGCTGACTCCATTTGATACAACATTTGATATTATGTAATGTGTTGCATCTCGAGTTCTTCTGGCGTCATCGCGTATGGTGGTCATCACTTGCATTTTTTCTACATGCGCAGCATCAGCTAGATGATTATGTGTTCCACTTCTTTTAATAACACTGTCATCCACTGTTATCATGCGTGCAGCACACTTAACTTTGTGGTAACTTTCACACTTCCAATATATCTTTGAATCAACTTTTCTATCAGTATAGAAGAAGTGACCTTCGTCAAACAACAAACGTTTGCCTTTTTCACTGGTTATGTATTCGAGAGCCATTTCGAACTTCACTCTAGCAAAATTTTCTATAAACTAAACTCAATTAGGGAAATACTTATTTATTTATTTATTAGTAATACAACTTAATGACAATAATCTACTTTCTAATGAAAAGTAAATGTGAAGCAATTAGGGAAATATGTTTGGAATCCTCTTTTAGTGATTTAAACTTTCAGTAATACAACTTAATCTACTTTTATAATATAAAGTAATACGAGTTAATGATAATTACTAATGGCCCTCATTAACTTGAACGATTAGTTTTTAACGACCTTATAAGGTTTCTAAATTTTTGTGTGTCGAAAACATATCAAGAATTGTTGGAGACTACAATAACGACAACATACCTTAGAAAAATGGATTTTAGGTGAATTGTTCTTTCGGTGAATTGTTCCTTCAGTAAATTGTTTTTCGGTGAACTGTTTTCGGTAAAATGTTTTCGGTAAACTGTTTTCGGTGAATTGCCCTAGATCCCTGCATACCTGTTCCCCACCATATTGCTGCGCCTTCTGCTGGACGCTGAACTGATTTATGTCAAAGGGAGAGAAAAGGCTGAGTTTCTGAAACGCTACACCGCAACACCAATCATTGAAATTGCGGAGCAACCACCACTCAGTCCAACACAACCCCTTTGCATGTATCATGCTAAAACTTGTTGCTATTGTGCTTTGTCTAATGTTTACCATATATATAATCATTACTTAATGGAATTATAAAACATTTAAATTTTATTGTGTTTTTTTATTTACAAACAATATATAATCTAACAATGTACAATCTAATGATCTACAAAGGCTGAATATCGTTCTACGTATACTTTATCCCTATGTTTTGAGCTGAAGACGTTTCTCAATACCTCTTCCACATTAAGGATCCTCTGCTTGAACCTCATTTTATCCATAGCTTCTTGTTGCCAGACTCCTCTCCGAGCTTCTTTATACGCATACGCCCACGTATACAGATTGTACATCTGATTCTTCGAGTCGTCAAACTGCACACTCTTCTTCATTTTCCTTCTTTTCACAAATTTGTTCGTTCAGACCGATACTAGTCAACAGCCGCACCGTTTTGTACATTTTTCCTTTTTGGTGGGAGGACGTTCTAGAGTTTGACTTTGAAATCAAGGTCGAGTGGTGGGAGGTGTTAGAGTTCGTCCTTGAAAATGATGTGATCTTGAAAATCACCTTAGCCTTCAACAATGACCTTAAACTCAAGGTCAAATCAAAATAAACAAAATAAACCATTTAAAAATTATATTTATTTAAATGTTACAGGTGATCAATGTTTGAAATATATCTCCAGAAGAGCGAGCCATATCCACTCCTAACTTGAAGTGTGAACATGCTGGTTGGTGTAGAGTTAATCTTCGTTGTAGATTTACACGGTAGATCGAATACTGAGACACGTTTTTCCAGCATTTCAGCAAAGGGATGCTTTGGGTGGTAGTCCACATCCAGCGTCAGCGATGTATTTCCTTCTCTAGCAAAATATTTTAAAATGTTTTTTTCCAAATTGGCAATCAGTCGTTTCCGTTTTTCTTGTTGATTTTGGCTATCGCCAGCCATAGCACTCACTACATACGCGTCAAATTCCAAGTCTAAATTTCTGAATCCCAAGGAATTTCTCACTATTTTATCTAAATTGTTTTTTGCATCTTCAAACCAGAAAGCACAGCACAACTTTACAGCGTGCTTTAATGTGATTTTATGTGAAGAATCGTCACTTGTAGTCTGATCCATTAGTTTATACGTAAACGAATAGTGTGCGAATTTGACGTAAGTTATAAAACAACTAACGAGACCATGATAATGCACAACCTTTTATACTTTCGATTATCCCGAAGGTCATCGCCGTTTTTCATTAAATAGTTTAATGGTCTAATGGTATGACGCCTGGGAAGCATTATATGCATTAAAGGGAATTCTAGCCACTGCGCCTCAGGAGATCTGGGTTCGAATCCTAGTCTAGTCAATTTTTTAATATTATATTTTTTTAATTATCAGAAAGTAGACGGCAGTAGGAGTACAATGTAAAAAAAAGACCTGCTTCGGAGTATTACAATTGCTTTACTGCTTTTGTCAGAGCGTTGTACGTAAAAACCCGATCATGAAGAACGAAACAATACGCGGTTGTGTTGGCTAGCACGTTTGCGGAAGTTTTAAATTCAACTCGAAAAACTACAGCGTTCGCGTGGAGGTAGTCCTTTTGATGGGAGCAGTCAATTACAACAATGGGTGCTTTGTCGAGAAACTCATTGGGCGTGAACCAAGGCTCGTCAGTCTTGTTATAATAGGACGATTGAAACTTGGAGTACATTTCGTATAATGTGGCCTAATGATTCAGACCATAATTGTTATTTAAATTATCGTAGGGGAAACGTTCGGTGTTGAGATAAACTCTAAAATTTGTAAGATTAATTTTGTCGAAATGACTATTGTCCTTAGAAATGAGCCCCGAACGTTCCGTTTGAAAACCTACGATGACATATCTGGGGGTTTGTAATTTGGTGGTTGTTGCAATGGCATGAGAATGTTGAGTCACGGCATTAACGCCTGGTATGATATGAAGTTGCCAGCTGCGAAACGCTACTTGTGTGTCGATATTTTTGTCAATGTATTTGGTTAGAGATAATTCTTGAGCAAGACCTGGAGTAACATGTGGAACTTTCCAATACAGCTTGTCAATCGTAACTTTAGCAGTCTCTCCTATGGTAGCACTAAATACGGCGTCGGCATCGGTATTGCTGCGAATCAGGACAAGCTCTTGTCGGATGTTAAGTATGACTTTTCCATAATCTTCGGCAAAGCCTAGCAGCATTCTCAACGGTATGCAGGCACTGAAGTTGCCCTGTGCATCGGTAATGTGAGTATTGGCGGCGTACAACCAACCAGAATTTTGAAGCTTTTTAACATCATCAGAACTGTAGGACACATATCCCTTAAGAGTAGATGTAATACCAGGTTTGGTAACAGAATCGACAACGACACCATTGATTTCGTATCGGATTTGGCTAAATAAGTGAACCAACCCATTGTTAAGAAATTTAGCCGTCGTAACTTCACCGGTTGCTTTCCGTAATTTTCCCTCCATGTATAGATACCTCAAACCTGGTAGAGTTGACATATCTTCAGGAATTGGAATTCGAATTTCATCGTTATAGTCGAAACGGTTTGTATACTGTTGATGGGTGTGCAACTGATTGCTAACGATAAAACCCAACGATCGCAAGAAGTCTCTGTTTGCCTTTGTTAACTGCTCGGCGGACGAAGCTGAACTGATTTTACAAGGCTGTGGACAACGTCTCTTATACGAACTGGGTTGGACATGGTAGGGTGAAGGGTGGAATCGAAAACCCATTATAACTTCCTTAAATGCAATGTTACCGTAACGGTTTCCTTACTAAAACTGACGGGGGTATCAGTCTGGTCCAGTATTTTAACAGTTAGGTTAGTGATCTGTCTCGTGCTGATCGGTAGGTAAATGACAGGGTTAGATTTTTCCACTATTTTGTACCCAGGCGGCACTATGGGGAAGAATTAATGAACGATGTGACCAGGCTTACCATTTTTATAGGAACCGACAGAGATATTGCAGTGGATAGGGATGGAGTTAATGTTCAAAATTTTCGTAACATGTTCACATGCACGCCACATATTCGCATAATAAATTTTGCTGTCAAATCCCAACATGTCTCGGATAGTATTGTCACATGTAAAGTCGATTGGAACGTTCGATTTTATTTCGGTTTTTAAGATGCTGTTGTTTCCGCGTAGCACCACCCGCCCATTACTTCCGCTAGACTCAAGTTGGTTATGCAGAAAGTCGGCAATGTCCGTAATTTCGTATGCACCTTCAGGTATAGTAATATGAGGTAGTCCGACGAGATGAAATTCATTGTTGGGAGGTCTAATGTTAGCAATAGTATTGTAGGTTTCGAAACTTAACAAAACATATTCGCTACCGTCGTCTAAGAAAATAGGGGGGTCAAAATTCGCAGTAAAGATTGATGAATCACCTGTCAGAGTGAATATACTAGACATGATAAAGCGCAACACTTAAACTGCCGAAAAAAGCGGTTTCGCAAAGTTATATAGGAATTTGAGACACAGGTGACCGCATGTGTATGACATGAGTCGTTGATATCTATTAGAATTATACGTGATCGTGTTATTGCCACCATCGCTACGAAAGTATTTCACTAATTCGGTTGGAGGTTGTAAGCGACCGATGCTATCGAAATACAGAACAAAGGTATCCACTTTTACGTAAGCCGTCCAATGCGTGCTAGATCCTACATCATCGTCCAAGGTAGTGACACCACATTCTCGTTTACGAATCTTGATAGGTAGGACATCCGGCATAAATATTCCCCTAAAGTGTGGAATTTATAGGCGTTTAACGTAGTCTGTAATATCGATGTTGGTTAACGCGCGGCGCGGCAGCTTCAACGGTAATTTTTTTACTGATACGGTCGTAGATATAACCCTTTTCCGCGAGCAATGGATTCCATAGTTTTGTTATAACGCTCCTTTTCCTGGAGATTCTTTTTAGCAGCCTTTGAGTCTCCCACTGCTTTAGCGACTGCTGCAGCACCACCTCCGAGGGATCCCAATGCCCCTAATGCAGCAAGTATGGGTACAAGCGGCAATATGCCTCCTCTCTTCGGAAGAGGTAGTACTCTTGACCGCTTCCGCCTCCTCCTTGTTTTTAAAGCTCCTCTTGAATGCGAGCGGACTGTGATACCGACCCGTTTGGAATGCGTTCGCCGTGTATGCTTCCGTTGCACACCCATTCCGACTTTCGTTTTTCCTTTCATAATTCCAGTAACAGCAAGGGCTGCAGCTCTTTCCCCAAGAGTAGAGTCTTTTGCTTTAACACGTTCCCAAGCTTTCTCTGCTAGAACTTTATCTGCCACGTGAGATGTCGAAAGATCGCTAGATTGTGAGTATGCGATGTCGTGTTGCTTGCAGGCCTCGTCCAGAGGATTCCTTCCTCGATCGCCTCGAGAAAGACGTTTTTTAAGTCGGGTACCAGGTCCGCAAGGCTTGTACCCTGGTATGTGTAGTTCAAAGGGTAATCTGTCAATAATGGTATTCAGGAAACAGCGACCTTTCCGCTTGGCAGTTCGGTGATGACTGGTTTGTTTGCGCTTAGTAGCTTTCATCTTAAAGACTTACACAAGACTGATGTTCTTCAAACGGAATTAACAAATATAACGAGAACGCACGGCGGGTAGGGCGCAGTTTCCTTCCGAGCGAAAACGATGGAAAACGTCAAAATTGTAAAGCAAGGGTGTTCCTTGCCGGTAGTAAACCACACAATAAATTCCATATCCGAGACTTACAGAAAGCACAGCGCTTTACTAGGTAAAGGATGTAAATGATGTGTGGTCATAGGCCGATCCGGATCTGGAAAAACCAACCTCATAATCAGTTTACTAGTGCATCGAAATGGGTTGCGATTCGCAAACCTTTATATATATTCGAAAACACTCGATCAACCAAAGTATAATTATCTGAGAGCAGCCCTTCAACCATTGCGAGACATTGGATTCTTCGAATATAGTGACAATTGTGAGGTGATCAAACCCCAGAAAGCAAAAGAATATTCCGTGATAGTTTTTGACAACGTAGCTTGCGAGCCGCAAAGCATAATTCGACATTATTTTTGTTTCGTACGTCACCGAAACATAGATTGTTTTTATCTATGTCAGACGTATTCATCTATTCCTAAGCAGCTCATAAGAGATAATACAGATCTCGTCATATTCCAACAAGACAACACCAATCTGAAGCACATTTACGACGATCATGTCAACACAGACATGTCATTCGACAAGTTTAAAGCATTGTGCTCTTATTGTTGGAATGAGGATCACGGATTTTTAGTGATCGATAAAGAAAGCGAAACCAACGCGGGACGATATAGAAAAGGTTTCGACAATTACTTTAATATATAGACTGCAGCCAAAGTAGGGAAGGTAGTAGTTTACCAACAACTGAAGGAGTTGCAACATGGATAAGCGTTTAGCCAGGGAACTTATCACAACCCGACAATCCGTTAGACGTAAATACGCAGCTTTAAAAGCAGACATCGCCCAATCCCAATCGATTTTAGCTGAGCAATTTAAACTTCTTTCCAAACCGCTCACCGAATTGCTGACAACTATAAAGCAAGAAGGTGTGCCAGTGGGCGAACCAAAAGTGGATTATTTGCCAATAACAATTAAACGTAGAGTATCCACTCCCTCTACCTTGCCCCGTCCGCGAGCGATAACCACTCCAGGCCGAGTTTCTGAGACAAACCTTCCGGGATCGTCACACACTTCCACACCGGGGTAATCACACACGTCCACACCGGGGCCATCACACACCTCCACACCTCGATTTTTGCAGACGCATGTGTTATCCGAGAGTGAACCAGTAGAGGAATACGATGAGCAGTTGCAAACGGAGGTTGCTGAGGCGGCAGCAGAAGAAGGTGCTGTACAAGCGGCCAGAGAAACCATCCAACAAATGCTGGCACCGGAAGTTCTTGGTCAATATTTAGAACAATTTCAAGGGTTAGCTCGAAAATACGTGGAAGGAATGATACGAGATACTGAGGACAAGTACGATTTGCACTACGGAGTCAGATTCGACATAGAGGGAGATAAGTTTGCTATAGGAAATAAAGAAATCAAGTTCGAAGGTGAAAATATCGTTATTACAGACCACGGCAACAGAATAGTCTACAAAGGCACTCCAGGATTTTACGAATTGATGTTTAAAAAGAAACCAAATATATACAAAACAACAGATTTAGAGCAATATCATGATATAGTGGAGCGGTCCGCCGCACATCATGTAAACTTCGACCCCACACAAAGAATCAGCGGTAACGCAGGGTCTAAATACATGAAAATAGTACGACCTCTAACTGCCTCCTCAACCATAAGAGCTCCCGGCAGACCAGCGAAGAAGGTATCACGGCGTGGCAAGGGATTACTAACAGTGACGGACAAAAAAGTAGAATATGTTTCTTGGAAGGATCCCAACTCATTAGTGAATCGGTTGCGTATATTAATAGCTTTTCAGGCAGCTGGACACACGGGTCATTCCAATGAGATAGTTCGCATCACCGAAGCCCTACGAGACGCGAAAATAATCTACTAAGGGGTACAATAGTGGAGTGTCAATAGCGGTAAGGTCAGAAAGCATCAGCCGGCGATAGAGTAATGCCCATCGACAAATTTGGACGGCACTACCATAGCACGCGCCACGCAGCGCATCCCAGACATGTCATTATGAAAGTGAAAAATGTAAATCAATTCCATATCGAAGTACCACTGCTGCTAGTGGGACGTGAGTACGATGAAATCGGATATTCCAAAATTTTCGGACAGAACGAGTACATTTTTCCGTTAACACCCGGCGAGATCATAAGTGTTCAAGTCAGCGGACCTTTGGTAGTTTCACACATCAACGGCATCCGACAGGACACGCTTGTCGGTAAGACATTGCGGCGAGGAGATAAACTGCAATTCGAATCCATAAACAATAAGTTATACGTGCAACTGCTGCTTAAATGTCCCGTAGGAGTGTAGAAAGCAACAGTTGACAATGAACCTTAAAGAAGCCATAGTTAGCGAACTCCACAAATCAGCACGAAAAAATTTCAAGAGAAGGCGCGTTATCCTAAAAGGCTTGAACGATTTATATCAAGCGGATTTGGTAGAAATGATTCCTTATGCAAAAGTCAATAAGGGCTTTCGTTACATTCAGGTAGTGATTAATGCTTTCTCAAAGTATGTGTGGGCCTATCCCGTAAAACGTAAAACAGGAAAGGACGTAACAGCTGCCATGGGTAAGGTGTTGAGGAGTGTAAAGGTGTCACCGCAAAACTTGCAAACGGATTTGGGGAAAGAGTTTTACAACACCGCTTTTCAACTATTAATGCGACAGCACAATATCAATCACTACAGCACGTATTCTAGTATGAAGAGCAGCATAGTGGAGAGATGCAACCGCACACTGAAGAACATGATGTGGAAGCAGTTCAGCCTGCAAGGGTCTTACAAATGGTTGGATATCCTACCCAAGATCGTAGCAAAGTATAACACAACCAAGCATCGCACAATAGGAATGAAACCTGCCCAAGTGAAATTAAATAATGCAAAACTTTTGTTAAACACGGCGTACAGTTACACAAAGATCGTGGACCCGAAACCTCAAAAGTTTCGTACAGGGGACTTGGTACGCATTAGCAAGTATTGTTCGGCATTTAGCAAGGGGTACACGCCAAGCTGGAGCAACGAAATATTTACAATATCTACAGTTCGACTTACAAACCCTACAACCTATCGACTCATGGACCAAGAAGGTCAGGAAATTAAAGGAGGATTCTACGAGCATAAACTGCAAAAAGCAAAACATTCAGACGTATATCTAGTTGAAAGGGTCCTGAAGAAGAAAGGAAACTTATTGTATGTAAAGTGGTTGGGATTCGACAAGCGACACAATTTTTGGATACCTAAAACCAATCTCGTGTAACTTAAAGAAATGATGCAGTATTCTCAAAAAAATTAAACATTTGTAGTAAATATCTTTTTTAATTAATAGACTGGTACAACTATGTGAGTTTTTCTTCAGATATGCATTACTAATTCTGAACAACATTACAGATTTCAATGTGAGTTCTTCTGTAGATATGCATTACTACTTCTAAACAACATTACACATTTCATTTAAATTGGAACTAGATGAGAATGTTATATGATGACTACTTACAAACATAGTATGATACAATTACATAATAACAAATTGTAAAAAAATGAAATTATGTATACTTAACATTTTACGATACAATTACATAGTAACTAATTATACATACAAAGAAAATCAAATTATGTCTAAATATCTACGAAAAGAAAACCTCTGTAAACCTACCAATCTCGTGAGACTCTTTGCAAGAAATAAACTGTCATTACCATGTAAACGACAAAAAAAATGTACTGTTATTGATCCGCGCGTAGTATTACTGATCGTCTTGCAATAATTCCAGTAATCTGTCTAACGGTCTAGCACCTGACATGCCTATATCTACATGACCCCATGCTAGAGTGTTATTCGACTGAGGAATAATATAGTGCTTATCATCCCGATATGATAGCGCAGTTTTATTCTTCAGTTCAGTGTACACTGTGTGCTTGTGAGAGCGAAAAACATACATTTGGCAAAAAACCTGACCACGCACATTGTCAACAACATCGCGATAGGTTGCCATAGTGAGATATTTATTGGCAGCAGTCTTTTGCCCACCTTTTGCTTTCTTTACTTCTTTCCCTTCTACAAACACGCAGTAGGACTTAGCACCGGCTCCAAAAAATTGTTCTACCGGAACACCTGCGTACTCGTCTTTCATTTTACCGACGACCGATACGGTTTGAGGTATACCGTGTCGACCGTCTTTATAATTTGAAGTGTCAAAACGATCTAAATTAGTTTTTATGTCCTCATAGAAATTGTCAGTCCGAACGTGAATTACTAGCGAGTCAGTATCTGTATAGAGTAGGGAGACATTATTGCCATATTTTTGTTTCAAAAAAATATAAAAAAAGTCATACATTACGATTTTAGATAAGTCCAGAATAGTGAAACCTGCATAGATCGGTTTATTATACAAAACAACTGTTTTATTAAGTTCCACAGCAATCAAATTTTCAGAAAAAATTACCGAATTCTTAAAATTTGCTTTGGCAATTAGAGCTGCAGCACCTAGTTTCTTGCCGACATAGTCCCACGTGCTCGCCAACCTGATGTCCGATCGCTTGTCGACATTTTCCATCGTCTTTCCGAAAACGCTATTATTTTTAGCCTTAAAAAAATCTTTCTCAAATTCATTTCGTGCTCGGTTACGCAACGCGGTATTCATATCAATATATGAGCGCAACCAGGGCGATTGAATAAATTTAAGAATTCTGTGAATTTTTGTAAGAACTAAACCAGCATCTAAACTTAACATTGTTTTAAATTTCGATAATGAAGCACATAGTTGGTCTTATGGTACAAATTTGGAATCAATTTTGGACATTTATATTTTCCACCCGGGGGAATAATAAGTTCCGGACAAAAGGGTAGATCATTGTGGTCGTCGTGCAAGTGTTCAGGATACTGCAGATCAACCTCCAAAATAAAACCCGTATCCGCCTCATCGTCAATTTCAAACACACCAAAATTTTCAACTTCCTCCGCCGCGAGCCATTCAAAATTTCGGTGAGGCAAATACTGACGCATCGCAAAACCATATAAGTTTGTAGCGTCTAAATACATAATGAATGATGTAGGCTCGGAGGAATCATAATTTGGAACTAAACGATTGTTGGCAATAGCCTTCCTACCAATACATGTGCTTATACCACCCCTAATTGACTTTTTGAGAAAATGTATCATGTCCATGTCAGTTAATAATTCTAATTTAACACCCGTAGATCGTAACATAGCTTCCCAACTAAGACCTGGATCCGTATAATATTGGACAGGGTCCAACTTGTATGCTTCCAAACATAACTTCCTAAAATTTTCAAACACGTCTCCCAAAATCAACACGTCAGCTTTTAAATAAATGTCCGAGTAGTTACCCAAAGTTTGACAGTCCAAGGTGTTTTACACAGACACAGCACGATCATAATCAGTTTGAGAGACGTGTTCTTCATGTAGAGAGTCGAAAAACTGAACCTTCGAAGGCAACTTCGCAAGGTTCAATTTTTCGAAGGAGTCCACAAAGCAATATGGAAACACGCTTTTCTGTCTCATTAATTGAAATTTTGCATCGTCCCCAAACAACCTTTTAATTTCTAAAAACTGATCGTCAGCCAAATAATCAGCTAAGGTACTCAAAGATCGATTCATAAAACGGTAACTGTCTAGAAATCTAATTTGTAAATAAACTTTCTGCGTTTTGTAACCAAAATCGATTTCATCTACTAACAGATGCTTGCCAAAGGATATATATTTTTCTTTCGTTTGAGGTATCACATCGATATGTTCGCCATCGACGGCGAATTGTTTGACGAACAAATGAGAATCATAATTTAGGTTGTGGAAAAAGACAGGCACAAAATTGGAAACTTTGAAATTTAGATTACAGATAGAATGTGCAGCACCCCGATACGCTTTAGTCAGGTGACAATGGTCTTGCACCTTAATCTGGTCGGTCCCCCAGGGCTCGCTCACATATATGACAAGACGTAGCAGCCTCGTAATTTTGAAGTTCCGCAGTAGTCATCGTCGCCAAAGGAACCACGTTTTTTAAACAATTGTCATACAAATAACGAACGTCTGCATCCAACCGCTCCATGAAAACAGTTGAAGCATCTTCACCGCGGTACGTTTGAACCTAGTTGACGATTTTCAAAACGCCACTCTAACCCATACACGTTAACCAAAAGTTGAGGATTAAGTTGTTCGAATTTTGGAATATCGAGCAATTTCAATGGAAATTCCAACCCATCTAACGCCAAAATAGTTCTATAATCGGGACATGAACTCGTACGATGGGGAGGTCCGCTAAGTTCAACAATACCAGCTAAAATTGCCCACCCGAAACAGTACTCATCCTTGTTTTGAACGTTGACAATAGCTTTGTTTCGCTCAATAAATGATGGCAGTGGTAGGTACGAGGAAGCTCTGAGGGGGTTGTATTTGTTGACGGCGACAACCAACGACAGCAACTGCTTAAGAGCCCAGCCTGCAACAATTCAAGTTTTTAATATACAGCGTCGAGGTCACATTAACTTACCAGATTCCCGTTCCTAAAATTCAGACACATTCTCATCCAAGATGCCGCAAAAATTATCATACAATACATCGAGGTCGGTACTCAAAGTTACAATTTCATTGCGCGTGTTAAATGACTTGATTTCTTCCAATCCTTTACTTTCTAAAACGAAGTATCCAAACAATTCCAAATTCACCTTTAAGCTCTTTAAATTTTAAGCTGCCTTCGCAATAACGTCAACACCTTTTCTTTAATTTCTAACAGAAACTCCTCGACCATTATATGATAATTTATGGTTGTAACTCTGTACGTGGCAATCCGGGACCTAAAGGCTGACTGCAGGGGTGCCACTCCATCATCCAGGCCTGGCCTCCCGGTTCGCAACGCATGACGATTACTTCGCATGTGCCCAACGAAGCCACGCACGGGAACATTCTCGTCGCATACGGAGCAATAGCGGGAGTGTGTAACAACAATCGTAACTACACCGCCCAGTCACACACACTCATACGTACTTATATCTTTACCAGGGCGAGAGCTCACAGACACGTTCCTTGACGTAGACGGTCCAGTTGACGTACATGGTCCAGCATTCGCTAGGAACATGTCAATCACTCCGGTTTTATAATTACCAATTGAATATATACCTGAGGGGGGATTAAGTCGAGCTCTCTTCGCAGCACTCTCTCTCACCTCTGGAGCGCGAAGATTGGATACCCTCCTCGCAGGAGCATCCATAGGAGTATCTGCAACTGACCGACATGGTTGACTATATATATCAGAGATGGAGAACAACAAACTCACCACTAGGCGAATAGGGAACGTTGCGTGGACAACTCTGGCGCCGATGCCACAGCAAGGCATCCCGACGCGTAAATTCCCTATAACATTGCTCGCAAAGGTGCATTATTACTGTAGCAGTAGGGCAATCCAAATTGGTAATATGTACCGATAATGCTACTAGCACGCGGGCAATGCTTCTCGGTATGTACGCGCCAGCCGACACGATGGGGGCGTTTGGATTACGTCGGCCAGGAGGGGAAAGTAGACAGGTTATAAGTAAGGGACGGGATGTCGATAGAAGAGGCAAGAAACAATAACAATAGCGTGACCTAACATCCTTAACATTTTTGAAATAATGAGAACAAGTTTTTGCACTTCTCTCATTTTCAACTCTCGATTAGTCGCGGTGCGGATTAAGCAGTGAGCATTGCCGACTTGGCGGCTCCTCACCCGCAACTGCTCTCGGTGGTATTGCGCCACCCTATCTAGTCTTGACAGAGCCGCCTCGTGCGGTTCTAATTACTGGAGGCGGATGTCCACGGCGGCACGCAACAACCTCTTATGTCTTTCGGCACGAGTCTCCACAACACATTCTGCAGCTACCGCGGGGGTAGCTACAGCTTGCGGAGGAGCCTCCACAGGTCTAGGCTGATTGCATCTTGCTATTGCCTCATCTATCTCACGCAAATTGGCATTCGTGAAGTTAAAGTCTACCCACTCCTGCTCAGCATCCATCGATACCTGAGCATCGATGGGTGCGGAGTCAGTATGAACAGACGACACAACATCTACAGCAATGAGTACATCGTTAGGTATAAATGGTCTCAACCATCTACACCCCATAACTCCCTCGTGGTGTCGGCGAGGTCTGGTAGCGTACCGTACCCCACGGGAGCTTCCAATTCAAATTCTGCCAACATGCAAGCTACATCAGCAGGACCATTTTCAATTAGTTCGCTCACTTCGAACGAAATTTGCGATGGCGCAGTAGAATCTCCATTCGGCAATGGAAAAACATACTCCACCAATTTGGAAGAGGACGCCGATGTGCCACTACCGGTAGCAGCCACCGGCGCTCGAGGGGCAGGCGAATCGTTGCTTGCACACGAGCTGTGTGCCCCACATGCCTCGACAGCATCGTCGTGGTAATGTTGATTTAAAAACATATCGCGCAAGTTGTGAGTGTTCCTGTTAGACGATTGCACATTAATAGAAGTAAGCAGTGCCCTCAACAGTGAATGGTCCTGACGCTTAGGAAGCTTAGCAGGGGTGCCAATAATGGAATCACTTTTGCGCTTCAGAAGCTGTGCAGGTGCGCTTGCATTGTTAGCAGCGATGCTACTCTTACTTTTAGCGTCAGGACGGGCAATTACAATATCATGCACTACTTGAATTGGAGTTTTTAAACTACTCACCGTGGAGGCACAAGTACACAATCGCATGTCCCTAGCATCTTCCTTTGCTATCGTAGGATACAAAGGAGCACTAAGGTCATCACTCAGCACAAACAGTAGATCACTGCATCTAACACAACGACTGTATGATGCACTCATTGCTAATGTTAATTTCTGAATGGGAGTTGCTACCTATATATAGGAATAAACTGCAGCGAACTTGAACTCGAATCGTTGAACTGTAGAATGCGGATCTACTCATAGAGGAACTAACTCCAATAAACTACCTGCGAATGTTTAATGCGCGTTCCGACCTATATAGGAATGAACTGTGGAATGCGGTTGTGTTCAGTGTGGTTTACGACATGCTCGGAAAATCATGGAATGCGGATCTACTCATAGAGGAATGAACTCCAATGAACTACCAGCGAACGTTTAATGCGCGTTCCGACCTATATAGGAATGAACTGTGGAATGCGGTTGTGGTCAGTGTGGTTTACGACATGCTCGGGAAATCATGAAATGCGGATCTACTCATAGAGGAATGAACTCCAATGAACTACCAGCGAACGTTTAATGCGCGTTCCGACCTATATAGGAATGAACTGTGGAATGCGGTTGTGGTCAGTGTGGTTTACGAGGTGCTCGGGAAATCATAGAATGAGGATCTACTCATAGAGAAATGAACTCCAATGAACTACCAGCGAACGTTTAATGCGCGTTCTGACCTATATAGGAATGAACTGCAGCGAACTTGAACTGAAGTCTTTAAACTGTGGAATGCGGTTGTGGTCAGTGTGGTTTCTGACATGCTCGAGAAACAATGTTACTCGAACAATCGGAAGTGTTGTTTCATTATGTTCCTGATAAAGGGATTTACTGTGCTGGTGACGACAGGACTACCGACTTAACATTTTTGTTCCCTTTCTCTTCTCACTTCCTAAATCAATTACTGGCTCATTTTTTTGACGACAATCCCGGATATTTTTTTTATAATTGTTCAATGCTTTATACCTGCGCTCCTGCAGAAATACTATCGTGGTTGCATTTTCCTGAACTAGAAGACCTTCACTCTAAGGCAATTAGTAGCCGGAATTCATCCTAATTAGAATCATGCATTCATGGTGCATATAAACTTTGAATGAACGCACTTGAACTCGAGTCTTTGAACTGTGGAATGCGGTTGTGGTCAGTATGGTTTTTGACTTGCTCGGGATATTATTTTACTCGAACCCTGCATTCATGGTGCATATAAATGAACTTTGAATGCACGCACTTGAACTCGAGTATACATAAAACTGGACGACCTTCACCGTAACGTTATGTGTTTCCGGCAACTCTGTTTTTCAACGCTGTGCAACACTTGTCTCACAAACATTGAGTAGTTAAGATGTTGTTCTTCATAAATTTTATATCATTGACAATTGTGTACGCTCCCGAAGAGGCACGTGCAGAATTATCTGCCGGTTGGATGCGGTACTGGTTGAGCCGGTTCACATGGACACCGGCTCCAGAAGAACCTGTAGTATTGCTCCTGCGATATCTCACCCCCTCATCCTCTACGTTGTTTTTCAATTACACCGCTGGACATCTGTCAACGCAGAACTGGGAGGCTTCCGTCATCGTCCCCCAATTGCACTTGTGTTCACCGACTGTACACTTTCTAAGTTTTACCACTTACTCTGCCTTTAAATGCCACGTTTATTCCACTCTACTCTATTATAGGGATGTGCAGTACGATCCGATATTTTGAAGTACTGGTATTTTGTCTTCCGATACTCGATATTTTGTACCGGTATTTCTGTAAGCGATACAATACGATACGATTTATTTTTGGTCAGTCTCGTCAGGACCGATCCAAGGTTTTTGCCGCATGGGTTCCAATAACTCATCTTTTGATTATTAATTAATTATTTTTTTAATTTAAATATCAAAATTAATGAAACAATCTCAATGAGGTTGCTTTATATTTATATTTAGTATCCTATGGAAGTAACGGCGAGATGGCCGAACGTCGATATTTATGACATGCTGCTTTATACAATTGTAGTGTTTATATACGTTTATGAAAATAAACTTGGTTGGAAAATATGAATGCGTCTTAGTCATTATTTTCGTGTTACTTTTTAAGTTTTTAAATGTTATAAAAGTTAGTATACTATTTAATAGATGTATTTCTAATACTGACTTTATAATTATTTTTTGTTGGTTTTTTATTGTTACTGTCATTATTATTGATACAGTTCTATTTGCTATACTAAGACTCCAAGGTTCGTATACCTAGAAAATAACCTGGATTGAATGTGTACCGGTAT
Source organism: Agriotes lineatus (assembly GCA_940337035.1). Classification (NCBI taxonomy): domain Eukaryota; kingdom Metazoa; phylum Arthropoda; class Insecta; order Coleoptera; family Elateridae; genus Agriotes; species Agriotes lineatus. Next base: position 61,260,590 of record OW679202.1, read on the forward strand.
TTCATGTACCGGTACTTTTGTATACGATACTGCCTCAAACCGATACTTTTAAATCGATACGAATTGTACCGGTACTTTTTGGTGTATCGAATATTCCTACTCTATTACTGTTACAACGACTCAGCCGCTTACCACACCACACATTTCAAATGTTACTACGTGAAGCAACTTTCTGTTCCATATTTAAATAGTGTGCTTTGTAGGTTAAGGAACGGTCTAGGGTGACTCTTAAATGCTTAAGGTTGTTAGAATGTTTCAATCTAACACTATTCCATGAAATTTATAATTTCCGTCATGCTGTCCATCCTTCAAATGAAAGGCACACACCTGTGTTTTAGACAGATTGGGTTTTAGCTGATTAGCTTTTTAATATTATACAAGGCTTTCCAGTGCTGCAATGATATATGCTTAGCATTTCTACAGTCTGTAGTTTGCGTTGCCAGAGCTAGGTCATCCGCATATATAAAGCTTCTACTGTTTGGTGGTAGCGGTTGATCATTTGTATAGATGAACATGGACAAAGAATCTCTGATTACTTAGTGTTTCTATAATTTTTGCAAGACCAAAGTCCTTTGTGAGATTGTATACCCGCAATTGGAGAGTTCGACTGCCAAAATTTTTATATTGCCTTCTTTGGTGCAAGCAGTGGATAGTACCTATGGGTATATCTAGCTTAACAAATATTGCACTCCCATACTATGCATGGGCTCTTCCAGCAATTAAGCACGTACCAGCTACCTTAGGTCGTCATTAGAAAGGACCCCTATGTGTTTCTAGGACGCAAACGATGGAGCAATGGTATTCTTGATATTGAGTCTGCAGAATTTCTTGGATAATGATATCCCTTCAATATTAATTGAAAGAATTACCAGTTTTGGTCCTGAAAAGGGCCATTTAGATGTCACTTTTAGAAAACGACTGTTCTGATGCTTCTGGTGTGGAAGGACTTTGCCACTGGTAAAACGTAACGTTGCCCAAGGGTCATCTGCATGTTTGGGAAAAATTTACTTAACTTTATATCACAATCACACTCTTTGGGGAGGCTCCACCATAGATACACTACTACGTAGTTTTATATAAAACACAATATTTTATTAAGATTTTCATGAACAGTTACGCAAATATATCAAACAACAAAATGTGTCTTAAAATAACTAAATTGTATAACTATATTTAGGCCACTAAACAATGAAGTGATCAGTTTTCGCGCAGAAAAAACCAACTTGAGTGGGATTCGTTTTACAACTTTAACACTGAAGCCTCAGTTACAGCATGCCAGCATGTACCTATCAATAATTATGTGTAGGCTCACAGAAATATTATGCAGGTATTACTGTTGCTGCTTAAAACCAACTGGGGCTAAAACATTTAACTGGCAGGTGTAACTAGTACAAAAAGTGGTGGCAAAAACAAGAACTGATCACTCATTTTTACAACTTCATCTGTTTAGCAACCCAAATATGTCCAGCAGTAAAAATGTGGTAGCAAATAAAAAAAAAATAGAACCCAAATAAATAAGTTCAAACTGGAGTATTTTTTACATACTCTAAATATTACATTAAAAGGTATGAGCTTTTGGTAAAAGCAAAATCCATTTTGTGGAAGCTTTTGAAAGATTCAAATAAAAAGGAAACTAATTAAATTAAAATATGAATTACAAAGTGCTTGTTGTTCATCCTGTATAATGTGTATGCACTAACAATTTTTGTTTTTAGTAACTTACTGTTGTCATTTTTGATTGTAGATGAATTTGGAAGATTGGGGGAGTTTGGTGAACTAGGTGATGATGTGGAAGCTCCACTTCTTGAACCTCTGCCGCAGACCGATTTACTGCCTTCGTTAGTTTCTTCTTTTACTTCTTTTCTTTAACATTAAATTATTAACCTTTTTACAGACTGTGGTAGTAGGTATATTCACATACCGTATTTCTTAGCACATTTGCATTTTGTCAAATTTATAAATAATTTATTTTAGTAGTACCTATTTTTTACCCTTAGGCAACAACCGGTATTGACGGGGGAGAATACAGAGGGATCTCGCTCTAAGAAACGAAGAGTTACTTTTGCAGATATGTTAGAATCACAACCAGTTCTGTTCCAATTACCTGCGCAAATTGAAGCTGAAATAGTTCCTCAAGTACAAGTAGCTACTACTACTGAGTTACCAAAATCTGATGGTGCTACTGAACTGCCTTGAGCAAAAACTCGGTTCACAATTCCAAAAGAAAATGAATTACCAAATTATACAAAAATACTTGCTAAAGAACGCCGACGTTGTGTTAACATCAACCGGTGTACAGTAGGTAATGAGTCAGTTAAAAAATTGATTGCTAATGTTTTATTTTAATGCAGCCAGAAAAAGAAGAATTATTTGATTTATGGAAATATGAAGACCGTATGCCAGTTACACTGGAAGCTGTTTGTGTAGATGACCCTATCGATTTGTCATGCGTAGCTCCCTTCATGGAGGAAACTGAGAACTGGGAACAATTTATTGCTGCATTATGTAAATCACTAGGGTCAGTATGATTATTATGTATTAAGTTATAGGGGCCAGAAAAATATAAGGAATCAAAACTCATCTGCTAGAACGATTAGAGGTAGAAATTTGAAAATTAAAGTAGGAAATTATTCAGCATACTTTAGAACAAAAATGATCTATACTTATATGATGTGTCTCACAATTACCACACATAGCCAAACTATTATAGGGAGATTATTAGATGATCAAATATCGCTGTGATCTCATTGATGTGATTGCTTGAAAATAATGGACTTCAAATTTATTTAAAATTGCTTTCATTTCTAACCAGTTGTGCACTTCAATGCACACACAGCAACAGTTGATCATCTAATAATCTCGCATTGTTAATTTTTCTATGTCTCATAAGGTGCACTTCACATTTGACACACATGTATTGTCTGGTACAGTAGGCTCTTAAGTGTCCATAGTTCTGACACCTTATACATAAAATGATTTCATCTTTTTTATGTAGTGGTTCCATCTTCATTTTACTGTTGCAAAGGAATTCTATTTCAAATATTTTCTTGTTATTTTTGTTGGGTTCAAGGTCAACAAAAGTGATAGTGGATTCTTAGTTACCTTATGTTCATTATGTTTCATATATGATGTCACGCTCTTTCTAGTTTCGACTTGATATCATCCCTTAAGTGTCTAATAACTTTATTGTATGTGTCTGACGAATGTGCATAAATTTTAACTGTGTCGTTTCCTAGGCTAATGTTTTAGTGTAATATTGTTTGCTTTCAGCAACTGCTGAAATATTTTTAATCATGCTGTTGAGATTTGTAACACCGTATATGTGTATTGGGAGTAGTTTTGGCACTTTTCTAGTGTTGTCATTGGATTACGTTTACATTTTATTTTAGTCTTGATTAAGTAGGCTTGTTATGAGTTCGTATATATTGTTGATGCGGGTTGAAGGTTGATCTATCACTATATTTTCCGTTGATCTGTTCAGTCTTTTTCTCTTCTTAACAGCTTGCCAAGGACGATTACTAACTGACGTTTCTTCGACATCATATTGCTTGTAAGGTACTTCTTCATTTGTTGGCTTGGATGAATATTGCACTGGTATATTATGGTCATAATTAGGAATTACAATATTATCATTTACAAAGGATTGATCAAGTGTAAGGTTTGGGTGGGATAATTGGGGTTGGAAGATTTGCTGACTACCAATGAGTAGTTGATATTGCTAGTATTGCATTGGTGGTTGACTGTCGGTTAGATTAGTTACATACCTCCAAGTGGCATTTAAACTGCTCGTTTGAATGGGAAACATAAGGTTCCATTTGATGGCTTAGCTTAGTTTATATTTTAATATATTTACCCTTTACTGATAAGTGTGGATAAACACGAATACTAAATATGTATGCACTTGACCTTAGGTCAGCGCATGTTCAGGTTATTTGATATCTCAGAGAAGCAGATCGCTGCACATCTTAATTCATCGAAAGTCAGCTGAGAACTTTTGTAGAACTGAAGTCAAGCTTGCAGCTTTTCGGTAAAAGTCTGTCATCATAATGATAATCATACCATTGGCATTTATTCTAGTTAGAATCATAGCTGTCTAGGTAGAGCTCTAGGAATTAATTTTTATTTTAGGACAAATTACTTTCCTTTTATTTATACATTATTTGCCTTCATTAGCTAGTATGTGTTCTAATATATCTAATCCAATCTCTCTTTTATTATTTATCATCTCACGCCACTTTTCATAAAACCATTCTCTAGACTTTGCATTTTCTTTGTGATTTAGTTTTTCTTCAGTTGCTTGATGATTTGTGCTCTTTATGCTTTTCCATTCCAAATCTATATTTTCTTTTATAGGTGGTTAATTCCCCAATTTCTTTTCCTATGTAGATTATCATTACCTATGTTCTTGCTGTCCAATTTATTCGTTAAGTTTCATCAAATTCACGTCTTTCATTTTGTTGTGGTTCCTTGCTTGTAGTACTCATATATACGTTTATTAAGGTTATTTATTTAGTTTAATTTGATTTTCCACTTATTTTAAGGTGTTAAGGTCTCCCATTTACCAGTTTAAACCATATTACTTCCAAACCGTTTTTTGCTACTCCAAATCTCATTCCATTTGTTCTCTGTTTGTCAACACCAGAAAGAAGTTTATCATCCTCTTTTATATACAGGGTGCTACATTCGCGGACGTAACGTACGATATTCTATGCTAAAAATATTGTTTTCCTTAATTATTTTTGAGTATAATTCCATTTTCCTATTTTAAAGGACAATGCATGATGATTCAATTGGGGCAAGGGGATAATTTTTTGTGGGCTCAGTTCAAAATTACTTTAGAAATCTGTAATTGTGACAAATATCTAGCATAAATAAAGCTGGAGGCTCAATTAGGCCCAGAATGAGTAATTAACAAATAGTTGAATTTGGAGTCAACCAAATCATAACACACAAATATTATGAATTATTAAAATTCGAAACACATTGTAGAATACAACAAATTAAATAGGGCTCACTCCAACAATAACGTGGCAAAACATTCACATCTGGATGCCATGCAAACATCCGCTTGTGCTAGGTACTACAAGGACACTTGTGGAAGTATTAAGTAAATTTCAGCCACCCTAACTGATGAAATAGTAACGCTTCAAGCATTGCAAAACAAGCTAGTATTTATCGCGTACACTTTGATTAATCGAAGTGCTTCGTAGAACTTTTTATTCTTAGGCAATAGCCCTTCACCGATAAATTAAACAAGTAAGCTGAAAATCAATGCATGTACCTACGAAACGTAGCTGGAAGCACTATCTTACAATCTTAACGCGGGTCTGCCCGCCTCTGCATGGAAATGTTGGATTGGGCCTCCAAGGGGATACAGGCGGCAGCTGTAGCTAGAGGAAAGTCAAACCGTCGCCAAAATTGCTCTCATCTGGGCCACACACATAAGCCGTTTGCTACGATCAAATCCCGCAACAAGAGCAGATTGCAAGGGAACCACAATCATATGAGCTCGATGCCTGGGAGCTGGCGGCTTGTATGGGCATGGAAGCAGGCAGTTTGAAGAGACGCCACTGTTCCTAATTCAATTGTTACAGAAACTCGAGACTAAATTGTTTCGAGACTAGCCTTCCTTGAACATGGCTCACCATCGAAAGAAAGACCGCACTGAGAAATTCATCGCAGGTGTTCTCTCGAAGGTCAAGCGTTCCTTGGGCAATTGGGCATAATCTAATTCACGCAACGCCAAGAACGGGGAGGGGGAAAACCATATTCGAAAGCAAACTGCCTCAAGAAACTATTTAATAATGTAACGCAAAATGAAACGGGGCGTTACAAATGTGTTAGCTAAATTTTGAAATTTTACATAAAAATATAAATTTGACCTTGCTCAGCGACTATTAAATTTTGACAAGTGACTGACAAACCTAGTCGAAAACGAAATTGAAGAAGGAAAAATATATTCAGGCATCTAATATTGAAGTCATTTTACTGTCAAAGTTTAACAATAATTAGCTCAGAACTATAAAAAATGCTGAAATTAGCTCATCATGTAGTGTATCTTTTACAAAACTGAAATGGAATTTTGCTATAAAACTTGAAATTAACATAAAATTTGATATGTTGCGTTCACCTATGCAGCACCCCGTAACATACTTTCGTGATTGGGAAAGTATGGATTGGTTAAATAATGGGTTCAGTAGGACAATAAGATAGTTAAAGCATACTGTACAACTAGTACTGTTGTTGGATAATTTTCCAGTTTCATACACATAAGCTCCGAGAAATTGCTTTTTGTATAAGATAATTGGAATTTCAATACTTCTAAACTCTTAATATTTGAATTTCTGCAATTGTCTACTTGTGTTCTCCGTTCTTTCCTATTTTGTTGCACTTTGGACCTGCAGTACCAGTTATTTTTGCTATTTCATAGATGTAGCGAGATGGTGAGCTTTCTCTGGTCTTTGGTATTGAAATTAACTTCAGAATTTACAACTGTGAAATTGATAATTCACAATTCAATCAAATAGTTAAGAAAAGTATTATTTTCTTTACAATTTTTCGTTAAAAAAAGCCGACTATCATTATCACTATGGAAAAATAGTGATTTGTATTTGCACAACAAATAATGAAAGCAATACTTTTTTTATTAGTTTGAAGTGAACGAGTGAAAAAAGATGCTTTTGTATGTGTTGCATACTTAATTTTTTTATAGCGATATCTTGTAACTCAAAATTTGGTCAGAAAGGATTTCAGAGTTTACAACTGACCAATTAACAATTTACAATTTCAACAAAATAAAAAAAAAGTGTTACTTTCTAGGCAAAAAAAAATTAATAAGATTGTTGAAAACAAGAGACACAATAGTGTGTTCGACTGCACAAATTTTTAACATAAATAAGTGATAAAAAGGTAAAAGTAAAAACTTTAAGGCTTTTTCAGATAACGATGGATATTCAGTTCTTGCTCTAACCCAAAAATTACGTAATTGAAGTTTTGTGAATCCCCTTTGAAAGCTTCCATCACAAGATAGCTCTATTAAAAATTCTTTTTCGTCATTAGTAAAAGTTTTAGGACGCGCATAGGCGAATGAGTTTTTTATCCTAATAGAATCGGTATAATTGTAGTTGAAATATTCTTGAACATTATCAGCAAGCATTTGGCAATGGTGTTTCACATCACTGAGAAGATTTCTATTAATTTCAATGTCGTGTGTGGCCGTAGCTTGCGTACCACAGTTTGAGGACCTCTGTTTTTTACTATTAATTTTATATTTTTTTGAAAATTTAGTTTCTTTTAAAGTAAATATATCATTGTGCAGATATTGTATTAGTTAAATGCTAATGAATAATTCATATATAGATCCAGTGCAAGTCTACTGTTACCATTAAGTTCAACTTTAAAAGTTCATTCAAGATTTACTAAAACTGCTGAACAGAGTGGTATTCCGAAGCAGACAACTGCTGAACTTCAGGAACCTGAGGAATCACATCACCTCATCGTGCCAGTGCAAGTACATGTTCCAGCAGCTCCACTAATTGAGCAAATTACTGAAGTACATCCACCAATTCTAGAAACAACTCAAAGGTAGTTTAATGAATTTAATGCTAAATAGAGAAAGTAGGAAAATATTCATAAGTGCTACTATTTTTTGTTATAGACTTGAAGTTCTTGAAAAAACAGTAATACCGCTTGCTGAAATCACAAAAATTTTGGTTCGTACAGGAGATGCTAGGAATTTGGAACAACCTCCAATTCAACTTGTTGATCCTACTATCAAAATAACTGCTGGTGCAGCTGCTGCACCACAAAGAATGGATTTTATGTAAGTTTTACATTTGGTTTGGAAACGTACACATTTAACACTGGGTTTAATTTTTAGAACCGATGTTTCTCCAACAGAATCTCAAGAATTAATCGTTACTAAGAATAGGTAAGCACATTATCTAGCTCTACCTATACTAAAAATTTTTATTATCTTGCTAATGATATGAGTTTAAATACTAATTAAATGACACAAATTACAAGAATGCCCACAATGAAAAGTCTCTGTAATTTTCTTTTGGTTGACATGTGTTAGGAATTTTTTGACAATTGAAAAGTAGACATCATGGAAATTTGTCATGATCAGTATATACCTTGTGATTTTTTTTAACAGACTTTTTTTGCGTATTTTGGCGGAGTGAGAATTGCGCAGAAAATATGGTAGACATAAAGTTCCATCAGCAAAGTCATTTTGGCATCTGGCTGCTCAATTTGAGAAAACTAGGACGAAGACTGCTGCACCACAAGTGCGCATGCAGATGTGGTAGAAAAGCCAACGTTGACATGAAAGTGAGCCATGCAATTGAGCATGTTTCGTCGCTCATTGCAGAAAATTTTTGTGAAAGGTAAAATTCTGTCTATAGACATCAAAAAGCGGCTGCAATTTAGTAAAATCATCATAAAGCTTCAAGAAATTAGTTGTTTTGCTGTAAAATGATAATGAGCGACAATGCCCATTTCGGGGAATGGGCAATGCTACAGATTAATGTTGTAAGTTTTTTGGGAGCGGAAATGGAAGAGCTAGTCACAGTGGATATGCGATTCTAACAGAATGGCTTTACAGAACTTGTAAAACAATGGCCATTTTGAAGAAGATTTTTTCTGAATTATATTTAATAAGGGGGATCTGGCATACCCGCCTAGATTACTAAATTGGATATTGCCAGACTTCTTGTGGGGCTGCTTCAAAGATCTAGTATTTGTGCACAAGCCTCAGACTCTGCAACCCTAAAGAGTCAATGTATGGGAAGAAATAGCCAATATACCACATAAAATGTAGGGGAATGCTATACTATCCTTGACACGGCGAACAAATAGAGTAGAGTACGCAACCCAAATGACATATTGCAAAGCTGGGTGGATCAGTATTTTAATAATAATCACTAAAGAATCAAAAATAGCGGTTCTTATAATTAGACATAGTTTCAACTGACATAAAATAATTTGTTAAGGTTCTGATACAAACAGAATCTTTGACGAATTCAAAAAGTATGGCATTTATGAGTAATACCATATAAAACAACATGAAAAGAAGTAATAGGAACAATAATAACAGCAAACCAATAGTAATAAATCACAAACTATCAAGCATCGGGCAGGCAACAGCAACCTTTGCCTCGCTCAAATGGTGCATATGGAAACGAACGCATATTACCATCAAAACGAAAGTACGCTTATCCCGAACGCTGATCCTTCCCATTCTTTTTCATGGATCGGAAACGTGGACATTGCTCAAGCCGGACCTTGAACCGCCCGGACCGCCAGATAACGGACCAAAGAAGAAGAAGCACAAATACATTGAAAAATATCATACTTTTTAAACAAGATCTTTTTGACAGAAATACTGGTGTCTCTGATCCTATGTCAATTATTATTAAAACATTAATCCAGGCGGACTTGTAATTGGTAATTTGGGTTACATACTCTACTCTATTTGTTTGCTACACCGATTAAAAAGCTGGTAATTTTGCTAATATTATTTTTAACAAATTTCCAAAGTCCAAGTAATATTTATGCACAATTTGTTGAAAACCCCTAACCACACAAATATTTAACAACCACTCAATACTTATTTAATATTTAATAATTTATTATTTGTGTAGTTAGGTGAACAGAATTGCCTGGAGGCTGTATCAGGATTCCGTTGCTTTGCGTTGGTTCTATCCCTTAAAGCACGTAAACGAGACTGCGTTTACGTTTTAAACCAATGCAATCAATGGTACTTAAAAGGGACGACAGTAAACCACCCTAAGAGACGCAGCCTCACGTCTCGATGATATTATGGCTTAGTATTAAGATAGCGACGTAGTAAATGAATCAGACATTAAATGCAGATTGTTTTTATTACGAAAATAAACGTGTATTTATACAAAACAAGAATGCTTAACTAAGTAACATATCAAAGTTCATAATAGTGTAGTATAATGGAACGCGTTTAAAGGTACGAAGACGACAATTCAGCGCAATAAGCTTTTTATAGTTCCGCATGTGTTTGCAGGATGGTGCGTTGAACTTGAGTTTCTAGGTCGCGTACTGAGCGAAATGCCAAGTTGCAATTTACTGCGGTGTTTAAACTCAATGCTTGCGAAACAATATTCGTTTGTTAATATTTCGTAAATGGGAACTGAAATTTGCCTGTTTTAATTCAAGATTAAAACAGATCTAAATTAAATATAAACTTGCGAAATTGTGAAGTAAAACTGGAGGTTAAAACTGTTTGTTTATGAAATCAGAATTACATTTAGAACTTCTGACTGGTTTCGTAAATTTTGTTATTAAAATTTATGTGTGTTTAAATCAAGTTTAAACATTAGGGGTTTTCAAGGAATTGTATCTGATTCAAACCACAGGCTGCGGCTGGGTTAGTAAATATTTCTGATCTACAAAACCAGTTTATACCCTCACAATTATAAAAACACGTAGAGAACTTAATGTTGTGCCACCTGCTATCTAGATCAGTGCTTCTCGACCTTCTAGTAGCCTAAAATGTTTTAGAAAAAAACTATTATCAATTGTAAGTTGCGAAACAGTGACCTCAATAAAGCACCATGCATATTTTGAGAATTTGCAAAAATTAAGTGTTAGTAACGGTTCAAAATCACGTTTTGGACCTGCCTGGCAAATTCTGTCACAAAATTCAAAACTTGACTCATTGACTTTTTAAAACCAGCTAATATGTTATATTGACTTGGAAAAATAAATTTCTAAATTAAAACTTTCATGTGTATGAGCACTTGAAATTCTCCTGAAAGTTGATTGTTTTCTTGATGCGGAAAGGTATTAAAGAAATAAAATAAATCACGTTGTGAGAACAACATAAAGGAAGCAGGATTTACATGCTGCTAAAAATAAATAATTTTGAATGAAATAAAGCAAATTGCGTAGTCAGTCATGAATCAGGGCCATCAATTTGATCAAAAAGTGTGTACTATAAGATATAGTTTTTTAAAAAATACGTACTTTATCTGGAACGACCTTGCGGATGTAAGTGTAGAGGGTGCTATTCCATCTACGATTGCAAAAAAGTCTAAGAAAATATAAGCTAGTATTTATTTCATCTTAAACATATTTTATTTTTATATGTTTAAAAGGCCATAGAATTCACATAGAATTGCAATTTTGCACATTAGGTAATACAGTACATCTTTGATGCATTCATTAGTGAGTTTGTTAGCACCTTGAAAGATTGCTGGTTATTTAAAATTCAAACCTTTATTCCATTATCTTAATAACTTGCTTTTTGTGGTACTTTGTTAAAAATTTTTTACGGTATTAAAAGAACTTTACGACACCCACCCAAGGTGAGCATCGCACCACGGAATCAGTCCTGAAAAACTGGCACACTTGCCCTGAGATCGGCTCAAAATAGGCTAAAGGCCACGGCTGGAACGCTCAGGGAGTCGGGCGTGAGTCACACGATACGTTCTGGGCAAGTGTGTTGCGGCATATATATATATATAGGGTATGTCAGAATTATGAGGGCGCCACCAAACCTGTCTTAACCCGACTAACCGGGCCTGGACGGTTAGACGGGAGCGAAACACGCAAAATACTCCGACGATAGGATTACTCAAGAGTTGCAAGGTCAAATAACAATTTCGGGATTGCCTTATGCAAGGATTGTAATTAGGTGCCAATCCGACCGCGACTACGCAGCTGTCTCACCCACCTGTACGCTCAAGCTCCCTCGTCCCGTCGCACAATAATCAGTACACTGAAGGGGGCGCTTATCTGAAACAGAACATGCACAAGTCGAAACAAAACAATAGTTCCCTTAACTAACAAATCATGTATTGACTCACGGGTTACAATGGGGCAGCAGAGTGCGTCGCCCTATATCTATAAATAGATTATATCTAAGAACACCAGCTGGCGCGCGCTCTAAACCTAGCGACAGATGTTAAACAGTAATGAACAAAGTAGCACTTGCAACATAGCCAGTCTGTAATTTGGAATGAATGTACAAATATGCGGGCGCAACGCCTTACGCAGCAAACAGTAATGAACAAATTAGCACTCGCAACATGGACAGTCTGTAATTTGGAATGAATGTACAAATATGCGGGCGCGACGCCTTACGCAGCAGACAGTAATGAACAAATTAGCACTTGCAACATGGACAGTCTGTAATTTGGAATGAATGTACAAATATGCGGGCGCGTCGCCTTACGCAGCAAACAGTAGTGAACAAATATGACGACAGTGCCTGTAAGCACAAGAGATGTGACGGGCTCGCTCGCGGCGTCCCAATACAGCTCGTACGCGGGGCTTAAATGCTCTCCGCGGGCCAGGTACACTCGCTTTCACAGCGGTAATCAGTTTAAGGACACATACCTTAATATGTAGGCGGTTGGGGAGCCTGGTACAGTTGAGTTGCGACAGGGTGCAGTCTTAGGTGGCAGGTACATTCGATGTTCGACGGCTATAGGGATGAGTGGACATCCGCCATACTGGCGACGTGAGACGCGTCAGGACGCGTACAACTGGACGACGAAAAATGGGCCACTTTCGTTCTGCGGGACAGATCCTCGAGTGTCGAGATGAAGGGGGCACGATCCCTTACTTACGGGAGCAGAAACTGGACTCCAGATGCACCCACGCTACGCCGAAAACAATTCGAAGCTCGCACAACCACAACACCTCTCGAAGGTGAAACAATTCTCGCAGCGCTCGCTGCCACAGCTCGAGACGGGCAACGGAAAAGAGGGCCTCCACGGCAACAATACTAAAAGGACAGCGGCAGGCGTCCTCGGGCACCTAAGGGGCCGAAGGACGCCGCCTGGATAACACAACCACCAAACGTACGCTTTCTGCAACGGGCTGCGATCAACTGCCCAGAGGGAAGCGCTGCCACAGGTCACATCGGTCGCGTCCCCACGTGACTAAACCTCGGCAGCCAATCGCGAGGCGATAAAATGAAACAAATTAATGCCGGCGACCATGGTATCACGCCACAACGGCGTGTTTTCTAGAAGATTCGGAATTCTTGCGAGCGATAACGCTCGGCTGCCAAAGCGCCATCAGAGGGGGCTCCAACCGACGAGAAATACTGCGTTTGGGGCCAAATATGTGCGAAATCATGATTCTGGAATTAGGCGATGGAGCCAAATAAAGAACTAAAAGGGTTTAGCATACGGGCACGCTGCCCTAAAGCCTAGGTGGCTATTTAAAATACCAAAATGACCTGACAAATTGTTAGGTTTGTTGAAATTAGAACATGTATGGCGTCAGATATATGTTGTCAATTATGTTTGAAAGTACCTATGTATTGGTATAAAATCTTGTTTTGAAATTTTTAATTGTTAATACAGTAAAATCCGGTTATAACAATATCGAAGAGACCGGTAAAATTTGGTTGTTATAGTCGAAGGTCGCTGTAACTGATGAGTGCAAAATAATTTAAGTCTTGCAACATAATACATGTAACTTAGTACCCGCAGACCCCGCGGCCGCAGGGGGTCTTGAGCCTAGTTTTCTTATTCTTTCATTCAATAAATGCGAGCAGGAAAATCTCTTCCTATTTTTATTTTTATCATATTGGGATGCCCACGCAAAAGGCAAAGTAATTTTGAATTGCGGGCCTTTAAAATCAACCTGATTTTTAATAATATTGGGCATGGGGTAATTAAAGTGTCAAATTTTCTGCAGTTGTAACGCTGATTTGAGTTGACTTAATATCGCCGTATATAAAAAATATCTATAATTTAACATGATTATTAAATGTTGCATTTATGGATTGTTTTGACGCCTTACGACATTAAATAATACATTAAACTAAGGAATCTAGCCTATGCTGGAATGCCATACGCATTAGCAATGTAAACAACGCCCAGTGATTCCCCGTTCTTTGTGCATGAAATTTTATTTGGGTCCGTTGTTCGACCGTCGTTATAACCAAAGAAAAATTCATTGAATAGCAAATTTTCGTCTCAATTCCCGGATTCGTCATTACTAGCAAGGTTGCTATATCTGTTTTTTAGATTAGTATATATGGGATTCCAAACAAATGGCCACGATTCGGTCGTTATGTGTGGCTTATCGCTATAAGCGGTGTCGTTATAAACGGCTTTTACTGTATTTGTTTGGTTTATGAATTTGTTCAATGTTTTTGAACACAAAAATTTATCTTATTATAGTTTATAAGGACTTATAATTTAATATTCTGTAGATTAAATTTATAAATTATGTTTCTTTGAGGATTTTTGGATTGCAATTTATTAATGTAAATTTTTTTGTTGAAGTAGAATCTCCATTTTTAACTCTTGTGTTTGGTGCATTTTTGGTGTTATTTTTATATTATACAATTATAATTATTTCTTAGCAAATATGAAAGTTTGCTGGTATTTTTAATTGATATTTTATACACTCATGCTGGAGATCTAGGCGTTTATAGCCATTATAGGGCCATGTTATGGGTTATGTTTCAGATACTAACATAGCATAAGAAAAACTTACAATTTTGGGGTTTTTAGCAAATATGTAAATTATAATTAACATTGAAAAAAAATAAATAAGTGCGAAAAAGTATAACAATTCCACGGTTTGGGTCTAATAGCCCAAAAACCCCTACCGTTTGGAAACAGTTGCAGCTAAAAATTTAAAAAAACTATGTAAACAGATGTAGATTAATAGTAGGAAGGTACAAGGAAGGATTGCTAGTAATGAAACATTTTAATGCGTCTATAACCTTCGGCGATATTGTGCATCCTACTGTAACAGTATGAATATAGATTATAAAATGTTATGCATATTTTGATTTTTTTATTCATGTCTATTTGTCTATAACGCAGTACTTTTAAATAAACATAAAACTTTGGTTGGTTTTTCTATACATTATTAATACTTGAATTTGTTAACAGACAAAAACGTATACGCAGTATTGTGAAAAACTGGAATCCAGATATACAAGGTGATATTACCCTGGAAACGGTTTGTCCTCCCTCAATTAATTGTCTCAATGTTGCTCTCGCTTTCAGTGACCTTCTAAGTAAGTATACTAATGGATCATTACAAGTATATTAGATATTCTAATCATAAGATTAATGTTTTACGATCAAAATACATAATAAAGTAAACTACTGAATAGATTTTGCATTATTTTGATTTTGCTTTAAATTTTAGCTATGCAGAAAATGGGATATGTTGTGTTGAAAAATAAACCTGATTCGTTGGAACTGGGAGTTATAGAAAAAGGCAATAAAATTAAAAAAAGATTAGTGTAATTTTAAGAGTACCTAGTTAAGTGTTTTTTAAAGATATTTCTACAAAAATAGCAATTGTTTTAGATCTCATTACTTCAGTAATAATAAGCTTTATTTATTTTTATAGTAAATATTGTATTTATGTTAGTAGTCTAGTATGTCATGCGTAGTACTAATAAAAATACGAGGACTTGTAACATTTAGCTTGTAAGTTAATCCACATTTTAAAATGTATGTAACACGCACATATTATATGTAGGTTTCATTTGTTTTGTACTACAACATTCTTTTTAGGATAGTGTGTCTGTTCAATGTTTTATGTATATTTAAACAAATAGTTTAGTTTTCTTTGAGCAAAGAGTATCAACTGTATACTCTTTGCTTTAAGTAAGATCTGTTTAATAGAAAAATTTCTTGAAATATTCAGTTGTTAATAAATTAATCTAATGCTAAATATTTTGTTACTTACTCGACGTGTAGATTCTCTCCCTCTTAATATAGGCTGAGAGGCTGTTACTACCACACTAAATGCAGTTTTATAAGCCATCTTCGGCCATGGTCTGAGCAGGTGGCTAGCCTAACCTGTTGATTCAAGAAAGAATGCTCGTCACATAGGTCACGACCACCAAAGGTGTAGTTTTGGTGGCCGGAGAGAGTACGCTGTATTTCTTGGTCTTTTGCGTTCTACATGATTTAAGACTATTTTTGAGTAAAAAAAAATATAATTTCACTATTTTGTAGAGAGCAGTTTATCTAGTCACCGAACACTGAACACTTATAAATTTATAACTGCATGAAAAGATAGTATCAGGTGTGGCTCTAGCTGAACCTTATACTATACAAATAACAGAAGCCACATTTAACTGAAAAAAAACTGAAATAAAAGTAAATGAAAAATTATTTTCACTTATGAACACCTGATGCTATAAATACTAAAAAAATTAAATAAACAAAAAGTAACTAAGTAAGCGTTCTAATACTTCGCCTTTAACGAAAAAAATCAACTTCTCGAGTTATTTACAAAAAAAGTATATTTTTTATTGGATTTTTTTCCATTGATCGACGTACAATCAATTTCTCAACAAAAATTCTATAAAGTTTTTTGTGAAATTGAAAACTTTCAAGTAAAAAATAACGGTTAAACCCATTAAAATCAAGGAACCATGCAACAACGAAAAATTACAATAATGAAGCCGGGCGTCCAGATCGTCTAAAAATGTTGGCACAATCATAGTTAGTTGGTTACGTTATTGTAATTTTAAAATAAGTTATTGTCCTATTGGAAAATCCATCTATTGCACTCTGTGGTAACTTTATATGTTAAAGACATTCTCTAAGAAACTTTAGCTTCAAATTTCTGTATCTTTGATGTTAAAATGTCGTCTCGAGATTATTGTAGCTTCCCGAATTTTGCATTTATACCTAGGAGAATATTTCGCGGTGCATGGAGGAATTAGAGATGTTAATTAGCACAATTTAAAACTCCCGGGAGGCAGTTCTAGCAATTCTTTGATGTCTGGTAATTATATCAGAAGGATATGTGGTGACGAATTAAAAATACATATCAGAAGATGCTCAAGCTAATGTATATTCCACTATGTGGTAACTTTATGTATCTTTGATGTTAAAACGTCGTCTAGAGGTTATTGTAGTGTCCCGGATTTTGTGATTTTGGAGTATTATACTATAGTAGTTTGAAATAAAAATAGCATTACTGGTTGTATGTGAAGTCAGATATGTTTCTGATGAAAATAGTATATTATACTCCAGGCCAATGTTTCAAATATAATTTATTTTTAGCAAAAGTGACCAGAAATTTAAATGCCCTACTTGAAAAAGATTCCAGTTTTTACTGCTACCCATAAGTTTGCGTTTTCAAAACAGAGACAAAAATACAAATATCAAACACAAATGATTTATACCTAGGAAACTGTTACAAAGTGAACGGAACAATTAGAGGTGTTAGGTAATATGCTCAATTTACAACTCCCGGGAAGCAGTTCTAGCAATTCTTCGATGTCTGGTAATTATATCAGAAGGATATGTGATGCCGAATGGAAAATACATATCAGAAGATGTTCAGGCTAACGTCGATTTCACTCTGTGGTAGCTTTATGTATCTTTGATGTTAAAACGTCGTCTAGAGGTTATTGTAGTGTCCCGGATTTTGTATTTATACCTAGAAGAATGCTTCGCGGTACATGGAACAATTAGGGATGTTAATTTGCACAATTTACAAATCCCGGGAAGCAGTCTTAGCAATTATTCGATGTCTGCCAATTATATCAGAAGGATATGAAATGGAGAATGGAAAATCTATACCAGTCTATTGCACTCTGTGGTATCTATGTGCTAAAAACACTCTAAGAAACTTTAGCTTTAAAGTTATGTATCTTTGATGTTAAAATGTCGTGTAGAGGTTATTGTAGCGTCCTGGAATTCGTATTTATACCTAGAAAATTCGTTACACGGTGAATGGAGCAATTAGAGGTGTTAATATGCACAATTTACAACTCTCGGTAATCAGCAATTATTCGTTGTCTGGTAATTATACCAAACGGATCCCAGGAAACACGTTATATCATGACGCTATGCAACAGAAAAGTAACAATGTTAACTGTAACATAACAAATATGGATTTAATGTTATATCATTTTGTTTTATTGCTGCTATATAACTTGTTTCACTGCCAAAATTTTGTCCAAAGTTGTATAGAAACGTGATCAGCTGTATGACGCAAAACTGAAAAGTAAAGTTGGATTGCAGTGTTTTTCCAAACCTTTGTGCTTCTGTTTTTCGTTTTGCGATAGAATACTATTTGTAAATCAAAAATTAGTATTTACAGGACTCACAATAAGTGTGATATGATATGATTTTCTCCAAATAATACAAAAATACACATAAATGTTGGGTTAGGGTTAGGTTTCTATGCGAAATCGTATATAACGTGGAATAATTCTGTTGATGTGGTGGTTTGTTCATTAGACGACCTGTCTGTAATTTTTAATTAAATAAAACCAAATTAAACTGAAAATGTTATGCTATCCATAGCATACCTAAGCGTATATCCAAGATACACGCCAAGAATAAGGTGACCATTTTTTTTAAATATAAAACCAGGACATAAATAAGGAAAAGAGAAATAGTGCCGCAACCAAAAGTTCTTTTATATTAATAGTAATTTGTGGTGTATTAATCAACAAAATGTTAATAAATTGGAAAAATGTTACGTGTATTTATTTATACTACTACCGGGTGACCATAAATGGTTGTGATTTTTTTCTTAGGTTAGCACTGTTTATGTTGGTGGCACTGTAACTTTACCTATGTCAAATTCTAGGTTAGCAGGTTAGGTTTTGCGTCAGTTTGTGTCAAAACACTCGGTATATAAAACATATTTTGCGACAAAAAATTAAATATGAGATGTGGTTAGATTGGTGTAATTGTATAATACGTAGGATTTTGGAATTCAAGTAATAAAGAAACAAGTGTAGTAGTTTAACAAAATGGTTTTAATAAAGGAAGATACATTAGGCACCTACTTAATCTACATTTCTAATTTTACTTCTTATATTTTTGTGAAGAATGGATTGATTTTAATAATAATTCGTTTTCCTGAATGTTTTGATAAAATTGACGATTATTTATGTATTTATTTATTTACCTATTAAGGATATAACGGGACAAACACAATACAATATCAACTTATACATTAATATAAAACTAAATGCAGCATTATTTTAAATGTGAAAACTGTTCAACTCAGAAAAATATACATGGTAAAGGCTGAAATAAACACATTAATATAAAATTATATTTCGAAACCAGTGCATTTCGTGTACTGGTTACATGTCACAACTAATACGGACCAAGGACCAAAAAACCAGTACCGTACTGGTAAAACCAGTACGAATGGTCACCTTAGCCAAGAATGAGGTTAAGTGTTTTTTTCTACCAGTTCAGCTTCCATTAGCTTTGTCATGGCTAGGTTCACTTGTAACTTAAATGTACATTTGATTTAGACACTGTGGTTCTATATACTATCGTTTTAGACAATATTGTCACTATTGCACATTAGTTTTTTTATACACTATTTAGTTTTCAATGTCATAAATGTCTTGTGGTAACTTGCGTTTTAGACGTGTGTGTATGTTTTTCATGCACAAATTATACTGCCGAAACACTGGATCCCTAGTAGTAGCTTTTATAGAAAATATAGAAATCGTTCTTTTCCGAAAGTTTTTTCTGTGAGGTCATCAAAATACAGATTCCTTAAACCAAAGAGCATATAACGTGTAATATGTTCTTTGCTTAAACAGATAACTTGGTGACGTCATTTTTATAAAACTGTGGGCTGTCATACTAACAAAACCATGTTGATAATAGCGTTTATGCACGAGACATGTTATGACACTCAGCCTTTGGCTTCGTTTCATAATTTTCATGTCTCGTGCATAAACGACTTTTAGCACGCGTTGCATACAATATTTTATCTACGACCTTAATTTTACTGTTATTAATCCATAAATATCGATTTAACAAGGGTTTACTTCTACGACACTTCTAATTTATGTCATAATAAACAGTAGGCCATGCCGCTCGGGCGAATGTTTGCGAATGACAGTAGTCAAGGTCAGTTACGAAATGTAATTATTAATACTCCACATCTGACTGTATTCATTACATAACGCTTTAATTATTTCAAAAACACTTTACCTGTAACGCAAGAAGCAACTAGAATAACTTTACAACTTCACTTCCAGTTCGAAATTGTAATTTTATAACCGCTCTTCACTTTTAGCACATGGGCTAAAAGTAAACAGCTGATTTCTTTAACCACGGTAAACTATAAAACCTCACTTTTAGTGAAACAAGCTAGTGCTAAAAGGCCTACTTTTAGTGGTGGTCGTAGATAAAACTGTTTATAATTTTTTTAGTGTGATAGTGGCTTTATAAATGTCTCAGTCACATTTTATAGCATTTAAAAAAAAGGCAAGTTTTTGTTGGAATATGTTATTAAGTAAAAGTAAAAGCCAACATTATGAAGGAAACACTGTAACACTGATACATTTATAAATGGCTCAAACTTGAATCACCCTATACTTTACAGGACTACAATATCCTGTTGATCAATAATTGACAATAACAAGGATATATCAGTAGTAGGTATAACTCTTATTAGTAATAAAATAACATGCACTATGCCTAAATATTACAGTTATAAATCTGTTATATAAATGTTACATAACGTAATTAATAAGGTTGCATAACAAACATATAACAGCAATGTTACTTATTGAAACAGCTACATAACAGTAATATACCTGTACTGTTACAGATATATAACACAATTTTGTAGTTGTTACACTGGAGTTATAATAGCCTGAGTGGAAAATTGAACTTACATGCAACGACCTTGTAATAACCTGGTAATGTTACATGTCATATTGGAAAGAACAATGTTATAGAGCGTATATGTCAACTTTATTTAACTGCGTTTGCTGGGATGTGTAGGCCTAATGGCGAATGGAATATCCCTTTGAATATAAAACCACAGGAAGAAGCATTTACCAAATGAGTTTGCGTCGATTGGAGTTGCATATGGCGGATAGTTGTTTCCGTTTGACAGTGGCGTACTGTCTGTAAAGGATATATTATGGGTTTATTTATCAAAAATCAAAATTTTATGTAATTCTACAGATTTATACCGAGTGTTTATAAATGCTTTTCCATCAAGTTACCTTTGAAACATTTGTTGTACGAATAATATGTTGGTGGCACTGTAAGTCTATGTGAAATTCGAGGTTAACAGGTTAGGTTTTGCGTCAGTTTGTGTCAAAACTGACGCAAAACCTAACCTGCTAACCTCGAATTTGACATAGACTTACACTGCCACCAACATATTATTTATACAACAAACATTTCAAAGGGAACTTGATAGAAAAGCATTTATAATCACCCGGTATATTAATGCCTAGACAAGCTATTAGGTTATTTTATCGGAATGTATATAAATGAATTAAATAAATTATTATTTATTATTATTATATTATAATTGTTTTTCCGAGTTTAAAAATTGTCGTTATTTGTATTAAACAAATTTTAATAAAAAAATAAAATGTAAATTAATTCATATTAACATTAATTTAACGAGTTTCTGCTACAATCGCAAAATTTATATGGTGATAAAAGTAAAACAAGTTGGAGTTTTAACAAATTCACTTATTTTAATTTTTTTTAAATGTATTTATTTATTTCCAACAGACAGGAAGCCCATTTACAGAAAATCTACAATTTTATATTTAGAACTAAATCAAACATAATTTCTATTATACAGTTGAAGACTAACCTAAGAATACGATAAACTTACAATATAGAACAAATGCCTAGAAAAACATTTCAAGTTACAGTGGAATATGTCAATTTGATTATTAATAAGATTGTATGCCGAAGTACTTGCAAAAAGTGGTGAATTTTATAGGAATTTATCCTAGGACAATTATTAACAAATGTGAGACTATTTCTCGTTCTTATATCAGGTGTATGAAAGTTAAGTCTTGCCAGCAGTTCAGGAGAGTCAATATAATTACCAACTAGCTTGTAAATAAACATTATCCAAAAATAGGTACGCCTTGACGAAAGCTCTATAAAATTAAAATGCAAAAATTATACCCCTATGATACGCCTATGATCACGTTATTTGACAACTACCACTAATAAACTACACATCAGTCATACTTGGAGGTTCCAAATGGCGACTTTCGTCACACTTTTAAGTACGGCCAAAAAAAGATTTATATTCAAAGAAATATCCATACCAGAAGATACTCAGACCAACGTCAATTGCCCTCGGTGGTGTCTTTATGTGTTAAAAACGCTCTCTAGAAACTTTAGGTTCAAACTTCTGTATCATTGATGTTAAAACGTCATCTAGAGGCTATTGCAGCGTCCCGGATTTTGCATTTATACCTAGGAATATGTTTCACGGTACATGGGAAAATTAGGGCTGTTTAATATGCACAGTTTACAACTCCCAGGAAGCATTTCTAGCAATTCTTCGAAATCTGGTAATTGTATCAGAAGGCTTTATGTAATGCCGAATTAAAAATAAATATGAGAAGATGTTCGGGCTAATGTCTAGTGCAGTCTGTGGTAAGGTTCTGTGTCTTTGGTGTTAAAACGTCTATGCTATGATCATGTGTTACAGCGTTCGCCTCGGTATTGAAGCAAGTGTCTTATTTATGGTACTTTATGCGACAGATGTCGGTGCCTGGCCTGCAAGTGCGTCAAACAACTAGATAAATAGGGAAATATGCCCGATGGCTTAAATTATGCTGCAATACGCGGGAGCAGAATGCTGAATTGTAGATAGATTTTTAACGGGAATCGGGAATCTTAACACCCCCTTTACTTAAAGAGATAGACCCCGGAAGTCTCTTGAGTGGTCCAAAGAGAACCGAGATGACCGAGCTACGCCTGGCCCCAAATCACATTCATCGTGCGATCAGAACTTACACGAACCAGAGACAAGGCATAGGCGGTAGGAAACCCGATACCAAAAAAAAAAATGGTTGGCTGATAGAATATACCTGTGGGTAAGGGTTGGACAATTAACGTCCAGGGGACCGATACGGAGGTATGGGCCTATGTATAGAAACATACCGGTCAACGCCGGTGAGTCTACAGAAAACCCAAAGGGTAACAACACACACGGCGTGACCGAAAAATTTAAGTCCCAGTTCATCGGGGGGGTTGGGGGGCAGAAGTTAGTTATTGTTACGCAATAATGAAATGCTAGAAGGAAACTATGAACCGGGCACGAAAAACAGCGAAGATAGACCAAAAGGTAAGGTACCTCCATGATATGTATGGTGCGCAAAGCGCAAGATCGCTACGTAGTTAACGAAAGGTACGGAAGGTAGGGATTGAAGATCGGTACCTCCCACGAAAGAGCTCCTCCGTCGCTCAATTGTCGTGACGGACACCACATGCTACCGCCCCCGGTAGATAAAGCTATACCAGCAAAACGTGACGAGTTCAGGAAGCACCGACAACTAAGGCAACCGATAGGAACAGAGTTGCACCCCCTAAAAGAATTACGCGCTCTGGCTACTAGATAGGGTGCGAAAGGTGTGAAGTGAGAAGAGGAAGAAGAAAGACTGGATATGCCAGTGGAAAATACGGAAATTCGGGTCTGACCTGGTGGTTCGCAGAAGGCTAGTATCCATTCCCTGGACCACGAGAGACGGGCAACATTGAACAAGTTGTCCCAAAAGAAATGGTACTTCACCAGGGGTCCACTAAACGACCAAGTTTGATCCCCTCGGGGAACCAAACAAAACACTAACCAAAATGACACGAAAAAAAATCCGACAGTCTCGCCGGCAGCTTCGACTATCCCTCCACACTACGAAAACCGACCATGTCCGAAATAGGCATGGCACGTACTGCGACGATAGGCACGAAACACCGACTGGACCTTAACACCGGGCCCATGGCTATCGCCTAACAGCACGGTTTCGGAAGGTGGAAAATAAAGATGCGCAAAGGGGTTTGGTAGTCGTCGCCGGGACACGGTTGATAGAGCTGAGAGAAGAAAATAAAAGGTAACGATAGTACGCAGAGAAGAAGAATGTGACCCAACGGGGTCGTTTGGTTGAACCAAACTGAATGCTTGAAGCACTCGTCGAAATCGGGTAAAATAATGTCTTACACCTGCATACGTTTCCGTCTAAACTACCAATCAAACACAGGGATCAATTCCCAAGAAGGTAGTGCGATACCAACCGAGAAATAAGTCGCAAATAGGGGCTTGTCAAAATTGGTAAAACGTCTTACGCCCGAGCAAAATTCCGCCCAACCGACCAAGGAAACTCGGGGAAAATGCTTGCAAAGGTTGCAACCATAAATAAAAAGGGGAACTATAAGGGAGCCCAAGGTTTCGTCCACGATCCACCTGGAGAGGGCACGCTGCGCGTCACGGGATTGGCGCATTGTGTAATTCCCACAGCAGATGTTATTATTCGTGAGCAAAAGATGAGCAACCCCAAAAACTGGGGAAAAGAGGAATAGTGACCTGAGGTCGAAGTTATTGAAGGAAAACGTACGACAAGAATTTAATCGCCCGTCGGATTACGTTTTAAGTCTTTAGCATGCCAGACGCCTTTAGAAGCGCCGGTTCGATCCGATAATTCGTACGTGGCAAGCGAAACTTTTCGTTGAATATAAAAGGGTCCTACAAATCTAGGTGCTAGTTTGGCGTTAAAATGTTTAGCCGCGTCGGAGAGTACGTGATTGCGACGCCACACGGTATCACCAACGTTAAAGTGAGAGGGGCGCCTACGCAGATCGTAAGTTGCCTTTGCGGCTTTATACGCGGTATCTAGGCTCAACGATATCCTGATAGAGAGACTTCAACGCGGGAGCCCGTTGTACTAGGGCTTTACGGTCTGCTACCTGAATTTGTTCAAAACCATTCGTCTCGTTAGGGTTGTCGGGGTCATTTACCTCCAACTGGATTTCTCTACCAAAATTTGCGAAATATGGAGTCAGTCCGGTGACTTCATGAATAGCGGTACGTACAGCGCAAGCGACTTTCGAAAGGTATTTATCCCAATCACGATGATTGTCCTTTACGTAGGATGTTAGCATGGTCTTCAACACTCGATTCACCCGTTCTACCGGATTAACTTGTGCGAGATGATAGGCGTTAAAGACGATTTTTGACTTATAGGTTTCCGTTAGATGTCGGAACCCCTTACTACGGAACTGTACACCGTTATCAACCAGTACAAACTGAGGTGCTTCAAAGAGTAAGAAAACATTGTCTTCGATCGGCGACCGATAGAATGTACACGTAACCCTTTTTAGATCGGGGTAACGGTCCTACAATGTCAATGGAAACCATCTGCCAAGGTTTAGTAACGATCGGGTGTCGACACATTAGGCCAGCAGGACGTTTTTGTTCGGGTTTTTGGGACAAACACGTGGTGCATAGATTTACGTAACGTACTACGTCGGCTTTAAGCTTAGGCCAATAATAGCTTTGGGCGATACGACCAAAGGTTTTAAAGATCCCTAAATGGCATGCGGTAGGTTCGTCGTGATTCTTTCGCAAGATTTCGGCACGTTGGGGTTTTGGAACGACTTTTTTCCAACTGTCCCCCTCATTCAGGTCTGGGTACTTGACATTAACATGTTTAAACAACTCATTGTTGTCTACTTTCCAATTTGGGAACGCAAAGGGTTTTTCGGCTACGCGTTGGCACATGCGTCTATACCACCGGTTAGTTTTACCAACAGGCGGTACAGATTCGATAGGAGCGGGCTCATCGGGATCTGGTACTGAGACAACATCAACGACCGGTACAGCGCGGCATAGCGCATCAGGAACGACATAGTCTTTACCTTTGCGATGTTTGATGATGAAGTCATACTTTTGAATGCAGACGGCCCAACGGGCAAGTCTACCCGTAGGTTCTTTAAGATTGTTGAGCCATATTAACGAATGGTGATCGGTAATTACCGTAAAATGAGTACCTTCGAGGTACGGTCGGAGTTTTTCGATTGCCCAAAGAACAGCTAGGCATTCACGTTCTGTGACCGAAGAGTTTCGTTCCGCTTTCGTTAGGGTTCGACTAATATAGCAAATCACTTGCTCTTGGCCATCGATGGTCTGAGTCAAAACGGCTCCGATGCCAATATTAGAAGCATCCGTTTTAACGGAAGGCTGAAATCAGGGCGCGTTAAAATGGGTGCAGATACCAAACAATTTTTCATGGTAGCGTACGCGAGTTCACACGACTCGGTCCACTCAAACTTCTGATACTTCTTCAACAAAGACGTTAGAGGTGCGATAATTGACAAAAAACTTGGAATGAATCGCCGGTACCAAGAAGCCATACCGACCACTCGTCGGATTTCAGAAACGCTCTTAGGCTGGGGTAAATTCAAAATCGCGGATATCTTGTCGGCATCGACCAAGAGTCTTTGGGCGTTAACGACATATCCTAAGTATCGCAACTCGGTTTGACAAAAATGGCACTTGTCATTTCCCAATGTTAAGCCTGCGTCTTGTAGACACTGCAAAACCTCATTAAGGATTTCTAGATGCTTTTCAAATGACGGGGTACAAATGATCACATCATCAAGGTATACGAAAACGTATGGTTCGAATTCGAGGCCTAAAGGCGCGTATCCATTTGTTGCGTATCTACGTAACGTATCACCGTCGCGTATCAAGATACGATACGTGCAACGTGCAACGTACTGAATTTTTTCTTTGTATCATCGTTGCGTTTATTTTAAAAACGGAGGATACGATATTACGATACATAGTAGTGGTCAGTACTGTTCATGTAGCGACTCAATGACATCTTTGCAAATAACAGCTGCCTCGTATATTTGTATTCATTCTTTATAAAAAGAAAGAAAAAAGAAATATTCCATCCTTTTGCATATGTTTACGGGTTCCATTTCTTTTGAAATATCCGCACACGCATCCTCCTTTCGTAATTTGTTATAACGATTTGAGTGTTTTGGGTTCCAAATGAGATTTTTTTTACTGTAAATATCTATAAAACGTAAGGTGTCCTCGTTACTCCAGTCAATTTGTGCAAAAATATGGCCGTAATAAACGAACAACTAGCTGTCTCTACAAATTTGATTACCAGCATGATGCAAGTCTGCAACAGGAATGAACACGCAACGGGATGATAACAACATGCCGTCTATACTGATTTAACTCCGTGGCGTTGCATTTCTTTGATGTCACGGCGAAAAACCGCCAAATGGCCGATCGGGTCCGTTGCGTTTTTTTGTATGACATTTTGATATGCAACGATGCAACGTTTTCCCGTCTCCACTGATACGCAGCGATGATACGATACGTGAATACGCAACAAATGGATACGCACCATAAGACATGGTCGACAAACCGTTGCCAAATGGCTGTGCATTATGCAAGCCGAACGGCATACGCGTAAACTGGTACAAACCCTGTCCAGGCACTGTAAAGGCTGTCAGTTTCTTTGACTCATCATTCATTTTGATTTGCCAATAGGCCGCCTTGATATCCAAAGATGTTATGAAACGCGCGTCACGTAGACGATCCAAAATTGACGCAACATAGGGTAATGGGTACGCGTCCTTATCAGTAACACCATTAAGTTTCCGAAAGTCAATACAAAACCAATAGGAACCATCCTTTTTCTTTACCAGCAAAATAGGACTTGACCAAGCTGATCGCGAACGCTCTACAGCACCTGCTTTAAGCATCTTGTCTATTTCGTTGTCGATATGCCCTTGCATGGCGGGAGAAACTGGATAGTACCTTTGCTTAATTGGTGCTGCCGTAGTCGTAATTTTGTGTTCTACGTATTTGGCACACCCAAGTTCCGTCTTGGTATTCGAAAAGTGCTGACTAATCAGAGTGTCTAATTGAAGTTGTTGCTCTCCACTCAAGTCTAAGTCTGACTGCAAAGTTCCGGTAGGCGTACTAATGGTAGCTAAACTAGGTTTGGAAAATTTCCATTCTCCACGAAACACATCGGGTACGATACCTACGGATTTCCAAAAATCAATCCCTAAGATCAGAGTATGCGGTACATCTGGGACAATTAAGACGTCAATAGTTATGATTTTGTCATTTAATTGGATCGGCAAGTGGACAGTTCCCAAGCTTTCCACAGTCTGTCCGTTTGCTACTTAACACACGGGTCGTAACTTCCTATTCAAACGTAACCCCATGGTTTGCAACACTTCCCAACCGTTATTTCCTAAAATTGTGCGATTAGCACCTGAATCTAGTAAAGCCAACATTTTGAAGCCCATGATGTCAACCGTTACATAGGGTCGCTGATCATCCAAAGACCTCTCCAATACATAATCCAAAATGCCCTTATTCTTAACGCATTGAGTCTCGCGTTTGTCAATGGCCTGCTTTATAAATTTAGTCGAGTTAATAAAAATACGCGTCGACGTCGCTCGACCGTTCGACGTCTCGCGGAACCGTTTCCCTGTCTCTTAGATCCTGACTTGCAGCGTGAACACGTGTTAACGGTTACTTCCGATTTGTCACATCGATAACAAAATTTCTTTCCGTGGGGATGCGGACACACGCTGGCCCTATGGCCTGACTCATCACAGTTCCAACATTTAAGAGTTAATGTTGGTGTCGGATTACGAGTACTATTCTCACTTGTCGTACCGCGAGGTGCTTCAATGGTGGCGACAAGCTGAGTTGTTTCGGCAACAGAGGTTGTCTCCACACACGCGAGATCGGTTTCAAGGGCAGTCTTCTTTCGAGTCGGCGGTACGTACGTTTCAATCGCATAGCGACGCTCCTCGATTTTTCGACCGTACTGTAGTAACTTATTTATGGAACGAATGTCCGTTAGTCCTAGTTGAGTCTGGTACAACGGCGAAATATTACGCAAAATGATCCGCAACTGCTTCTCTTCCGGTACGCTTTCCGTTAAACGCGAAAACATGGTGCGCAACACGGCAATATAAATCCCCTTAGTCTCTGACGAACCTTGAGTACGACGCCTAATTTCGTCTAGTAATCGCTCATCGTAGTCAGTTGGTTGAAATTCCAATCGCAAAAGTCGCACTAAATCATGCCAATCGGTAGGTATTGCTCTATTGGCTCGATACCACAGTAACGCGTTACCCGAAAATAAATCAATGGCTTGCGTAAATAATTCGTCCTCGGTAAGATTCCTAGCCAATCGTAATTCATTAGCACGTTCGATGAACGCATTCACCGATAATCCTTTTTGGTCGCCTGAAAATTGTAAATTCCATCGCGAAACAGGAGTGGCTTTATATGAAGTTGTTCGTGGCGTTAGTGAGGCTTTACTAGGGGTTGTCATTACTGAAGTTAATGACGTAGTCGTTGTTGACGTGGGAGTAGGCGTAAAGGTTGCTAACGTAGCACTACTGGTAGTTGTGGTGCCAAAAGTTGAAGGTGCTGGGTTTGTCTCGAGCGCAGCCGCTGCTGAAACGAGTTTAATTTGTTTAATATCATACCCGGAACGCATAAGAGACAACATGGCGAATAGTTTATCTTTTGTAGCTTTTTCCTCTTCCGTTACTGCCGGACAATTAGTGAGTCGTCCTAACCCGTGACAAAATTTTGTTTCAATAGCCGCCGCCAATTCTTTGGTCGGGTCCGCTAAGTACGCTTGAATTTTTGTTTTTATTTCCTCGGTCAAAAATGTTACTGCTGCAACATCCTCCTCAAACGTATAAGGGTACCCCAGTCTCCTTACTTTTTCCATGCGTCCCTCATCTTTTAACACTTTACGTAACCGAGAACGCAAAAGGGTCACCGTACCGGTGGCATCATGGCCTCTAATTTGCAACTCATACTCCCCTTCCGCTCGAAGTAAACATTCAATATGCATTTTCAAAACCATTTTGATGATTGGGTAAAAGAAAACAGAAAGGTTTCAGTACGTAAGGGTGCAATAACCAATGTTTAGTTAATAGGACTCTTGACCGCAACCGAAAATTATCGAAAAGAAACAAGAAAAGCTAAAGAAACACCAAAGTTAAAATTTTTACTCAAGGGAAAACAAGAGAAAACAAAGAAAAAACAAGAAAAAACAAATAGGAAACAAATGAAAACACGAAAAAACAAATAGAAATCAACAAAGGACAAGAAAAAACAAATAGAGAAAGCAAGAAAACAAAAAAAACGCACGATAACCGACAAGGGATAAGAAAAGACACTAAAAGAAACAAAGTGACAACAAGAAACATATGGAAAACAAATGAAAATGGTCTTATTGTTGTTTTCACCAAGGCATACGATCATACGTTGGGTTTCGACACCTACACAAAGAAAAAACAAAGCCCCACGTTGGGCTCCACTTAAGCTGTTACACGATAAATTGTTCATTAAGACCCCATGGGATGCTCGTAGCAGTGCTCGCCCCTGCACGTACCCCACAGCCCAAATGCTTCGGACAGTACTCAGTCGCGAGGGGGGTTTACAGGTTTAGGGTGCGTTTCGGGGCGAAATGCCACGACGGGGTTTCGATATTGGGTTGTTAAGACAAAGTTAAGGGGCGCCACGACCTTTGGGAGATGTTAAGATTGATAGATAACTGACAACCGGTAAAAAGTCGAAAACCAATCGCAGTAGCGTTGCGTTGCACTCCCCGGGGTGCTCCCACAGCACTGGCTTTTACACCTACCTTTTTGGTTTCCTTTCTCCAGTTGCTTAGGCCATGTACAAAGGAATACATACACAATGCAGCAAGAAACTCAATTCTTGTCAGTCACAATAATACACAGATACTCGAAATGAAAAGCAATACGCAAATTAAAAATGGGTACTCCATTACCATACTCGTTACAGGCCCGAAGGCAAGGGTTCCGGTAGCAAATGCTACAAATTGAGGTTAGTAAACAAGTACAACACAATAAGAGCTGAAGGCCAAGGGAGCGGCACATCCGCTGAAAATAATGGTCACCTAGGTCTCGGAATACGCTTATTTAATTCGCCAAATGGCTCACTATTATTCCCGGACCCAGGCTCCCATAAATTTATGCTGAAGGCTTATACTTGCAATACTTGAAAGTAAATAACGGCTCGGGCAGTTAGCACACGGCCCACAAATAACATATACGGTAAATTGAGAGTTCCGAAGCTTTGCACGTCACTGTATTATACGCAATTCACTGTTTATAAATACTAGTACAATACATTACTTCATCGCTAGGGCTCCAAGCAACTGTGTTGTTGAAGTAATGGTGCCGGGAGATCTCGACCTGGAGATTCAACGCTCTGACGATGCTCTCGTATAGAAAAGGGTTGCGATAACGGCTTAGATGCGGCAGGGGTTGATAGGCAGATAGGGACGGTTGACCAGCTTGCTCGGGGAATTGTGGCGGTAAGATCATTCGGAGAAGTAGCAGGGTTGAGCCAAACAATAACTCGCAACTGCTCACCCTGTATATTGATGCTCTATATTCGTTTCTGTCGCAAATCCGCTAATATAAGCGAGGAAATGTACGCACCGGTACTTGAAACTTTAAGGAATGACAAGCACTTGTAACTGCACACAAGCCCGAGGATACAACACGCCCCTAAGAACTAAAGGGGTTGTTCTTTGTTCTTAGTTTAACTTGCACAACCGTGCGATCGAGAAGCTTAATTTTGGACTCCCTTGAGAGACGCTCTTGACGACGCGTTTCCTCCAATTCTTGCATCACCCGTAAAACTTTCCATCGTTGGGCATCTCACTCAGGTGCATAAGGAATCTATTGTTCGAAGTGCTGAATTGCATCGCCCACAATGTAACGTGCAACAACGCGCGGGGCTTCCCCGTGCATAACGCTCGTCTGACCGGCGCCAAAATCTGATATCCACGGCTTCGTTTTTTAACTTGAGGACTAAACGCAAACTCCATCTGCAAGCGATTTGATAAGTCACTTAGCGGGATTTCTATGCTATGATCATGTGTTGCAGCGTTCGCCTCGGTATTGAAGCAAGTGCCTTATTTGGGGTACTTTATGCGACAGATGTCGGTGCCTGGCCTGCAAGTGCGTCAAACAGCTAGATAAATAAGGAAATATGCCCGATGGGTTAAATTATGCTGCAATACGGGGGAGCAGAATGCGGAATTGTAGATAGATTTTTAACTGGAATCGGGAGTCTTAACAAGTTCTAGCAATTCTTCGATGTCTGGTAATTATATTAGAAGGATATGTAATGGCGAATGAAAAGTGCTCAGGCTAACATCTATTGCACTTTGGTAACTTTAAGTGATAAAAACACTCTGAGAAACTTTTACTTACAAAAATCTGTATGTTTTATATTAAAGCATCGTCTAGAGGTTATTTAAGCGTCCCGGAATTTGTATTTATACTTAGAAAATTCTACACTCCGCAAAGCAGTTCTAGCAATTTTTCGATGCCTGGTAATTATATCAGAAGGATATGCAATGGCGGATGAAAAATCTATCCCAAAAGATGCTCAGGCTAACGTGTATTCCACTCTGTGGTGCCTTTATGTCTTAAATACACTCTCTAAGAGACTTTAACTTCAATATTCTAAATCTTAAATGTTAAAGCGTCGTCTAGAGCTTATTGCAGTGTCCCGTATTTTGTATTTATACCTAGGAAATTGTACACAGCTTCCGGGAAGCAGTTCTAGCAATTCATCCCTATCTGTTAATTATAACAGAAGGATATGTCATGGCAAATGGAAAATCTATAGGTACTAAAATATTCTCAGGCTAACGTCTATTTCACACTGTGGTACTTTTATGTCCTAAAAGTAATGCTTACAAAACTTTATTTTCAAGATTCTGCATTTTTAAAGTTAAAACGTCGGCTAGAGGTTATTCTAGCGTAATAAAATTTGTATTTATACCTACAAAATTGTTGCATTGTGCATGGGTCAATTAGAGATGTTATTAATATGTACAATTTATAACTCCCGCTAAGCAGTTCAAGCAATTCTTCGATGCCTGTTAATTATATCAGAAAGATATTTAATGGCGAATGGAAAATCCATACCAAAAGATCCTCACGCTAACGTGTATTAAACTTTGTGGTGGCTTTACGTCCTAAAAACACAGTCTAAGAAACTTTAGCTGCAAGATTTTGTATCTTTCAGGTTAAAACGTGGTCTAGAGATTATTGCAGTCTTGTATTTTGTATTTATTCTTAGGAAATTGTACACTCTGCTCGGAGCTATTAGGGGTGTTAATATTTTCGATTCTCAGCTCCCGGGAAGCAGTTCTAGCAAGTCTTCGATGCCTGGTAATTATATCAGAAGGATATGTAATAGCGAATGGAAAATCCATACCAAAAGATGCTCAGGTAACGTCTATTACACTCTGTGTTACCCCAATGTCTTAAAAATGTTGTCTAAGAAACTTTAGTTGCAAGATTCTGTATCTTTAAGGTTAAAACGTCGTCTAGAGGTTATTCTA
The DNA here is from genome assembly GCA_940337035.1 of Agriotes lineatus. Lineage (NCBI taxonomy): Eukaryota > Metazoa > Arthropoda > Insecta > Coleoptera > Elateridae > Agriotes > Agriotes lineatus. The sequence continues at coordinate 61,293,783 of OW679202.1, forward strand.
GCGTCCCAGAATTTGTATATATACTTACGAAATTATTGCACGGTACATGGTGTATTAAAATACACAATTTACAACTCCCGAGATGTAGTTCTAGCAAGCCTTCCATGCCTAGTAAGTGTAACAGCAGGATATGTAATGGCGAATGGTAAATATATACTGAAAGAAACTCAGGATAATGTCTATTGCATTCTGTGGTATCTACAGTTTTAATAACACTCTCTAAGAAAGTTTAACTTCAAAGTTCCGTATCTTTGATGTTAAAACGTCGTCTAAAGGTTATTGAAGCTTCCGGGAATTCGTATTTATACCTAAGAAATTGTACACGATGCAGGGAGCGTTAATATGCACAATTTACAACAGACGCGAAGCAGTTCTAGTAATTGTTCGATGCCTGGTAATTCTATTAGAAGAATATGTAATGGCGAAATGGAAAATCCGTCGCAGAAGTTGCACTGGCTATTGCACTCTGTGGTATCGTTATATGCTAAAAACACTCTCTAAGAAACTTTAACTTCAATTTACAATTACCCGGAAGCTGTTCTATCAATTCTTCGCTGCCTAGTAATTATAACAGAAGAACAGGGCACAAATTATATTATAGCGTTTTAAGTCAAACGCATTAATTTTTCAAAACTTAAAATAAACGTATTCAAAACAGTGGGTGCTAAACGATAGACACAAAAGTAGGCTACAGGCAATAGATATATGATGTCTGAGGAGGGTAATAGGGGTGAGACTAAAAGACCGAATCAGAAATAGCGCGATGAAAGCAGGGCTAGAAACAACAGGCCTCAACAAAATAAGAGACCAACGTCAACTACCATTGTGGGTATACCTAATAAGAATCAACCCTGAGAAATTAACAAACAAAATCTGGCTGATGAAGATAAGCGAAAAAAAGCCCAGAGGACGGCCTGCAAAGTAAAAACTTATCATGGATAAGCTGAAGAAATAGCCAAAAATAGACCAGAATTGAGAAACATTAGATATAAATAGGGGAAAACTTCTACACCTGAACAAAGGTAGACAGAGGAGCGATTAAGTATGTAATTTTAATTCGCAACTAAAAGTACAATGTGAAAAAACATTTTGCAAATTCGTAGAATAATTGATAAATAACAATGCAACTAGCAGAGGACTCAATACGAAAAAGGTTCTACAAATAAATTAAATGTTTGTAGTTAATAATAAATGCAACAATTAATTTCAAGTTTCATTCAAAGTCCAAACTGTTATTTTGTAATACACAGCAGTAAGCTGTACTCTTAAATAAAGCTATAATAACAACGAGCATTCGAGTTAGACACATTTATATGAGTTCAAAATGGCAGAGTAATATATAGTGAGTGATAGTGCGTGTATTTTCGAAGTACCTACATACAGTCTGTTCAACAAAAAAGGCCCCGCCTTCTAGCTACTTTATTATTTATTTTAGTCCCAATAAAACTTATATCAAATCAAATGACATATAAAAACCTACATTTTAACACAATCAACAAATTTTTATCTTCAATTGTTTCAGAGTGGTGACGTCATATGCATTTTTTTTAAATTACGCTATATATTTTTTGACATTTTCTGGTAGAGGTTTTTTTTCTCTTTCCAACAATATGAATATCTCATGCACTTGCATAAAAAAAATTTCGCGAAAAATTACAAAAACTTTTTCATAGTGGAAGGCCATGATACAAAACTGTAAACAAAAGTGTAACTCAGAAAAACAAAACAAATAGTAGCCAAACGCCTTAACTATCAGATTTCAGAATAATCTAAAGTGTTGATTGTTTTGTTTTTCTCAGTTACACTTTTGTTTATAGTTTTGTATGTGGCCTCCCACCGATAAAAGTTTTTTTATTTTTCTCGAAAAATTTTTTATGTAAGGGCATAAAATATTTACATTATTGAAAAGAGAAAAAAAACCTCTACCAGAAAATATAAAAAAAAATATACAGTGTCATTTAAAAAAATTGCATGTGACGTCACCACTCTGAAACAATTGAAGATAAAATTTTTTTGATAGTGTTAAAATGTAGGTTTTTATGTGCCATTTGATTTGATATAAAGTTTATTGGGTCTAAAATAAATAATAAAGTAGCTAGAAGGGGGGGCCTTTTTTGTTGAACAGACTGTGTGTGACGATGCATACGATACTGTTCGAGATGTGTTTTTTTCAGTGTCTCATGAGGTCGTGCAGCACATATCCGAGGCGGTGGTAGAGACAAGACACCTGGGAAAGGCACGCAACCCATTTTCGAAGCAGCAATATGGTCCGACACGCATGCACCAGAATTCCAGTTGAAGCAGGCAATATCCGAGGGTACTGGTGCTCATAGTAGCAGGCCAAATCTAGTTACCAGTATAACTGAATATCCCTGCAGCAACAGTAACCATGTGAGAACTAGAAATTCTAAAACGAGGTTAAGTAGATTAAGCATCCATAGTTGTGAATGAAATTATATCACTGGGACAAGCTGGTCGCTTCAGTGACAAATCTATGTGGACGGCAACGAGATGGAGACTGGAGATTGTCGCCTTGGCAGCGGTGGACAGCAGTGCAGCGGTCTGCAAGTTAATTGGGCCAAGGACGTGTCACAGCTAAGACCACTTGTACGCATATAAACTTTAACACAATTACAGGTATTTGAAGTTAGAATTAATTAATATGTACATTTTCTGCGTTTTTATAATGTAGTCCCACATTTTTATAGTATGTTCCCGCCAAAGATAGTTAATTTAGCACTTGTTTTAGAATCAGGCAACCGATCTCACGATGCCGGTTAGCCAATCGCAGATAGCCTGATGTAATATAAGCCAATTGGGCTCTTATTTAACAACTGATGTGTTTTGGGGTGTTGAACTTTTAGGGCGGTATATAAGCTTTTTAATGGCTTAAGATTGTCACTTCTTGATAATTGCCGGTCACATGACTATCTGTCTTCAAATGAAAATAAAATTTGTACCTGGTATGAAGCATTTATGTTAAAATGCTGTTACTAAAATGTTTGTTTTTATTTACGCTAGTGAAATTTGCTATTCAACGAGTGTCTACCTTAAATAAAGTGCATAAAGCCATCCTAATGAGTCCAGAACACGTGCACATCACAACTAACTTGCAATAAGGGCACCAACAGGCAGCACGACATCGTGTATTCCGTTAACAGCCATGTTGCCGGAAACTGAAGAAACCCCATCTTGTTTCGACGCACCACGTCCAGAGATCACATAAAAAAGTTCAGGGGCGTACGGTAAGAAATTTGTCTTAAAAAGCTGATTATCATCTAAGAACGCGCTAATTTAATAAACCATTATATTTTCCAAGACATTCGAGAACCCTGGCAAAATACATATGCCTCGAATCTTTAACCTCTTTGGAAAACGTTATTTTAGCTAAAGGCAGTGTTCTTACAATCTTCTATTCCTCGGGACATACACATTCCGAAAGACAAATATTAATAATACAGCGTTATTAAATAATTTTATTAAAAGTCAAATTGAAATCAACATTGCGTTTATTTAGATAGAGTTAATTGACAATTACTCAGGGTATAAGTTCTGATTATAAATCAGTATTTAAGAATGAAGTATATAAATTATTACTGGGCTCATATAAGGTGATTTTACATTTAATAGAGACGATTCAGTGCAAAGAATAGGAAAACTACAGTGTAGTTTGAAATAACCTAAAAACAAAGCTAATATAATACATAAGTTAATTTATTAAGCAAAGTCAAATAAATTCTAATTAGTTAAATATTGTAAATCTAGTGAGTGATACACATAAAATATTGAACTAGCATGTTACTACAGGGACAAACAATAATAACAACAAGAAAAATTGTAAAAAAATATTTTGCATAATTTTGTATTGGCACAAATTAATAAAACCCAATACAATAATAGTGGATTAATTGAATAAAAGTAATAAAAGATGTGTAAACGTGTAAGTTTTGCACATAAGGGAAAGGCCAAGGCAAGATTTTGCTCGTAAGTGTAGTATTTGGATTCTGGAGGTGCTTGCCTATATAAAGGATACAATATTGGTACTAGAAGAAATCCAAGTGCAGGTTGTTGCAGTGTGGGGCCTATCAACATCCATAGGTGGATACATTTGGAGGCAGCTACATCGAGAGGTGCTGGGGCTGTGCAGGTCTGGGGTGAGCTGAGTGCATCACTCCAGGTAACAAGAGTAGATTCTAGTTGAGCTAAGCATTGCTGTTTGGAATTTGGGGTTGGCGTGTTGCTGCGGAATATGTTAGTAAGGCACAATTGCTTATCCAAAATCCAGGGATAAGACCTGTATTGCAGGCATAGCCAATTACTGGAGTTTGGAGCATTGGTATGAAGTAATTGAGTAGATATCTGTTTATAAAACATAAAGAGATTAACTGATGAGCTAATAAACAATAAAAGAAACAGTTATTACCTATTTAAACCATATTATCTTAGCATATTTGAGGTTAGGATTACTTGAATAATAAAAGTAGCTTTATTTCGAATTGGCATATAATACAATTCTTATTAAAAGCAGTCAAACGTATATCCCTCTCAGACTCGTCGTAACTGAACTGCCGGATTTAAACATTTTGTTTTATTTGGCATGGGTTATTGTAACATACGAGTATATAAAATTTTTAATTAAATTTAGAGGTATAAAAAAGATGTCAGAAAAAAACTCATTAAAAATGTTTTTTAAAAATATACAGGATATTGCAAAAATGGCGGATTTACTCCATGGTACGTTGTAAAAAGAAACTTCTTGAGGCGGAAAAAAATAATAAAACAATTATTTGTTATATTTTTTGTAAATATGGGAGTCTAAAGTTTGATTACTAATTTCTTTAATATTCAGTAATTACAGCCTCGTAGCGGTTGTGAAAGCGCTAGGCTTGCAGTAAGCAAGTCCTCGGTTGAAATCCTATGGGGGACCGGAATTTTTCTGCAGCCTTGGCGATTGGAATCGGGCTCGGTGAGAGCATTCACAGTTGGGCTACAAATTAACTCTGCTCCACTCAGAACCACAAATCTAAGAGTAGAGTAACAAGGTCCACACATCGCCAAGACACACACATCACACAATGGTTGCTGCGCAAGCACAAAAGACGCGCTCCAACTCTGTAATCCGAATCCAGGGCAAGTTGAGCATGATACCGCCAGATGCAAGCGTATAAAGCACCAGCCTCTACGCCGCAAGGTAAATGAGGTTACAGATAATACATAAATACATATTCAGTAATTATGATGAAAATCATTTCACACCTAAAGCTAATTGTACGAATATAAATACTTATCAATATTGTCAAGTAACGAAAAGAAACTCGAAAACTGTAAAAATTCAAAAAATTGTTGAAACTATCAAAAATTTATTTGACATAGCTACAATACCCAGTGATACTATTTTATATTCCAAAGTTAATTCCAACAAATATAATTTTTAAAGTTATTGTTACCAATTGTTTTCTGATACACCAGGGCCTTCATTTCTTGTTTAAATAAAATTGTTAATATCTTCAAAACAGTTACCTAACTTTCAACTCACACAGCTTTATGATTAGCATTTTAACGCAAAGCGTCTAAGCTACCTACTTAAATATAACGTGTTATGTTTTAAAAACTTTAGTTTGTCCGACTGTTTTGAAATACTTTGTATTATCAAAAATCTTTTACTAATGTGTGGCACCTTAGTACCTACGTTTGTGTAATAACATTTCATGTAGCTCTCGTACTTTTTTGTTAACTAAATTGTTAATAAGTTTTTTTAAATAATTAAATTGTTTATGATTATGTTTGTGATACAAGCACACAACTTCCTTTTACAGTGATATAATTATCCAAAAGTTTGATTTTGAATTTTTAAGCATTTGTAAAAAAATTAAAAATTACAAATTCTACAGAAACCGTACAAAATAGTGTTAGTTGAAAAGACGAATTTTTTTCTAAAATTATAAGCTGAATTCAAAAATTTTATAATATACAGGGTGTTCTATTTAAAATAAGAGTTAATTTTAAAAAAACCAAAGAAACTTATTTTAGAGGTATTCACCTGGAAAATTACCTATTCCACATCAATACACATTAATAATGCAATAAAAATGTAAAGTTTGAAAGTATCTTTAAAATCATTTTTTTAAAAATCACAAGGGTAAACACCATACTTCCGGTTATGAAATTTCATTCTCATTTTTGTTTCATTTGTGTAGTACTATGTAGTATATTATGTGCAATAAAGACTATTATTAGTATTATTATTATTTTCTTCAAAAGCTTGCTGTCGCATCTACATAGTACACAAAACTTATATATGAAGTTTCAATGTCATACCTCTTTTCATTTTTTGAGATATTCTGTTCACACACAGACAGACAGACACACACACAGTTCAATGAACAGAAACATGTTTTTTAAGTTCACGGGACTCTAAAACGTGAAGATCTGTTGAAAACTCAATTTCGAATTTTTGGGGTGAATCCAATACTTCCTTTATTGTAAAAGGAAGTAAAAAGTACAAATGTATTGATATGTTATTAACAGATCACAAACTATTACAGCCTTTTAAAGTCAAATATTTGAATTTTATTAGCAAACAGTATGATGTTAAAATGATATGTTTCAAAGTAATTGATGCATTATAATACTACTGGTATAGGACTCGAAGTTAAATAGATTCTAACATTAATTTAAACGTCAGTGTTCATAAACTAACACAATAATTTAATATTTCATAGCAAAGCCAAATGGTAAAATTTTCATAATTATGTTGAATACACAATAATGCAGTTACAGTGTCAAATTGATCCATCAAACGAGAATTCGATTAGACAAAATTATGCATGGGCGGAATTCGGGCAGAGTAATGTTGCGGAACAATTGTGCCAAGTTCAACAAATGTGTTTTCGGTGAACGATTCGGTCCAGAGTGTGTTTACGTCACCCCACATCGACGCAGCAAGCTGGAGAAACCATCTGCAGGTGGTATAGCACATATTCCAAGCGCTGCTGGAGTCGGGACACTTGGACGGCTCAAGGAACAGTTTCCAAAAGTGCAAGTGCAAACAGCAGGCCCAGATGGAGACGTCAGGCATATGAGCACATTGCAGCAACGCAAAGCAGGTCTAAACAATGGTGAACTTTTCTGGAAAACAATAACTGCTTGTAGAAGCCAGAAAATACCAACTAAGCCAACCGTACCTGAATCACACATCTAGGTCAAACTGGGATATCAACGCCAGTGACTAACAAGGCCTGAATGCCATTTGCCCGTTAGCAATCCTCCAAATGGATGCAGCAAGGGGTCGCCATGGAAATTGCTCGTTAGAAATCCTCTATGGGAATGGTGTTAGATCATTTTCGACCTCGTTCAGCCATTTTTGCTATCAGTCCAACTATAGGTTGTCATTAACGAAATTAGTTAAAAATATTCTGCCCGAATTTTTACTGGATTCGGCCCTGTACTAGTTACATTCGAATTTATTCCGGCGGGCATTGAAATGCTTGCGCTTCGTATTTGTTTTCTTAAGTAACCAATTCTTTAACGCGGGCGCAAGGCCATAGTAAGATTTCTTTCCTCGAAACTATATTATAAATATCACCATTTATGTTGCATTTGCCGAATTGTGTCCGTGAATTCATTCTTTAATGCAGGAACCGATCGCCTGCACAAGGCCGACGTGAAGTTTCTTTCCTGGAAATTAGATTGTAAAATAATACCTTTTCTTAGCTTCTTGAATTGCGCCCCTCGCTCGCTGAAAGCGCTGATTTGGCTGTCGAAGGTTCTAGAATTGTTCGTGTTAATTGTTCCTTGTTTCTTTTGCAAGGCTGGCAGGTTCTTTGTTCTGAAGGAATGAGCTCATTCTGCTCGGAGGTGACCATCGTTTTACCAGCGCGTTTCTGAATGAATTGGCATCGAGCTGTGAACCACAACTAACGTGCAAGTTTTTGTTGCTCCCGGGCCGCGTGCTTGCGGTCCGGGATGCGTTCCGTGAACCCAGTGTAGTTTCGTGTTCAAGTTTTGCGAACTTTGTGATCACGTAATTAAATTTTGATTTGGAGTTCAGCTTAGACCTTTGGCACGACTATTTTACCCTTGTTGGGTGTTTGAAAGAACGCGCGCGGTGGGCAATTGAGTTATCGATAATTCAGTGTTGGCAAATAGCTAAGTCGTCTCCTTAAGTTGTTGTACTTCCCAGGGGAAGATAGTTGCACCATTTGCAGATCCAATTAGAAATGACATCTTTAAGCTTGTGATTAACGGTTTCCCGTACCTTTGTGGGGAAAAACATTTTTCGTACTGCATTTTTGAATTACCGACGCTGAGTTTATCGAAATCGACGGGAGGCCCACCGCGTGTCATTGTTGTAGTGCCCTGGTTGCATTCTTTGCAAATTCCGACTACGTTGTGCCATTCCGAAGCCTGGAATAAACCAACTCTATCGCTCCCTTCCTTCCCAGGGAGGGGACCACATCATTTTAGGCGCCGCTCTGCGCTAAGCAACCATCAGGCCCGGCTCCGGCCCTTTCTATACCTCTGCAACGCCCTGCCAAGCTTCCACGAGGACGAGTACACCTGCATTTAAGACTGCATGCTTCAACTCAGGTAGGCGCCTTGTATTGTATCAACTAAATAATTCGGGTGCCTAACTTAAGGTGCGATTTTATATTTTATTGTGCGTCAGTGCTTATAAACGTTGCGTACGTCCGCTAGGACTTATGATCTGTCTCAGTTAATGTTTACCAGGGGATTTACCCCTGGCGTCCATTTTATGTCACTTGTCTTGGATAATATTGTGTTTTTTTTGTGTCTTTGTAACTAGCCCTTAAGATATATTTTGGTTTTGTGGGGCCCCCTTTCATATTCACGTAGGATATCGTATTACTAAATATAAACTCACCTCCGGGTGTTTGTTTTAATGTACCGATTTCTGTAAACTGTCATTTGTTCATTCAAATAATAAACTTGTTAAAGTCAGTTCATTCTTTTTATGAATTTTGAAACCCCTTCTGGGTCATTCACTAATCCAGTGTGGCAAAGGCCAAGTGTAATTAATTTTGTGAAGTTAAAGCATGCTCTTTTGATTAAGCGAGCCCCGAGATTTGGGCCAATCAGTGTTCTTTTGTTATTCTTTAGTGACGGTGGCCTTGAAAGTAAGTGATTTAACGACAAGGTCACCCGGCTACTCGGAGGAGGCTTGGTAAACAACAGGCTGAGGCATTCAGCAACGTACCTGGAGGACTTCTACATAGGCTACGTGTATTGTTCTTGGTTCTAGACACGTTAGCCACCCCTAATCAGAACCAAGTGGCGCTCAGGCATTTATTTTTCTGTTAAGCAAGCTTTAGGGTAAGTACCCCGTCGGTTTTCCATTTAAGTCTTCGAACTACCCCTTCCCGACTGAGCTAAGTGCGAGTAACCGGCGCAACAAAAACTGCTCCGACACATTAAGATCTGTGATTTCTAGGGAAAGCCGGCGAACCCTGTAGTTTGTACCCGATTTTGGACAATCAATACGACCTATGTCGATCTGATGAATTAATACCGTAACAATTGCTCGTTAGAAATCCTCCAACAGATATGGTCCAGAAGGGGTGTCAAAATTATGCATGGGCGGAATTCGGGCAGAGTAATGTTGCGGAAAAATTGTGCCAAGTTCAACAAGTGTGTTTTCGGTGAACGATTCGGTCCAGAGTGTGTTTACGTCACCCCACATCGACGCAGTAAGCTTCCCGACTGAGCTACGTGCGAGTAACCGGCGCAACAAAATCTGCTCCGACACATTAAGATCTGTGATTTCTAGGGAAATCCGGCGAACCCTGTAGTTTGTACCCGATTTTGGACAATCAATACGACCTATGTCGATCTGATTAATTAATACCGTAACAATTGCTCGTTAGAAATCCTCCAACAGATATGGTCCAGAAGGGGTGTCAAGGTCGTAAAGTAATTGGGGCGACCTGTATATAAAAATAAATAAGGATAAGTAATAGGTTTAAGCTTGCAAGCCAGCCAAACGCACATGTGGTCAGAATTCCCGCCAAATGCACATGTGGTTTGTAATCGACATTTGCTGCGATTTCGCGCCAATTTCTCCAACGGTCGCGGGGTTTACGTCATGTGACGTATGTGACCCAATTAGGTTACTGGCCGAGGGCTAGTGGGTGTTCTCAACCCCCGGAGGCCTATATAAGGTTTTGGCGGATTTTTGAGAGGGACTTACTTGTTAAACGCTTTTATTTTAAAAATTCACGACCTGTGTTGTACTAGTATGAATATTTAGCGTTGAAAATAAAAAAGGTGTTTCTTCAAAGTTTTTTTGATTCTATGCGAGTGAAGTTCGATAGCCTACATGTACTTCCTAGAGGTACAGAACACGTGTGGATCGCTGTACACTGCAACCGCCCGAAACCCTTCGACTACACCTGTTGCGTTCAACCACAGAACAATTAATACCTAATCATCCAGCCGCGGAGAAAATTGTGATTTCGGCACCGTCGCACTGCACTTCCAGGGAGCCCAGGACCGTACTTGGTTAATTGGTAGGCGTTCTGTGTATTACTCTGTCGTTGCATGATAAATAGCCCGCGATTTTTTTAAATGCCGTTGCATCCATATAAGGAATGATTTGAGACAAAATTACATCAAAGCACTATTATCCCTTTGATTTCATTGACCCCTAAGAACCCGCGTTTTGTGATTAAATTGTTGTCCAGAAAAGTAACAACTTTGTGTAAATCTCAATAACCCTGATAAGAATCTATTTCAACTTGAGTCACATGCAAGATTATTTATTAAATAAAAGAATAAGAGCTGTTTGTGGTATTTCAAAACCGTGAGCACTGCACTTTGTAAGCTAAACAATTGCAGGTAAGGCAAGTGTCACCCTGAGTTAATAGAAACATTTCGGCCCAGTAGACCCTTTTATTATAGGCCCGGTGTAAAATTCAATTAAGCATTTCCTTATGTGCAAGGACTTAATAAATAATTTAATTAGCTGGGTTTGAGGGGGTATCACGGCAGAATTTACAAAAAATAAACTAAACTGTTAATTTTATTAACAATTCAGTTTATGTTTGGTAAATACATGTGGATTTTTTTATAAACAGCTTAATTTATTTTAGGTAAATTTGTGTGAACTTGTTTATTAACAATTTAATTTATTTTTGGTAAATTTGTATGTACTTGTAATTAAAAATTCAATTTATTTATTGTAAATACATTTGTACTTTTTTATAAACTATTTAATTAATTTTTGGTAAATATGTATGCATTTTTTATTAACAATTTAGATTATTTTTTTAGATACATGTGTACTATTTTATAAACAATTGAATATATTTTTAGTAAATTTTTATGTACTTTCTTATTAACAATCTAGTTTGTTTGGCAAATACACGTGTAATTTTTTTTAAACAATTTAATTTATTTTAGGTGAATTTGTATGCACTGGTTTATAAACAACTCAATTTACTTTTTGTAAATATATGGCTACTTTTTTTCATAAAGAACGTAATTTTTTGTAGTTACATGTTTTGCACTTTTTTATATTTTTAATAAACTTAGCACTGTTTTATTAAAGTTTAGTTACAAATAAAGTATATTGTATTTTCCCCTACACACTCCTGTATCTTCCTTATCCATTTTCTAACAAATTTAATCTTATTTTAATTATACTAGAGATTATTATCGCTATTTTTAAATAATTTTACTGCAAATTAGTAGTCTACTGCCATCAAAAATAAATGCAGAAAATTCGATAATTGATGTAGACTTTTTTTATTGAAGATTATTGAAGAAGTTGCTTACAATCACAAAAATAGTCGAATATCAATTCTGATGGGTACAGCTTTATTGCTAATAATTTATTTATAGTATAATGTAAGCAAATTAAAATTTAATTGCTTTGTTAATTTAATTTTTTTTAGTTTTCGCAATTTCTTTATCGAAAGCGACAGGAACTTGCGCGACACCTGGCGTCACTGACAAGACTTAGGACAAAACAAAATACCAAACTTTATAGATCACTGTAATTTTGTCGCTACACTACGCGGAAATTGGCGGGAAATTTAAATTCAAATTTGTGTGATACAGTGGCGGTCAAAAAAACCGGAACACCTTTTTTGACCTAATTTTCAAAATGCGAAAAAAGTGCGAACACTGACAATTCTAAATAATAATTATCATCAGAAGTCATTGTTTAGATCTGAATAATGACTTTTGATGACATTTATTAATTAGAATTGTCTGCGTCAGCCAGTTTTCGCATTTTGAGTGTCCAGTTTTTCTTGGTCGTAACTGTATTTCCTTATACTAGTGAAACTGCTTATATGAATATCTTCATTTGAATTTTGTATTTGCATTTTTATTCACAAAATTAAGCAACTGCAAGTATACTAAGCTGATTTGGCACACTTGCCAACAAATTTAAATTCAAATTATAAGTGACGTTTCATACCAATTTCATCAGCATTTTATATTGAAAACAAACGTCTCTGGGAAACTGCAGGGCAAACATACAATCCATTTTTTTCAAGAATATTTAGCGTTAACACCCTTGCTGTTTTTATAACCTTGTTGATCTAATGTGGCTACTTATTTAATAAATAAAATTAACTGGCCCTGGTTAGTACTTTTATTAATATCTAGTCTACTTAAACATTTTAAAGTTGCAATTGGCATACACTTAACACTTAATGTCCAGACATTTCAATTGCATTTAAATACAATAAAGTAAGTACTATAACTACCACAAGGTAAATGAGGTTACAGATAATACATACATACATACAAGTACTATAAGTAATTCATTTAAATCTTATATGAACTTTTTTGATACAATCACAATAAACATTTTATTGCAAGATAGATAGTAAATGTTATAGCATTTTAGTTTAATGTAGTAACCCACTGAATTTTTAAATTGACAATTTGATATCTACTAGAACAAACTCCAGTAAGTTACTTTTTCTCAATAATACGTATGTTTCAGGATTTTTCAATGATAAAACTTAGAAATACGTCCCTGTTATATAAAATATTAATATGAATTTTTCAACGGTAGAATCACGAGTGCTCAACTCTTGTTGGAAAGATTATAATTTGATAAACATTGGTTACTTAAATTACACAAGAAGAAATTAACGAAGACATGAGCGCGTAACGTGAGGGTTTTTTTCCTAAGAGTTTAAACAGTGTAATTGCTTTCTAGCAATCATACCGAATAAAAAAAAATAAAATCTTGCTAGACGAGAGTTTTACACGAATGATCTGTGATGGAAGAATTAAAAACGAATAAATTATAGAGAAACGTCAAGATACTACGTCAAATTTTAGATTTGTCAAATTACCAAAAAATGACGTAGTAGCAAGAAAAGCATCGTGTTTTTCTTTTCAAGGTAAGAATTCTGTTGTAACTTGTGATGGGTGCATGTGACCCTATTCTTAAAATATGATTGGTCTACTGTTATAAGATTAATTATCTTTGACTATTCAATTCACCTGTCATCTATCAAAAAGAGACCAATGAAAATCCAGAATTTGAAGTTTCTTGGCCAATAAAAACAATATCAGCGGATATATCTTCCTAGAAGATATTCAAGTGAATATTTTAAACAAATGTGATTTTTATTAGAAAAAGTCAATATTAGTGTTCTGTTACTATAGAAATTGCGTAGTGTGTTGCTAGATTTACTGAAAACTAATTTGAAAAAGTAGTTTGGTTCATTGAATAGTCTCTCAAATGCCATTCTTAGTCCAAGTTGTCGAATATTTTTGTGGTGGTATCACTACTTATGTCCATTGCACTTAGGATTAGGACTCGTGCTAGCACACTCGTTCTAATCAAACCTAAGCGCAATTGACATTTGAGATACCACAGCAAAAATATTCGACATAATTATAAGTGAAAATATTTAGATAATTGTTGTTCAATAAAAATGTATTCTTATTTTTTTATATCAGCATGAAGAAGAAAGCCATGGAATTATTTATTCTACCACAAGAAAGTGTCGTAAATCTGAAAGTTCGCTTAAAAATATTACTTAAATCTAATTAAAATTATTTATACAAATACTAAATTAATCAAAAGTCTGCTCTCTATGTTTATGCCGTTTAAAATATTTAATAAGGGCTAAAGATTTAAGAGGATCATTGCTTTTCTTTGCTCCTTGTAATTCTTTGCCGTGTAATATACTTACTATTAATCCTATTTATAAATCTAAATAAAACTATATATCTATACTAAATTTAATAAACATATTTACATTACTTTGATGTTCTGGACAGAAGCAACTTGATATTTGTACCCGACATTTATCAAGGACTATAATCTGTAATTGTCTTTTTACCCCATAGGAAATTATTAATCGTGGCAAGCAATCAACAATTATTTCACAAGCGCTTTTAAATGCAGCTGTAAAGTTAACTGAAGGATGCATTAGTTGCTTACCAACATACTGTTTTTTTCGAATTAATACATTTTCCGGTAACTTTTCAGTTGCACTTACCCTATCCTTACAATTCGTACAGATGGAAACAAGTCTAAATATCTTTCGTGCCACAAAACCGGCCACATACGCATAAGCAATGTCACCAAAAAAAGAAGATATACTTTCGTTACTAGGTAAGGGATGGTATACAGGCTTGATAACATGTGGTTGCTCGAATGCTAACTGCTTACCCTGTTCAATAAAACTTTTCAATGTGTCGAGAACACCGACAGAATCATCCACCTCACAGTTTGCACCAGTGGTATGAGAAGATATAAAATTGTTAACTAATAGTGATTTGGTTGAACTAATAAAGGCAGAACAAGTTGGATTGGTATTTCTCACTCCGTGGCTACGAATACATGAAAAATAGTTCTCAAGAGGATCTTGATTTAAACTCCTTGTAAAAAGAAATTTAAATCCTTTTGCTTGGAGATTATTTCACAAGTAAGATAGACCACGTAGTAAAAAAACCCAATTTTTTAAAGATGGTGTAATAATTTTGTTATGAGAGTTAGGAGAGCTGAAATACATAGAAGTTAAAATAGGAATACAAGAATACCAAAAAGAAACATGCTTTGACTTAGCTGTTACTGCACTTCTAAGTTCTTTACCGAGAGGTGGTTGTACTGACGTGCCATTAACACTATCAAAAAGTTTATCAAAAAAGATAAGCAGTTCTGATGTATCAACTTCAGAGTTAGGAGGCAATTTAGAACTATAATCAGCAACAATATTCAATAAAATAGCAACAGATTGACTAAACACTTGAGTGCAGTTCTTTACTTTAATTTTTTCTGGATAGATGTGTTCGTCGGTTAATTTGTAACAAGCGTTAAATTGACCCCTATCTCTTTGAATCTCATATAATTGTACTATATGTGACCAAGAAGCAATTTTTTCTATGCCATCAATGGTGAAATGCAAATTCTTATTTAATAAGTTATTACGAACACCTTTCATCAAATGAGGAAAATCGTATAAATGGACTATTTCACAAGTTCCTACGAGATATCCGCAATACTAATTTTCAATTTCTTCTTTTAAACAATATTCATTTGTATCTCGTAATAAAGAATTGATGGCAGACTGATTAGTTGCTCCTTGATCACTTATTATAGTGCCAACTACATTGAGACCTGCAAGTTTTAATTGTAGAACGACATCCTTTAATGTTCGCTTTAAATCGTTAGCCGAAGTGGTACTTTCACAGAAAGTAAAACAAACTGGCTGTTTCCACTTCCTGTAAATGCCCCTCGCCCTAAAAACCAAAGCATGATCTGCAAATAAAACCAGTCTATGGGAACTACCATGATCCACAAAACCTTCGATAACATCTAACTTTTGATTATATTGTAATACACATTGCAATGAAACTTCATCGAAAAGGAGAACACAATATTTATCAAGATTTTTCATTTTAGCTACCACGTGCTGCAAATGCTCGAAAATGTAATTATTAATACCACATCCAAAGGGAATTTTGTTTAAAATTTTGGTTATTGTATTACGAGAGGGTAAACTGAAAACTTTTGACAAATATCTATACCCCTTACCACTTTGTTTATACATAGATAAAGCAAAGATTTTGTCATCTAAAGTAAATCTTCTACCTCTAGGTTTATGCTTCTGTGTACGTTGTTGCGACAAGAAAAAATTTAGTGTTGTTTCGATTACATCTTTCAGCAAAGTAAGGGTAGTTTTGCTCTTACGAAGTAACTGCATTTGCTTCCTCATTAATAATTTCCTGGACTTCATTCTAGCAGCTGCCTTTTTCAGCTGCGGCACCTGTTTCCGTAGCATGCTCTCATTAGGGGTTAATGAAGTCCGGTGAGCTAGTCGTGTTTTGACAATTACTGGAAGTAGTCTCTTGATTATTGGTGAATCTAAAACAATATTGACAATCATTAAAAATGAAAAACAACCTATATTTTTGTTGTAACTATAGCTATGCCAACAAAATGCTAAAAGAATATAATTTTTAAAAATTAAAACTGCTCCTTCATGAAACAAAATACAAATTTGAAAGACTTGGCTTTAATTTGGCCCTTTTGGCATATTACCGCCCTCTCAGCTCCAGTTAACATTTTCCCTGTTTACTACTGGCAGATATGTCTGTTTTGTTTTTCCTGATAATCCATAATACTTCAAAGTGAGATAGATACAGTTACACTACGAGCTAGTTTGTAAAAATGTGAAAAAAAACACCACAAAAAAGTAAACTTTGAAATTTACCCTTTTTTAAGTGGATTTGAACAAAAGTAATTTACGTTACAAGACCAGAATGTAGTGTTTTACAGGTCAAACCAAGTAGATTTCAGGGCGATCCACAGGCTTGGAAACTTGGCGAGACCTGCAAAACACTTTCCAGTCGTGTATCGTACAATATTTTTTTTACGACATCCGAGTCCATACTTTTCAACTTGCGAATTCACTTTCACAATTTCAAAAAAAATTATGACTTATCCAAACAATAACACACATTTGATTCCACACTAACGAACGCATCAGCGACCGGCAAAAGCTTTTACCGGTTCCTGATGCCCGTTTTCCGATCTTGACCGGCAAAAGGTTACTTTCTGGAGAAAAAATTCTTCAGAAACCGCAATTCTGCTTAAATAGGTCATAAGAACACCCTAGCAAAATAAATTTACCTCAAATTCAATACCTACTGGTAACAAGTATTTCATTTTACTGACTTCACATTCTATGCCAATTATTGCCTCTTGCCAAATTCAGGTTTGAAATTTAAAAATTTAGCCAAGTAAAATTATACCTGATGTTGTTGGTTCTTCAGCGATCTCCAAAGGTGCACCAGGTAATGTCGACGTTGTTCGTATCAACTTTGCAGCTGGTCCCACCGATGTGATCTTACCTACAGCTAAATTTAAAAATTAGTAATGTAATAGTAATTTTTCGTACACTAGCATTGGAAGAGCTGCTTTGCCGTACAATTTATTAATTAGAAAGTTACACTTTGAGGTATTGATACGGCGAAGTAGCACTTTGCTGTACGAATTTTACTTTGCCGTACAAATACCGCAAAGTGTAACTTTCTAATTAATAAATTTTACGGCAAATTCAAATGAAAGCATAAATTTATTATTCCGTGTTGTATGCTAGTGTACGAAAAATTATTATACGAAACTTGTACGAAAGTGGCTTTTCCATACTCGTCTCGAAATTCCGGACTCGGCCTAACGGCCTCTTCCGGAAACATCTCACTCGTACTGAAAAGCTCAACTTTCTATACCTGTAACGTAAATTACTATTTCCACCAATTGTACTACTACTGACAAATTATTGACAAAATTTTGTTGAGCATAGTCAAATATTCCATTACATCAGCCGTTGCTAGGTAATTTACAATAAAACTGTACAGGAATAATATTCCTGGCCTAGGCAAGGAATATTCCAGTACCTACTACTTCCTAATTTTTTTAATTACTCGTATTGATCGTCTGGGAATGTTACGTTTTTCGTCCAAGATACACAATCTACTATTATTAATAAATTACAAAAATTATTACCCACAAGTTGTTGCATAAACACCTATAAATAAATGCACAAAAACTACAGCAGTAAGTTGCACAGGTAAATTATAAGTCAAAAACAGAATGTCTCACTTTTGCTGTTTCGAATGTCTCAGAATTGCCCTTACAGTTCACTGCTCAATTCTGCAGTTACCTGACCGATTAGAGCAGTGTTTCCCAAAGTGTGGGTTGCGACTCCCTGGAGGGTCGCCGTGAATTTCCAAAATAAAACAAAAACACTTTGTTAAATCATGTATTTTTACTTCCTTTTACGATAAAGGAAGTATTGGATTCACCCCAAAAATTCAAAATTGAGTTTTCAACAGATCTTCACGTTTTAGAGTCCCCTGAACCCAAAAAACATGTTTTTGTTCATTGGTCTGTCTGTCTGTATGTCTTGTTAACAGAATATCTCAAAAACGAAAAGAGGTATGGCGTTGAAACTTCATATATAAGTTTTGTGTACTATGTAGATGAAACAGCAAGCTTTTGAAGAAAATTGCATTACTGGAAGTATAGTGTTTGCTCTTGTAATTTTTCAGTTTTTTTCGATTTTTTCAAAAACGGCTCTAACGATGTTTTCCAACCTTACATTTTAATTACATTTTTAATGTGTATTGATGTGAGATAGGTGATTTTCCAGTTGAATACCTCTAAAATGGGTTTCGTTTGTTTTTTTCCTATTTTTTTTATTAACTCCTATTTTAAATAGAACACCCGGTATATTATTACATTTTTGAATTCAGCTTAAAATTTTAGAGAAAATTTTGTCTCTTGAACTAATGCTCTATTTTGTACGGTTTCTGTAGATTTTGTAATTTTTGAATTTTTTTTCAAAAGCTTAAAAGTAAAAAATCAAATTTTTGGCTAATTATAAGATCTTGTAAAAGGAAGTTGTGTGCGTGTATCACACCAGATTTTTATTTTAATAACGTAGATAAATTTAACAATTATCAAATGAAACATAAAACTAAATATTAATACTTATGTCTGTAAAAATAAAAGAGAAAAATAAAGTAAAATATTTACTCACTACCACTACCACAACGCACTGTTTGGAACTGAAGTCTCATTGCACTTTGCTGCTTATATATAAAGCCACACCGAGGCTTCGAGAACGTTCCAGAGTGCTATCTTGTAGCGAAGTAGCGAGTAGCGCTTTCGCGAATATCGTGGAAAAGTATTGCGATGTAAACACAAACAAAGATATCGCGATGTAGGTACCTACAATGTGCAGTCAATTTTTTATCATTTATTTTTATTGTAAATGGTAGTTCGGCAGAAGAACTACTTGTTACTAGTGGGACAAATCGCAATTAAATTAACTGTTTAATTTAATTTTTAATTTATTTAATTTAAACTTAAACAGTAAGGTAAAATAAATTTTGCCAATCAATCAGTTACTTGTAATTTAGTTAGGCTATTTTTGTCGCTATTTTGGTTTGAGTGATGAGTAGGGGGAAATAGGGGGTCGGAAACAAATTTTTTAACAAAAAGGGGTTGCGCTTTAGATAAGTTTGGGAAACACTGGATTAGAGCAAAACTCTGACCACCAAATGATAGAGGGTACTAATGTTAGTCAATACAAGCAGCTAGAAATGTCAATTTGCATGAATGTACAGCTGTACACATAAAAGTTTACTTTGAAATGTAAAAAGTTTTTAGGTACAAAATTAAGCATTGGGGGTTTAAATGTTTAGCATGCTTGGTTTTTTAAAATATATCAAGATTCAATTGCCATTATATAAACGAAAGTTATAGGAACCATTATTATTTTTAAATCAAGATTAAATACTATTCAGTTAGATTTCCAGGGCTGTCTCACTTTTACCTGACTTTTGTAAGTGTCTCGAAATTACATGACATGACCATAAAATCTGGTTAGAGTTGAACATCCCTCGCATTTTCTTTTCTAGTTCCTTAACTTAGTAGGGTTTATTTATTACAGGAATGGTAATTTGTAACATTTGCTAGATCACCGACTAAGAAGCAACTTTTCAAGCGGACATTCAATACCAGCAATGAATGTCGAGCAAGAAGCCATGGATGACGATGTATGGAATTTTACAGAAATTTCAGCGGATGTGGGTGATAATAAAAATGTTGATAAAATATCCATCAATCAAGGAGTTGAAGATTGTCAGGACTTAGTTAGACATATGAGGTCCCATACGAGAGAGAAGTTTTATAGTTGTGATGAATGTCACTATAAAACTGCAACAAGAGGTACCATAATTATACATAAGAGGACACATACTTATAGTTGTTCCGAGTGCGACTATAAAGCTGCAGGAAAAAGTAATTTAGTTAAACATATGAGGTCCCATACAGGATCCCACCAAGAAGTTGAGGATTCTAAGGACTTCTGTGATTATTTAGGAATGCCAATCAAACAGGAAGAGTTTAAAATAAAAATGGAAGATGATGCAGTAGCAAAATCTTATGGTAATTCTGATGAGGACAAAACAAAACTTTATAGTTGTTCCGAGTGTGAATATAAGACTGCAATAAGAGGTAACGTAATTATACATATGAGGAATCATACGTATAGTTGTTCCAAGTGCGACTATAAAGCTGCAGTAAAAAGTTATTTAGTTAGACATATGAGGTCCCATACGAGAGAGAAGTTTTATAGTTGTGATGAATGTCACTATAAAACTGTAACAAGAGGTACCATAATTATACATAAGAGGACACATACTTATAGTTGTTTCGAATGCGACTATAAAGCTGCAGGAAAAAGTAATTTAGTTAAACATATGAGGTCCCATTCAGGATCCCATTAAGAAGTTGAAGATTGTAAGGACTGCCGTGATTATTTAGGAATGCCAATCAAACAGGAAAAGTTGGAAATAAAAATGGAAGATGATGCAGTAGCAACATCTTATGGTAATTCTGAGGAGGACAAAACAAAACTTTGTAGTTATTCCGAGTGTGAATAGAAAGCTGCAGAAAAAAGTAATTTAGTTAAACATATGACGTCCCATACAGAATCCCATCAAGAAGTTGAAGATTCTAAGGACTTCCGTGGTTATTTAGGAATGCCAATCAAACAGGAAAAGTTGGAAATAAAAATGGAAGATGATGCAGTAGCAACATCTTATGGTAATTCTGATGAGGACAAAACAAAACTTTATAGTTGTTCCGATGATTTCAAAACTACAGGAAGATGTACATATGAAGTGTCATACATAAAAACCACTTGCGGTTTCTGTTAATACGGTGCAACAACTAAAAGTACTTGAATTAGATACTTATAGGGAAAAACTATAAAATAGCAAATAAATATTTTTTAAGTTGTACACATGACTTCTCATAGAAAAAACATTTAATGTTCTATGAAAGTAAAGCTGAGGATAAAAAATGTAGGTAAGGTGTTTATTCAAATGATATCTTGCAGCAACTTGTTATTTGTTAATACAAAATAGGAAATAGAATTAAAAAGAAATGGTCTTCCATTCTTCTTGCTAGAAACTGTGTTAATATACTCGTGTTTGCGTGCGTTTCATTGAGGAGATTGAAGATTTAGGTAGCTTTATCGTCTTGTAAAGCCAATGTTCCTATTTGTATTAGCTAAATCTTTTTTCATTTTACTTATTTTGTGTTTGTGTATCTGGTACAATTAAGAGTTTGTTTTGAAAGTTACATAAGTAGATAAGTTAATATAAATGTATAAAAAGCTACGAGAAGCTGAGTACATATAAATAGGTTAGTAACTATAAATGATAGTCGTAAGAGAACTGTACGTTAGGTATATCATTAAAATAAATTCATGTGTTCAAATTGTATATGAATTATGCAGACATCCTTTCCTTTTATAATATTCCATTCCAACAATCAGCAGCTATCAGTTTCGATTGTGAATGTGCACGTTCTCTGGCGTCCAGAAATACTCGAGACTAAATGTTCTTATTATGATTTACTTTTTATGCACACTTTTATGTTTGGTTTATGATTAATGTGACGAGAGGCGTAAGTACCTATTTAAATTCATTGTGTAGTAAGAACATTGTATGAAGTTATAGTAAAATCACGGAAACAAACGGTGATTTACCTATACTATTAGTTTATATAGTAGATGAGCCAACACCTTTCGCAAAATTTTCATCATGTAATAGTGCCATATTACTTTTTGCAAGGTAATGAACAAATTGTTGAAAGGTTACAAATGTAATAAATGTAGTATTAAAAACAAAAAGTATCTTCTTTAATTCTACGGCAATTTATTAGTAAAATGTAACTTGTAGCCAGGGGCGGCCCTAGCAAGTTTTTCAGGGGGTGCAAAACCTCATTGCGGGGGGCCTTCCGCCCCCCCCTCGTTTTTGATACTTTACACGTAACTCCCTTTGCTCGCCAGAACAGTATGTTTAGAATGTCCCTATAAATACGCAACTGCCGGAGCACCACTTAACTTATGTTGCTAACTTATGTCGACGGCCAAAAGAGAATATTAATAGTAATTTGTACAACTAGTTTTAAAAGTCATACTTTTTTCATGAATTGCAGTTTGATAACAAGGGCGAAGCCCGAGTTAATCAAGCAAATGAATGAAAAAAAAACTTTCAAAATGTGTTGTACAAGTAGTTTTTTTGCATAGTGACCTCTTGATCGAAATTTAGTCAAAAAGAACTTTGGAATTGACAACTGTCAAATTGACATTTCAATAAAATAGTTGTAATCTTTTCACGATTTGGACGTTAAAAAAAGTGGAACTTTCAATACGATTTTTCGTTAAAAAAAGAGGGGTTTTATGATCACTATGCAAAAAATGTATTTTTTCAACACTGATACTGTTATTTAATGATAAATCCAGATTTTTTATTCGTGAAACAAATTTTATTGCTACTCTTATTTTGGCGGGTAGGGTTAAATGGTATTAAGGTGCTTGGGTTTTATGTTTTGCGCAGCAGATCTATCATTGCATTATCGGCATCCGGTGCGGTCGCATCGCTCGCACCATCCTAGGGCGGCCCCTGCTTGTATCTTATTTTTATATTTCTATTAAATGTTATGAAACTGTACATTTTTCAAATTTAGAAATATTACATGAGGTTATTTTGAAATTATTTTTTTCAATGTCATAACAGCTTTTAGAAATAATAGAATTAAATCTTTTAGAATTGTTAAAAAAAAACAAAATCGCTCGTTAAAGTGTGGATTATTGTAAAATTTGAGCTTATTAGCTGATCTTGTAATGCTTGTGGTAAATCCTTACAGCTTAAATGATATAATCGATGGTCATTGAATGCACTATACAAGATGTTGGAAGAATTGTGAAATTAATAGAATCCCTGCTTATGGTAAAGGATGCAAGAAATGTAAAGTAACAAATCATTTTGCTCACATGTGTAAAAGAAGATTTAAAAATAAACAATGATACAGAGACCTTGTCAATTGATGCAATAAGTAAAAATTATAACAATTACCTACAGTTACTGTGTTGTAGAATTGGATATAAACAACACTAAGAACTAGGTTCAAAACTGACACTAGTGCAAGCGCCAATATAGTTTCAATGACTTGACTTGACTTATTTCCTGTTATTCCGTTTCGGAACATAAGGCTTCTATGGCAGCGCCACCTGACTCTGTTTTTGGCCATTTCTTTAATTTCTCTCCCATGTTTACCGGTTGTTCTGATCTCTTCATCTATTGTTCTTCTCCAGCTCGTTTTAGGTCTTCCTCTTTTGCGTTTGCCCTGTGGATTCCAATCTTGTGCTTGTTTTTCTATTGCTGTTGGGCCTTTTCGTAGAGTGTGCCCAATCCAATTCCATTTTCGTTTCTTTATTTGAGCATTTATAGGTGTTTCTTGTGCTCTTTCCCATAGGTTGTTGTTTGAGATGGTGTTTGGCCAGTAAATTTTATATATTTTTCTGAGGCATTTATTTATGAATACCTGGAGGCTTGCTGTGATATTCTTCGTGGTTTTCCATGTTTCGCTGCCATACAGAGAACAGATTTTACGTTGCTTTTGAAAATTTTGAGTTTAGTCTTTATTGATATTTCTATTACGGGATATAGTTGTATGAATGCTGCGTTCGCTTTTTGTATTCGTGCTTTTACATCTTCTTCTGTTCCGCCCGTGCCTGTCACTACACTGCCCAAATATGTAAATTTGTTGAGCTCTTCTATTTCATTATTATTTAATAGTACTTCGGTTGTTAGTAGTGTTTGTTCTGAGTGATTTGGTTTTGGTACTGTTGATCTTTAAACCAGCGGTTTTTCCCTTTTCAGCTATTCTGTTTAGTTTTTGTTGCATGTGTTTGTGTGTGTGGGATAGTAGACAGATATCGTCGGCAAAGTCTAAGTCTTCGAGTTCTGTGAGGTTTCAGGTTATTCCGCTTCTCTCTGTATTTGTTGCTTTGGTCAGTACTTCGTCTATGACCATTAGGAACATTATTGGAGATAGTATGCAGCCTTGTTTAACTCCTATCTGTACTTGTATGGGTTCTGATAGCTTGCCTTTATGAATTACTTGGCAGGGGCATCCTTCATATGTTTGTTTTATTAAGTTTAGTATATTTGTAGGTATTCCATACTTTTGCATTGTATCTCACATTTTATCTCTGTTCACTAGGTCGAACGCCTTTTTGAAATCCACGAATAGTAGATGCAGGTAGACTACATATTCTGTACATTGTTCTATTATGATGCGCAGTGTGTTTATTTGGTCTATGCAAGATCTACGGCTTCGGAAACCTGCTTGCTCTCTGCGTAATTGTTTTTCTATTCTTGTTCTTATTCTGTTTAACAGGATCCTGGAGAATATTTTACTTGGAATCGAGAGTAGGGTGATCCCTCTTCAGTTTTTGCAATTTGTAATGTCTCCTTTCTTTGGGATCTTTATTAGAAGTCTTTTTTTCCATTCTTCAGGTATCGTGTTGCTTCGCCATATTTTGACAAACAGTGGGTGTAATGCGTCCACCGTTATTTCTGTTTCTTGTTTCAGGATTTCTGGTGGGATCTTGTCCATACCTGCCGCTTTGTTATTTTTTTTTTGGTTTTGGATTGCTTGTCTAACTTCTAGTCTTGAGGGTGCTTCTGTTCTTATTCTTTCTTCTGGTGTTTTTTTAGGATTTTCTCCGGGTTCCTGTTCTTGTTCTTCCTCAGCTGTCTCTTTTATTTGACTTAGGATTTCTGCAAAATATTTTTTCGATTTGTTCATCTTTATTGGTTAGGAGCTGTCCTTCCTTGTTTTTTATCGGTCTGTTTCTTGGATGTTTTCTTTTTGATAGAATTCTAGTTATATTGTATACTTCCTTTATATTGCCTTCTTTTGATGCCTTCTCAGCTCTCTCAGCTAGTTCCCCTGTCCATCGCCTTCGATCTGCTCTTGCGCTCCGTTTGACTTCTTTCTCTTTGAGTTTGTATTGTGTCTGGTATTCTGCTTTTGTCTCGATATTTGTGGAGGCTACCATTTTTATTTTAATATTTCTCCTTTCTTCTATTTTCTTCCAGGTTGGTTCTGTTATCCTGTCTTTCCTTTGTGTACTTCTGAATCCCAATACCCTTTCTGCTACGCTGTTATATGTATCTTTTATTTTCGTCCAGTGGTCTTCTACACTTGCTTCTTCGAGATCTTCTAATTCTTGGAATTTGTTTCTTAGTTGTATTTTGAACTCCGTCTTCTTTTCATTATCCTTTAATTTGTGTAAGTCGTATTTTTTGCTTTGTTGTGTAAATTTCTGTTTCGCTGCTTTTATTTTAATTCTTAGACTAGCTATCATCAGGTGGTGGTCGCTGTTTATATCTGCGCCTCTCTTGTTTCTTACATCGAGCAGTGAGCTTCTCCATCTTTTTTGTATGGCAAAATGATCAATCTGGTTCTGTGTTTTTTGATCTCGGGAGATCCATGACACTTTGTGTATTTCTTTATAAGGAAATAGTGTCCCCCCTATTACCATTTCATTTTTGGCACACCAATCTATGAAGAATTCTCCGTTTTCGTTTTTGTCGCCTATGCCGTGTTTGCCCATTACTTGTTCTAGGCCAATATTGTCTTTGCCCACTTGCGCGTTCAGATCTCCCATTACTAAGATGATGTCTTTCTTTTTTATTTTGTCAATTTTGTTTCAATTAACAAATTAAATTTGTATTACATTTTTAATGTGTATTGATGTGAGATAGGTGCAGAGCCGGACTGGGAGGGGCCGGGTGATCGGCCACTAGCCCGATGGGCCGGTGGTCTGCAGGATCATCATGTTACAATTTCTTGAAGTACAAGACAATTATTTTTGCAATGTTCAGAAGAATTTTTATGCTTCTCCTCTCTCAAACTATCTGCAAATATCAGGTATGCATTTCTTGCAAGAATACCGCATGGTGAAGAACACTTTGCTATCCCTACAGAAAGTTTACCAAGAATTTAATAAAATTGGGGAAGAGACTGAGAAGTTCATAAATAAAGTAAATAATCAATTCTTTGAAAATAAAATTCAACTAGAAGTTGTTAAGAAAGAGATGCGTCTCCAGAGAATACAAAAGAAAAAAAGATTTCAAGACGAAAGTTGCGATTACAAAGCACCACAAAATTGAGAATATAGATTTTTAATGTGACTATGGATAAAGTTGTCAGTATATAAGAATCCAAATTTGCATGTCAAGACTTTGAATGCTTTCACCCGTCAAGTTTCCTTTTGCTTCGAAACCTGTTGATATATTTTCTACAAAAGCTATACAAGTTTTATCCTGAAGTGACGCAATATGATCTATAAATGGAATTTTTAAATTATGGTTTCAAGTGAAATAAGTTGCCATCAGCGTTACCGTTACAAATTGAACAAGGTGATTATGAAGCAGAAAACCGTACTGTTGATATCAACTTTTGTAAAAAAATGTATAGTTTGTTACTACTACATTCTGAAGCAATATAATTTATATGTTGAAGTATACTCTGATCTACCGGGTGGCCATAAATATCTGATATCACATTACCTTTGGAATCAACACCGCTTTATTAAAGTGATGAATCCAATTAAACTAAATGTCATTAATGTCATCACAACTAAAATTCCTATCTGTCAAAAATTATTACAGATTGCAATAAGTATTGAAGTTAGAACAGGAGATTTTTATAATGGAGTCGTAGGCTAACCTGCAGAATCCGGGGCACATTCCCCTCCCCTTATTTGCATTTTATTACATTTCATACCAATACTTATTATAATAATTGAAATATAATGCTAACCAACATATAAGTAGCTAATTCCATTGCTACCGGGATCTCAGATATTTATGGCCACCCGGTATAAAAAGCATAATAGTTATTTATAAAACAAGTTTCAAAATGAGCGTTTTTTTCACGAGTCGCTTTACTCGGACAATTTCAAGGAGTGAAAAAAATACTAACTTTTGCAACTTATTGCATACATAGTTTGAGATATGTTATGTTATTTAAATGGATTATGTTAACATATAAATTTATTGCAAATCGTGAAAAGGTGTATGTCATTTTAACATTAACAATAACAACTTGCAAAATTAGAATATTTTTCTCACGAGTCGTAAATGTTGTCAATTACGACGGGTGGAAACAACACTGATTTTTGCAACGTGTTGCATACAAGATTTTCTTCAAATCTATACTAAACCAAATTTTTTAGGTATTCTAGGTTATATTGACAAAGTAATTTCTTACGTCATCAATAGTAACGTTAAATAACTAACTTTATGTATGACCGGACGGAATTCGTCACTTTATACCCGATATTTGAGGACGTACTATGTTACCTTACGGCCCTAGGGTCATAATATTTATGTAGGTACCAAAAGCATTATAAATATGGTTGTGTCCGAGGGGTATAAACATCAAGTAATTCTATACCTCATATCACAGATATAAATAACAAATAAAAGATCACGGAAAATAGAGTATCTAACTTTATGGCCCGCTAAGAGACTACACGTGTAGTAGCTATTTATGAAACAAGTTGCGAAATATGAGGGTTTTTTACTAGTTATATTTGTTGTAAATTACGACGAGTGAAAAAAACATTAATATAACAACGCGTTGCCTACAAAATGTTTTACAATTCTCTAATAAACGCAAAATGTTTAGCAATGGCAACGTTAAAAAACATGTAATTCTTATATTAATAATGACAACTAAATAGTTGACATATTTATACAGGATTGCAAAAGTACTTTACGACCTGGTTAGTGTCTTATTAGTCAGTTTGACAAGCAATGACATCGTCAGTTGTCAACATTTATAAAAATTATAAATCAGGTTTTAATGATGAATACTCCGACCTGTGTATAAAATGTTGATCCACCTCGTGCATAACTAGCGTTTATTGCCCTTGTTTTTACGGTTCGGGCCATAAACCTCGTCTTACGCCTGTAGTAGATAAATAACTATTTTTCATTACTGAAAAATCCGTGTCCCTCTGGCATTGATTGCAAAAAATACTTAGTTTATTTTGGAACCATAATCTTGTTTATTGGACCTCGATATCGGGAGTAATATGATTTTTATGACCCGATGGCCTATAAAGTTGCTAAGTAGTATAACAAACACCAACATGTAGTACACCAACACCAACAATCTGCAAATGTACAGCGCCGGTACAACGATAGGGCAGTAATCTGTAGCTAAAATACTAAATCTTTAATTTTTGTCAGTTTTGAGAACCAATATAAAATAAAACGTGGTATGTACCACGTGCATAATCACGATTATAGCCCTCCGGATATTGAAATCTCTCCGCTTTGCGTCCCGCTTTAAACATTCCCTGGTGCTATAATATATTGATTATGCCCTTAATACTTAAATAACAATTATTAACACTTTCTATTTCACAAGTTGCATATGAAGGATCCTTTTCTTAATTAAGTAGAGCAAGGAGCTATTTGTTTCAAGCTAGTTTGGTGGCTTTCATGTTAAAGTCTTGCAAAGAAGACGTTCTAGTGTATTGAAAATGTTTTCATAAACTGACATATAAGTGTAAAAGAATGAAAGCGTTACTGATAATTTGCTATTCTACCTCAATCTTAATACTACATTTATTTTTTCTTACTTTATACATAGTTACACCAATGTACAATACGAGTATACACTAACGTTTTTTATGTTTTTCTAATATTTTTGTATTATCTGAATGTTTTTGGAATAGTATATATATTTTTCTGAAAACAAATATTGTTTTTTATATCTAATAATTACATTTCTTTGCCGTATAAAAAGAGCCATTTTTTAAAAGGGACCTGATTTTTTATAAACAATTTAATAATTTTTTTAAACTTTTGTAAACAGTTTTTTTAAAACGTTTTTGTAACAATTTAGTTTACTTTTTATAAATAAATATGCACTTTTTTATTAACAATTTAGTTTATTTTTTATAAATACACGTTACTTTTTTATAAACAATTTAATTTCTTGTTCGTAGTTACCTTTTTATATTCACTAAACTTAAAAATACAGTATATTTCATTTTTTCTCTACACACCCCTGTATCTTTCTGACAAATTTAATTTTATATCAATTATACTAGGGGTTATTATTGCAATTTTTTATAATTTTACTGCATACCAGTAGTGTACTGCAATCAAAAATAAATGGAGGAAATTGAAAAATTGTAGTAGGCTTAGTTTTATTAAAGAAATTATTAAGAAAGTTGCTCAGAATCAGAAAAATAATAGAATTTCAATTGCAATGGAAACAGTTTTATTGCAAATAACTTTTTTGTAATATAATGTAAGCAACTTAAATGAATTAAAATTGAATTGTTTTGTTAATTTGCATTTATCTAGTTTTGGCAATTTCTTTTTTCGAAATTAGCTGCTTTTAAACGGTAGTATCTAGGTACTCCATTAAAGACTTAATATCTGTTTGCCGCAAACAAATTAAAGAAATAATAAAACCCCCAAATAAACTAACAACAGTACTTATAATCGACCCACAGCGTTGTAGCCTTCCTCTTATATTACTGGCTCTAGGAGTGGTAGTTCAAGTACACAGTATTAGTCAACGATATAAAATATTCTAATAAACATGTCTGATGAACAGTTCGAATGGCCATGGCAATACAATTTTCCACCCTTCTTCACGTAGGTTATACACCTAATTTTTTTAAAAATAATAATTTGCAATCTCTATCAGTTTACAGCCACACACTGAGACGAGGGCACGTCAAATATCAGCCTGGAGAAATTTAGTCCTCGACTACTTTCGATTTAACAAGCAGCACACATTAGATATTCGTGAATCGTCTTGGCACGCCTTATTCAATAACTCTTCCATTAATCGGAAATTAGATACAGAATTTGTATTGGCAATTTTATCAGACCTGCAGCGGACACAGAATGCTGCACCAGTAGATAAGCAAAGGAACCGTTGGGAAGTTTATTGGCGCACGCTGGAGGAATGGGGCAACTTAATATACAATCATATTAATTCCAGAGGTGCCACCAACTCTGTTCTGACACTGTTCGAACTATCTCAGGGAGATGATGTACAAAGTGAAGGTACGTTGTTATTGTAGCTTTAAAAATTAAAAAATTTGAAAACTTGTATTTTAGAATTTTGCGGCCTTGATACTGATATATTAATAAAAGTTCTCAGAGTTCTAGAAAGTGACAGGAAATGTGAACTAATGTTGTTTGATGATCAGCAAGGTGTTAAATTTTTCCAATCTGTAGTCTTATAACTGAATATTTAGTGTTATTATTTTTATGTACCATTGATTACCAATACATTTTATATTTATTCAGTTCGAGCTTATTTATTTATAAATGGTTGGGCCAATTAATTTGTTTAGTTTCTATTTTTCATATGCTTCAATTAAGGCAACATTCGTAACATGTAAGCCGCCAAAGCAGGTCTTATATGAAAAGGTATTTTCCCTTACTGCATGTTTGCTTGTAGTCATACATATGTGTACAACTAACCAATAGTGTCAGTAGGACAGTTTCTTAAATAATGGTAGACTATTGCTTTGGCATGAAACGAAAGGCAGCCGTATGACCGCTAGCGTTACATGTGGCGGCTAACATATTAATTAATGTAGTAGGATGTAGAGTAATGGTAATATATTCAACAATGAGGAATGCTCTTTTTTAACTCTAACTGGTATGCCTATAATGTGAAACGTAACTGGTACACCTTGTCTCGCAGATGGATTACACTACAAATGATTTGGAGTAAAATTGGGGTTATGTCATTTTACTGTAAATTGGGAAAGGATATTCAAATAAAAATTGGCAAATATTTTCTACCAATAGAAGGCTTCTGGGATTACACCATGTCATTATTGAGGTGAAAGGGTAAACCACGCCAGAGGCAAAACTCTTCAGAAGAGTTTCGCCCCTTACAAAAGTGGGCGAAACATTGAGTTCTTTGACCTCACTAATGACCCAGTCTAATCCCAGAAGTCGTATTTATAAAAAAAATATTTTTACGTATGGCTTAAGAAATTAAAATAAGCAACCCATATTTCTCTTTCTGCTTACATTAGGCTAGTGGGCCTATTTATTCCACAAAGTTGTAGTTCTACGAGCCCCCTTAACTTGTAAGTCGGATAGGTGACTAGCCTTGCCCGTCAAAATTGAAGAACAGTTCCCTTGTTAGGGGTTAATGACTACCACAGGTGTTAGCATGGTGGCCAGGGAGCTTACGATTTTAAAAAATTCCATTTAGAGTCACCGGGAAACGAACTCGAGCCGGCCGCCTGAGAGTCGAGCATTTGCTCGCGGTGCCATCCGTTGCCTGTATAAATGTTTTTGTAGAAAATTCTTAACAAACAAAAATTTGGTTAAAAATGCATTGGAAAACCCTTTTCACTTAAAAACTTTTTAGCTCATTTTAGTTTTTTGTTAAACGAATAGTTTTTGTACAAAAATTAAAATACATTATGGGTTGCCAATTTCAACCCCTTACAGCGATACATACAATTTTTTCCTAAATATTAAATAAGTCTTCTTTTGGTAGAAAAGATCTGCCTGTCTAAATGTGTAAGGCCTATTTGTGCAATTACAAGAGCCAATTTCTTTTTTTACGTAACTGTTGAAAGAACTGATGTTTTTTCGTTTTTTTTATTGATTAAATTTTTGCTTCTGTTAATTTTTTTTCACAAATACTGGGAAAATATCAAATGTTTTTTGTAGTTGAAAACAAATTAATAAAGGCATTAATAATAATAATAATTTGAATATTCCTTCCCAATTTTCAGTAAAATGACAAAAAATCGAATTTCAACCTCTCCCCCTCTAATACCTCCATAAAGGTTGGGAATTGAACCTATGTTTAAATAAACTTTTTTTGTCAATTTGTGAAGTAAAATCCGCTCTTAAAATAATGCCAAACATTCCATTTACACCCTGTGCATACAGGGTCCGAAAGTGATGCAGCGGTGGAAGATATTTCTAAAAGTAAGAGAGTTACATAGCATTTGTTTGGATGAAAGTTGTAGGTACTGAAATAGTGCACATTAATAAAATGTTTTTATTGTACAGGGTGGCTCACAAGTGTGGCGAACCAAACTTACTTTTTTTTAAGTAGAATGCCCTGTAATTAGGTATAATACTGATTGTCTATACAAAATGGCGGACTTCATTTGTTCTGTTTTCAAAAAAATAATCACACCTCTTAAATAATCCACAACACTACATACCGTGGTAAAC
Organism: Agriotes lineatus; assembly: GCA_940337035.1. Taxonomy (NCBI): domain Eukaryota; kingdom Metazoa; phylum Arthropoda; class Insecta; order Coleoptera; family Elateridae; genus Agriotes; species Agriotes lineatus. Next base: position 61,326,408 of record OW679202.1, read on the forward strand.
CGACAAAAGTACCACGCTACATTCAACGGGTTTTATAAACAAACTTCCCATTTTAATAGCGATATTATCACAGAAAACAATTACTTATTATGCTTATATTGCTGAATGAGCCCAAACGTCTGTTGAAATGCACCCTTACAAATCGATTTTTCTTGGTCACCGCCCGATGCAAGTTCAAGTGGCATGGGTGGCAGGAAAATCTGCGTGCATCTCACACTAACGCGTGAAACTTTAAATGTGGCATGCGCCGCGGGCTACAGCGAGTTAGTTATATTATAGAAAATTATATGTGGATAAGCAACCCTTTTTTTTATAATGTGAAACAATTCTGTCTTTACCACAAAAGAAGATATAATCGGTATTTCTTGTGATATGATATACAAAGAAAAATTTTCTTCTGTATCTCCAGGATCATTCTGGGCACTTCTACTGGGACCTTTCCAAATATAGCCGATAAAGCAGTGAGAAGCATTTTGCCATTTCTAAGTAAATACGGACTTTTGCGAGTGCTGCTTTGCCAAATATATTGCTACACACAATCCAAAAAAAAGAGGCTTGACACTTCAGTGGATATTCTTTGCCAGTTTACTAAGTGGCTACCAAATTTTGAAAAAATAGTGCTATTATCCATACATTTTCGAATTTGATTTACCAAAAAATATATACATACTACATATTAATTTCCTAAATTGTTATGTTGGAAATATAGATTTATCTATTTTATGAATATTTTTCTTTTGTGTTTCTTCTATATAAATACGAGTATTAGATTTTTTAAAATTTAAATTACCAAAAATATAAATAGTACCTATATGCATTCTTTGTATTTTTTGTGATTCTTTTATTTTGTAATAATAAAGCATAAATATACTAAGAAATACATAAAAAAAGGGTTGAGAACCACTGGTCTAAAGTTAACGGTTTTGCAGATAATGATTTTATTCAAAAAAGACTTAATACTACCAGAAACATGTTTTTTTATTACTTGGCGAGTGAGAAATAGTGCCTTTGAGCATAAATGCTATATAAAGTGCCCAAAATTTGCAAATTTAATAATTTTGGATTTTTAGCTCTGCATTTTTTAAAACCCTTTCTAATGGGCTTTCTTCTGACATCTTATTTGACACTAGTGAATCACCCGAGCTATGCTTCGGTTCGCTAATTTAAGAGAGGTTCATTAAAATAAATTTTAAAAAGGATGCATCGGCCGGGAATCAAACCTGGGCCGCCCGCATGGCAGGCGAGCATTATACCACTGAACCAAGGTGCTTCGTTAAAAATAAGGCGCTGCTGTAATCACACGAGCTATGCTAAGCTTCGCTAATTACACGATTTAATTAAAACTCTACTTTTTTTGAAAATAAAAACCCGCCTACGATCTAAATCTAAAAATTTGCAAAATTTTAATCTATCATACAATTTAATCGGTCTAGAATCTCCGGAGGAGATTGCGAACAAACATACATACAAACAAAGAGACTAGTGATGCGCATAACCGGACAATTTTCATAACCGAATTATTTGCATTCGAATCATATTAATAACCAATTGATTATTTGAATAATCATTCGAATCAATTTTGGCTTTCGATTCGTTTCGATTAAGTCAGCCGGTTTGCCGGTTGGCGGTTCACCGTCATCTGCATCGGCATCGTAAATTGCAGATAGCAGAGGAACTCAGTTAATTGTTAGTTATAATAATTGTATAAATGATTTTTATTTGGTTTCTAAGGAGTTTAAACCATTGAGAAAAGCTATATCAATACTAATCATAAAGAAATTGTAAATATGCGAATGCAAAGTATCTATTGAATCTATTTTTAGTTCCTAAAATTCTCTAGTAGGCACCCTTCCCTTTTCGCTTGCACATCATATCGGTATATTTTAGAATCCATAATTTATCTACGTTCAGCCTTCCACGGTTCTAAGGACGCACACTTAAAATTTTCAACATCGAAATCCACTTCTTGTCCCGACTGCTCCGTTATTAAAAATTAAATGTAAATCTGTTACGATATTGGAAAATCTTATTTCTCTTTCTGTTTATCCCTTATTAGGCATAATCAACAGCGTTTTGAAACAAAAATTTAGGCCGTTATAAATTAATACCAACACAGCTTCGGCGTTATCTTTAATAGGAACGGCCCCATAAATTTAACTCGTCGACTGGGAGTCTCAAATGTCTTAATAACATCAACAAGCAGCGGCGAGCCTCACTTGGGTCAATCAAGTACATACGTAGAAAAGGTTATATGAGTTATGAATGACGTATTATTTACAGAATTTCGATCACTCGCAGGTCGCTGAGACGCGGCACGTAGTACGTATCAGGATGAGGTTATTTTTCATCCAAATACTTGGAACGAAAACCGAGTTACACAGGTTATTTCAATAACCGGATAACCGGTTATTTTTGATTTGAATAAGCCCATCACTAAAAGAGAACACCGATTTTATGGTATAGGATTGCTAAATTCTACGGTTTATTATATGCGAGTTAAAACATAAAAACAATTTTAGCCTCTTTTAAGATGCTTTATTTAAAAGGATAACAAATAAACACCTTTAAATTGACAATTTAAACACTTCGATACTCCGAACAATCAAAAGCCAGGTTTCAAAATAAAAATTGAACCATGATCGACTCAAGAGATAAGAATCACGAAAAAACGAGAAATACGGAACTGAATTAAATCTACTATCAAATGAAATAATCATATCTGGGACATACCTGGGACATCAAATAAAATCAGGTAATGAAAACCAGACGACCGAAATATTTCGAAGAAGAAGATTAGCGTGGGACAAATACTTAAAAACAAAAACATCCCTGTAAAACTTAGAACACGATTATTTGACGAGTGTATTCTCCCGATATTGACATATGGATGTCAAACATGGACAATAACAAAAAAGTCAATGAATAAAATAGCCACAACACAGAGATCCAAGGAATGACAGATGTTGGGAATACCACTGAAGGACAGGAAGAGTAATATATGGATCCGAAATGCTACAAAGGTTAAAGATGTAACCGAGACAATAGCCATATTAAAATGGAATTATGCTAGCCATATAGCCAGATGCCAAGATGGAAGATGGACCCAAGTATTACTACACTGGCGACCATATTTGGGAAAACGAACAAGAGGACGACCACAATTGCGCTGGACAGATGATTTAAAACCGACTGCAGGACTAAACTGGACACGACAAGCGCAGAATAGAAATAAATGGAGAGAAATGAGAGAAGCTTATCTTCAGAAATGGACTGTAAGATAAGGCTTTGAGATTGAGATTGATCAAATGAAATAAGATTAAAAACTAAACGAATACTTAAAGCTTATATTAAGAGGAAAGAAAAGAGTTATTGTTAATCAATTTTTTATTATTATGCATAGGCACATACAAGTTATCAAAATTCTAATCAATACAACATGTACAGTTGTGTTCATTAAAGTATTTTACATAGGGTGACCACCTCTCAGGGTTTCTACACCTCGTCTTCGTGCTCCGGGTTTTGTTATAATTTCTCCACGTTATATTAATTTTGTAATAATGTTTAAAATTTACTAAACCGTAAGGTAAGGCAATTATATCAATGAAAATAAAATGCGTTTTATATAATCGCCACAAATATCACGCATGGCGCGCTCGTATCATCTGTTTCTTTCTATCTGCCTTGTTCTTAAATACTTGTAGGATTTTATTTCGAATTCAACCATTTAATAGCTAAAAACAAAACTGCTAATTTAAATTCTTTCTATAGAGCGTTTCATACTTCAAATCACGCTGCCTTATACGGAACGGCATTGCCACATTTCAATAAATAAATAATGTCTTTATTCTCTGAAATAAACAATACATTCTCATAGTGCTAAATGAAACAGGCAAAGTTCTGCTCAACAAAAAATTGTCAACTGCTCTAGTAATATAAAATCTTACATATAATGTAATAAAATGCTTCCGATATAACACCCGTGTCCGCCAGAATAAATAAAATATCAGACAAAAGTTGATAAGTTACCCATAGATAAATGGTACAACTTTTGTATTTTGTTATAATAGTAACTTACCCGCACTGTCCACTGCTAAGTAACTCCTTTATTTTATTCCTAAAAGTAGATAGAGGACTACTGAAAATATGAATAGGAACATTGTTGATACATTTAACCGCACAGTATGAATAAGACCGTTTGAATTTTTTTTTCGTTGTGATGCTACCGTGAGGAGGCCCCTGTGTTGGAGATTTAGGTTATGTATCTTAGTGCGATATAATTTTTTATGCAAATACGGTAGGGTTCTTAATACAGTGAAAGTCATTTATAACGCCGTCGCTTATAACGAAAAGTCGCTTATAGCAGCCAAAATTTGAATGATTGGTTGATCTTCCATTTAAGTCAATGTTAAAAAAGATCGCATTTAGCTTCACCGCTTATAGCGGCAAAGTCGCATATAGCGTCTGCATTTACATGTAATATGTTAGCACCAGGTTAGGCTATAGCATTCGCTGCAGCAGAAGTGATGTCATATGCTATCACATAACTTAAACACCTCAACAAATATTTTTCTGATTATCATTAATATCTGCTGCAGCAGCAATGATGTCATGTAATAATATAACACTAGCCCGTCAGTTGGTGTTTGCGTGTAGTACTTACGTGTAGTGCAAAATGGCCGTACGTAAACGGAAAGTTATCTCAATAGAAGAAAAAGGTGCAATTATTGCTAGACTAGACAATGGCGAATCTAATGCCACTATCTCTACCGAATTTAATTTGTCGCATTCATCAGTGATTACTATATGGAGAAACAGAGAAAAACTTAAAGCCACCTTCAATGCACCTACATATGTTTACGTAAGTTTAAGGTATATTTTCCTTTAAATAAATTTCTATATCTTGTGATTCTGTTAATATAAATACGTTTGATTATTCTACATTGCATATTTATAGTAAACATAGGTGCTTGTGTTATTTTCTTGATTTCCGATTATAATTTTGCTGCTACCTGATATAGCGTCCAGTCGGGTATAACGTCCACATATGACCGGTCCCTTCGAGGACGATGCATATATCTTCTATTACTCATATTCAGCCAATTTACATCTTTTAGTTTGTGTGATATTCTTTTATATTTACGTATTCCATAAACTAATAAACAAAAATTATGCATTTTTGTATTCTATTGATGTCAAAACCATCGAAGCATCGACCATATACAACATCACAGTAGTCAAACTGAGACAGCACCGTCGAGTTACATACATTTATTTTCATTTTTATATCAAAGAGATTCATTCATTCATTCATAATCTATAGCCTCTTTTACCTTTCGGTGTCGAGGACCATTCATACCTCACGGGAAGTGCAACGGAGGTAATGCGCCGCACGCGACTTACATTACGCACTCCCGCATGCAAACATACCACACACAACAACTTCCATCTAACTTAACTAATGGATTCAAATCCACTGCCGCTCCGAGAAAATTCTCGGCTACGGCCAGATTTGAACCCATTTCCACCTGGTTGCTAAGCAGACGACAAGATCACTCAACCACCAAGGTAGCCAATCAAAGAGATGCTTGTTATTAAATATTGTTTTAAAATTACAAAATGCGCGCTGCAAACGTCAGCTTATATGTTCTTTAAAACATCATTTATAGTCGATCTGAAGCCCTAGATTTTTTACTACATTTTGGATTGTGATATCATTTATTTTGACTGGAAAATCAGTTATGCATTTGCTCGTTGTTTTTTGTTACCAAGCATATATATATATATATATATATATATATAGAGAGAGACATAGACGGTCATTATCCAGCCCATAGGATATATTTCATGTACGCTGTGTAGCCCAATCATACGGTGTTGAGCCCAGGTGAGGGCTCATCAACGAATCGACGTGTATATGTAGTTCATTCAATTGGAACGTGCACAAGGAATACGTATACAAATTTTTGCTGGGCTCATCAATGCTATGGTTACATATCCCTTATACAGCATCTAGTTCAGGGTACCGCTCACCAGGGGGCGCCTTGTATATACACGAAAAACGTATACAGACATTGTGAAGCCCACTACACTCACCACTCGTTGTTTGGCCCGAAATTAGGCAACACTGTACGGTATGCTAATAGTCTGACTTTTCGATGTAATCTTACACCAGTTGATTAAATGAACGTGTCGGAATTCTCTATTAAACCAATACATTACATATAATGTAGTCTTAAGGTATATGTATTAATAAATGTTGAATTAATTAGTATTGTGTATTGAAATATTATTTACTTTTTTAAAGGATTTTTATATGACAAATATTTGATATTAGTAGGGTAAATTTAAAATAAAAATCTCATACAATAATAATGGATCGTAAACAATGAATATAAGTAAATGTCTATTTATATTAAACGGAAACATACACTTTGTTTGTAAATGTTTTAATTTTGAACATAACATTTTAGTACCTATACATTTTAATGTACATTCATTACATATTTTACAAGAACACGCATGACAACGAGTTTACTGCTGCAATGAAACTGTAAATTGCTAATGCATTTCTGATTTTCAACGCTATTCAAATCTAAGACTTCTTAAGTTTCGTAACCTATAAAATAATTTTCTTTATAATATACTCTATACATAACTCAACTTTTATATTCAGCTACCACAATCACATACATTTCTGGCACATGACTGTATAGTACTAGCTTACAGAAGTATAAGGTTGAGCTAAAAATAACAGTTATATATTTAATATACCGGGTGACAATAATGAGACCAGGGCCATGCCTCTATCTCCTTTACTTATGGATGAATTTGGATGAAAATTGATACAAAGATGCTAGATATAATTTGGGATTGACATACAAGTATAATCAAAATGACCGACTTTCGATTTAAACCGGAAATAACATTAACATTGAGTTTTTAAATGCATTTTATTGTATATTTTGGTTTTCGCAATCTACGACTCAAATTACATGCAAGAGTGGTGTTATATTACACACAAATATAAAAAAAAATTATTAATAATTCTTCAATTTTAGACAACGAAAAAGTAGTGCACGATGCATATCGTTAGATTGGTAATTACATTTTCTGTTTAATGACAAAATGGCCCTTCGTAGGTGTCATTTAAAAAAGTGACTTTTTCTTTAAAAAATGTGTTTAGCAAATTTTGTTCTTTTGTTAAGGGTTTGTTATTACCTTTATTGATAAAATATCTATTATTATTAGTTGCTATAGTTAATTAGAACAGATTTTTTAAGTCACACCTTTCTACCATAAAAATAAAGTTTAAAAAAAATCAGTTTGAAAAAATAAAAATTTCGCGAAACTATTAGTATGTAATTTAACTTGTAAATTCCGAAAAACATAAAATATATAGGGTAATTAATTTTAAAAAATCAAAGTTGGTGTAATTTCCGGTGTAACCGAAAGTCGGACATTTTGACTATATCCATCGGTCATTCATAAATTATGTCTAGTATCTACATCTGATCCAAATCGATTCATAAATAAAAAAGATATAAGCATGGCCCTGTCTCATTGTCACCCGGTATACTAAACCAATTCTTAAATCACAGATTTTTGCTTGCGTATTTTCGCTTTTTTGGAGGAGGGCTTTACAAATTTGCAGCTGTAATAGTGAGAATGTAATTTTATTTGAATAATTTATTTCTTATCGCTAATTCTTTCAAATTCAAATTCCTTTTTTTCAAAATGAGCCTGAAACATAATTATGATGCATATTCATGAAAGTCATTTGTGTGTGCGGAAATGTACGTCACAAATACTTGCTCTAAGGGGCAATTCTCCTCTATCGATACATTTTAACTAGATATGCCTCCCTTCTATATTATTGGATCCTTGGAGTATGGAGAACGATCTAACCCCATTTTCGGAACGATTGCTGCAACAGGACACACTGCAGCCCGGCATTTTCTATCTATAATTAATACTTGTTGATTTTTAAAATATGAAGTATCTACTGAATTCATACAAAAAATGAGAAGAACACTGCAAATAAGCACAACTTCGAATTCGAACTAAATTATTTGACATGCGCACAGCTGTTGATTTATGGTGCATTCGCCATATTAACTCCAAAAATACAAAACACTGGCGCCATTAATTGCAGTACTCGATTAATATAGGGACTCTATTCTTTATCAGAGCAGTCGAAGAAACACTTGGTTTACAAAGTACCGCAATGGCGGCCATATTGTTTCAGAAATGACATCCTTCAAAGAAATATGAAAATTCATTAGATACGATATTTTGCAATTTTTTCCGTTATACTTATGGAAACAACAAGAAACATAGCAGCGAATCATTCTTTTAGGTTGGGTTTTAATAATTTACTTGCTATTTGATAACACATCGACAACTTCTAACCATGCAATTTATATACTAAACTTGTCAAAATGACATTACTTATATTCTGACAGATATAATTGACTGAACGATGCCATTTCTGAAACAACATGACCGCCGTTCCGGTACTTTGTAAACCAAATGTTTCTTCGACTGTGTTTTTCTATATGTGCATTTGTTTTACCAGAAATTGTACTCACGATCTTTGAAGCAGGAGTGAGGAACTCAGGATGCTTAACTACGGCTTAGTACATTGTCACCAAGCCCGACAGCAAGTGCATGCTTTGAGTATTTCCAGGAATTTTTAAAAATGGTTTTCCGGAAAATATATCTCAAGTCACACTGCATTTAAAAACTCACAATAGTTTCGTAACTAGCCTGTAGGAAGTTGGATGAACTTAACACATTAAGTATGCATTCAAAGCAAGCGTGTATTGTAGTAGGTACTGAAGCATTTACGAACATATTTTAATTAAACATTTTGCATATACCCCTAGAATAAATTATGCAAGTCGTTTTTGATAATTTTAATAGTTAAATTTGACCAGAAGTACTCGATTAAAGAAAAGTGTGTAAGCGGTAGGTGCCGAAGAAGATTTTTACATGCAAACCTTTGAAAAACATAATGGCTTGAAATTAAAGTCACAAATTGTGAACTACGGTCCTGGTATACAAATTTACATAGAGATAGGAGCAAAAAACTGAGGTAAACAATGATTTTTACTCGTATAACTCTACAACGAGGCATTGCCCCACCACATTTTACAGATATTTGTCTTCCTTACTTTGTATTAGAGTTTGCAATCCCGCAGTAAAAATGCAATACTTACCGGGATTTCGGGATCGGCTACTATGAGTTGAATAAAATATAACAGGTAGATACAGTCACAGAAACAATATAGCTGCCACATTCGTTTTTCCAGTGCAAGTTTATCAAAGTCTACTAACTTAGCAAGACATAACGCTAGAAGAAACTAAAAAGCTATAGTCGGCATGAAAATGGAAGGGCTCCTGGAACTGGTGGCATCTCTGTTGGACTTTTAAGGCACGGACCAGAAAAATTTTATAAACTTCTCACTTACATATTTAATTTGTTCCTAAGAGGAGAAAAACTTTCAGTTGAGTGGAAAACGGCATACATAACTAAAATCTACAAGAAAGGGGATAAAACAAACTCTGGTAATTATAGACTACTGAGTGTTACAAATTCGCTACAAAGAATTTATGGAAAAATAATAAAAAATAGGCTCGAGAATGAAGTTGCAGATATAGATGAGCAAAGTTGATTCCGTGCTGAACGATCTGTGGTAGACAACCTGTTTTGCTTAAAGCAACTGACAGACAAACGACTAGCGTGTAATCTCGAGACCCATATGTATTTTACAGACCTAAGGAAAGCCTACGACAGTGTCCCATTATTTAAATTATGGCTGGTTATGCGACAAAGAGAAATTAAGGAGATCTATATTCAGGCTATACAAAAACGTTACGAGCCCAGAATCATATCATTTGGGCCAGATCAGTATAGCTCTTAAATTTTCTGATGTAATATTTGGAGTTCGTATATTTCATTCCCTATAATACGATAATTGCAGTTGTTTATAAATTTTGCCACAGGAATTACGAAATTTCAACAAATTGACAATAGCTTTACCACGTACCATTTTTACAAAAAGAGTACAGACACCAGACTGTCTATATGTTATTAAACAACAAACAGCTTGTTTCACTTCATCCAAAACATGTTAAGGTGAACGAAATGGTATTTATTTGATCATATGATCCAAATGAAATGATTCGGTAATTTACTTAGTGTTTCCCGACTATCTTATGTAATTTGTTATTGCTAAAGCTGTTTAAAATATTTCTAAAAACTCCTACAATTATGATGTACGAATATTGACCAAAAAGATTTTCTTTTGTGGGTACAAAATAAAGATACCTGAAAAATCTTAACTGGGCCAAATGATGTGATTCTGGGCTTGTATAGTAATATGACGAGTCGTGTCAAAACAGAACAACTATCAAATAAAATAAAAGTTACAAAGGGACTTCGACGAGAAAATTCGGGGAAATTACCTCACTCGGCTGTGCCTCGTGCGCTAAAATTTTCTCTTTATGGATAAACTGCCTCTTTATTCACTTGTAGCATACATAACTATTAACCAAAACAAGAATGGACATCCTCACTTGTCCATCGGATTAGTACGACTTCGGTAACGTTTGGTCCAAGGTTCACACTAATAGCAAAGAAAAAATTATAGCGGTAAAAATCATTCAAGACTTGGAACGATTAACTGATACATTCTGTACAAATTAACTTTATTGGATTTTTATTATTTTTTATAGGTAGGTCTTTATAAACAGTTAAGCGTATACGATTGTCGAAACAGATGAAAACAAACATTCTTCCAATTTAATATCAAACTGTACGAATACTTCGAACGAAAATGGGAGGTTTTTACAGAAACATGTATGCGACGGATTACGATGGAATAGTCTTATCAGAGTCAGCTTGAGCATAGTGTATGCAATTCTGAACTACTCAATTATGATTACGATGTATACAGATGCGATAGCATTTTCTAAATAACAGGTAAAATCACAGGCGAGCGGTGTTTTAATGGCTATACTAAACAAATATACATTTAAACTTCTTAATCTTGAAAACATTTTTATTGGTTGTATTTGGGTGTTTTTTAACATTGCTGGTGAAATATATACAACAACTGTAGTTTACTTTGAACCTCAATTCAAATTTGATGTCTATAATTAATGATTTGATGGTAGTAACGATTTTTTGGCTTTACCCTTTTTGTCTGCTGATCTTTATCAACTAAATTTATGTTGAGAACGTTTGGATGATTTTCAAGGCGTTTTCGTGCTGCAGGTTGTTTTTATTCGTCTTTCGAAAACTATCGCACAATGTTGGCACGCATTTTCATTCTGTTTTCGACGAGCGAAGTGATCCATTTTCGTAAACAGGAACGTTTAAATTAATTTAGTAAATAAAATGAATCTACACTCCCCTCCAAAAAAACTGGATCATTGTTTTTAAGTATATTTTTATACAACAGATACTTTTTAAATGTCTGAATAGGCATTTTAAATTTATTTAAGTATGACTTAATAATATAGTGACCTTATGTCACGCTTAGTAACAATTAAAATGTGTGTTTGTTTCGCTTAAAACAATTTATTAATTGTTTGCTGTTTTAGAAAGTTTATGCAAGACCTCATAAGCAGCATGCCACGACGAATGGGAACTGTAATAAGAGCTAGAGGTAGAAATACACAGTACTAATCAAAGTTGAATTGTTTTTTGTTTTTTTGTAATCAAATTGTTGTTTTTCATATTACATATCTTTTCATTTTCCTCATCTTTTTAATAAAAAAATTGCCAATTTTTATTATTATTATGTCAGTAAGCAATACTGACATAGGTATAAAATGCATATGCAGACATTTGAAAATGATCTGTTGTATAAAAATAAAATTTAAAAAAATGATTCGTTTTTTTTGGAGGGGAGTGTATACTGTATATATTACGAAAGTATTATTTTAACTTAAACAGTTAGTTTTCGCAATATTATTATACTATATAGTTAATTAATTAATTATTTTCTTGCAATATGTAAATTAAAAGTTTCAATATCACTATGACAATCGTTTATTAATTATTTATAAACTGTCAAATAGACGCATGTTGGCAGTTCTATAATGTTTAGTTATAATTTTCTTAATATTACTGCAGTTAAAAAAATTTATCTCGAATATGAAATGCTTTTGTATTATCAAACGAATTTTTAGGCTCGTCTTCGGTTCGCTAAAAAATCTATCATTTCGAATGCAAAAGTAGCATTTCGTATTGTAGATACAAAAATATTTATTTGCGTTTGGTCACCGCGGTTCTATTTTTTGAAACTGATTGGCTTCAAAATGCCCCTGTTCTGGTTCTTCGAAGTCCATTGTAAACATTGCGAATATCGTTGTAGCTGAGGTGTGAAATGCATGTTTGTATCATAATACATTGTATTAGAATTTGGTTGAACTCATTAAAAGTATTGCACTTGTCCCGTAGAACATTGTCCGTTTCTTCGATTTGCACAGCACACTGATAAAATGCTACAGTGGCGGTTTGGTTTTACGATGAGACTAAATTCATTACATAAACAAGACTACGTTTTTGGCGCCATTTTAATATTCTCACGTTTTGGATTTGTTCTTGTTCTTGTATTTGCAGCAACTTCTGTATTATAATCGTCTTCGAACAATTGATGCAATACGTAACGCAATTAACACTATTAATTACCAAACAACCATTAAGTGGTGCATTTAACAGATTTATAAATATTTTAGGTCAATGTATTGTTAATGACGTCAGCCACCTGGATTATGTAATTAAATGCGTTAACTGAGAAAATGAAGAACTCAGTTATGGTAGTTATTTGGATTTTTGCAGTTCGAAGAAAGATAGAATACATAGAAACTTATTCATTTTATTCTCAGCAGCTAGCGCTACCATATTTCTACCACGCCTTCAACAATTTTATCGCACTCCACTTTACTTATAAGAAAACACCACTCACTTAATGCTTAGGAGCGGCCCGATCGCTTCCTCAACTCTGTGTGGAAGATCTGTATTTTACCACGTGATGCAATAACACATGGGAATACATTTGGCAACACCGACGGGCTACACAACGTGCAACAGATATAAATTTATACACAAACGGGCTAAATAACGAACTAATCATATCAACGGACTCACATGGTCCTATTAATATATAAAAAAAACTAAACTTCTAAAAACATTACCCCTCTGAAGTTGCTTTCACTCGTAATGATAAAAAACCGCATATAAAGTGATTTATATCTTCCGGACTGAATTTTTAAAGCCGGGTGGAACAACGGCCCAATAATGTAAGGGGCTGAACAAGATACCATTTAGCCCTATATATATATATATATATATATAATCTATCCCTCTTCTACTTTTAAGTGTAGAGGGTGTAATCCTTTTCTACCTAACCAAATATTTCATTTTTACAATTTACAATTCTACCATATTTACAATATTTACAAAATAGTGTGTTGATGTACTTTTCTTCTTAATTACCACTATCCTAATTATTTAGTTTCACCGACTATTTCCTAGTTGCAGCTACCAACTTCTCCAAACATTTGCTACCCTTATTGTTACCTTTTGTTTCACATTTCACTCGCGATCTCACTCACTTATTTGCACTCATCATGCATTTTCTTCCGACCTTCTCTATTTCACCACTGCTCTCCAAATGATTCTGTTCCTCGCCATGATCTCCGCCTGGTTCCAATTTAAACCTCTTCTATTCATTATTTCATACATTTCTTTATCCCACGTCTTACTTGGTCTCCCTTTCTTTCTTCTGCCTGTAGTCCTTGCTTCCCACACTTGCCTTACTTGCCTTTCTTCCGGTAGTCTTTTCATGTGTCCCCACCACCTTAGTTGTGCCTTCTCTATATGCTTTTTAACATTCTCTATTTTCAATCTTTCTCTTATTTCTTCATTCCTTATTTTGTCCATTATCGTGACCTTGGCTACTTTCCTCAGATATTTCATTTCTAGTATCTGTATTTTCTTGTGTAGTTTCTCCGTCACTACCCTTGTTTCGCTTCCATATAGTAATATCGGTAGATATACGGTTTTGTATATTGTAAGTTTTGTTTTGCTGCTGATTTCTTTTTTATTAAGAAAACCTCTGTTGATACCGTGGAACAGCTTTGTCGTTGTCGCAATTCTGTTGTTAATTTCTTCTTCCATTTTACCAGTTCTGTCTATAGTTATTCCCAGATACTTTATATTGTCTACTTGCTCCACTGTCTGGTTATTGATTTTTATGCTTGCTCTTCTTTCCTTGTTATTTGTGATCACCATTATTTTTGTCTTGTTAATATTAACTTTCATTTCTTTGTTTTCCAGCTCTTCCATTCATAAATTCACATTGAATTGTAAGCTTCTTTCTGTATTTGTCATTACTGCTACATCATCTGCAAATACGCAGTCACCTACTTCTACTGGTTTTAATTTGCGGTGTCCCACCACCATCTTCTTACTTTTGCTGCTTACATTTCTTATAATTTCATGCATGAAAATAATAAAAAGCAAAGGACTAAGATTACCTCCTTGCCTAACTCCCTTTGTCGTCCTGAATTTCTCTGTCTCTTGATTGTCTTTTCTGACTATGTTTTCGGCTTTTTTATATAATGATTTGATAGCGTTTATCAAACTGTTAGATATACTATTTCTCTCTAAAACCTCCCATAATTTTTGCCTTGACACTTTGTCGAAGGTTTTTTCCAAATCTACAAAACATATATAGGTACACTTCTTTATTGTAGGGTAGCGATTTCTCTATAACATTTTTGATAGTGAATATATGGTCGTCTGTGCAGTGTCCCAGTCTAAATCCACTTTGCGCCCCATGTAGTTTCTTCTCCACTCCCTTTCTTAGTCTTTCCTCCAATATAATCTCGTAAACCTTGCTAGCTGTACAAAGTAGCGAAATTCCCTCTGGTTACTTTTTTTTAAATATTGGTATTATTACTGAGGTTTGCCAATCTTTGGGGACTGTTAATGGTTCCCATACTTCACTGATTATTCTATGTAGAAGCTTCATTCCATTTTCTCCCATGTATTTTAGTAGTTCTGCTTTTAATCCGTCTACTCCTGCTGCTTTCCGGTTCTTTAATCTTCTTATTGCTTTCTTCACCTCTTCCAGTTGTATACTGTCTCTTTCTGCTTTATGTTGTGTATTCCCATTTCCTTCGGCTGAATTTGCTGTGTTTACTTCTCCTATTTCTGTCTCTTCTTCATTAATCTCTTCTCCCTCTTGTATATCTTGATAATATTGTTTCCACCTGTCCATAATTTTACTGTCTTCAGTAATTATTTTTCTCTCTTTATCCATAATTTGTCTCAATCCGAGTTTTTTACCTTTATTTTTCATGTTCTTGAGAACTCTGTAAAAAATCTTCTGGTTTGTTCTACTATCCTTTTCCATCTTGGTTCCAAATTCCTCCCATTCTTTGGCTTTGGCTATTTTGATCTTCTCTTTTGCTGTCTTTCTCGCAATTTTGTATTTTTTATAGGATTCCTCACTTCTTTGTTGCAAGTACGCTCTCCACCTATCCTTTTTCGTTTTGATGATATTATTAATTTCGTCATCCCACCAACTTATTCTTTTCTTGGATCCTTCTGCTATCGATATCCCACATGCCTTTCTTCCCGCCTTGTAGATTATTTCTTTAAGTTTTTCCCATTTTTCCTCTATTGACATTTCCTGTAGGTAATTAATTACTTCCTGTATACCTTCCTTGATTTGTTCTTCGTAATCCTGTCTTATCTTTTGATCTTGTAGTTTATGAATCTTAACGGTCTTTATTTCTTTTTTGTAATAATCCCTTACTACCCTCTCCTTCTCAATTGTCTCGTTTATTTTTAACCTTGCACCTAGTAAGTAGTAATCTGACACTATTTCCGCTCCTCTATAAACTCTTACATCTTGTAACATTCTTCTGTCTATTTTCTCTGTAATGATATAGTCTATAATTGATTTTTCGTTTCTTCCTGGTTCTTCCCTAGTATATTTGTGGCAGTCCTTGTGTTGGAAGAATGAGTTTTGTATCACTAATCCATTCTGTATGCAAAAGTTAATTAGTCTCTCGCCATTCGTGTTTCTTGTTTCCTCTCCAAAGATACCCATCACTCCCTGTCTTCCTTCATTATCATTTCCTATCCTTCCATTGAAATCTCCCATGATTATAGTAGTATTATCTGCCTTATCATAAACCATTTGTAACTCGCTCCAAAAATGTTCCTTTTCTTCCTTCGAATCGCTTTCCGCCGGTCCATATACTATTATTACATCCATTTTTCCATCATACACTTGTGTGAATGTTACCTTCATCGTTCTTTTGCTTATTGCCTTCCATTCCACTAGTTTCTTCATATACTGCGGGCTTATCACACATCCTACTCCTGCTTGGGCTGTTTTATTCATTTCCACCCCGCTGTAAAGTAATCCATAATCTTCTATAATCCTTTCTCCGTCTCCTTTCTTTTTTGTTTCTGTAATTGCCAAAATTTCCATACTATATTTCTTAAATTCTTGTATGAGTTCCTTTTCTTTTCTATTTATACTCCTAATATTCCATGTCCCTATTCTATGCCATTTTTCCTCATTTTTTCCTCTGTTCATTGCTGTGGTCATCATTCCTTCATCCCGTCCTTTATATTTCTTTGCTAATAGTTTTTTGGTAGGTTTAGGGCTGTTGTTCGTATCTCCAGATTTCGCTCTTCTCTATTCCAGGTCCAAATTTCATCCTCGCATGTCATTTTCTGATAGCTCACTCTGACTGTTTTCCCTTTTGCTGCTTCTTCTCTAGCTCTTATCCTTATTACTGCCTGAATCTTTCTTTTCTTTAGTGTCAAGTCATCGTTTATATATACTCTTGGTTTGTAATTACGAAGTTTGCTCTTGCTGCTCATCACCTTATTCTTGTCCTCTTTACTGTTTAATTCTACCAAACACGTTTTTTCTCCCAATTTCTTTGCATGTGCCGCTATCAGTACTATCCCCAGTTCTTTTTCTATGAAACCCTCCATTTCTTCTTTTAACGTTCTAGAGATATTTGATTTTATTTCTATCCCTTGGATAATTACGTTCTTTCTCCTCTTCTCTCCCTCCAGTTTTTCAACTCTCTCATTTGCTTTCTCCACCTCACATTTTAGCCCTTCTATTTCTTCCCTTGCCTTTTTATTTCCACCCTTTAGTTCTTTTATCTCTTCTTTGAACTCTCTTTGTTCTTCTCTTAATTTTCTTATTTCTTCTCGTATTATTTTTGTTTCTTCCTTATTATTATTCTGTTCTTTTTTAATATCTTTTATATCTCTTGATAAATTTTTCATTAGTTTCATCATTTCTTTTATTTGATTTTTCATAGTGTTCCCGGGGTCTGTCCCTTTTGGCGGGGTTCTGTGTGTCCTCTTTGATCTCTTGAATAAGTCTTCTATATCTTCTTTCTTTCTTTTCACCTCATCAGTAAGGTATTCGTCCGACTCCATACTGTATTATAATTTTCTGGTCTGGTAAGTATGCAATCCACACTGCTTTCTTATGTATGTTTGGTTTCCTATCCA
The DNA here is from genome assembly GCA_940337035.1 of Agriotes lineatus. Classification (NCBI taxonomy): domain Eukaryota; kingdom Metazoa; phylum Arthropoda; class Insecta; order Coleoptera; family Elateridae; genus Agriotes; species Agriotes lineatus. The sequence continues at coordinate 61,343,977 of OW679202.1, forward strand.
AACTTGCTTGAAAAGGGAGCTCTTTACCAAGCATAATAACATTTAATTTTAGAGGATTAAGTTGTAAACACTGCGCATTCAATATTTTAAAGAGATTATCTAAATCAGAATTTAAGTTTCTACGGGTGTTAACACGTTCTTCTAGTTTGAAGGACATATAAATTTGTGTCTGATCGGTATACGAATGCCAATTAGCATATTTTAAGTATGGGAAAAACGTTGAAGTGTAGATAGTAAATAGGAAGGGGCCCAGGATGGACCCCTGTGGAACGCCATATGTGACTTTTAGATTATCAGACCATTGATTTGCTACTATAACCCTGTTTTGTAAATATGTTTCAAATAATTTGATTGCACTCTGTTCCAGACCAATATAGTGTAGCATAACAATTAGAATATCATGGTTTAAAGTATTGAAGGCTTTGGAGAAGTTGAGAAACGCTGTCTATTTGTCATCGTCAGCTGCTTTTAAAATATCAGTTGCATCCAAAAGAGCCGTGGAGCCACTATAACCTGTTCTAAAGCCTAATCTCGTTGGAAATAAATACGCACCTGTCAATCATAAATAAGTCCCGCCTTTATATTTTAGGGCACTTAACTACTAATAGCTTGCTTCATCTAATCCGCATCTGGCATTACTTCAAGCAAACTTAGACCGTCGGTCATTGCCTAGAAGTAGCAACATTGCCCAGAAAACTTTCATAAGATTTACATTGCCCTATCCTTCCCGTACGCATTTAAGCAAAACGTACATGGCGCAAGCACCTACGCGGTAATGAACGGTTTTTATTGGTCAGCGCCGAACAACAGTACGGATTGCCGATAAGGTACTGATCGCGCGTACGTTTTGCTCTCAATGCTCTAAATTGAAATCCAAAAGCGTTTCTTCAGTACCAAAAAGAAACCGCAGAAAAAAATTTTTTGTCCGAGCCAGACAAGGAAGAAAAAATCTCTGTTCATTTCATGTTGCGCAGTCGGTGTGGAGATGGTTGTTCGAAAAAAAGCATAATATACCGAAAGACTGTCGCCAACATCTATATTATTCTTTCAAGAATATTTTAATAGCATCGTCTGCAGCTGAAACGGATGACGCATTTGAGAGTCTCACCAATATGGAAATTGCAACAAAATATCCCACCTGGTTACAATCCATAACCAAATATTGGACTCGTCGACAGGATTGGTTTTTAGCTTATCGCATGGGTATCAAACTAACAACCTTTCAGAAGTGTGTGTTCGCCTATATAAAGAATATTCTGCAACCCCACCCAAGAAAAGCGCCTTTCGGTGCTTTCTAAGAATACTAGACCTCACTCTGTTTCGCTAGTACAATGAAATGTTATGAACCAGTTATTTATAGAAAAAACAAGAAAAATTTTTGCCGACGACCATACCTCAAAAAAGTTGATGTTGCCTTCATTTTCGGAGGACCTATCGTATGAAAACGATCCAAGACTTCAGGAAGGTTCCTGGCGACCGGAATCGTGTACACATACTAACATAGGTACACCGCACAGCACGTTTAGGCACCCCCCAATACGAGGGAGGGATCTAGTGGGCTGGGGCTTTCGCCAAAAGATCCGAGACGGAGATTTGGTATAGTGGGTTCATTAGTCGGTTGGCACGAATTTTAGAGATATTTGACTCAGAGTGGTTTTCGATATGAGGGAATTTCAATACTTCGTACACTTCGTGTCGAAGTAATATTGTACTCTTTCGTTACAAAGCGTACTACGTAGTGCCCCTTGTTGATTTAACTTGTACAACAATGGAACAATATTACATTAGACGACTAAGAAATTTTGCCAACAGAAGGTGTAATAGCTAGCTCGCATCGAGGTATATCAATCGAAAGCCACCTACATAACAAAAGAGATTATATTAAGAATGGACAATTTCACATACAGTGTCCAGAGCGAAACCGAAGAACATTTGTTATATCAGGTTGATGTCGAAACTGGATAATGCACAGGCCCTGTTGGTTGTCTGGGCAAAATGTGTAAGCACCAAGCTGGGGATTATTGGTTCAATTATGGCCCAGAAGCAAATGATACTGATGATCGTATTTTTATTGCACGTTTGGCTTTGAGAAAAAATGCTAAAAGTAAATATTTTTAGAGGCCGCTGAAGATAGTTACCGTGGAAGCGCTGGATGATACGAGCACATCAAAGTAATTATGCCTTGAGAGTCAAAATGACGAATAGTCTCACGTTGGGATCACAGGTAACATATTATCTGGCATTAAGAGTCAAGTGCAATGTGATCCCGAAAATCCGTTTGATGAATTGATCACTCTTATGAGGGAACGTCATGAGAAATTTGGCACTTCTGCTGCTTCTGTAGTTAAGTTTTCAACGAGCCTTAAAAACATTTCAACTAGGAGTACCTGGGATAGCTTTTTAAATTCGGTGGGATGCAGTATTCCTCTGAGACGTTCTCGTGGAGCAATCAAAGTTCAGCCAACTTTCACTGCCAGAGGAAAGTCTAATGTTACCAGAGGCAGCAAAAGAATGCCGAGTGGTAGACCAGCTGAAGGGGAAAAAAACAAATCAGAAGAAAAAAAGAATCTCGCCCTAAATGTGGAACGCAACGTCGCAAATGCTAAATTCCATGCAGTGGTCATTAAATGAACGAATAAAACAAATTTTTGTTTGTTAGCTTTGCAACTTTTTCAATGTTTGTCTTTGTTTAACATTTGTGTACCTGTCTCAATAAATAGCTACATAGTCCTATTCCGAACCTATATTACCGCCCTACCCAGCGGCCTTCCCTTTACGCAATTGCATGGCACCATTCGGCAAAACGTACGTGCGGTCAGTACCTTATCGGCAATCCGTACTGTTGTTCGGCGCTGACCAATGAACACCGTTCATTACTGCGTAGGTGCTCGCGTCATGTACGTTGTGCTTAAATGCTTCCCGTACTGAATTTGAAGTATGAAATGATCTATAGGTTAATCGTATTCAACAACTAGGAGAAATATTTTGAAATTTCGTGTAATTACTAATTAGGTATAGGATCTTTGTTTATTTGTTTTGTTTTTAATTTGATTTGATCTCAGGGTTTGTATAAGCTGAAATCTGGTCACTCACAGCATTGGTTCTTTATGAATATGAATTAATTACACAAAGTTCAAATAAGTGTTCTATATACAAATATTTTGAAAGTATACATCTAGGTCTACCTAGTTAATGATACAGTGTGAGCCTTTGTTGAGTAAAACCACAATGACCAATAAGCTTATAACGATCACTGTACAACACATTTTTGAACACCACTGTACCTACAGTTGGAAGCACCAGGCGAAGTATATATTTAATTTTAAACTGATTACAATCATGAATCCCGACCACAGAAGCCAAGGCTTTATTCTTCCATGCAGATAATACTTCTTGACCTTGTTAATTAACTCTAGAGAAGCATAGCATTATAATGTCCATGACTTTCTAAATAGTTGACGGTATTTCATCACCTTGAAACATAACTAATATGTTAGCACTACATTGTGTATGTAAATTATCTTAACTTTGGAATTTATGGAGTCTTTTAATGAAAACAATGTCAAATAAGCTTTAGTCAGATAGCCAAATTACAGGTAAATACAGTACCTACTAACGTATCTCATAAATAATGAAGTTAGACTGAAGACACAGGAAATTTTTATAGCAAAATTCAAAACACCTAGTAGTTTATTATCGAGTTTAATAATATTAATTATATCTGTTATGGTTTGGACAAAATAAGACCACGGGTTGACTGCTCACCTGTCGGATTGGAGTGGTTTGGCTTCTCTCACCGGGATACCGGGACGATTCCTGATGGCCCACTCCAAAATTACGCCACTGGCAGTTGGCACCATAATAAATAAAAATAGAGTGTTCAAGGTTTAATATAACTTTAGGTTGAATGAATAGCAGATCGGGTCAATGCTTATTATTTTCTGTTTTTTAGTCTTCTACGTCGAAATGGTTATTCTTCTTCATTCCTGTTGATCCCTCCGGAATCATAGGACGCCCATGGGCATTTTAATGACAGTTTTTATTACATAGAGTAAGGTCGCCAGTCTTTATTTAATTAATTTTTTATACTGTCACTAACAATGCCGTGAGCACTAAAATTAGGTAACGGTGTACAACACCTTTTACATATACAATATGAGTGATGCTCTATAATACAAATAATAACTGTAGTACAACCTAAATGAGAATGAATAAATGTAAACACAAATTTTAAATACAACCTTACTAAAGTATGTAATAAACATAATACAGAAAGATAATAAAATAATAAGCCATAAATGTCCATAGGAAGATTGGGATTTTGGTCAAATATAATACATAACATTAAACGTAAAAATGTAAAAATAAAAATATAATAATTTCTTAACTTATGTTGTAACATATAGTATTCCTGGAATGTCAGTGTCGCATAATGCATGAGAGCAATCTTTTTTGTGTTACTATTAAATATGTCAATACTATCAACGAGTTTGTTGGCTATATCACAAGCAAGGTAAAGCGGTGAATGACTCAAGATATTGGTTCTTGATTTTTCGGGATAGAAATACATACGGTAGCGTGATATTGGTCTTGGTACATGGAAGTTTAGTTGCATGAGAATTACAGAGCAACAATTAATCCCGTAATGAATTACACGATGCAAAAAAACTAGAGATGAAAGACATCTGCGCTTTTCCAAGGTTTGCAAATTAAACAATTTTAGCAAGTGGGAATATGGCGTAAACAAAGGGTATACCCCAATTGATTTATATTGCAAAAACCTTAAAAAAACGCTTCTGTACCCTTTCGATTTGCATCTTGTACACATTAGGCGACCAGATGACTGCAGAAAATTCTAAGTGAGAGCGTACATACGCATTATATAACCTTAATAAAGTTTGCGTTATTTGAAATTGAAGCTGTTGTGAATTATAAATCCAAGCATCCTTAATGATGAATTTACCACATTTCTGATATGATTTGCAAATGAGAGTGTAGCATTAAATGTGATACCCAAGTCACTAACTTCATCTTTCACAGCTAAAGGTTGATCATTCATACTATACTGATACTTAATATGTGTTCTTTCGTGTAAATGTCACGGTAGAAGACTTGTTTACATTATATTTTAAATGATTGACTTTGCTCCAGTTGTAAATTTCATTAATATCACTTTGAAGGGAATGACAATCATTAACAGAATGTACAACCCTCCAAAGCTTAAGATCGTCTGCAAACAAGGAGTGTTCGGAATATTCAATGGTAGCTGGGAGATCATTGATAAATAATAAAAATAATAGTGGTCCCAAGTTAGCACCCAGTGGGAAACCAGAAGTTGCTATATATTTTTCAGAGATACAGCCTTTATAGGATATTACCTGAAATCTATTTGTAAGGTAAGATTGCAGAAGAAGTATTAGATTTTTTGAAAAGCCAAAACCTACACGCAATTTTATCAACAAAATCGCATGATCGACCTTATCAAAAGCCTTGGAGAAATCTGTATAAACAACATCGACCTGTTCATTACTGTCCAAGGCTTTAGATAACTGTTGCGTAAACGAATAGAGGTTTGTAACTGTCGACCGATTTGGCACCCATGTTGAGTGTCATATATTTTAGGTTTAACGAAAGAAAATATCCTTTTATATAAAATGGTTTCAAAAACTACTGATTGCAATATTGATATGGGCCTATAGTTAATTATATTAGTTTTATCGCCATTTTTGTAAATTGGACACACTTTGGCAATCTTCCATTTATCAGGATAAGTGTTAGTTCGTAGTGACAAATTAAATAGGATGGTTAAAGGTACCGCTAAAAACTCCGAACAAGCCTTATAAACATAGATAGATACCTGGTCAAGACCAACACGATTTTTAGGTTTAAGAGAGCACAACGCAGAAATTTATTCATTTTCAGTCACCTGGTTAATACCAAAGCCACCTTATAATAATAGTTTCTTTATGTCCATAGCAGTATCATTTTTAGTGTATATTGAGTGAAAATTACTTGCAAATGCATTGCTTATTTCTTTGTTACTACTTAAATATAGGCCATTTACATGCATATTGTCAATAATTGACCTTGGTTGTTTTTTGTTTTTGATAAACGACCAAAAATTTCTGGTTGAATTTGAATGGATTCTTCAGCAGTTGTGCAGTAAGCTCGGTACGCAAGATTAATATCACGCTTTACCTTTTTTCGTAATTTCATATACTTACTGGTCGTGAAGTTTGTTATCAAATGGTCTGTTTATGCGTTTTTTATGTAAACGATTTTTCTTTTTGATATCACTGATTATAATAGGAGAAAACCAGGAGGGATATTTACATTTTGATGGATTGGTTTTTGGAACAGATGCATGAAGAGCTAGATCAACAGCTCTATTTACATTGCTATAATTATTTAAGATATGCCACTCAGTCTCACGCAGCCTGTGATATAGTTCAAGAAAATTAGCATTTTTGTAATTGTATTGATCACCTCCATACATAGTTTCAAATCTTACTCTAGCGTAGTTAACAGTACATTCTAGTGCGAGATGAAGCATATCTTCTGGGACAAATGAGTTACTACTCCTAACAATAGATAAGCTTTCATTTGATAGTAAAAAATCCAATATTCTACCCATAGAATTAATAACAGAATTACCCTGGGTTAAGCTGGTAAAATTTAAAAAATGTAAGAACTCATTTTGGCATTCATTATAATTACATTGTGCGTTTGCATAAACAGGGTATAATTTTAGTAGGTTAAAGTCCCCAAACAATAAGAATTTAACATGCATGTGCATTTCTATGGAGTTATATAATAACCTGTAGTCTGTCAATGTAGACAACGGTGGAAAATAAACAACACATATGTAAAACGTTTCTGGACCGATTTTAATTTTCACCCATAGGTCTTCAAGATTAGTTTCCATCGCCGTCAGTCTGATGCTTGGAAATTTATTTTTAACAGCCACTACACCGCACCTCCGTCGCACTTACCGGTGCGTATTATGTCTCGATCTTTACAAAAAACTGTCTTACATTATGTTTCAGTACACTTCACTTTTTACGCCACTTGAGTTTGAGTTGAGTTAACTATCCACACAGCTACAAAGTGATTCTATGAACTCTTTCCATTCCGATTTGTTTTTTGCTAACACTTTCACTTGGTTCCAGGATATTTCACACTTCGAAATGGTTATCATATGAACTGGATACCGATACTAGTAAGTAGCTGTTCACTTATATCAATAGCGACTCGTTTACAACGCTACTTGAAGTGTAGTTAAGCATTGCTACCATCAAGTGCATAAAGTGGATGATTGTATAATTTTAGAGGATTTCATAAAGTGAGGAAATTCGTTTTCCATTTCATGTTTCATGTGAAAAAACCTAAAATCACACGATCTGGTTCCAGTTTATTAATTGGATGTCCTTTTTATGAACTGAACAATCACACTAAATGGGTGCTACAAAATATACATTATCACCCCATATATGCGACGACTTGGGTTAATGCTCGCCCAAGCTTAAAAAGCACTTGGCAAATTCTTGAACTAATAAGAAAATTTTAATTTATCCATAGAATTTTTTTAAAAGGAAAAGTTATTAATAGTCAGACTCGGGAAGTCATTGCTAATGTACAAATACAATGTCAACTGTGGACGTTAATAACATTACAGTTTTTTCCAATTATTCACACTTCGTATATTGAGTGACAGTTCTGTCAATATAAATGAAATAGAGATTTTTCTCTGAATGTACTTTGGCATATGAAAGTATAAAAAGTAGCGCCATTTCCCTTTACTGAAAGTGCCTTCTAAGTTTGGGCAAACTGTACTGATAATTCGCAAAAAAGACGGGAACTAATAATTACAAGCCCGAAACGGAGGAAATCGGTTTAACGTCGAGTCGGCGATTTATCACTACCGTTAGCAGAGAGTACGAATCAGGCAGACGGCGCTGATAATGTAGCTTGTTCTGATTTAAAGATGATAAGAGATAGAAATTTGCATCCGTATCTTTCGATGATTTAAAAAACAATTTTTCTCAGACTGAAATTCAAACACGCAACCTCAGGTTTGACAGTCCATGAATGTTCACACTGCACCAATCTGACAGCGTAGTTAGGCGACTGCTACTGGCAACACGCATACAAATCAAAAGGAATACACAAAGAAAAAAGAGATCAATCTCATCCAAAAGCTCTTCAATTCTTTGAATTAATATTCCACACAAAATGGCACAAAAATCATCCTGATGGATGATGTTGTTCTCGAGTTCACGTCTTTACAGCATCAGATATACAGTATTAAATTTTAAGTAATGTAGGTTACCTGTCCCGAGAATGACTTTTAAGTTTGTGTAGTATTACAGACTTTTTTGAGGTACTTCGAAGTTACAGTGATCTTTAACCCAAAAAAGGTGTTACGTTTCCTGGGGTATTTCACGAGCCATGTGCACAACTTTACAGTAATAAGTGGCCTGCTGCTCCTAAGATCCAGCACCGCTAAACTGCTGTCGTCCGCCTCTGCTCACTATGCCAATCACTCCATACAGTACAGTACAGTAATTGCTTCGTGACATTAGTTACTGAGTGCTGTATGGTTTGTGAAAAAGGAATCTAAAGCTGGATCTTCTGGCCGCAATAAAAGATGCTTATTGTTTATTAGTGAACGAATACTCATTTTTTCAACTATATCTTCTGTATCACTATTTGAAACACTTCTGTAAATATATTAACAGTCCTATTAAGTGTTTTGTTTTCAGTACGAATTTTCAATACTCATTGTCGACTAGTTTAGAGTGTGATTTTTTAAAAATATTTCTAAACAAAAAATACCATATTGTGTATGAGAAAATCCTAAAAACGTTATCAATGTTGGGGATGGAACCTACAATTGTTACTGTCAATCAACTTGTTAACTACATTTTTACTATCATCACTGCTATACAAATGTTTGTTTTGCAGTTGGACTTCAAGGTATTTGCTCCTATGTTTTTAATTCTTTAACTACAGCCTTGAACCATTAGAAAAAAAGTATAGTTGGCCATCAGCATTTGTGTGGTTAAGTTCAAAGCGTCCCCATAAATGTGAAAAACCTGCAATATCTCTAGACCCCCCAAATTTTAACTATTAATACTGTTAAATATATTTAATAAAAAAGAGGGCGTGGCATCGCAGAGTACGTAGGTAATCTGCAGTTCTTTAGCGCCCTGAAAGTTTTCACAAATTTAACTTTTCTTATCTAAAATAAAAACAATAACAATGCACACGAGAGAATACTTCTGAATTCAATACATCGCGGTAAAATAATTTTAAGGTAGGTTACTATAACTCCGTGTTTGGGACTATCTTGCATTTCTTAACGACTTTTTCTTATAAATTTTTTTTCTATTAGTTGAGTTCTAATCGTTTACCTCACCCTGTACATAATACATTTTTTCGTGAATCTGATCGACATTTTTAGTTTCATGCATTGATTTTATATCAAACTATTAATTAGTAGAACACATTCTAGTATAATTTTTTGTAATTAACACTTTGACTGCCGTATGTATCCTTTGGTATACACACCTAGAGGTGCAAAACCACTACATGTAGACCACAGTATACACGCAGTTTTGTAGTAGAGTGGCAACTTTACATATATTTTAAATGGATATCGGTAGCTGTGGTAGGGAGAAATTTTGTATTCTTGTTTGGGTTTTTATTGACCCTTTCCCTGCGGCGCGCTCCTGGCGGGGAGTTAACTGTTTAGCGTGTAATATTTGCCGCTTCTTGGCGTAGGCAATTTGTCAGCCATCGTCACACATCTTTTGTTGCACAATTGTCATTGGGTCGCCGCGAGCATGAGGTGAGGCGAATAATTATTCCCACCATATAAAACAACCCCCACTCCGAAACATGGAAATATTTGGCTTTCGCAAGCATAAGATGTATTGCAATGTATATATACGGCTTTCGCAGCAGAGACACCAAAAATCCAAACCGCATATATACAGCTTTCGCATTGAAAGGGTTAAAAAAACAATTTATGGCATTAAAAAATAGACACACTGTAGCTTGGCGAGAAATTTATTTACTATATTGAAAAAAGCTTATAAACAGTAGTAATAGAAAATCGAGCTGTTATAAACAAAAAATATTTCAGCAAAATAACCTACTTCGAGTAACCTAAATTTATTTTAATAATATTTCCCGTCGCTTCGACCCGTATAGCTGGGTATCTCCTGCTGACTCGATTAATCGGCACAGATAAGCTGAACCTACAAAACCTATTATTCGAATAGTCAGGATTCCCCGTTTGCAGGTTTGACTTTTATAAGTTCGGTTAATCCAGGCCTCAAATAATCAGGATTCTGCTGTAATGTAAATTCATTAGATACTATCAGGTATAAGCATTTTCATAATATTTTTTAAATAAAAACGGCTGTGGCGCCAGAGACCGCATTATCAATTCGACGACGACGCAATTTTTACAGAGTTGCCAACGTTTTGCAAAAAAATGGTTAATACGTTTTATGGAAGTTTGCAACTTGAAGATTTTTTTAACAAATGCTATAAAGATTAGTTTAAATAGAACTAGCAACATTTTTAAATCGCAGTTTTTAAAAATGCAACATTTTGAGTAAGTGCAGCACATTATTTTAAAAATTATTTGCTGAAGATATAGTCTATAAACATATACATTTGAGTGATGCCTGAAACATTAAAAGCGGAAAATAAGTATATGCTTGGCTAATAAAGATAGCAAGTTGCACTTTTAGCAGTTTTATTATATTTTACTCAGATAATGCCGTATAGTTATGAGAGCTGCCAATAATGAATATATGCCCTGCTATAACATTATTTTGAAATTGTTTGACAATTAAAGCTTAAAATAATAATTATAATCTGTAATATAGATATTTTTTTCAACCTTATTGAATTCTCTTTCAATTGTACTTCATTCGTCTACTATACAGGGTATGACAAAATCAGCTCTTCAGTAAGTTATTTAGAAATATATTCTATGAGAAAAATAAAAACAAAGCAACGAATACCAAACACTCAATTTCCAAAAAAATTTAAAATAGAAATTTGGAATTTTATATTTAATATCATTTAATCAAGCTAGATATTGTCAAATTTAAATATTAAAACAATAAAAAATTAAAAAGTTCTTCCTATCAAACAAAGTTTTCTCAACGAAACAATTTACACGATGAAGTGACAAGCTACCACAGTGTAAAGACATGGACTGGAGAGTGTATAATTCGTACTTCACATATTTGTTCGTTACTTTTGACATTTTCATAATTCGTATTTTCTTTCAACTACCTACACTAAGAAATAATTTTTGTTGTATGCTATATTACTAGCTTACTTTGCATATTTTGTATTTGTGATGCCACGTAAGACTTAGTCCTCTGCCTCTTTGTTTGTTATAATAATAATTATTAGTATGTACAAAATAAATTAAACATTATTTTAAACAAATATTGGTTATTGAAATAGGCGATTAAAAGTATTGGACTTAATTCTCACAATCTGGTTAAAATTGTGATTAACTAAAATCACCTTCAACTGACGTGGCAACACTGATATTTTTGTTTTAAGCATTATGTTAAATATGGCAGTGTCATTAAATTTAAACAATGTGAATACAGGGCATCTATGAAGGCGGCTGAACAGTGTTGAATACATAGGTAGTAAGTTCTTTTCCTTTATAATAGGTGTTAGTCGTCCTTTTCGAACATCTTAGAAAGTACAGGGAGAAGATTAATCATGCGGTAGGATACTACACCAGAAGGACCTTTGCCTGACTTTTGTGTTATAAGTATTTCGGCAACCTTCCACAGGGACAAGAAGTACCGAATCCTTATTATGGCATTAAAAATGTACTTGACCATTTTGTACCCTTCCAGTGGCAGTTCTTTTAAAATTTTGCCTGCTACTGTGTAAGTCGAAACCTGGTGCCTTTTGTGGGGTGAGCTTTTTGATATCATCTACGATTTCATGTGTCTTACACTTATGGTTGGTTAAACCGACATACAATTGGTATGATGCATCAAGAATAATCGGTGGCTTCAGAAGCAGTGAGGTTTTCCAAGAAAGTGTTGATATCTTGGTTTTTAAATTCATTTAATATTTACTTTAGTTCTCCTGTTGATCGATTACAGCTAGTTTCGTCACCAGGTGCACGTGTTGTTTGTCATCGTTTTTTTAGTTTTAATTTTTAGTATAATTTGGTTTTGATAAAATCAGGATAGTAACTCGATTTATTCATTTGTTGAGTTTTAGGTGTGGCAGACCATGCTGCTCTTTGTTTCAATTTGATGAACCTTTCTGTGTCTTCTTCGATATCTTCAGCTAAAGTAGGTGGATTTGATTCGTTTGTTTCGAACACAACAAATGTTAACTATCTTGAAGTTATTTTTCTACAAATACAAACAACTAAACGCTTACTAAATACTTCTTCTTCTTGAAGTGCTTGTCCTATCGGATGTTAGCGACAAATAAAGCTACCTAAACTTTCGAAACCGCCGCTCGAAATAATGATGTTGTAGACTTATTATACCAATTGTGGATATATTTTAACCAGGAAGTACGTCTTCGCCAGCGTTTCTTGAACCCTCAATTCGCCCTGGTAAAATTAACTGTAACAATTTATATTTTAGTCCTCTCATCACATGATCTAAATAGTGCTGTTTTCGTTTTTTATTTGTGGGAATAATTTCTAGTGGACAGTCCAGTCTATTTAATAGTTCCGCATTTGTCTTAGTCTGTCTGTTTATCTGTCCGTCTGTCTGTGTGTCCGTATGTTAGCGGTATAGTACAAAAACTATTTGTTTGGAGAATACGATGCTTTGCATGCGGATTATATGTCTACCTGGCTAAAAACCAAAAGAATTTCGGTCAAATATATACAAGGTGGGCACCTTAAGAAATCATTTTTGCCTATTTTTGCTTTAACTCAAAAACTATTAGTTAAATAGAAGTAATTGCTCGCGTAGCTTAGATTTGTACCTTTAACGAAAAGATACATATTTTGAACCCAAGATATACAGGGTGAACACTCTGCTTGAGTCCTGTCGTGAGCGTGTCGTTTATACCGCTGTCGTAAGCCCACAATGTAAGAGAGATTCCGTAGTCCAGAGTTAGAGCGCTGAGGTAGCATCGCGGTCTGTGTCGGACGTTACATTGTCAAAAAGTTGACAATAATGGAAAGTCAAACATTCGGGTAGCATAACCTAAAAAATGGATTAGTTGAACACAAATAAATTGTATCTAAAGTCGCTTTCCGCAACTGTACCCCCTATAGTGAGTATAAGAAAATTAAGTAGTTATAACCCTAGCAGCACCAAATATACATATTATATTTCTGTAATTGTAGATGTGATATCATTTGTCACTAAAATAATGTGAGATATAATGGATATTAGCATAATATTTTAAAATGGGATATGAGCAATATATGAAAGATATATGCAAAAAACATCTCTAGGATATTTAAAAATGTTTACATTTAACTGAGATTTCCCAAATATTAGGAGGATATTATAAAATTAGATGTAGGGAGTATTGGATTCCGATTAATAACGGATACCTGCTGTATATTTCGAACTGAGTTGGTTGTGTTGTATATTGCAAATATTAGAATGATATCGCCGGTAGATTCTCAAACAAATGTATTTATACAAGATACAAGCAATATTTGTAGGATAATTAATAAAAGGTTAAAAACAATATTTAATTAGGATGTTTACTGTATATAGCAGATTTATAAAAAAACTAGATATAACATCCCTTTACTGGGATATATTACAACTGCATATTACAACTTTTATAATCAAGATGTTATTAACTTTCAGAATATTAATTAAACAGTGCCGTGATAATTTGATACATCTTGTGTATTATTATACAGGGTAGCAGTATACAGGGTATAAATTAGTTGTGGAGCAAACTACACGTGGCAATGTTAGTCATAAAACTCTGAGTAAAAAATCTTAATACTAAAATGTTTAATTGGTCTTCATGCGCCATCACGAGCGGCAAATAAAAAACATGATACCTTTTCAGTTTCAAATATGTGAAAGTATCGTCAAGCAAAGTTGTTCAAAATGTAAAATTATGGTCGCATGCAAAATTTAAGGAATATTGGCTTACTTTTATGAAACCGTTTGTACTAGATGAAGTAGGTACTTTTGTGGTAACACAGTTTTGTAAAAGTAGCTCGATATTTCTGAAATTTTGTATGGGGCCATAATTGTTTATTTTGAAGAACTTTCCTTAAAGATACTTTCACATATTTGAAACAGAAAAGGTACTTTACCTGAAAAAATCATGTTTTTTGTCTTCCTTTCGGAGGGCTCATGAAGGCGAATTCAACATTTTTCTTGACTCAGAATTGTATGACTAACATCACCACGTGTAATTTGCTCCACAATTAATTTACACCATGTATAGAATGTACATGAACATGTATATCGGTGGAATTTGCATTAGTGTACACGAACCTTTCGTATCTGATTATTTTTAAGATTTAAATAAATTAAGTGACACTAACATATTTTTCTCGTTGGATTTTTGCCCTAAGATTCATCGGGAATATCTTCCAAGAAAACCCTTTCAACGTCCCATCACTAAATAAAGCAAACTGAAGGTGTAATTTAGTAAAACCTGTAAAACTGTAATTAATTTTTGAATTATTTTCTTAACACTCCCGACAACCGTACTACAAAATGATTGTAGCGTAAAAGAGTAAGAGTTTTCAAAAAACAAAGGGACCATTTAGTAAATAGCTCTGGAATGTGAAAGTTTCTTAGTCACTAACGACGTCTTATGGCCGTAATTCTTGCAACCATTCTAGAAGAATTTGCCTGGTTAAAGATTTTCCATTAGATTTTCATAGATAAAAATAAGAAATGCAAATATTTGATTAATGAGAAATTTTTTCGAGTTTCCTAATAATAATAAATATTTTAACACATTATACATGTATATGCCACCTACAAGCAATAATACGTTTTTAAAACAAAACTTTGAATGCTAAAATCATAACAGTTGAAAAGTGCATTCAAAAATATTTTAACGGAATAGACATATAGCGAATCCGAAATTTGTTCCCGTTTAAAAAGCACCCAGTTACAGAGTAAGAGAGAAAACTACCTGCTGCTTTTGTAACCAGCTTAAAACAGGTACTTAGTTCTTAGAAATAGCATCTTCCTTAGGAGTTTCTCATAATGGAGGGTGAATTTCTTTCTAGTGTTCAGTTTGGTTTCAGATTTTGCGTTGCAACTACAAATTTTTGTGGAAGTGCTCAAAAAGTGTTTTTTGTGTTTAAGAAAACCCGTAGAGGTAAGTTTAATTATTAAAAGTATTAATTACTCTATTACCCCAAACATGTCGTCTAAATATAGGAAAGCAAAAAGTCACTTATAAAACGAACCATTGCACGGAAGGTTGAAGATTTCTACAAATGCTACAGTAGTATTAAATCGAACTATTGATCAACAAGATTCTGCTATAAATTTAAGCACAATTATTAATAATAGACTGCAAACATAAAAATTAAGTACATTCACAGGAGTATTGAAATTTACTTATCTTTTGTTTTTTAAGAATTTCTTTTTTGTGTTTCAGACTCAGCTATTATACCTAGTAGGTGGTGATACAACACACAAGTCGATCTACTTGCAAATGGGAAACCTGTCAACAGCAGAAGCGGCAACATTTTATTCTGGCCTGGAGAAAAAGAAAAAGTTGCCCTTTTGAAGTCTAACTCTATTTGCAGTTATTGTTGGTATGCAAAAAAAAGAAGAGTTTCTATAAATATAGTTTTGAATGAGTTGCAACATACGGAAGATCTGAACTGTTGGAATTATTCCACCTTTTGAAGGAATTAAGCCAGAAAATTTTAAATTTATGTTTATTGGAACGTTTTTGTTGCTGTGATTTGTAGAACTTATCCTAAAAATTATTTTCACCTCTTAGAAGACCACCCAAACGTTCTTGTAATTATAACGACTCGCAACAAGAGTTCTTTGTATAAAAAACGTGATTTTTAAGACAGATTCATATGACCTTCACACTATGGTGCACTTATTCAAACATAAATAAATATAAAATGTTAAATTAGTAGTATAATTGTCCGCTAACCGTTGAGTCAGCGTATCACTCCTAAGAAAGAATTTCCGGAACTATATTTTCTCTTTTTCTTTTCCTGCATAATCAGTACCTACACCCATTTTTCGTCGGTAATTTGGAAACAGTCCGTAGTTAGTGGCACCCGAAACAAAGCCTATTTGATTTTATAATTAAATTTTGCCACTGCTGCTTAGGCAACATTAACTTTTCCCATTTTTGTAATGAATTTCCATTGCTTGTTTTTCTAAATATTATATTATAGTAACACAATGGTTGGTGTATGTGGGAAAATTGTAAAATGAACCAAGTAAACTTCAAATTAATGCATACTATGTATTTTTTTTCAGATGCTAGTAGGCAAAGATACCCCACTATTACTGAAATGGAAATCCGAAAATCCGTAGCTCTATATCTAGCAAATTCCAAAGATAGAACGCTAAGGCAAACTGCATTGTAATATATATGTGTACAAAAATTTAATAAAAATGTTGTTGACAATTAGTGTAACAATTTTAATGAAGAATATAATGTTATTATATTTCTTATACCCACATAATATAATAGACTGTGTTATATAAAAGGTAAATAGCATTTACGCCAGTTTTTTAATAGCAACTGAACAGCACCGAATAAAAAACATATAGTTGATAGTTCAAAGAGACATAAACAGGATATTTAACAAAGCATGTTGTTTCAATATTGAGTTTCAGACAAGTCAAATAAATCAAAGTAATAACTATTGGCTATCGAGCGATTCTTTTTATCTAGCTCACTACTGGGATATTTTGATAATGATGAGAAATGAAAACGTTGGTTGTATTAGAAAAAAGTTGCATAATTTATGGCCTTTCCAAAATCCGTCTATGCATTTTTAATTTTTCACTAGTTTATGAAATATTGAAAATTGGTTTTTTGTTTTCTTCAAACATTTAAAAAACATGTTGTATAAGAACACGATTCAGAGAATAAAATGTATAGCTTCACACATACTCTTTAAATATTGGAATATTTGAAGAAACAAAAATTGATTTTCAGTTGTTTTTCAAGACAGTTCAGGAAGTACCCAGCAAATTACAAATCAGTAAACGGCATCTGAAAAAGCCTAAATTATGCAACTTGTCTAATTTAACCAATCTCATTTCTCTTACTGTTATCAATTTCCCAATAGCGAGCGAGATAAATAAAATTGCACATCCTATTATAAATAAATTACCGATATTTCGCTAAGATATAGGTCTCGGTAGCATCTGGCTCTGAGATATCATGCAAATATTCCGCACTATATTGTGCAACCTATATGGCTCTTGATGTTAACCGCGCACATATATTCAGAAGATGTGCGCGGTTAACATCAAGAGCATATTGGTTGCCAATATAGTGCGGATATTTGCATGATATCTCCAGCAGATGTACGCGACCTATTATCTAGCGAATACCGATTGCTAATATAGTGAATACATCCTTAAAAAATATCTGAGGGATATTTGTAAGATATAACCAGCAGATATCTGCGGTTAACATCTAGGTAAGATTGGCAACAGATATAGTATTGATGTATTTTTATATATATGGCCAATATTTAAAAGTGTGACATTAATTTATCCCATAGACATTACTAACTAATATCCTTGGTATATAGTGTGCTGCTAGGGAATGGACAATACTTTTTACTATAGAACAACGCCCATATATTGTATGTAAACAAAAACATGTGTTGGAACAAAACACCAGCCTAATAAATCATAATCGTTTAAATACGAATTACAATCTTCATTTTTTACTTCTTTTTACAATAAAGGAAATATTGGATTCTACTCCAAAAATTCGAAAATTAAGTTTTCAACAAAAATCTTCACGTTTTAGAGTCCCCCAAACCCAAAAAACATGTTTTTGTTCATTGGTCTGTCTGTCAGTCTGTGTGTCTGTGTGCACTATGATTATCAAATTTATAAATAAAACTGAGTTTGTCCCACCTGTTACAAATTTTATTTAGAACCTAAATGTATATGCCTGCTTTAGGTTTTAAATAAAATTTGTGATAGGTGAGACAAAGTTAGTTGTATTTATACATAGAATTAAGTTCAATTGTTTATTGGAAAACATATTTTCAAAACTAGTACGGTTTTGAAAGGGTGCAGTAAAAATTACATACATACATACATACATTTGGCAGATTTTCTTCTATTGTCGTCAACAGCTGGTCTTCGTTATGGTCGTCATTTTCATCGTCAGTATTATATCCTAACGTACGTCCTACCAGTCTCTCTTCACAGTAGCCTACCATATGCAGGAAGGAGCCCACGTCCAGTTCCCCTTCGTCTATGATAAATCAAGAATACTAGTGACAGTGGATAGTTATGATTAAAGCCCGTATTTATAGCTCTTTTATAGCAAAATCTGAACAGAAACGTTTAGAACGAAATACGAATTATGAACAATTATTTAAGAATATTTTATTTTTAGGCTGAAACAGAATATTTTTCCGTAACCGTCTTAAAGTCATTACTACTAAAATCTATCATTGAAGTAAACGTTTCTCTTACTGTTATAACATTTACATTATTTATTTTCCAGAACATTTGGTTTTTAATTGAAGTTACTGTATTAAGGAAACCCATTTTGTCTTCTTTCGACAATTTTAGTGTACTCGGGTCTCACACTGAAAATCGTTGGGAGTTATTTTTGAGAAAAAACATTTTATTTACTAGCAACATGATATTGTTCATGTTCGTCGCAGATACAAAATATGAAGAGCTACTCATAACTCCAAGGGATTTTTCGAATTATTTCTCCCTCAACTTCATGGTTACCATGTAACTGCAAATAACGTCTTAGCAAACGTACATTCAGGCAATCCTTGATGTTACTTACAGATTCTTATTTTAAATATGACATATAACACTTATGCATTTTAAAATGTTACACCATTTTTACTAATATGCTAGTAAATAAAATATTGTATGCACCACAGAAGATATTCATGTTTTTGCCTTCGGTTGACAAACCTGGGGCTAGACTCCCTCTGTCTTTAACCATGTCAACCTCAGGGAAAAAACATATTCATATCTCCCTTAATTTTGAATTTTTTTGGAAGATTTGTTTATATAGATGTTTTATAAGGATCAGCTAATACTTTAATTATCGCGTTCAACACAAAACTGTTTTATAATAAGAGGCCATTTTGAAAGGCTAGTAGGTATTCAAAAAATGTAAATACCTATGACAAAATATAACCATTTTTAAAATAATTTTTTTGATAGTGTCTTGTAGCACGTATAATGATTAAATTAATCCATTCAAAAAGTGGTCAACTGATTTCCAATGTGTTAATATTT
This sequence comes from Agriotes lineatus, assembly GCA_940337035.1. Classification (NCBI taxonomy): domain Eukaryota; kingdom Metazoa; phylum Arthropoda; class Insecta; order Coleoptera; family Elateridae; genus Agriotes; species Agriotes lineatus. The sequence continues at coordinate 61,363,440 of OW679202.1, forward strand.
GAATAATAAATTATTATTGACATCATTTTTGGTGATAAAAATTCAATCAATAAATGCATTTTGGTTTAACTATAATGCAACGACGTAGTATACAGCTGCTTGAGGAAGAAAATCTTATAACCCGCATTGGGCTTGTGGCAGAATACCTAGCTTTCGCTCAGGGGGCTCAGGTTCCATTCCCGGTACTGGAATCTTTTTTAAAATTTAATTGTAGTGTATATTTTTACAATTATTACAAATGAATTTATTATTATAAGAAATAATACTGTAACAGATAATCTTTTACGTAATATGTACTTTCTTGCTTTATTTATTGCAGATTCAGCATTTGGCTAGATTCAGTTAAATATCATTTGGTTCCTGTTTATTCTATCTATGCCTGAAATTTTGCAGATTTTCTGTTTAATTATAGTGACTCAAAGGCCAAGAAGCTTATTTTACTTTCAATTATCTGCACCGGCAAAAAACATCTGTCTGCACACCTGCATAGAACACCTGTTTAGGAGAGAAAAGTTGAATAGCTGAGGTAAACATGTTTATAATGGAAAATTCTAGTTGGTCTTTAGTAATGTAGATATCAGCATCGGGCAGTACAATAAAAGGAGAGGAACAATTGTGGGTGGTTTCTTATTTAAAACGACTGCCTTAATAATTAATAACATTACTTACTGTATATTCTTCAGTCCGGTTTTTTGTTTCATCTGTTGCCCAATCTACTGTATTCCCTTGTAATTGTTATCTTACGTGTTATTTTTCTCGTAAGAACTCGAAATTCGCGTTTATTTACGTAGCAGCTGACACACTCGCACTCACTCACAGTTTTCTAAAACCGATAAAAATTATAGATGAAAACAATGTAACTCGGCTGCTAAAACTATTTAACCCAATATATAAAACAGGAAACATACCACAAGAATGTAAAATCCACTTTTGTTGCGCTTCCAAAAACAGTTATTTATATTTATTTATTTATTTATTTACTTCCTCTCAACAGGTATACACCCAATTACAGAGAAAAAATTAACTTAAAACATGCTATAATAAAAAAGAGATTAAAAATAATCAATCTATAAACGAAAGCATAACAATGAACTAAAATAAAAGTATTAACTAAAATTCACTTAAAACATGATACAATAAAGAATAAATTAAAAATAATCAATCTATAAACGAAAGCATAACAATGAATTAAAATAACAAAAGTATTAACTAAACATTAATGTAATAAATAAGTAACTTAAAAAAATTTACGAATTTTCATATCGATGATATTTTTGACAAAGTTTGCCGATTGAATAAATCTTGTTTTTTCTAGAGACAATATATTATACTGACTTAATAATGTGCTATAAGATGTTAATAAAGGATAAACTCCAGTTAATCTAAAGCTTAGTATTTTTAAAAACCGTTTTGGGATACTCTCCGTTTCGTCAATATAGCAAGCATATGACGGTGTCCACACTACAGAAGCATATTCCATGATAGAACGAACATAGCAATTAATTATAAAGTTTTATTAAAGTAGTAGTGTTACGGAATCCTTTAGAGTTGCGCATTAAGAAGCCTATCATTCTGCTAGCTTTATTTTTCATTGTGGAGATATGTTTTTGAAAACTCATTTTATTATCATACAATATTCCTAGATCCACGGTCTCATACTCTCTATTTGGTTTACACCGTTCATTATATAGTTGAAAGTAAATGGCTGGAGTCTCATAGTATACGTTAAAATAAAACATTTGCTGATGTTTAGAGGTAATTCGTTTTCATATGTCCATTCCACTAATCGGCTCAAATCTTCATTTAATTCCTCACAATGATCTGATGTTTTAATTTGTTTCCAGAGTTATCTTTGATTTTACATGTTCAAAAATTCTGCTGTGTAATATAATCTCAAATACTTTCGAACAGGAACAAATCAAAGAGACTGGCCTGTAGTTCTTAATATCTGATTTGTCACCTGTTTTGAATATTTTTTTTTTTAATGTTCAAAAAATATAGCCGTACAATCTGTCCAAAGATATGACAATAAGTGCTTCGTTAGATATAAATGTAATACATATACATTGACATGTGGAAAACATTCCTATGAATGTTCTCCTTATTATTTGAGCTTACTACTTATGGCTTATAATCATACTAAGATATCTAGAGTGACCTAATTAAATCTGATGGGTAAGTCCGAAGGTTTGAATCGTTTTAAACGTCTAATTTCGTCTGTTCTGTCCATAAGTTTATCAACAAGCACATTTTGGTGAACTACCACTCGGTCACTGTATTTAACACTGTATTTTTTAATTCTTCTTTAACTGTGGATACACATAAGTCACTATGTATTCGGGTGTTAGGAACATACCACGACGCATTCACTAATACACGAGTAGTTTGTTTTGAAAGCGTTGGATGATTTCTATGTTGCTGTGGCTAGCAGTTCCCCATAATTGAATGCCATAAGCCCTTATTGGTTTGAAAATAGCCTTGTATAGTAGTACTTTGTTCTCTAGCGTTAATTGTGATTGTTTTCCTATCATCCAGTACATTTGTCTGAGTTTTAATCCAAGCTGTTTTCGTTTAGTAAATAGATGCTTCTTCCAGGTCATACGTCGGTCGAGGTGTAAGCCAAGATATTTTGTATCGTCTGCATGGTTTAATTCTTTTCCATTTAGTGTTACAGGCGGGCAATTACCTTTTCTCGTAGTGAAAGTTACTTGAACTGATTTATCCTCATTGGCTTTCAGTTTCCATTTATTTAACCAAAGTTGTATGTTATCAAGGTAATGTTGCAAGCTTCTTGTGGCAGCTTCAGGATTAGGGTGAGTAGCTAGCACAGCGGTGTCATCTGCGTATGTGGCAAGTGTGGTTGTACTGGATTTTGGTATGTCAGCTGTATACAACAAATACAGGGTAGGGCCTAATACGCTTCCCTGCGGCACCCCTGCTGTTATAGGGTGAAGATCACTTAATGCATCATGTTGCTGCACAAAGAAATACCCCTCTGTTAGATAAGACCTAAGTATTTCATAGAAGGGATGAAGTAACATTTTCTTCAATTTATAACATAACCCTACAATTCATACCTTATCAAAGGCTTGGCTTATGTCTATAAATACAGCACAACAGTAAAACTTTTGTTCTAATGCGTTGTTAATCGTTTTAACCAGTCGATGGATTTGTTCTATTGTTCCATGCCCATTTCTAAATCCGAACTGATGGTCGGGGATAAGCTGGTTGTCCTCTATTACTGAGTTTAATCTTGATAGTATTAACTTCTCAAAAACCTTTGATAAAATGGGAAGCAGGCTTATTGGTCTGTATGAAGTCATTTCTGTAGCACTTTTACCAGGTTTGGGTATCATTATAATCTGGGCTATTTTCCACAATGTCGGATAATATCCTAAACGTCGTGAAGCATTAAATATATATAATATAAGTTTAATACCCTTGCTAGGTAATTCTTAAGAACTCTGCCAGTTATTAGATCATAACCTGGCGTTTTGTGGGATTTATACCTTTTTGTATGATTTGTTCCACCTCGAAGTATGAGAATTTTTTAATGGGTCTATCCAGTTGATATGGTGCTTCTAGAAATTCTTTTATTTCGTCGGTTTCGCCTGCAGGCTGTACACTATCATGGGATGTAAAAACATCAGAAAGATATCAGCAAATGCTTTGGCTTTTTCTTCATTACTTCTGACCCAGTTACCATTTTTGCCTTTGATTGGAGGTATGTGCTGTCTAGGTCTTTTCAGTCTCTTCGTGGTCTTCCATAACGAATAGTCACTTACATCGGTAGGTGTCAACCTTTTTAAGTGATCTTGAATAGCTTGGTTTTTTAAATCCAGTAGTAATTTTTTGACATCTTTCGCAGCTTTATTGAACTTTGTCCTATCTGTTTCCGATCTCGTTAATTGCCATCGCTTTCTCAATTTTCGTTTATCGGCGATTTTCTGTCTTACGCTAACCGGAAATTCAGTTTTCTTTTGTACGACTTCTTTCTCAGGAGTAGCTGCCCATGCTGAAGTTTGAATAACTTTTGTTATGTTATCAATTGCACTATCTATGTCTTCGTTAGTTTTTAGAGGAATATTAAGGTTGATTAGTTCCTCAACTTGCTCCCTAAACGATTCCCAGTTAGTATTTTTGTTACATAAGTGAGGTTGTTTAGACCTATATTGTATCTCAGCACACATTGTGTGCGGTATTTTATTTTGGTCGGATGGCCAATAAGTTGGCTGACCCGTTGATAGATAATTTAAATTTATTTCTTTCATGGCTCCTAATAATTCACGACCTTTAGTGGTTTGTAGTCCGTGCTCCCCAGTAAACGTGTTTAGCGTTAAAATCCCCTCCCGCTATAAATCTGTTGCCCAGATTTTTAAAGAGTTTTAGGAAATCGGATCTTTTATTATTGTGCTTCGGTGGGCAGTATACTGCCGCAAGTATTAAGGGATTAATTGTTTCTGTTACTTCAATAATGGTGGCTTGAAGGTGTTCTTGTTTGAAGTGGTTAAGCTCGTGATGTTTAATTCCATTTCTGATTATGATAGCGGTGCCAGCGTGCGCAGTTCCATCAGGGTGGTTTGTGTGATAGATTTTGTAATTGTAGAATTTAACATAACTTTGATTGGTAAAATGAGTCTCAGATATTAACATTACGTCTACATCATAATTTTGCAGGAAGTACAGAATATCTTGTGTGTGATTACACAAGCCGTTGGCGTTCCATATTACCACTTTTAGCAACGGAACCATTATGAAAGTTTAGTAACTAGCGTGGTGATGAGATTCATTATTGTCCCCATTTGTGTGATTAAATTTTTCATCATACACTTTAGTTCATTTATGTCATTGGTTTGTTCCAAAGTAGCAGCTTGCACTTGATTGAGATTATTAGAATTTTGTGATTGGTGAAGATTCTGTCCTGCCATCTGGGAGTATGTTGTGTCCGAACGTACATATTGTGCTGTGTTAGTTCTTTTTTCCCTCAACTTAGGAAATACTTTTTGTTGTATTTGTCTGTACACGATACACCCTTTATAATTAGCAGGGTGATCGCCATGACAATTAACACATTTAACGTTCTTGTCCTTTGTGTTCCTCGGGCAATCCTTGGTCAAATGCATTGTTAAGCATTTAACACAACGTGGCTCTTTATGACAGAAATTTTTTGTATGTCCGTAGCTCTGACATCTAATGCATTGGGGTACCTCTCTTTTAGGGCGGGGTGCTTCAAACTGAACTACATTATTCATAAATAATTTAATTTTGTAGATTTTTTTATTGTTGTCGTTTTGCTTCAAGTTCACGAAGTACATTGGTAGTTGGATTTTGGTTTTAAAATTTTTGATGTTCCATATGTTGACAGCTTTATGTCCTAGTTTTTGTAGTTCTTGCTTAATGGTTTCTGTTTCAGTTGAAGGGTGTATGTTCTTCAGGATAACTCTGAAAGTTTTGTCATTTTTAGCTTTATATGTGTGATATTTTGTTGACTTTACGTCTAAAGCTTTTGTAATTATGTTGTAAATTTCTCCTTCCAATGGTTGTATTTTGACTTGCTCATTATGTAAAGCCTTTAGAACATACTTTTCTTTTGCAATGCTATCCAGCAATGTTATTAGAGGTTTAATATTTTCAACTCCATAAACGAATATAGGTGGCGGTTTGGGTTCTTTCTTCTTATCTGTGGTCTGGTCATCTGCTGGCATTTCTTCTTCATTAACCTCATTATTTAGGGCTTCAAATCTGTGGCTTGTTGATGGTGTGGTGCCTAACCAGTATTCTGAACTGTTATTTGGTGATAGTTCAGGACTGCGTGGTCTTTTATTATGTTGGACGATTTGCCATTCATTATCGGTGCGGGATAATCTAATCGGGGGCGGCCTTGAGTTGTAATTTTGTTGAGGTTGACTGCAGTATGGTATTTGCTGTTGTTGAATTTGTGGGTGCATTATTTGTTGTGAGTAATTAGGCACATGATTAATTGGCGTGTATTGTATAGGTGAATTTTGATTGATGTAGATCGGGGTGTTTGTTTGTCCAGATTGGGCTTCATAAAGGTTGTTGTAGTTGGCCATGACAGCCAATATTTGAATTATTTAACGTAAAATACAAATAACAAATGTAGGAAATAATCCGAATAAATATTTGACCCGAAGGTCGTACTTATCTTGCCTTTGTCACCAAGCACACTCGAGCACAACTTTACACTTCGAGAATAGAACGGCAACTGTTTTGAATATTTTTTTTTTTTATTAACTCCACATATTGAACAATCTGTCCTAATTGGACAATAAGTTCTACCTTTGACATATTTACTGACATGTGGGAGATAATCCTTTGATTATCTCCACTTAGTTACTTAACCTAAGTTACTTATGTATTACTTACTTATAGTTATTACTTACATTATATATGCACTATTCTAACATACAGCTATTTATCATCTATCAAACGTTCAGTTACATTTAATTAAACCTAGTGGTTAGGTCTGATGGCGTAAACCTTTTTAATCTTCTCATTTCACCTGTTCTGTTCATTAAGTTATTAACAAGTTTGTTTGGATGCACTCGAACCCGTTTACTGTAATTATCACTATAACGTTGGATTTCCTCTTTGATGGAGGGCACACACAAATCACTTTGTATCACCTTGTTGGGTACGTACCAGGGCGCGTTGACTATGGCTCGTAGCACTTTGTTTTGATACCTTTGTAGGATTTCAATGTTGCTGTTACTGGCCGTTCCCCATAGTTGAAGCCCATATGTCCATATCGGCTTGATAATTGTTTTATACAACAGCAGTTTGTTCTCTATTGTTAATTGTGAGTGTTTGCCAATCATCCAGTACATAGTTCTGAATTTCAAGCCTAGTTGTTTTCTTTTCATGAAAATATGATGCTGCCATGTTAATCTTCTATCTAAGTGCATGCCTAAATATTTCGCTTGTTCCGATTGTTTGACCTGCTTTCCATTTAGCGTTACTGGGGGACAGTTGTCTCTTCTCATGGTGAATGTTACCTGTACTGATTTGTTTTCGTTTGCTTTCAGTCTCCATGTTTCTAACCACTTCTGTAACTTATTTATATGAGTTTGTAGGTTCCTTGATGCATTTACTGGGTTTGGATGAGATGACAGTATCGCCGTGTCATCGGCAAACGTGGCGATTGTGGTTAACCTGCTGTTCGGTAGATCTGCTGTAAATAACAGGTATAGTACTGGCCCCAACACACTCCCTTGTGGTACTCCAGATAGGACTGGTTTTAATTCTGTTAATACATCTTGCTGTTTGATTAAGAAATGTCGTTCAGTGAGATAGGATTTCAGGAGCTCGTACAGATCATATGGCAGACATTTCTTGAGTTTGTAGCACAAACCTTCATACCATACCTTATCAAACGCTTGGGATATATCAATAAAGATGGCCGAGCAATACCATTTTCTTTCCAGATCATTGTTAATTTTCTTTACAACTCGATGGACCTGTTCTATTGTTCCATGATATTGGCGAAAGCCAAATTGGTGGTCGGGTATCAGTTTACGGTTTTCAATAATATCCAATAGTCTTTTCAGTATTATTTTTTCAAAGATCTTAGACATCACAGGTAGTAGACTTATTGGTCTATACGAGGCAATCTCATCCGCTTTCTTACCTGGTTTAGGTATCATAATTACCTGAGCGATTTTCCATAATACTGGGAAGTATGTTAATCTTATTGCAGCGTTGAATATTTGTAGTACAGCTTTAATACCGTTTTCACTCATTTCCTGTAGGATCTTTCCCGTTACAAGGTCATGCCCAGGAGCTTTTTTAGGATTTATTTCTTTTTTAATCGTATTCTTAATTTCTTCAAAAGTAATTTTTTTCATTGGGAAGTCCATTTGATGCGGTGCATTCAGAAACTCCTCGATTTCATTCTGATTTCCTGAAGGATATGGTTTAAACACATCGACTAGGTATTCCGCAAATGCGTCCGCCTTTTCTTCATTGCTTCTGGCCCATTTTCCACTAAGATCTTTTATTGGGGGTATATGTTGTTGTGGTCTTTTTAGTCTTCGAGTTGCTTTCCACAGCGAATAGTCAGTGGCTTGTGTGGCAGTTAGTTCAGACAAGTAATGCTGTACAGATTGATTTTTTAGTTCTAAAAGCATTTTTTTAAATTTTTTTGTTGCTTTATTAAGATTTTTTTTATCTACTTCATATCTAGTAGTTGCCATCGTTTTCTGAGCTTACGCTTTTCTGCTATTTTTTGCTTCACTATGATGGGGCAGTCGTCTCTTGATCGTGGTGCATTTTGCTGTGGTGTTGCATCAAAAGCTGCATTTTGCATAACCTGTGTCAAATTGTTGACAGCTTTATCTATATCTTCAGTTGTTTTGAGTGGTATTTTTAGTTCAATCTGCTCGTCTATGTGTTCTCTAAACGTTTCCCAGTTTGTTGATTTGTTACAAAGCATTAATTCTTTGTAAGTCTGCAGTGGTTGTGAGTAGATAGTAACAATGATAGGCGAGTGATCGGATGATAGATCAAAACTCGATTCAGTCTTAAATTTTTATTGTTGACTCCTTTTACTATACATAAATCGAGTAGGTCTGGTATTTTCCTCTTGTCAGTGGGCCAGTATGTTGGCTGTCCTGTTGAGACATAGTTTAGGTTATTTTCTTTGATTGTTTTCAGCAACTCTCTTCCTTTTGTCGTTGTCAGCCTTGAACCCCATTGCATGTTTTTGGCATTATAATCGCCCCCTACTACAAACCTATTGCCTAGTGTTCTGAAGAACTGATCATAATCTTCTTTTTTGTTTTTATGTTTTGGTGGACAGTATATCGCCGAAATTTTCAATGAGCTAACTTTGTCTGCTATTTGAATGGTAGTTGCTTGTATATTTTCAAGTTCGTATTTAGGGTCTTCATGGTGCTTTATACCATTTCTGATTATGACAGCTGTGCCTCCGTGAGCTGTTTCATCCGGATGATTGGTGCTGTAGATTTTGTAATTTTGTATTTTAATATGACTTTTGTCAGTAAAACGGGTTTCCGCAATTAACATTACATCAATATTGTTATTTTGCAAAAAACATTGTATTTCTTGTGTATGTTGACATAGGCCATTGGCATTCCATACTCCTATTCTTAATAATTGAGCCATTATGCCATTTTATTTATAAGCGTGGTGATGAGGTTCATCATTGTCCCCATTTGATTTATCAAGTCCTTCATCATAGTCTTTAGCTCAGCCATGTCGTTGGTTTGTTGTTGGGCTTCATCCGTTGGGTGACTGGCTTGGTTAATATTATATGCTTGCTGTAAGTCTGGTCTAGTAATTCTTGCAAACGACAACCCGGGTTGCACTTTTTGAGTTAGAGTTCTTTCTCTAAGTCTCGGGTATAACTTTTGTTGCAGTTGTTTGTAAATGATACACCCTCTGTAATTGGCTGGGTGCTTATCATTACAATTTACACATCTTACTTCATCGTCTTCAATGTTTCTTGGGCAATCTTTGGTTAAGTGGCTTTCTAAACATTTAACGCAGCGTGGTACTTTGTGACAAAAATTCTTCGTATGACCGAATCTTTGGCATCTCAGGCATTGCGGGATTTCCCTTCTAGTGCGTGGTGCTTCAAATTCTACACAGCAGTTCATGAACAGTTTTATGTTATAAATCTCTTTGTTGTTTTCCTTTTGCTGTAGATCAATGAAGAACATTAGTAGTTTTTTTTTGTCTTCCAACTTTTAGCGTTCCATACATTGGTGACTACATGGCCCAACTTTTGGAGGTTTTGTTTTATTAATTCGATTTCAGTAGAGGGGTGCATATTTTTAAGCACAACTCGAAAAGTTTTGTCTTTTTTAGCTTTGTATGTATGATATTGCGTGTTTTTCTTGTCCAGTTCTTTGATAATCACGTTGTATATTTCGCTTTCCTTGGGTTGGATCCTGACTTGCTCATCATTTAATGCTTTAATAGTGTATTTTTCTTTGGCTATATTATCCAGTAGACTAATTAGTGGTTTGATATTCTCTACCCCAGCCACGAATATTGGTGGTGGTTTTGGTTTATTATTTTTATTTTCTTCAGTGTTATTAATCTCTGTAATGTCCTCATCTTCATTATCACCATTCAAAGCAGCTGGTGCTGGGTTTGGTTCATTATTTTTATTTTCTTCAGTAGTATTAATCTCTGTAATGTCATCATCTTCATTATCACCATTCAAAGCAGCATATCTGTTACTGGTACTGGCTGTGTTGCCCAGCCAGTAGTCTGTAATTTTACTCTGCTTCGGTTGTTGTGTGTCTGATAATTGTATTTCTGGGCTTAATAGTCTTTTTTTATTCTTATTGTTTGACACAATTTGCCATTTATTTTCGGATCTTGCAATTTTGATTGGCTGAATAGCCTGATTTACTACTGGTTGTGTTTGACTGTAAAACATTGCTTGATGCTGTTGTTGTGGCTGTTGGTGTAAAATGGGCTGTGTATAAGAAGTAAAAGGCACCTGTGAATATTGCATGTATGTGTTTGGATTGTAGTACGTATTTTGTTGTACACCGGGTTGAGGTCCTAAGTAATTACCGTAATTATTGGGCATTTTGGCCAGAAAGTAAATTTATTACCATGCAATTTACGTCAGTTTATTTATTCACTTATCACAAGTTCAAGTTCAATGGCACGGCTATCACACACTTGATATCGAAGGCGCGCAGCGAAACAACCTTGCACTTCGAATTTAAAATGATTACTTGTTTTGAATATAGGACACACTTTAGTTGTTTTCCATATATCAGGAGAAGCGCATGTTTTTTATTATTAAATTAAACATTATTAACAACGGATAAATTAAACTATCCGAGCACGCCTTTATTACAAATAAAGATGCATCCAAGATGCAGCGAAAGTGGCGTAGAAACAGAGGGGGACAAGGGCGGCGACTGTCCTCTCATTCTATATATATACATCGGCGAAAGTGGGGAGGGGTAGCGCAACTTGCAAAGTTTTTAAAAATTTGTAGAAAAGGTTTCCACAATAATCTATACGAAATGCTAAGAAGAATGTAGAAATATCTTTCTAATGAGTCATTCTCTAAAAATATTTCAAAAAATCATACATTCACGTATATACAATAAATGTGAACTGATCATGTTCGAGACGCAATTGGACTTTAGAAATGGTTATGGAACACGCGAAGCTTTATTTGCTCTTTAACATATTAATCGAACGATGCCTGGATGTTAACAAGAACGTATTTACAGGCTTCTTAGGTTACACGAACGCCTTCGATAGAATTCGACATAATACATTTTTGGAAATGTTGCAGCAAATAAATTTAGATTACTAAGACATACAAATTATTAGAAACATGTATTGGAAACAAACAGCTCAGGTTGGTACAGTAGGTGTTGCAGTGGAAATAAGTATTAAACCAGGAATCAGACAAGGATGCATTCTTTTTCCAATACTAGTCAGTATCTACTCTGAGATGATATTTAAAGCATCACTCGATAAAAGCACAGAAAGTATAGGAATTTATGGCGTATAAATAAATAACCTGCAAATCTTTTCAATTGAGTATATCAAATGTAAATTGTATGGCTTGGAGATGAATTTTCAGAAAACAAAGTACATGATAATTACAAAAAAAAAGGCAATTAAGACCATTGGGAATATCAATACATAATGAAACAATACAGAGTGCGATTTCACATAAATATTTAGCAACGAAGGAAGACAACCGCTGGACTTAAAAAGTCACATCGGACAAGCAAGACAAGCATTTAATAATTTAAAACCTATTCTGCGTCATCGTAATTTTCATCTACAGATAACAAACGATTTTTATATTTTCCCAGTACTTTTGTATCGGATAGAATTCTGGACGTTAACTAAAGAATTATGCAACAAAATTAATAGGTCATAATGTGGTGATACAGACGCATGTTACGCTTGTCTTGGACAGAGTGACAAATGCGGAAATATTAAATAGCATGGACAGTCTACTAGAAATTATTCCCACAAATAAAAGCCGTAAACTGCAATATTTAGATCATGTGATGAGAGGATGAAAATATAAATTGTTACAGTTAATTTTACAAGGAAAAGTTGAGGATAAAAGAAACGCTGGATCAGGCGTACTTCCTGGTTAAAATAGTTCCGAAATTGGTATAAGTCTACAACATTATTATTTCGATCGGCAGTTTCTAAAGTTCAAGTAGCCTTATTGGTCGCTAACATCCGATAGGACAAGCACTTCAAGAAGAAGAAGTCTTTAGTAAACGTTTAGTTGTTTTTATTTGTAGAAAAATTAACTTTAAGATAGTTAATGGTTATTGTTCTCGAAACAAAAGAATCAAATCCACCTACTTTAGCTACCAAAACATACGAATTCGAATGTATTCCGAAACATCTTTTCCAACGAGATAATTTAACACGTACCACTAAAAACTGATGAAGATATCGAAGAATACACAGAAAGGTTCACCCAATTAAGACAAAGAGGAGCATGGTCTGCCACAACTGAAACTCAAAAAACGAATAAACCCAGTTATTGTCCTGATTTTATCAAAACCAAATTAGACTAAAGGGTCCCGGGTGGTGTAGGTTGAACAAGCGTCCACGTTCGATCAATAGAGTCAAGCAACGATCTTTCTGGTCAGAACTTGGATGGGAGTTTCTCGGCTGCTTCTATCAGCGCCTTGTGGTACGGCTGCTACGGAAATAGTTGATCCCGGATGTCATAATAACATCACGACAGTCGTTAGTGGGGTTGGAAGTTCCCATAAAATGTACACCGACGTTTATAATTGGTCTAACGGCTGTTGGATGAGTACCAGAGTAATATAAAATAAAATAAAATAACAAAAATGAAAACTAAAGAAACGATGGCAAACAACACGTGCACCTGTTGGCAAAACTAGCTGTAATCGAGCAACAAGAGAGCTAAAGCAAATATTAAATAAATTTAAAAACCATGGTGTTATCACTTTCTTGGAAAACCTCACTGCATCTGAAGTCACCGATTATTATTCTTGATGCACCATACCAACTGTATATTAGCTTAACCAACCATAAGTGTAAGACACATGAAATCGCAGATGATATCAAAAAGCTCAACCCAAAATAGGCACCAGGTTTGGACTTACATACTAGCAGACAAAATTTTAAAAGAACTGCCACTGGAAGGGTATAAATGGTCAAGTACATTTTTAAAGTAATAATAAGGACTGGGTACTTTTTGTCCCGGTGGAAGGTTGCCGAAATACTTATAACACAAAATCCAGCAAAGGTCCTGCTGGTGTAGCATCCTACCGCCCGATTAATCTTCTCCCTGTACTTTCTAAGATGTTTGAGAAGGACGACTAACACCTATTATAAATGAAAAGAACTTACTACCTATGTATCAATTGGGGTTTCAATAACAGCATGCCACAACGGCACAAATACACGGTATAGTCAAGAATATAAAAAATTATCTTGAATATAGCAGACACTGTTCAGCAGCCTTTATAGATATTTCTCAAGCCTTCAACAAGGTGTGGTACGAAGGATTGATATATCAAATTATAATTACCTTACCACATCCATACTTTAAAGTATTAAAGACGTATTTAACAAACACACAGTTTTGGTGAAATATGGAGAAGCATACTCATATCTTGTTCCCATCAAATCGGACGTACCACAAAGAAGTGTTCTTGGTTCAGCTGATCTATTACATCTATTAATACAGAAATCGCTACATTTGCAGATGACACTGCTTTAATAGCATCCTATTAGAATCCCAAAATAATATTCGAACACTTGGAAAATCACTTTACCAAGAATTATTCCTGGCTAAAAAATTAACGTTCACTTTTCGAAAAGAGATTTGTTTGCTAGTGTCATTGTGTAATACACCGCTACAGCAAAAAGAAGAGGTTAAATATGTATACCTTCACATAGATAAAACTAGCATGAAGTAAATATATATGGAACAAACGCTTTCAACTAGGTTTCCCATATCGCAAGATGTACTTGGTAATGGGTCGTAATTCACACTTAACAATGGAGGCAAATCTACTTCTTATATAAAGCAATATTGATAACATACAAAGATTTCAATCAAAGTTACTCTGTGAGATTTGCAATGTCCCGTGGATGTGCCAAACGAAGTTATCCATGGAGAGTAGTTAGGCGTTTTAAAATAAAAAAATAAGATTAGTTACTACCATATACGATATTTTAGAACTAGGTAAAGGTGCTAAATGAATTGATGATTTTGAAAATGGGTTCTTATTATTCTAAAGTGATTTTGAATTAACAATAAAATACAAAATCAACTACAATTATGGTACCACATTAATGTAGTTAAAGTGTATTCTAGATGGCGCCGAAAACGGTATCATTTGATTACGTTACTATTCATTTCATCAAAAACACTATCAATAAATAACTTCGTCTCCCTCTTAATATAGCGTTTATTGAAATTTAGGCTACAGTTTGCCGCAACCGATTAAACTTTCTTTTTTTGCTGGGTTTGACCGGTGACGTCCTCGATTATTTCTTAAATTAAATCCTATATTGTTTTTTCAATAATTTATTAGATTTGGTAATTCCGTTTTCAGTAACATAAATTTTATATTGGCACTTTATTTGTCTGCTTTTCAACAAAAAATTTAGAGTAATCAAAATAGTAAAGAGTATACGAACGAAATAGGGATACAGAATCGGAAACTATATTAAAATATTGTGCTAAGCCGATGATGCCATAGTAATAGGTGACGCGTAGGACAAACTACAGATATTCTTGGAACAGTTCCACCATACTGCCAAGAAATATACTATGGAAACAGCAATAGACCAAAAAAAAGCCTAGCAACTGAAAACTACGAATAAGTTGCTAATTAGAAACGTGCAGATTTGAAAAATTTTCCAAAGGTATTTTTTCGCGATAACAGTACTTTCTCCGTCTTTTAGACGAGAGAAATAAAAATAAGAAAATACCATGGTATGAATTTCGATATGAATCCGTGTAGCGAGTAAACGTGTTTCGAGTTTATGTGTAGTAATCATTACTGATATTTAGTTCGCTTAAAATCTGTTATGAAAGTACATAAACGTCTCTTTCTAGTATTCAAATTGTATGAGTGTAAAACTTGTTTGTAACCAAAATATCTCAAATAGGACATATCCAAGCAATATTCAGTGATCGTTTAAAGAATCTGTTTGAAAAAAGCATTTGATAACGTAAATTGGCATATTATGATGGACATTTTGAAAACAGTACATGTGGATTACAGAGACAATTAAAAAATTGTATGAAAACCTGAAAGCTATAATAAAAATCGACGGCTGTCAAAGAGAAGCGAACTTTCTACAAGGAATCGGCAATTGTGCAACCTCTCACCTGCATTACGCAATATATACATAGAGCAAGTTATAAATGAATGCAAAGAAATCTGTTCAGGTATCATAGTGGGCGGTGAAAGAATACAAACTATACGTCTCGTGGATGACTTAGTGTTGTTGCCCCACATTAGGGAAATTTACAAAGATTGTTAGAATATATAGATGAGATATTTAAGAATACATACAAGATGGAAATTCATAAAAAGAAAACGGAAGTAATGATATGCTTGAGGACAACAGAAAATTTAATGTAAAAATTGACAAAGACACTCTCAAACAACTAACATCTTTTCAATATCTAGGTAGCATCATAAGCAAAGACGGCAGAAGCAGAGAAGAAATTAAAATCAGAATTAGACTAGCTAAAGTCGCATTTAGTACTATAAATTCATTCCCATCCACTAATCTAAATTTATCTACAAGGACTAAATTAGCTCAGACTTGTATTTGGAGCACAATACTTTACAGATCGGCGACATGGACAATAGGAAAAAAAACGAAAATCTGTTAGAAGCCTTCGAGATGTGGGTATGGAAAATGCTGAGAATTAACTAGTCAGAAAGAAATACCAACAAAGAAGTTCTAGGAACAATAGGAAAAGAAAAACCACTAACAAACACATTAAGACAAAGAAGACACACATGGATAGGACACATTTATAGAAATTATCCTTATATAATACAAACAATAGAAGAAACTAGAGCTTGAAAAAGACCCGTTGGAATTCCCCGTCTTGAGTTCATTAAACAAGTCATCAAACATGCAGGTGCTTATAAGTATACAGCCTTAAAGAAAATGACTTGTGATCCACATAAGTGGAAAGCTGCCAACTAATCTAAGGATTGAAATACTAGAGATAGTGTGAAACAGTAAGTTCGTTACTATCATACCTATTAAATAATGCACAACACTACGCCGATGACACGACTATCCTTGCATCATCAGAGGAGAAAATCACCTTTTTCAACCTGACTCAGAACAGGATATCACCATCTTAGGGGGATCCAGAGACATCCTAAGGGGGGTAAACTAAAGTTTAGGTAAGTAATGCCTGATATGATATGGGATGGTACTAAGTAGATATTTAGAATAAAATAGGTAAAAAATCAAATCGAGTTTAAGACAATATATGATTTCTTTCGATATCAATAAATAAAAAACACAAGACAACACAAGTTAAATTCACACTATATTTAAATAAAGGAACAATGAACCGCTATTTTAGCTATATAGGCTATACAAAAATAACACAAAAGTAAACTTTAAATTATTTAAAAGAAGAACAATAAACCGCTCTAGCTACTCTAAAATACAAAGTAAAATATATACAAGTTTTTAGAATGGCCGCCAGGGGGAGTAATCGCATTCTTGAATGTTAAATTCCGTTTTTTTAGAAATATTCTTTAATACAGATAGTTGAAATGGACACCGTTTTAAAGCAGAGAAAAATTCGGTTCTTTTTTGTTAAATGCTTTTTGCTCTATCTCTTAAGGGAAAGTGATGGGGGTGTCCAAACACTTTCGGAAATAAATGTCAATAACTTCAAAATGGCTTAACGGATTTTGTCAACCTTGGAGTCGTTGAAAAGGGATTTTCTTAGGCATCAACGCTGCCTTGAGCGAATTGATTTAGATTGCTTGTGTCGCCGCTAGAGAGCGTTTTGAGACAACACTACAAATGAAATGGATTTTAAAAAAAAAAATTAAATACAACGATATCACTTATATTGCATCAAAAGATAGCCAAATAAGGGTCTAACAGGCTAGTAAAACCTCATTTCGATATATCTTTTCTAACCTAAAATATCAGTAAAAGAAATTGAAACTCGAAATAATGTCGCCATTATTAAATCCTAAATATCGATCTTTTAGCAAAATATATATAAATTTACTGTTAAAATACCAAAATTATATTTAAACTGTCAGTATGATTGAATATTGCCCTTCTGGCCACACGAAATTTTTTTTAGAGTAAATATCGAAATGCGCTTTTTACTAGCGTGTAGACCCTTATTTGGCTATCTTTTGTTGCAAAAAAATGATATCGGTGCATTTACTTTTTTTGAGAAAATCTATTTCATTTGTAATGTTGTCTCAAAACGCCTTGTAGCGGCGACACAAACAATCTAAATCAATCCGCTCAAAGCAGCGTTGATGGCCTAAGAAAGACTATTTTCAACGACTCCAAGTTTGACAAAATCCGTTCAGCCATTTTGAAGTTATTGACATTTATTTTCGAAAATATTTGGACACCCACCACCACTTTCCCTTAAGAGATAGAGCAAAAAGTGGACGTGACTACCTCCCTGGACTTCCCCATACTGGAAACTGTTCATATCGTCTTTACAACATATCAAAATTTCAACTCGATGACTCACGTCTTCACCGTGACAAGCGTTTACACTTTCACGTAAATTGCGGGTAAATATAAAAGAACTAGTGAGTCACCCGAACTACGTTTCGGTTCGCAAAATTAAGAGAGATTCATTAATATAAATTTTAAAAAAAGATGCATCGACGGGATCGAGCCCGGGGCTCCCGCGTGATAGGCCAGCACGCTTACCGCAGAACCACACTCTCCTGTTTGAATAATGCGCGCACCGAGCTAATAGTAGACAGCGATAGGCGCTCCGCTCTGCTGCCTAGAGAAGTTAATTAAATTATACTGCTGCCTAGAGAAGTTAATTAAATAAGTCTGAAAATTAGCAAACTTTTAAGCCATCGTACAACTTAATCGGTCCAGTATCTTCGGAGGAGATAGCGAACAAACATAGTTACACGCAAACAAAGAGAGCTACGATTTTATGTTATAAGATGTGTAGTTCAAAACGTGACCACCGAGCTTCTGTAGATGGCGCCAAGTGGACAAGCCGCCACTGTGCTATTATGTATTATTTTCCTCAAACGGCTGTAGCACCGAGGTGAAATTTTCTAAGTACCTGGAAATTATATTTTCTAGGGCATACAAAATCGATTTTTTTATTTTCGCGGAAAAAGATTCTTGACGCAAAAATATAACAACCGTTAGAATAAAAAAACTATTTTCAAAATAGAGGGGGGAGGGGGCCGGTGCGCTTACATATATCCACGAGTGTAATATTTTTTTGCATATTCATATGCTCCATTATGCACTGAGCAATCCAGTGAAAACCCCAGCTACCTATCTTGTTTTGTTTATTAATTAAAGGGGTTTAAATTTTCAAACTTCAAAGCTTCGTAGAGGGCGCCACAGATAATTAATGAGATTCTTTAAAAAACAGATCGATAGCCCTTTTCGGGGTCTATCAGTGTATGAAGTTTAAACAAATTCCTGTGGGCAGTTTTTGAGAAATGATTTTTAGAAAATTTCCAAAATTTTGAAAATTTGTAATTTAGGCCCCTTAATATTTTTCAAAACACTTTTTATATCACCTCATGTTAGCCTTCATATACTATTCAGAAAACAAAAATCAATTGAATCGATTCATCCGTTTTTGAGTAATAGGGCGTTAAACTCAAAATTTTCAAAAAATCATAGCGCCCTTCATTTTTAAATCTAGCGAGTTCGGAAAAAAACTAGCAAATTTGTCTTATGACCCTCTATCGTTACCCGCGATAAAATTTCCAAATTTTCATCACGAAAACAGTGATACCAAAAAAACATGCGTAACTTCCGCTTCCGGTTTCGTATTTTTTTGAAAAGCTTATTTTGTCGATGAATTTTCGATACACCCCCGCATTCCAAAGCGCATCAAAATCGGAGCAATACTTTCGGCTGTAGGAGCGTCACCCACCCACACACCCACTCACACACCCACACACAGACAGACATTTTTTAAAACCACTTTTTTGGGTTCCTAGACACCCAAAACGGATATTTCTGTGAAAATCTCGATTTCCAAAATTTTCATGATTCCAAGACTTCCCTTTACCATGGGGTATGGGAAAGTAAAAAAGCATTAAACGAAAAGGAATCGAATTTATTTCAGCTTTAAAACGGTGCCCATTTTAACTATCTGTAATATTAGAATATTTCTCAAAAACGAGATTTAAAATTCAAGAATGCGATTACGCCCCCTGGCGGCCATTCTAGAAACTTAAAAATAATATCCAGCATTTTCTCTTGCCCACTTTAGTCATAAATATTTTTACCCCAAGTCTTTAAGACAATTACTTTTCAATATAGGGCAGAGTGCCATTCTTATTGGGACACTCGGTTCAGGGTGACTCAAAAAAGTGTGAGGAATCAAACTACTTTTTTTATGGAATGTTCTACATTTAAGTAACTTGAACTTTTGCATTGAAATACTAATTATTTTTTATATCTATCAAGTAGTATGGGTCTAACGTCAACTGTTTTGGAGATAACAATTTTATGCTAAAAATGATTAATTTCAGGCGGCTGCTGTAGGAGAAAACAATTGAATGAAGACAAACGTTACCAAAAAATTATGATTTTCGTGAACTACCGTTCGAGTGGAAAATTGTGGTTCTGGGTATTACTGATATACAGGGTGCTCCACATTTGCTAATTCAATAATTTCGGAAGTTTTATAATGGAACGCCCTGCATATTTTTGAATCTTTGAAAGTCCTTCTAATGAGCTTCTTTTATATGTTGTTTCATACCCCTAAATTCAACTGTTTTTCAGATATGGAGTTTGAGCATAAAAAAAACAATTTTAGCTATGCTGCTTCATTTCAAGAAAACCGACAAAAATCTTCTTATTTTATATGCCAATAGACAAGTCAAGTATATTTATCCAAATAACTAATATTAAAATGTTACGTTCCCATGCATTTATTTCCGAGAAAGGAACAGGGAAGGTCAGGGTTCTCCAATAAATAATAATTTTTTCTTGAAATTAGAAATACTCTCAAGAAGTCTATCAGTGCTGTCAAAATAACCTCCGATGTCGTTTGATAAATTTCCAAACATTGTTAGTGGGAATAGAAGTGGATGCGGTGTCAGTTTCAATAGTAATATAACAAGAGCGAGATATATTTTCCGATAATTTTGCACACGCCAAGGGTCGAGTGCTGGTTGCAATGTAAACCTCTCCCGAGGGCAGTTTTCTAAGGCCAACCAGCACGATGACTGTGCTTGCCCGCGCTTATATTTTGAAGGTTATTACGCAAAACCCGTATACGAATTATGATTTAAAATTGATCTACTAATGCCAATAAACTCAAATTGCTCGTTTCTTGCTTTTCTATTTCTAATTATGACACCATCCGCATGGTCATTAATCATCTCTAGTGAGCTTATCGCTTGATAAGCAGCCCACGGGCGCTTATCAGGTAATTAGTTCGGAATTGGTACATTTAAAAACAATGCATGTTTCTCATTGGCTGATATCAGTCATGTGAGAGTTGTGTGTAACAATCTGTGAAATTTGTTGACAAATCATCTGCTATCTGGATTTTGAATTTCTAGTGTCTTATCCTGATTGACATGAAGCGTTATACAAAATGAGGCATTTCCTAACTGTTTTTATAAAAAGCTACTTCATCAAGGGTTGTAAAATATTTTACTTTTCACAACTGATTGCAAAAAGTGAGACTTTTCTAAACTTCACTAAATTTTGAAAGGTGATACTTTATACCTAAGTCAAAATTAGAGAAAATGTTATAAAATAAGCATTGTATTACATACAAGTGCTTACCTTTAAAATTGAAATTTTTCAGACTTTGGATATTTTAAACTTTACTAACTAGTTGCACAATTTAAAACAAACGATGAAAACATTATACACGTAAGTAGTAAGGCGGCACCGTAATTGGAGCAATCAAATTAATTGACCTAATTCCGCGAATTAAATCCGCGGATTGATCTAATTAATTTCGCGGATTGATCTAATTAATTTTCGCGGATTGATCTAATTAATTTTCGCGGATTGATCTAATTAATCACATATGAAGTTTGATATGTAATTTACATATGTGCTACTGATTAAATTACGCGGCGGCTATTTTTAATTTGCTTCTGGAATTACACGGCGGCCATCTTGGTTTTCTGGCGCGAATATTTGAATTAAAATTTTTTTTTTTCAGATTTTTTTTTCTAAGTTCAATTTTTTGAATTTAAATCTCCCGGGTGTCGGTCATCTTGGTTTTCTGGCGCGTATATTTGAATTTAAATTTTCAGATTTTCTTGGTTTTTTGCGCGCGCACCTCTAGCGTATTTTCAAATTTTCTAATTTAGCACCCATTTTTGAATTTGATTACTTGCCTCGTTGACATCTGTCTCTCTCGCTGTTGTACTCTCTCTCTCGAATTTATTTAATTTAAAAAAAGCTGTTCGTCACGGCCACTGGTCGGAATTGAACCGACGACTTTTGTATTTGTAGGGCAGAGTCCTTACTCCAGAGCTACCGAAGCGCTCGAGGTTGTAAGGAATTAATCATAAAGTCACTCTCGCTTAGCAAGCATATTATAATACATTTTAAATGTTATCTTCGATTGAGGTTTAGTTGCCGGATCGTATCTTTTTGTAATATTATAGTTCTGTAATTTTTAAAAAATTAATTGGACGTAGTTGATGTTATACTAATAAAAGAAAATGTATTTAACAAAACAGCCACATTCCACTTGTTTACGAATCGTTTCCTGGAAAACATACTGCATCGTGTAACTGTATTCGCTAATTACCAAAGCGCTTTGGATTTAAAGGTTTGAACAGTGTACCACTTCGCTGTTCTGACATTACACTTCCGTATTCATATTATAATAAATTTTAAATGTTACTTTCGACTGAGTTTTAGTCGCCAGATCGATTTATAAATTACAACAGCTAGTTTAAAAATTAAATGTGTTCATATTATAATAAATTTTAAATGTTATTTTCGACTGAATTTTACTCGCTAGATCGAATTATAAACTACAACAGCTAGTTTAAAAATTAAATGAGCGCAGTTTGATTCTCCTAGTTTCTCTCTTAGTTTATAATAATTTCGTGTATAATATATTTTAAAATAATTTTTATAATTTGCAATATCCTCGTTGCTCCACCCTACTGGAAATTTCCATTCACCTGCGCATAATTTGAAAAGCTAGAATATGGTTAATTTTACGGTTCTATGTGTAATTACAAAAGACATTATAGCCTCGATGCGAACTTTCTATTTTGTCATCCTCAAATGGGCTAACAGGTAAATTAATCGTTCGCAGAAAATTTGAAAAGCTAGAAATAATTACTTTATTTTTATAATCTGCTCCATCAGATCGGTCGCTATAGAAATAATTACTTTTATTTTATATAGCGAAATCATAATTACGCGACGGCTATTTTTAAATTTTAGCGCTAATATATGAGTGACAACAAATATTTGTCCGTTATTTTAATTTTAAAAAAAGCTTCCTGCGATGTCCCATGGCTGGAGTCGAACCAGCGATCACAGCAAGAAATTTCCATTATCCGATCCTAGTTGCAGTTTAAAAAGGACAGACCAGATCTAAAAGAACAGGAGTTGATGTCGAGACTAGAGAGAGAGATCCGGCAACAATGTACCTATTTAGAAAATATAACCTTAAACTGAAAACAACCTAACCTAGCAGAAAAAGTGTCAGTTTGCATTAGGGAGTTTAGTTGCCGCAGAGGTACTGCCAACAAAATTACTAGATGGTCATAGCCTCACCTGACCCAAAAAGATCGTGAACGGCTTATAGTAGCAAGTATTGGAGAAGGCTTGACTAATTAAAAATATAAGTCAAACCATTTTTTCTTGTAAAAAATTTACGAAAAGACGTAAGTGTTGGCGACAAATTAAAATAAATTTGAATAAAAGCACGCAAAATTACGAAAATACGTAGAAAATTTATAAAAATCGGCATCTTGTCACATTAAATTCTGCAAAAACGACAAAAAACAATATTTTTATACAACTTTCATCGAAAAAATAATAAAATTTTACGAAAATACGTCTGTGTTGACGACAAATGAAAATAAATTTGAATAAAAACACGCAAAAATTACGAAAAGACGTATGTGTTGGCGACCAATTAAAATAAATTTGAATAAAAACGCACAATTTCGTTGAAAATCTTTACAAAGCGACTTTATAGTACCGAAAAAATGATGTAAAAAAGTTTTAAGAGTTATTTCTAAGCATAATTTTGCAAACGTTTAACAAATAAACCGTAATTTTTTAAAGTACATCACACAATTATAAAATCGTAGTTCAATTTATATGAATTTTCGATACTTTGTATGTGAAAAAATAGCTTCAATTACTAATATTTGAATAAAAACATGCAATTTCCAAAGCATTTCGTTCAAAATTATAGAAAATCGACAGCATCTCCATGAAAATTTATAAAAATCGGCATCTTGTCACATTAAATTCTGTAAAAACGACAAAAAACAATATTTTTTTCACAACTTTCATTGAAAAATAGTAAAATTTTCCGAATATACGTCTGTGTTGACGACAAATGAAAATAAATTTGAATAGAAACACGCAAAAATTACGAAAAGACGTATGTGTTGACCCCCAAAGTAACAAAAATTTGAATAAAATCACGCAATCATACAGCATCTCACATAAATTTTCGCAAATATCGACATCATGTCACATAAATTATACAAAAACTGTCATCACGTCACTTGAAATTATACAAAATACGATATTTTTATTCAAAACACGATGAAAATTGAACAAAAATCACGCAATCACACATCATATCACATAAATTTACACAAAAATCGACATCATGTCACATAAATTATACAAAAACTGACATCATATCATTTGAAATTATACCAAAAACGATATTTTATTCAACACACGATGAAAATTGAACAAAAATCACGCAATTACAAGCCATCCCACATAAATTTTCACAAAAATCGACAACATGTTACATAAACTATGCATAATTTTGCAAATGTTTTACACTTTTTATAAAATGCATCGCTCAAAATTAAAAGAAATAGCAATTTCGTTGAAAAATTTCCAAATGTTTTACACTTTTCTATAAAATGTATCGCCCAAAATTAAAAGAAATCACAATGTTTTAAATTATATCACGCCATTATGAAATCGTAGATTGATTTTCACAAAAATCGACATCATGTTACATAAACTATGCATAATTTTGCAAATGTTTTACACTTTTTATAAAATGCATCGCTCAAAATTAAAAGAAATAGCAATTTCGTTGAAAAATTTGCAAATGTTTTACACTTTTTTATAAAATGTATCGCACAAAATTAAAAGAAATCACAATTTTCTAAATTATATCACGCCATTATGAAATCGTAGATTGATTTTTTGAAATTTTACACTTTGTAACTGTAAAATAACTGCAAATACTAATATTTTAGCTTTAGACTTTGTAATTATTGCAGATTCGAGAAAAAAACAAAGCAGAGTAGAAATAAAAAACACAAACACTTTGTAATAAACAAATATATTGTTCTTATTTCGTATAATACTTAATAATATAAATATAAATGTACAGCAGAATGTCTTATTTCTAAAAATTCGCTAGCAATTTACAAAACTGTAGTTTGAGGTGCACGACATTTCAAATTAAAAAGACTGCAAGTAATAAAATCAGAATTTCATTGTGTAATTTTAAAGTTTAATATGCACCCAATCTAGAATTCCCTTCGTTTTTGGTGTTGATGACATCTGCCTTAGAGGCGTTTTTCTAACGGCCCTTTTTTGGAGGCGTTTCCTTATCGGCGTTCTTCTGACTGAACCTTTTTGATGTGGACTTGGATGAGTAGCTGGTGTTTTTAATTTATATTCTAAATCGGACTCGCAGTTATCAGTTTCCATTTCGGTTTTTCCTGTAGTACCAGTCGGGGATGGCTTCTTTTGCTGTTTAGGTTTAGCTAGCAGCACATTAGCAACGTTAAGGTCTTTGATGTAATCAGCAAACTGTAGGCGTCCGTGTGGATTAATAGTTTTTCGAGGCCGCAGAGTGTCGTGAATTAAATCGACTATGTTAGACGCCGGTAAAATTTCACCCTTTATAGTAACGGTACCCTTGTGATCCCAGCTCACATCGCTTGAGGTACTCAAAATGCGTAGGAAAACTTCAGCTTTTTTCTTAAAAGTTTTGGGAAGTGTAGATAAAATAACGGCATTTGATAGGCTGTCACTGGTTGTTTCCATAGGTATTTTGATTGGCTGCCGCGCCTGGTTTGTGAAATGAAGGAATCGTTGTAACACTTGATTGTACTGGATCCATTTATCGTGATCAGTTAATTTGGACTTTAAAACTTTTTGCATTTCGTCATCAAGCTGTGATAATATATTTTTCTCCGCATCATCGCCAGACTTAAGACGTTGGACAAATTCCGGCGATACAATCAACATCTTCCGCTCTTTGTCTATTTTAGTCGAAAAGGAGCTCAGTCGTTTGTTCTGGTAGAGCCGTCGTGAATAAACTAGCTTAAAATCAAGACTTTCATAATAAATATATAAAAAAAAATATGACAGGTACGGGAATCGAACCGTATTCTCTCTAGAGATCAGAGCTTGAATCTGATGCCTTAACCATTCGGCCAACCTGCCTCCCTATATAAACGACCACTCTCTGCATAATTAAGAAAACATATAGTTTAAAAAGCCTTCTGCATGCAATTTCATACAATATTTCATATAAATTAAGCCATGTACAAATTTCTTAATCAGGTTTTGATATATATTTTATCGAAAGACTTGACCCTCAGCTGCCGTTTTATTATTAGTCGTGATGCGTCAGCGCTGAATTTTACAAGTGCCATCCTGTCTGCGATGTGACGCACGCAATGTTTCCATACCTTTTTATTTTAAAATTCTATAAAATCAGAGGTCCAAACTGCTGCCGCATCAGGTAACAGAGTACAATGGTTTAAAACGTGTTAGTGCGGCAGTAGTTTGGACCTCTGGTTTTAAAAATTTTAAAAATAAAAAGGGATGGAGACATTGCGTACGTCACACAGCAGACAGGTTGGTTCCTGTAAAATTCAGCGATGACAAATCACAACAAATAATAATAATAAAACGTCAGCTGAGAAGCAACTCCTTCAATAAATATATATCAAACCCTATTTAGAAATTTGTATATGGCTTAATTTATGTAAAATATTGTATGGAATTGCATGTAGAAGGCTTTTTAAACTATATGTTTTCTTAATTAGGCAGAGCGTGCTCGTTTATATAGGGAGTCAGGTTGGCCGAATGGTTAAGGCGTCAGATTCAAATTCTGATCTCGAGAGAGAATACGGGTTCGATTCCCGTACCTGGCATATTTTTTATATATTTATTATGAAAGTCTTGATTTTAAGCTAGTTTATTCACGACGGCTCTACCAGAACCAACGACTGAGCTCCTTTTCGACTAAAATGGACAAAGAGCGGAAGATGGTGATTGTATCGCCGGAATTTGTCCAACGTCTTAAGTCTGGCGATGATGCTGAGAAAAATATATTATCACAGCTAGATGACGAAATGCAAAAAGTTTTAAAGTCCAAATTAACTGATCACGATAAATGAATCCAGTACAATCAGGTTTTACAACGATTCCTTCATTTCACAAACCAGGCGCGGCAGCCAATCAAAATACCTATTGAAACAACCAGTGACAGCCTATCAAATGCCGTTATTTTATCTACACTTCCCAAAACTTTTAAGAAAAAAGCTGAAGTTTTCCTACGCATTTTGAGTACCTCAAGCGATGTGAGCTGGGATCACAAAGGTACCGTTACTATAAAGGGTGAAATTTTACCGGCGTCTAACATAGTCGATTTAATTCACGACACCCTGCGGCCTCGAAAAACTATTAATCCACACGGACGCCTACAGTTTGCTGATTACATCAAAGACCTTAACGTTGCTAATGTGCTGCTAGCTATACCTAAACAGCAAAAGAAGCCAACCCCGACTGGTACTACAGGAAAAACCGAAATGAAAACTGATAACTGCGAGTCCGATTTAGAATATAAATTAAAAACACCAGCTACTCATCCAAGTCCACATCAAAAAGGTTCAGTCAGAAGAACGCCGATAAGGAAACGCCTCCAAAAAAGGGCCGTTAGAAAAACGCCTCTAAGGCAGATGTCATCAACACCAAAAACGAAGGGAATTCTAGATTGGGTGCATCTTGAACTTTAAAATTACACAATGAAATTCTGATTTTATTACTTGCAGCCTTTTTAATTTGAAATGTCGTGCACCTCAAACTACAGTTTTGTAAATTGCTAGCGAATTTTTAGAAAATAAGACATTCTGCTGTACATTTATATTTATATTATTAAGTATTATACGAAATAAGAACAATATATTTGTTTATTACAAAAGTGTTTGTGTTTTTTATTTCTACTCTGCTTTTGTTTTTTTCTCGAATCTGCAATAATTACAAAGTCTAAAGCTAAAATATTAGTATTTGCAGTTATTTTACAGTTACAAAGTGTAAAATTTCAAAAAATCAATCTACGATTTCATAATGGCGTGATATAATTTAAAAAATTGTGATTTTTTTTAATTTTGGGCGATACATTTTATAGAAAAGTGTAAAACATTTGCAAATTTTTCAACGAAATTGTGTGTTTTATTCAAGTTTATGTTAATTTGTGATCAACATACATATATTTCCATCAAAAGTACAAGAATTTTTGAATTTTGTTTATCGAAATGCTTGTGGTAAAAGATTTTTTCAACGAAATTGCTATTTCTTTTAATTTTGAGTGATGCATTTTATAAAAAGTGTAAAACATTTGCAAAATTATGCATAGTTTATGTAACATGATGTCGATTTTTCTAAAAATTTATGTGAGATGGCGTTTAATTGTGTGATTTTTGTTCAATTTTCGTCGTGTGCTTAGAAAAATTGTCGTTTTTTGTATAATTTCAAGTGACATGATGACAGTTTTTGTATAATTTATATGAGATGATGTCGATTTTTGTGAAAATTTATGTGAGATGCTGTATGACTGCGTGATTTTTGTTCAATTTTCATCGTGTGTTGAATGAAAATGTCGTTTTTTTGTATAATTTCAAGTGATATGATGACAGTTTTTGTATAATTTATGTGACATGATGTCGATTTTTGTGAAAATTTATGTGAGATGCTGTATGACTGCGTGATTTTTGTTCAATTTTCATCGTGTGTTGAATGAAGATGTCGTTTTTTGTATAATTTCAAGTAATATGATGACAGTTTTTGTATAATTTATGTGACATGATGTCGATTTTTGTGAAAATTTATGTGAGATGCTGTATGATTGCGTGATTTTATTCAAATTTTTGTTACTTTGGGGGTCAACACATACGTCTTTTCGTAATTTTTGCGTGTTTCTATTCAAATTTATTTTCATTTGTCGTCAACACAGACGTATTTTCGTAAAATTTTACTATTTTTCAATGAAAGTTGTATAAAAATATTGTTTTTTGTCGTTTTTGCAGAATTTAATGTGACAAGATGCCGATCTTTATAAATTTTCATGGGAGATGCTGTCGATTTTCTATAATTTTAAACGAAATGCTTTGGAAATTGCATGTTTTTATTCAAATATTAGTAATTGAAGCTATTTTTCACATACAAAGTATCGAAAATTCATATAAATTGAACTACGATTTCATAATTGTGTGATGTACTTTAAAAAATTACGGTTTATTTGTTAAACGTTTGCAAAATTATGCTTAGAAATAACTCTTAAAACTTTTTTACATCATTTTTTCGGTACTATAAAGTCGCTATGTAAAGATTTTCAACGAAATTGTGCGTTTTTATTCAAATTTATTTTAATTTGTCGCCAACACATACGTCTTTTCGTAATTTTTGCGTGTTTTTATTCAAATTTATTTTCATTTGTCGTCAACACAGACGTATTTTCGTAAAATTTTACTATTTGTTCGATGAAAGTTGTATAAAAATATTGTTTTTTGTCGTTTTTGCAGAATTTAATGTGACAAGATGCCGATTTTTATAAATTTTCTACGTATTTTCGTAATTTTGCGTGCTTTTATTCAAATTTATTTTAATTTGTCGCCAACACTTACGTCTTTTCGTAAATTTTTTACAAGAAAAAATGGTTTGACTTATATTTTTAATTAGTCAAGCCTTCTCCAATGCTTGCTACTATAAGCCGTTCACGATCTTTTTGGGTCAGGTGAGGCTATGACCATCTAGTAATTTTGTTGGCAGTAA
Organism: Agriotes lineatus; assembly: GCA_940337035.1. NCBI lineage: Eukaryota > Metazoa > Arthropoda > Insecta > Coleoptera > Elateridae > Agriotes > Agriotes lineatus. Next base: position 61,392,936 of record OW679202.1, read on the forward strand.
CTCTGCGGCAACTAAACTCCCTAATGCAAACTGACACTTTTTCTGCTAGGTTAGGTTGTTTTCAGTTTAAGGTTATATTTTCTGAATAGGTACATTGTTGCCGGATCTCTCTCTCTAGTCTCGACATCAACTCGTGTTCTTTTAGATCCGGTTTGTATTTTTTAAACTGCAACTAGCATCGTTTAATGGAAATTTTTTGCTGTGATCGCTGGTTCGACTCCAGCCATGGGACATCGCAGGAAGCTTTTTTTAAAATAAAAATAACGGACAAATATTTGTTAAGTCACTCATATATTAGCGCTAAAATTTAAAAATAGCCGTCGCGTAATTATGATTTCGCTATCTAAAATAAAAGTAATTATTTCTATAGCGACCGATCTGATGGGGCAGATTATAAAAATAAAGTAATTATTTCTAGCTTTTCAAATTTTCTGCGAACGATTAATTTACCTGTTAGCCCATTTGAGGATGACAAAATAGAAAGTTCGCATCGAGGCTATAATGTCTTTTGTAATTACACATAGAACCGTAAAATTAACCATATTCTAACTTTTCAAATTATGCGCAGGTGAATGGAAATTTCCAGTAGGGTGGAGCAACGAGGATATTAAAAATTATAAAAATAATTTTAAAATATATTATACACGAAATTATTATAAACTAAGAGAGAAACTAGGAGAATCAAACTGCGCTCATTTAATTTTTAAACTAGCTGTTGTAGTTTATAATTCGATCTAGCGAGTAAAATTCAGTCGAAAATAACATTTAAAATTTATTATAATATGAACACATTTAATTTTTAAACTAGCTGTTGTAATTTATAAATCGATCTGGCGACTAAAACTCAGTCGAATGTAACATTTAAAATTTATTATAATATGAATACGGAAGTGTAATGTCAGAACAGCGAAGTGGTACACTGTTCAAACCTTTAAATCCAAAGCGCTTTGGTAATTAGCGAATACAGTTACACGATGCAGTATGTTTTCCAGGAAACGATTCGTAAACAAGTGGAATGTGGCTGTTTTGTTAAATACATTTTCTTTTATTAGTATAACATCAACTACGTCCAATTAATTTTTTAAAAATTACAGAACTATAATATTACAAAAAGATACGATCCGGCAACTAAACCTCAATCGAAAATAACATTGAAAATGTATTATAATATGCTTGCTAAGCGAGAGTGACTTTATGATTAATTCCTTACAACCTCGAGCGCTTCGGTAGCTCTGGAGTAAGGACTCTGCCCTACAAATACAAAAGTCGTCGGTTCAATTCCGACCAGTGGCCGTGGCGAACAGCTTTTTTTAAATTAAATAAATTCGAGCGAGAGAGTACAACAGCGAGAGAGACAGATGTCAACGAGGCGAGTAATCAAATTCAAAAATGGGCGCTAAATTAGAAAATTTGAAAATACGCTAGAGGTGCGCGCGCAGAAAACCAAGAAAATCTGAAAATTTAAATTCAACTATACGCGCCAGAAAACCAAGATGGCCGACACCCGGGAGATTTAAATTCAAAAAATTGAACATAGAAAAAAAAATCTGAAAAAAAAAATTTAAATTCAAATATTCGCGCCAGAAAACCAAGATGGCCGCCGTGTAATTCCAGAAGCAAATTAAAAATAGCCGCCACGTAATTTAATCAGTAGCACATATGTAAATTACATATCAAACTTCATATGTGATTAATTAGATCAATCCGCGAAAATTAATTAGATCAATCCGCGAAAATTAATTAGATCAATCCGCGAAATGAATTAGATCAATCCGCGGATTTAATTCGCGGAATTAGGTCAATTAATTTGATTGCTCCAATTACGGTGCCGCTTTACTACCCACGTATTATTAGCAACATTGCAAAATATGCCGGTCATTATCACTACACAATAGATGCAGTTAATGTTTTTGTCTAGTGGAGACTGGTAGACACTAGACGGGTCACACAACGACAAAACCCCCACCAACGCTGGGAGGTGATGACAAATTTTGCGATTATTGGAACTATAAAAAAAATAAAGAATGTGGAAGAAGCATTCCGCAAATTCAAAATAATTGAAGGTTTTTTTAGGTAAATTACACAGTCGCCCGCACCATAGTCTTTTTGCTGTAAAAACAGTTCATTATGATGCACTACAGAGTCACGGCTGCACATATTTTGACACTGATCACAATTAAAACGTAAAAGCGTTTTATGAATGACATAACCAGCTACATATACCGTCGCACAAGATTCTAATGTGGCTTCTTGATTTGGTTGTGTTGAAACTTCTATTACCTCACTGAGTAAACTGAGGTCACCATCTTCTGCTAATTCAGTTTGTTCAGCAACTGTATATGGTATGTCCTCAACATATCCCATGACGTCTTTTTTTGGCACTTCAACATTCGCCATGTTGACAACAGCATCTTCATCAACTTCGCAGTTGGAGCTCTCTGTAGGATGCTGCAATTTAACCAGCATGTTGAACTGTAGTGCTTTGCGGAAAGATTTTACTGTGGGGTTCGAAGAATTGCCTCCCCTATACCTCAGGACCGCGAAAAGATTTTCTAGAGGATCTTGGTTTAGTCTGCTGGTCAGGAGCAAACGATACCCTTCTTGTTTTAAGTCTTCCCATCGCTCCATAACTGACTGCATGGTTAAAATAAGTCCCTTAAAACAATAAACACCTTGGTTCACCTTGTTATTAGATGTATATATTTGCCAAGTCTTAACCCACTGCAAATACTCTTTCAAATTATTTTCAGTACGCGGTAAGTTGACGGATAGAGCACATGCATATTCAGCATTCGACTGTTTAAGCAATCAAATAAATAGTTAATTTTCTGTACGAATTCTGCAGTAGCCAGAGCGCTGGTGCTTTTTAACTCGCCCGTTCCAACAGCAGTTCTTATCGTAGCACTCATGGTGTTGAAAAACACTTGCGTTGCAAATTTAACCCTCATTCGCTGGAAAGTATTGGGGTAGATGTGGGCATCCGTGATTTTTACAGCTACTCGAACAGTACCAGAAGATTTATCTATTTTGTATGCCTCTTCGATATCTTTCCAAGAAACTTTCTTGCCCTCCACGTAAAAATCCTTTGATAGGAGATTATTCCGTACGCTTTTTATCAAGTGCGGTACGTCATATATTGCAAAAATTTTTGCGTCGCAGACAAGAAAATACGGCTTTTCTGCAGTCACTCCTAGATTTAAAAATGCAGCTCTATTTGTAGCAGCTTGGTCACTAGTAACAGCACGCACTTTAAGTCCTATTCTTTGTAACTCTTCGATGTTTTTTATAATGAGGGAAGATAGCTCTCCATGTTTAATGGTACCTGAAGAAACATAAAAGCTGACAGGAATCTTCCATTTGTGAATAAGTCCTCTTGCCATAAACACTAGTGCATGACTAGCGATTTTGCTTTTCCGTCCAAGATGTCCTAAATTTTCGAAACCTTCAATCATATCTTGGCGTGGATTATATTCTAGATCTTTCTTTAAATGCATTTCGTCAAGTAATACGACACACTGTTTTTCATCATGGGTCATGCTGTTAACTTTAACACCAAGTTTTTTCATTAGTTCCGTACTGGTGCCTGTATTAAGTTGGTTTAACCTTAACCATAAAACTATTGTAGATTTGGAGGGCATAGTAAATTTTAATTTTTCTCTCATAAAAGGTAGAGGGCTGGAGATTTGTGGTACATATTTAAGGTCAATTCTTTTTCAGCTTCTGTCCAAGGTTGTTTAGATTTGTGAGAAAGTTGCATATTTACAAAGACGAGAACGGTTTTTGGTTTCAAGCCCAATGCATCTAAATTAGCCCCCTTTCGTGCACATTGCTTCTTCATACGGTAAATTTGTGAATTTTTTGCCCCCACTTGTCTTCGCAGTTTTGCAATTTTTTGATGTAGCACAGCAGAACTACGGCGCTTTCTTGTTTTGGTAGGTGTTGGCATTTCTAACATGGCCTGTTGAAATATGGTTTTTGAAAATATATTCTTTGGTTATATGTAGTAAAAAATATTCATGCGCTCGTTTAGAGTTAAAATGTACGGTAATGTGTTTATGTGATAGAGACCGCTGTGAAACCGACAGTAAACGAAAATTTTAACTTTTAGGCATTCCTTTCTTTGCTATTTTATAAAAAAAATAACAAAAGTAGAAACGTTTAGTTAAAATAAAGGTTACAAAAGAATGTATTTAGGTATTTTTTATTAAAAATAAAATTATATTATAGCTATAAATATATTATTTTCCTGCAACTGAGAAAACTAATGGAATCACAAAAAAACTCGTTACACGATTTTTGTAGGAAATTTAGTTTACTTTAATTTGTGTAATAACAAAAATATTAATACAATTCGCCGTTCTCGAGATAATGTCGATTTCTGACGATTTTGAGGTTATAACGGCCGAACCAATTTTTTTTTTGAGTGGCACTATATCCCATTTTGTTTGTCTCAAAAAACTGTCTATGCTCACCCAATTTCAGGTTAGTATCACAATCTGAACGATTCTTAAGAAAATTCGAATTAAGCAACTCCACTAAAAAGCAACAATAAATTGCAATAGCTTAAATGGTACTCGCATCTACTCCGGACACCTTCATGTTGCTCAGTTTTTTGAGACGATAGTGATTTATTTGTCCATGCAGTTAAGTTTTAAAATAAAACCATCTGTAAAGATTTTACTTAGAAATCTCCACGCAAGTGGACGTTGTGACACTAAACAATTTTAAAATAAAAGAAGACTGGTTTTGTAAAAGGCAAGGGAACTAAGGAACAAATACTCAATCTCAGACAACTGATTGAAAAATGTCGTGAATTCCAAGTACCGGGCAGTGCTTTGCTTTTTGGACTACAGTAAAGCTTTTGATTGGGGAATTGGACCCACGTGGAGAGTCTTGGTGGAAATGGATGTACCTCGACGCCTCGTATATTTAATATAGAGCCTGTATGAAAACAGCAAAGCGGTGAGGATCAACAATCAAACTTCTAGCGATTTTGAGGTCAATACAGGTGTGAAGCCAGACTGTGTACCTATACTTAGTCAAGACCTATTTAATATCTACAGAGATGGATGGTTGGAACGGGGGCTTTCAATAAATGGCAAAAGTATCACAAACCTGAGATACGCAGATGATACGACTATTATAGCTACTGTCGAGAAAGAGATGATATACCTACTAGAAAAGGTAGAAAGACAAAGTCGTAAATTTGGGCTTGAAATTAACCGCTCTAAAACTAAATTAATGGTAGTCGACCGTACCAATCAACTTCAACTTACCGGTGCACTATATGATCTGGAAATTGTCTCACAGTATAATTACCTTGGATCAGTGATATGCAGCGATGGTGACTGTATGCCGGAAATTACAAGACGTACCAGAATGGTTAAGAAAGCAATGACGGGGTTAAATAAGATCTGGAAGGATCGAGGAATTGTAAATTCAGTTAAAATGCGCTTAGCCAGATCCCTGATTTTTCCCATATTTCTTTACGGGGCCGAAACATGGACTCTGCGGGTCAAAGAAAAGAACAAAATTGATGCTCTTGAGATGTGGGTATGGATACATGTGCTGCGAATTCCATGGACAGCTCTGCGAACTAACCTATCTATTTTACAAGAACTGAATTTTAAAACAAGGCTGACCACAATATGTATTTAAATTTAGACCGAGAGGTAGCTCACCAATACGTTGGGCCAATGTGATACAACATATGGTCGGACCAACATTACACGAAGCACTACACAAGTAAGAGATGGAAAGACATTATACGTGAAAGAGTTCTATCCATCACAACCCTCTTAATGAGGATGACGAAATATAGAGAGAGATTACAAAAAGCAATATAAATAAATACAGCAAATATTTTTCAGTTTGCACGTCTACCTAGCATTCGAGAGGTCGTGGGTTCGATTCCAGCGACCGTATGCCTTGATTCAAATTTTTACGAGTAGGTGGCTTTCCTGAATCAACAGTGTACCTTTTCTGAGGTGAATGCCGGGACAGTATTTCCCCACATTTTCTGACCTTTCTTCCATTCCCCACCCCTCCTTTCTCTTACCCATCCTATAGTTTCCCATTCTTGGTTGAAGGGGGACGGAAGGTCCCTATAGCAGCCCGCCCCCAGTTGGGGGAATTGAAATAACCTTAACCTTTCTTTTTTTATTGTTCAGTTTGTTATTTACCAAGCATGCTCAGTTCTTGATTCATAAAATATATAGTGCTCTACTCTTCTTTGATATTTGGATTGCAGTAAAAAATCTTCAGGGACTACAAGTTTCGTGGTCCACCCGGTATAATAATAGGAATTTATTGCTAGGTAACTGGTTTATTTCAAGCTTTCCTGCGAGTGAATACGACCAAAACTGCTGCTTTAAAAGATTGATAATTTTATTCGTGGTATCATATCGACGCTGGATGCGTAATGCACTCCAATAACTGCGTGATAAATAGAAGGTACAATAATTATTATTAAACCTAGTAATGACTAATACAATAATACCGGGTGCAGCATAAAGTATTTTCCTATTTATTTTTTTAATAACTTTAATTATATTTTACGTAACAGCATAAAAGTTAGGTTATCATAAAGAGACAATGTGGGAGATTGGTTTAGCCTAGGTGTGAAACACAATATCCATAATGTAATCTTTATTTTCGGCCATACATTTTCAAACTTTTCTGGCAATTTTTTAACTAAGATCTTTTTAATGCATTTAAATTTTATCTTGAAAAGACTTTGGATATTATTGACAGCTGTCAAAATGAATTGTTAGTCTGCACATGAGACGACCCCACACCATCGCGTAGTTGAATGGGCGAACCAAAGATCGGTGGCTGTTTAGGAGCCGTCAATGGCAAACGTAAATAGTAAATCGGGCCGAGAAATGCATGAAAGAAAATGGTGGCCACATTAAAGATAATGTGTTCCATATTTAGGCTAAACAAATATTAGTGCTAATATAATTGTAATTTTATTCGCTAATATACAATAAAAGTTATTATAAACGAAAATGGGACCCAACAGATACAAGGTAAATGTTGTAAAAGAGAAAAAATGTCAACAGAAAATTCGTTGTATTTAAGACAGCCCCATCTCACCGATGCGAGAGGTACTCCGTGGCCGAGTACAGCGAACTGGCGGTTTACTTATGGCCATGGGCTACCGGCAATCGTTGAAATAGCATTTGCAGGCGCTGAAGTTCGAATTCCACCGCCACTAATGTTTTTGTATTTGAAACTGAACTGAACGTGAAGATATTTTTACTCCTTTTACCTCCTTTGATTTTTAAAATTGTTTGGTGCCATAAAGTCCACTTGCGGAGAAATTTTGGAGTAAAGCCCTTTACAGATTTTTTTCTTGTGTTATTGTCAACAGTTAAAGTCTCTCTTTATCAATTATTAATTGTAAACAGTTTTTTTTCATCTAACGTTTATTATACTTCAAATATTGTTGCAAATTTTATGGGGGGGGGGGGGGGGGACAGGCTTCTCCTGACCCCTCACTCTTTGATTATTCATCAATAAAGCATATTATTATTATTGTAAAAGCCACCTTGATTGGCTGGTTTGTTATGGTAGGGCCATGGCTCCTTGGCTCTCTATAGCAAACCGCCACTGGCTCTGTCGTGATGCTACCTTCATGGTTTTATATAAACAAAATCTATTGAAAACGGGTCAAAGAAATACCAAAGAATTTATTGTTTAGATGGTTGCAAAAATATGTAAGTTAGAAACAACTTTTTTTTAGAAAAATGATGTTAGTGTTATGTAAATATAATGAAATATTTATTTTTAGTTGTACCAATAAGCAATAATTGATTAATAGTAAATCTTTTTTTGTATACTGGTCTAGTAGCCACTATCCACCAGCTTAGCAACGAGTCCGATAGGTATATTTTTATGGCCTATGCCGGTACCTGCCTTTTGATAGTTTGTGATAAACTTTGTTATGGTTTTTCATCATAACTACTTACCTACTTAATTAAACATTTAAAAAGTAATGTCACGATATTTTTTTTGTGGTTCAAGTTCTTAATACTTAGTACTGAATTAAGATGTTACTAAGGAGCGGGTGTCTTAAAAAGAATTACATCTAGTATGCTTTGTATTTCCCAGAATGCAATACCAATAACAATCGAGTGGCACGTAACAATTTACATGCAAACAAAATTCAAAACCTACTAGATGTAATTTGTTTAAGACACACGGTTTTATAGTAATTACGTACAAAGGTTTTCTAAAATAAATTTCACCGAGTTGTTTTTTATCAATGTAAGCCTACTTGATTAAAATGTGAAAACAATAAATGTTATTGGTATTTTCTATTTAATTATATGTTATCTTACTACGTTGACAAGAGAAGAAGAAATTCTATTCAGTAACCTAAAATTCCAATATGGCGCCTATTTAACTTAAGGAAGTTGATACGGCTACCTGAAAAGCAGCTATCTTGAATTGTTGTTCAACACAAATTTTAAATTGGTCTCATCGTAAACCGTGACTTTGATATAAAACTTTCTTCGTATATATTATACTTACGAAGATATTTGACATACAAGAAAATGACAGTATTTAGCTTTTTTAAATAACTTCTGACGGATTCGACATTTTGAACTTTTTCAAACAGATTTTAAATCAGCATATAAAACTGGAAAACATTTCACATTTAACCAAATCTCCATCTTCAATGATAAGAAAGTTGCCCGTGCAATCCCACTCGATCTGGGACACACTGTATTCAGTCCAAAAATATTTATCAGAAGAAGGAAGAAACCTAATTAGCGGAGATGATAGACTAATAAAATTGGCATAGACAGCATTTGGTAAACACAGAAAACAAGTACCTATTTAATACTATCCTACCACAACCACAATATTTAAAGACAAAAGTATACAATCAGTGCATACTGTCAATACTAACCTAAAAATCAGAAACATGGATCTTAAAAAGACAATGGAAAGAGCCACTTTAGGAGTGAGACTACATGACCGAATAAGAAAAGAAAATATAAGAAGCAGATCAAAAGTAGATGTGGCTTGTCGCATCGCCAGCCTAAAATAGCAATAGGCTGGCCACTTAACAAAAACGCAAGACAACAGATGAATTAAGAAGGTTACCGAAAGGAGACCGCGGCAAGAAAGAAGAAATCGCCGAAAACCAAGAATTAGATGAAAGGACGACATAGAAAATATACCAGGAAAACTATGGCTGATCCGCTGCAGACCGCATAACAGGAAAGAAACTTAAGGAGACATAGAGAAAACAGAGAGCATTGTGAACTCAAATGTGTGTTTGTACCACGAGAAATGCAACTTTCCAGCATGCAGCGATTTTACGAACAAGCGGACAGAAAGTCCGAGACTTTGCCCAAGTGCGTACTTCTCCATTTCCTGGTGTAATGGCTGACGGCTACATGAATTTGGCAGTATGAAAGGTAAAGTTCACAAGGTAACATTTGCTGAAGCAAGCGTCTCCTTCAGCGTTTATATTTGAAGTGAACGCATTATTCACGGTGTACACGTAAGTACACCGTTGTTACCATAATTGTTCATAATGCGTTTGGAGGCGCTAATTCACGCCTCACCCAAGATAATATTGCGGGTTTTGCGTGTTTTTATGTTTTTTTGTGTTTTCATATATTTTATTTGTGTTTTGCAGTCAGTAGATTGATGTAAACATATTTAGTAGTTTTGTACATTGTTTAACGTTTAGTTTCAATCGACAACACTACAACGGGGAACCAGATTCCTGTTTTGGCAGATAGTGATTTTTCATAAGCCACGAACTAAGATATTAAGCGAGTTTCATGTTCACTGAGCTAGCTAACCGGATAAAAAGGACAAGTAATTATTTTAATATTAAGGCGTGCGAGACGTTTAGTTCAAATTTAATGTATCTACGGAGGGGTAATCAAACGCCGCAGTTCAAACTTGCTCAGCCAGACTTTTTGTAGAATATTTGTTGGAAGTTTCAAAGGAAATACAAAAGCATTCAAAGTCCTTGTACAACTTTTTGTGATTTGCAAATTTGAATTTTACGACATGATAACTTTGTCTATCGTCATATTAAAAGCCTTTATTTTAAATTTATTATCTGAATTTTATAACGCTGTCTTCACAACTTTCGTCGTAAAATCTCTTTTTATTTCCCATTTTCTGAGCGCACATCTCTTTCTTAACGACAACATCTAGTGGGATTTCATTTTAAAGCAATTTCTCATTTATCTTAATTATAATAGTGTTTAATTCTCGAAGAAATTTCTTCAGGGATTGTAAATTGTGTGTAGCAAACCTCCAATATTCACGGTTTATGGGACTCTTTTGTGATCAATCTTCAACATCTTAATACGTGGTTGTGATTAACCAGCACACCACCGGCCCCGACGACCAGCGGCCCATCGGGTTGGCGCCCGATCGCCCGGCCCCCCAGTCTGGCTCTGAATATTAACAACGAAAGACATAAAAGGAAACCTATACATTGCAGAGAATTTTAACAGTAGAATAAGAAAAAAGACATAAGATTAACCACTCCACATGTTAGTCGTAGACTTCGAGAAGACATTCGGCACAATCGAAAGCTGGGCAACAATTAACGAGACCAAAATGTGTCAAATTGACCATAGATACGCACTCTTAATCAAAAACCTGTACTTCAGATATTAGAAGACACTAACCCTATTCCAATTAAGAGAGGCGCCAGTCGAGGAGACTCAATATCTCCAAAAACCAGCTTGGAGGATACATTATAACCTTAAAATGGTACAACACGGATATAAACATGGCGAATGCCTCTTGAACCTACGCTTCGCAGACGATATTGTAGTACTATCAGATAACATGCTTGACATAGAAATAATGTTAAGACAAATGCAAGCGGCTACAGAGAGAATAGGGCTGAAAATTAACATCTCAAAAACAAAAAGGTCGTATACGTGTAGACGTTGTAGATGACTACATATACAGTGTGTCCCACATTGAGTGAGATTGCATGAGTAACTTTCTTATCGTTGAAGATCGAGATTTGGTTAAATGGAAATGTTTTGCAGTTTTATATGCTGATTTAAAATCTCTTTGAAAAAGTTCAAAATGTCGAATTCGTCAGAAATTATTTAAAAAAACTAAAAACTGTCATTTCCTTGTATGTCAAATATCTTCGTTAAGTATAAGAGATACGAAAAAAAGTTTTATATGAAAGTCACTGTTTTCGATGAGACCAACTTTAAATTGATGTCAAACAAAAATTGAAGATGGCTGCTTTTTAGGTACTCGTATCAACTTCCGTAAGTCACATTGGACTAGGTTACCGAATAGAATTTTTTATTCTCTTTTCAACGATGACGTATGATTGAATCAAAAATACCAGTAAAATTCATTGTTTTACATTTTAATCAAGTAGGCTTACATGTAGGTAACATTTTTTCACTTGCTTCCTACAAAAATCGTTTTCATAAAATAATACCAGTCGTAGGGATCCACTCAATAATATCTTGGCACAATTACTGTCCATCCTACATAAAAATCATAGCTACGTACCTGAAAAGTATAGAATATTAGAATTCAATAAGTACTTATTTTATTCTATCCTAAATGCTGTTTAGTTTTAGAGTGCCTAACCCCTTTTTAGTTTAGTTTGTATTGTTGTTTGGAAGAAGAAATAAAAATAGAAGTTAGAAGGTTCCGAATAATGAGTTATAGACTCAGACTCTTGTAACTTTTATTTTTATTCTCTCTTGCGTTATTAATAGATACTTTCCCACTTTATTTAAGAAGGTGATAAGCTCAATCTGCGAGTGGCAATACTAGCGCTCTCTATTGGAAGCACGTTACACTGCTATTGAAGAAAATGCGGGTAAATACTAAAATTCAAATCTAACGCGAGGCACATCGAGTGCGAACGCGATTTTTTACAAAAGCAAAAATAAATTGCAATAGCTTAAATGTTATAGGTACTCGCATCTACTGCGGGCACCTCCATCCACGGCCAACTAAATTACTATGGCCTGCACATAGGGAACACCTCTTATAGCCACCTATTGTGAGAATTTACAAGCATTTTGGTGCGTTTCTTAGCTCAAATGTCAAAATTTGACGTTTAAAAATTAAAAGGTTAGCTGCAGCTGCACCGTGAAATCTCAGTGTATTGTTTTTGTTGAAATTTAACGCAATTTCCATGGTGGAGAATAACATGGTGTGCTAGACGGCCGACCCAAATTCGTCGTGTTTGCGCAGTGAAGTCAGTATCTAGGAGAATCTTGAGGCCGCCAATTTAGCGAGTACAAGTTGTGTTTAGTTTTTTAATAGTAATAATGCCGTCCTGTGCCGTTTCGAGTTGTAAGAATGACAACAAGAAAACTAAGGGTGCCGAAATAAAATATTTCGGGTTTCCAAAGGATGCGGGTGTAGCGAAAAGGTTGATAACCCCCTGGAAGCGGAAAGCTAAAATTAATCTCAAAAATGGTAAGTCGAAAATGTTTGGTTTAACCTGTATTTAATGTATGCTATTTGCTTTACATACAGCTTGTATATGTTCAATCCACTTCGCGAGTAATGCTTACGAAGTACCTCTGAAGCACCAATTGTTGAATTACACTCCAAAAACAGCAAGACTTTTGAGACAAGATGCTGTACCCACGTTGAAATTCCCAAACACCTTCCAACCATGCCTCCAAGTGTCTCCAAACATTCTAGTAATGAAAAGGAAGCGAAAGTTGGATGAACGTGTAGAGCGAGCCGGTAAAAGGGAACGACGAGCTGCAGTAGAGGAAATTTTAGCTACGGTGATGGATTGTGATGAAATAAGTAACATCACAGAGAGTCCGGTCAGGCCAGAGACTCCGATGGGTGATGGTGCATCCAGCTTACCTGACATCTCAAGCTGGTAAGGAAAAACGTATACAGGAGGGACTGTCTCTTCTTAGTACATAAATGAAATAGATTTTGATCTGTGATGGTCTAAATCATCCACTTCCAAATATATGAATTAATAAGACGTGTATTGTTTGCAGTTGCGGTTGTCTATTGGAGAAGGAAAACCTCAAGGCTATGATCTTATTTCTGGAGCAGAAACTCGAGGAACTCACAAAGAAGAACGTCGACTTAGCGTGAGAGAAGAAAGCTTCGGAAGGTACTGGGAAAAATCTTCACGCCTGGACAATCATGTTCTTGCATCCAGAAAGGAAAAAATCTAAGTGATCTTCAGAAGACATTGCTGCAGGGATATCATTCAGAAGCGTAAGCCCAAGAGCGTATCGATGTTTGAGATCTCACGGGTGCTTATTCACTGCCTTATCAACTTTACGCTCTTGGGCTTCCCGTTTGAACTTGAGTCAGGGAACATTGGATGATGTGATAACTTTAATGAAGACTAAAGGTGAATACATGAGTACCTTAGAGCAGTGTTTCTCAACCTTTTTTCCTGGCGTACCACTTAACAAGACAAAAATATTTTGCGTACCACTTAGTCACGTGGAGGTAATGATGGATGGAATATGTTTGTTATGTTACTAATCTAACTAACCCATTTTCCAACCATAAGTATGAAAAATAAAATTCTGTGTAGTGTCATAATGTATTCCACACGAGAATGCTGAGAATATTGTCTAATATTACATATATTGAAACTAAAAAAGAAATAAGCTTTCAACATCACTTTTTGAAGCTGTACTGGGAATAAAAGTTGATCTGCATGGCAAGAAGTTGTGTTGCCATAATTGTTGAAATGTTTTCTTTTAAAAAATGTGTTTTTCTTCACTAACCAAATTTTAAAACATAATTTTTCCCCTTGTGCAGATCAGCACGTACCACCGCAGTGGCCTCTGCGTACCACTAGTGGTACGCGTACCACAGGTTGGGAAAAACTGCCTTAGAGCGCTTAACGGTTTTGTCGTTTGATGAGATTAACATATCCAATCAAATTTGTATCGACAAGACAAATGAACAGAAGGTAGGTCCTCACAAAACTTGTCAGACAGTGATGGTTTGCGGATTGGTCGGAAACTGGAAACAGCCTATTTTTTACAAATACGATCAAAAAATGAAGAATATAATTGACGAAATTGCAACCAAAATGTACAATGCTGGCTCCCCTGTTGTATCGATTACTAGTGATATGGGTCCAGGAAATGTTGGTTTTTGGTCAGAACTCGGAGTTGAACTCGGAGTTGGACACGACCAACAGTGTTTTTGCTCGCATCCTTACGATCCATCAATGAAAATTTTTGTCTTCGCTGACGCGCCTCGTCTGTTGAAGCTTCTGAGGAATCATCTTTTAGATCAACGTTCAATATTGACAGCAGAATCATCGACAAATCCTGTTTTGAAAAGTTATTGTCAGTGACTAACGCGGAACTTACAATCACGTATAAAGTCAATCAATATCACTAGAACGTGACCGGCAGTCAAAGACAAAAAGTTGTGCCTGCATGCCAACTATTATCAAGAAGCATTTCAAAAGCTTTTGACTATTGCGGTAACTTAATCAACGGTTGGTTTGATTTGTTTAATATGTCCATCAAGTACGATTGTAAAAACAACGCATGTGGAGTTGATATTGAAAAACAAATCGCACTTCTCGATTAGTTTAATTCCACCATTTCACGTTTGCGGATCGGAAAAAAACACGAAGGACTTGTTCCATTCCAAAAGGGCATGTTATTGAGCAACCGGTCATTGTTAAGTGTGTACGTTTATCTCAAGATGATATCGTAAAACAACTGAAATTAATTGAAAGAAACTTGTGAACGAAAAAATATTAAAACAAATAATTGTAGTAAATAACAAAATTTTAAATATCCTCCATATTAACATTAGAAGTATAAATAAGAATATAGACCAGTTGTTTAATTGTTTATATTAATTGAACAATTTAATATTTCATGAAGTCATAATCTTAACGGAATGCTTTTAGATAGCAAACTCTTTATTGTAGAAAATTCTAATCTGTTTTGTAACATATAACTTGTAGTATCTCCTTTTTAATGTAGATATTAACTGAAAGTTGTGACTTCTCTTTATTTTAGAATTATATTGCTATAATGTAGACCTTTCATATGTAAATGTTTTTTTTTACGAACCTGTCAAAATGACAACTTTTTGCACAGTTTCTAGTGTCAAAAGTGACGTTTATAGCACTCTTAATATTAGTGCTCAAATTACGTCTTTTTAACACATTGCCATTGGAGGAGTGTTTTATAATTTATTAAAACACGCTTTGTCTTAAGTTTGAATATCAACATAACCTAAAATGTCTAACACAATGTGACGGAAAAAGTATCACCAAACTAAGTTTTTATATTTCTATTACGATCATAAAAAAAATAGCGTATGGTGCACGTGTATAAGTGCCATTAAAGCACTAGCGACGTTAAAAGCACTCCGCTTGCGCGTTGTGCTTTTAAACTCGTCGCACGTACTTTAAAAGCATACTTATACACTAGTATCATAATATACTATAAAAGTTTAATTTAAAAATGTGTATTTTAGTTCTATTTGAATATTATATAGAAATACTACTCTCTGATACATACAGGTGCTCCAGCATCTAGGTACCTACCTATCGTATGTATTTCATATTGTATATATATTGTGTATATATATTTTGTATCTTTTTTTGTATATAAATAAATATCTATCTATCTAAAATCAAAGTACGATTTGGAGTAGATACTCATGTACCATCTAAATCAGGACGTAGCTGAGAACTTATTTTCTTATGTTAGCGGAATGGGCTGTCAAAATGACCACCCCACTGCCCTTGATATTAAATATCGCTTACGATGGTATATTTTAGGCAAACATTTTGTTGTAATTTTTACAGTTAATAAAAACGCACAAGAAGGTTCCGAGGCATGTCTAGCCACCCCACTACAACAACTTGATGAGGAAAAGAACTGTATTACTCACTATATGTTGGTCTCTAACGTGGATGAAAAGGAGCAGTCAGAATCAACGTTATTAGAAGAAGAATTCCAACTGTCTTCGACATTTATCGATTGTGATGACGTAGATACTTTTGACCATCATTTGAGATACCTTCGGTTCACATGGATTTGTTGGACGATTTCGAAAAATTCCAATTTAATGATCACATCAATGACGAAAGTCTTCGATACATTGCAGGGTACGTTGCTTACCGCTTCTCAACAAAATATTCTGATTTAATCATGAAAAGTCATGATCCCACCATCGCCCAAGCTCGGTAGGAACGAATGTATTTCTAGAGGTAATTTGATGGTGTCTAGTGATGATTTATTGAGTGCTGCTGGAGTATTAAACGAAAAATTTTCTTAGATGCACGGAGGTTTATCAAATGAAAAAAATTATTCACTACTTACTCTAGCAAAAAAATACTGCTTTGAAATTGCTGACAAATGTTGAATTGCCCTTTGAAGTGCTGTTTTGTTTGGCCCGTACCCGAACTTATATCCATTTGCAAACATTAAATAAAAAAAGTTATTCGAATACTCAACAAAATTTAGAAAGTAAAATTGGTAAATTTACGAATAAGAAAAAACAATGAATAAGTATGATTGTAATATATGTATTTAATTTTAGCATAATGTAGAAGTTTTTCTAATAAGACTCCTGAAAGTTTGCCTCTTCTGTGTGTTTTTAAACCTTTTACCCCGAATTTTGGTAATTGCTTATAAACAGACTTCAGAGGCAACATGGCAGATGTATACCACCAGATTTAACACATGCTGTGAGCTTATAATATGAATAAATTCAGTTTCAAATCATCGCGAGGATGTAATATCATAGAGAATAGCGTAGTTTCTCCTCGATACTGACGTCACAGAGTGGCGGGGTTAGAGCTGCGTGCTGGCACACCATGTTATTTTTCCACCATGACAATTTCTAATAAATCAATACGTAAGGTAAGTTTATTTGTGAGAGTTTTAAGTAGTTATGATAAAGTTAACAAGCAAAACTAGTATAGTACATGGAAGTAGTACTTTTTAGAAGAAATAATTTATAAAGTTTTCATATTCACGTAGATATATTCCCAATAGAGGTTTTTTTTAAGTGGTATCTCCAGAAGACCTATTCCACTAACAGCTTCCTTCCTTATTTGTTTGTTGGGTCATCTTCGGTTAATATTTCTTCAGATGCTGCATTTAGGCAACCTTGTCCATGGCAGTTGGAGCACATAGTAGAACCATGTAATCCAAGCCTAAGACATCCACATTGTTTACCGCAACCCTTTTTACAGCTACACGATATAACTTGCAGAATAGAAGTCGAAGCTGGTGTTTCAGTAGTAAAAACTGGTGATAACATATTGCCTATTTTCCCCTCGCCAAGATTAAATGTTGTTTTAACGCGGCAGATGTTGATGGCAATCCACATAAAATTACAGCATGTTTCGATTGGCCAGCCAATTTATTAAATGAAGTGAATCTATAGCTATTTAAACAAGTTTCTGTTCGTAATGCAAGTGTGAATTTCTCACCAGCACTTGCAGTAACATCTTTGGTAGATTGAGGATTGTTGAAAATAGGAACAATATCTTCAAAATCCATTCTCCTGTTTAGTATGCTTATTATTTGTGATTTGTCTTTTCCAAAGGAAGCAGAAATGGTATCACAACCGCTAAACGCATGCGCAAATAAAACTGTTTCTTTACAATTTTTAAAGACATTTGAAGATTGTAAATCGATGGAACTACATAGTCTTTTCTTTATATTTCCTTGAGCAGGTTTTAAAAGGCGGATATCTTTATCTGCAGGAGCAAGAGCAATAATAAGAGTGAGATCGACGCAGTGTCATGCTGATGTGATAGATTGATAGCACTTGTGACAATTAGCAAATCAGCATTGTCTACAGGACTAAGGGCCGGTTGCAGAAAGCAATGTTAAGTCTGGTGTTAGCTAACATCGCGTCAAAGTGAACAAAATCGCATAAAATTTTGTTTACTAATGTATTAGTTACCATAAACATTTGAGATTTGATTCGTTTTTGTTCACTTTGACTTCGCGTTAGCTAACACCAGACTTAACGTTGCTTTCTGCAACCGGCCCTAAGTGCTATAACTATTTTGATTGTTTTGTTTGAGAATAATAATTATAAGTTGTCAATACATTTTCAAAAGTGACTTAAGGCTAGGGAATTTGGAGACAAAACGCAGCACTTTAAAATGTCATGTTTAGTTACCAAACCAATTAATATCTTCGGCTGCGCTTTTGGACAGTAGTTAATTAAAGATAAGTGATGAGATTGATATACATTTTCATATGCATTTCATTTTAAAAAGTGATTAGAAAAGCTCGCAAAAAATAAAGAAAAGTAACCCTACTACTTCATAATTTAAACTGCTCATTTTTAATTTGCATACAAAATAACCTATCTGAGTCTACTCTCCAAGTGCATTTAAAAGTATATAACTAAAATAAATTACAAATAAGCGATTTGTTAATTAGTAGTTCAGGACAATAGTTTACCCCATAAGGCCTGTAGAAATTTAAAAGGACCGCCATATTTAGCAACAGTTTCTGGTTACTTCGTAATGCAACCAATTTTACATAGATGGAGTCTCTGTAAAACCTGATAGAGAACTATAGCACAGATTGTAATAACCATGGAGTGTCTCCATGGTAGTATTCAAAAACTAAATGTGATACTTGGAAGCAGTTATATTATTGGTTTGTGCATTTTAACCTCAAAGTTTGTGATATCCACAATAAGATTGTTTTGCCAGACTACATTTTTTCAATAAAAAAACTATTGATGGATTGTGCAGTTATAAATTATTAACTACTGAACGATTCCTTTTAGAATAGTGTAGTAGCATTACTGTAGTTTCACTTACGCATTAGTATATTACGTTATAAGATGGGTAAGTGCCTTAGAACAGGCCGAAAAGAGTTAGAATGAGGCTCGAAGCGCTAAGCTCTGCTTTTTTTGAGGACTGTTCCTGTAAAGCACTTAACGATCAAGTCTCGTATAACATTTTTTGCGCTATCAAGATAAAAAATACCGTTGAATATGACAAATATATTATTGTGTGCCTAAATAAAGTGCGTGATTGTTGTTTCTATAGTAACTAAATGAAAGTATAATCAAGCAATAATGATCGGTTGTACTGCTAAAGAATATTCTCGTATGCATTATTATTATTATTAATAATTATTATCCAGAACATGATATAAATACAAGGGTATGCTCGAGCGCAGCTTTTCTCAACGACCAATGAGAAAGCGTGAACCAGACTACGTCATCAATAGGTGGCAATTTGAAAGTTACGTTTTAAAAGTCTCCCGGAAAAATCGTATTTTGCATTTGTAGTGGGTCAAGTTAATGGTAAAACGGAGGGAAATCGTACGCAATTGTAATAAATGCTATTTTTCGTGTGAATAATACGCGGTTTATTGATTCTCGTACATTATAACTTATAACTCTTTTCCGCACACAGGAGAAAAACCTTAGAGTTGTTCTAACGCGATTTATTTGGACAGGCAAAAATCCACACAGGAGAGAAACCGTATAAATGAGGTTAAGGTTATCGACGTGCAATGCGTGCAACCATCGTCCAACATGCCGAAGCCCTCCTGATATACCCGAGACCATGATAATCATGCCCGAGACCTTACGAATGTGACGTCATGTGGTTCACGTGCGCAGTGGGTTACCATCTCTCGAGCATGCCCTTGTATTTATATCTTGATCCAGAATAGAATAACACGATGGACTTTAAAACTGCCTGCACGAAACTGACGAGTGACCACTGAATTAATCCTTAATTCCTTACTAAAAAATGAAGTCTAATAAGCATTTCTCCCTGTATGGACGCTTTGTGTGGGCCGAGAGTGTGCTGCGTGGACCTTTATATACATTTCCGAGAAACCTATCAGCGTAAATTGCATCCGCAAAAATCGATAAGGCGGAAACTAAATATCAAATGACTGTGTTGATCTTTGGTTCGTTCGTGGCCTTTCAATTTTTAGAGTAAGTTACGGTGTGTGTAGTGTGTTTTTAGATACACCGCTAAATACCGCCAGCATGTTTTCGTTAAAAAGCTAGATTTTCCGTTAGCCGCTGTTGGTCAAATTTACCCGCCGAAGCAAACTACAAAAAAGCTAGAGTTAGCGGTAAAACCGCTAAGATGCAACACTGACCGTTTCAGTGGTTTGATCCGCAAACAGCTCGTTTGCAATTTATTGAAAACAAAAATTGCCTAGTAGCGACCCCTTTCGGTTGAAGTTCAAACAATTTTCGATGATATTACTTAGCTATGCAACCAAACAAGCATATTTCATTTTCAAGCATTTTGATACACCGACCGCCCTCTACAATTTATGTTGTGCGTAACACGGAAATTCTCCAACCTTAATCTATTTATATTTCAATTTTAGTCAATTGAAAAATTAAGAGTTTCTATGGAAACAATGTTTACAAATTAATGGTGATTATTTCCTTCATATCCATAATAATGCGTAGTTACCATGGTTTCTGTCAGTTTAATAATGACAAATATTCAAACGTCAAAATTTAACCGCGGTTAAATATGTGTCAAAATTTAATCGCTTGTGATTAATTTTAACATGATTATTAAAGGTGTTTCACCAACTTAATTTTATCTATTTATTCAGGAAATAATCACGCCGAACATCCCGCGTGCATGTAAACTAGCCTGAATAAATTTTGACGATTTTCTGTCAGAATGTTTTGCTCTGAAGAAATATATCTCGTAAATTTTCCGCCCCAAAATCCCTCGTGCTCCGCACTCGGGATTCTTGTTGAGCGGTAAATTTACTTGACAAATTTCTTAGCAAAACATTCCGACAGAAAAAGTCAAAATTTAATCGGCTATTTTAATGCACTTGAGATATTACTGTTGATTATTTCCTTTTACCCATAATAATGCGTAATCACTATGGTTTCTGTCAGTTTAATAATAATAAAAAAATTCAAACGTCAAAATTTAACCGCGGTTAAATATGTCTCAACATTTAGTCGCTTGTGCATAAGTTTAACATGATTATTAAAGGTGCTTCACAAACTGAATTTTATCTATTTATTCAGGCAATAATCATGCCGAACATCCCGCATGCATATAAACTAGCCTGAATAAATTTTGAAGTTTTTCTGTCAAAATGTTTTGCTCTGAAGAAATATATCTTGTACATTTTCCACCCCAAAATCCCTCGTGTTACGCACTCGGGATTCTTGTTGAGCGACATGTTTCTTAGTACAACATTCAGACAGAAAACATAAAAATTTAATCAGCTAATTTAATGCACTTGGGCTATTACTGTTGATAATTTCAAACAGGGAATTTATATTTTTTTATGTTTGGTTGAGTTTGTTTCCTGTACCATCGCGGACAAAAAAATGGAAACATCATTGTTTTCCTAGTGTAAATGGGTATATTACCTAAGTTAAATCAACATTGCTGATATCATATTGTTTAATGCAGTTGTCAGTTGTTGTCAAAAGTAAAAAGTAAAAAAATATAACCTAATAATATGTAATGGTCCTGGGTGGTGTAGCTTGAATAAGCGTCCACGTTCGATCAGCAGAGTTAAGCAACTCTCTCTGTGGTCAGAACTTGGATGGGAGTTCCACGGCTGCATCTCTCGGCGCCTCGTGGTACGGCTATCACGGAAAAAAGTTAGTCCCGGCGGTCATAACAACATCATGACAGTCGTTAGTGGGGTTGGAAGTCCTCATAACTGCACAGCGACGCCTATAATTGGCTTAACGGCTGTTAGCTGAGTGCGAATTAAATAAATAAAAATAAAAATAAACCCCTAATAACACTGTGTAAAATTATAAAAAAACGTTAACTTGATTAACGCTGGTGTTTCCATTTTTTTGGCCGCGGTGGTACATGTACGAAAATAAAAATGTGTCGTTCTTGAATTAATTCTGTGACAGTTGTCATGTGTCAGCGTTCATGATATTACCAAAGAGCATATAATGCTCTTTGATATTACTGTGATCTGTTTTTGTCTCATAATAAATGAGGCAGTCTAGGTGGCAATGATATCTGTAATTTGGGTTGCATTCAAAATTTGTCAGCGGCTACACGTTTCGTGGCCCGCCCTATATAGTGATTCACTTTATCCATAATTCCGGGTAAAGTGGATCACACATTTAAAATCATACAAATTTTACTTTAAACATATGCTGGATAAAGTGCATTAAAATGAAATAAAAATTGAAAGATTTCGTAAGGAAAAAATCAATGTAAAGCATTAAAATCAATGGAAAACTTCAAAAATAGGTCCTTTATTCTCAGTCTCTGTCTATACAGTCAAAATATGTCTTTATCAACAAAAAAATAAATTCTGTAGGTAGGTAGGTACCTACTTATAAAATATACCTACGCATAACGAAAAATTAATGAAAAATACTAACAAAGAACTCAAAAAAATATATAAAAAACACTCTAAGATTTCTGCTTCGTTGTTCCTCAGGTGAAAGACGTAGCGACTTCTTCGGGAATGTTTAATTGTGATTTTCCTCACTATTTGCCCGCGCAATATGGAGGCAATATCTATATTCTGAGGATAAATGAAGATATATTCTTTGGTACAGCTCTTCTTTCGCAAAGTGCTAACAGTAAATTCTTCTTCACCCACCTCCACAATCTTTCCAATGAAGTGACGGTCTCGTTTGTTAGTCTCAAACTTTGCAATAACAAATTCGTCCTTTTCAAAGGTTTCTGGAACTGGGTCTGGTTTTGTTATGGTCTTAGATGATTCACCAATTTTGTACATGCTGTTCATATCTTTTACAGCATTTCTTATAATACCAGTTTCTAGATCCTCATCTTCCTCAACCTCGCCGAAATCAGCATCGCTACCGCGATCATTGATATCACTGGCACTACTGATGCTGGGACTTCTCATCTTCTTAATGTTTTTTTCTTAACCTGCTTTCCCTTTTCAGGTCCTTTTACAGCTAGGTCGGAGACACCAATGCTCTTCCCAGCAGGTACCTTCAGACATCTTCTTGCCCCTTTTTGGTGTCGTGGCGCAGCCAGTCTTCAGTTGGTCCACATGGTTTACGATTACATCTGTCCAGGAATTCTGTGCTTCTTGATTCCCATTTTTTGTTTTAATCTTTGATAAAACTGCTTCTGGCTCAAAAGGCACAATTCCACAGGCTCTGGACCCAGCTTGAGCATTTGCACTTGAGTGTTGCCCGAGTCTCAAACAGCATTTTTAAGTTTGGTGGGAAAAATTGTTTTGGGCAAAACCCCAGGATTCTTCAATTTCCACTCCTCCATGACTTCTCTCTACTTATGTTTGAGCAGTACAAAATGAGTTACGTCCAATGGCTGTAGCATGTGAGTTGAATTTGGTGTCAATAGAACGAAACGGATGTCGTTATTCTCGCATATTTGGAGAACGTTTACCGTGATATAACTGCTCAAATTATCACCAATTAAGACTTTTTTGCCATCAACCTTCCTAAAATAGGATAGCATTATGGAAAAGAACCAATCTTCGAAGACATCAGAATCAAACCAGCCACTTAAAGTTCTATTGTACCTTGAACCATCGAGGCCACCTTCTTTCCAGCCCTCATACATGTGTTTTGCCGTATAGACAACATAAGGTGGTAAACGGTCAACAGTTTATTGACATTCCATCTCTTACAGTGCGAACAGCATTCTCCAAATGCACGGGGTCGTAGCTCCTTTTGCCGTATTTGCTTAGTTAGTAGTTTCTTTTGATATTTACGAACCATCTGGAACAAATTTGTAAAACAAAAACGTTCAGTTTCTACTTTGAAAACTTTACCCTAATCCCCATATGAAACGACACTCGAAATACCAAAATTTTAATAAAATGCATCAACCATTTTAAAAATAAAAGAGGATTAGGGGACTAAACATTTTTTTATGAAATCTACTTTGCCCCAAGAAGTGACATCAGTTCATTCAAAAAATCCCACAGGGGCTCCCCTTTAAAACACAAAGATCTTGCCGGTTCATTATTCTAAGTCAGATGTTAGGTTATGGATATGCGCGGGTCAAATACACATAAATATTAACAGATCGTCTGTGCAAATAAACGAATTTTGAAGTTTCGGTAAATCTACATTTCGGAATTTTAGAATGTCATAGTGTTTTATGTAAACTTACCTTTGTTTATGAAAATTTACACGTGAGCACAACCACCATTCTGTGTTAGACTGACTCATACTCATAGATAAACCCAAGACTGACTTGAGCCGGCAAAACTGGCAAGCACGTTACAGGTTTTCGATTATGCATTTTAATACAGCAGGAAGTTGTGATCCACTTTGGCCCAGCAAATCCACTTAGCCCCGGTTGACGGTATTGTATTCCATATGTCAAATATTTAAATTTGCCGCCATAAATCGTCGCTTGCGTACATTTTTGTTAATCAACGCAGGCGACGCCATAAATCACGGCCTCCTGGATTAGTACACGACTGACGTTTTTGTGATTCTGAGGCCAACCAAGGTTGGTAAAACTGAAAGCGTGTTTAGGAGGTTGCCTCGTTCCCATTTAAACCCATAGTTTGATTATTTTCCCCCGCAAAAAGTAACTCATGACGTCATACGAACCGCGCGAAATTTAAGATCGTAATGTCAAATAACTGTTGATAAACTTTACAATGCCTGTGACTTGTGCAGTGTCTGGTTGCTTCACTAATTTATCAACGCAGCAAAAAAGGATAGGAAAATACAAAATATGCAAGAAAAAATAAATTTATTAAGAACAATGAGCTGTAAAAAGAAAATTAATGTCGCAAAGAGTTGAAAATGTGCTAGTATCTTTCCAAAAATATTTACGCCTTCTCAATTACGAAAAATAAAAGGTTCTAGAAATATAAAATGGACAGCACAGGATATTACTCAAGCTTTTACTTTGAGATATTTGAGCAAGGTGAGTTACATATATCTAAGAGAATCCATTACCAGGTTAATTGATGATCCAATATGTCATAACATATCAATAAAATGATAAAATACCATACCTAATTACCTAATAGTTTTTTTTATTAATACAGGAATTTCAACATGGCAACGTTGGGCTTCTAAAATGAACATGCAGCAGGGTTTACTGAAAACTGTTTTCCAGTTCCTAAAAATTGCAGAAATAACTATGTCAGAAATAGAAAAGTTAGTAGTTCTTCAATATGATGAGATGAAGGTTGCTGAATCGTACGAATATGTCAAAAATGACCGGGTAGTTGAACCTCATTCACAACTGCAAATTGTAAATGCTCAAGGTTTAATTGGAAAACGGAAAACTCCTGTTTTTGCCGACTTTGATCAAAGGATGACTCCAGAAATCCTACATGTTATAAATGCACTGTACCACATAGGTTTTAAAGTTATCGCGTGTTGCAGATCAACAAATATTTCACTGTGGCGTGATTTAAATGTTACATATGAAAACCCATTTATTACACATCAATTGACTGGTTCAAATATTTACTTCTTTGCGGATGCGCCACATCTTCGCAAGTTAATTAGGAATTGGTATTTAGATTCAGAATTTGTACATAATAATTGTGTTATTAATAAGCATACATTACATCAGTTAATATTATCAAACAAACAAGAAATCAGTAGCTGCTTTAAACTAACAATAAATCATTTAACTGTCGAAAGCCCTAAAAGACAGAATGTTCGTATGGCAGCAGAATTACTGAGTCATACAACAGCAATAGCGTTAAGACATTACTATACCGATAATAATGCAGCAATTGAAGTTTCCAATTTTATAGAGCTTGTTAACTCATGGTATGACATCATGAACTCGTATACACCCGACCACGACCTAATTATTAAATCTGCATATGGTAAAAATATTAATGCTCAAAATGACATTTTATATCAAATGTATAATTTGGATAGCACGGTCATTTTCAAGAGAAAAAGGGTCATTCAAACATTTCAAAAAGGAATCTTGTTATCTATCAATTCGTTAAAACATTTATAGAAAGATTTACATGGACTATATGGTGTAGCTTACATATTAACGCACAGATTAAACCAAGATTCGCTAGAAAATCTATTTGGCCAATTGAGAACACAAGGTGGTTTAAACGATCATCCTACACCCACACATGCTCTACAACGGCTGCGATTAATTATATTGGGGAAATCTACCAACCTACAAATTAATTCAAATATCAATCGTTGTTCTGATATTTATATTGTTGGTGAAGTTATAAGAGAGTCTGGCGCTGAGATTCCTGCTGAAGATTCATCAACTTCAAGCTTATCAGATACGTTTGAAAACATGGAAGTCAAGAAACCCCATGACGTCGGTCTAAGCGATTATTTAGAAAAAGACTGTCTTCAATATTTAGCAGGATGGATAGCCGAAACACTTCAAATTAGTCTCCCTCATCTGAGCAATCACACTTATAGTTTACAAGAAAAACCAGTAGATAATTTGGTAGTACCTCCATGGGTAGTACATTTGTCCTATGGTGGATTAATTCAACCTTCTGATGAGTTTTTTACCCTGATTAAAAATTTGGATAAGGAATTTAAAAATTATATGTCTTCCGGTTTAAGTAACCCAAAGAAAATTGCAAAAAAACTTATTAATAAACTCAAAATTAAATATTATGATGTCGATATTATACTGAAAATGTTTGTTAAACAGCGGATATTTATTAGAATGAAGTTTTTAAATTATAAATATAGTGAGCAGAAAAATTTTAAATTCACGAAATATCACGCTGGAAATAAAATGTACCTATGTATCTTTATTCGCTATCTCCTTCGAAAATAATGGACCGATTAAATTGTATGATAGTTTAAAATTTTGCTAATTTTTACTTAGATCGTAGGCCGGTTTTTATTTTCAAAAAAAGTACGAAAAATTAAAGTAAAATGAAATTATATTTAATTTAATTAAATCGTATAATTTTAAATCACAAATACTCAATGCTCATCTATCAACATTTTTGTATATATAATTGGTAAGGTTGTATGTGTTTTTGATTGTAACATGTAACACCCTTTCCCACCGAAGAGTAGCTTGGGTGATTCACTAGCTTAATGTAAAATTACACGTTGCTATCATTTATAAAAATGACGAATGTTTGTTCATTACTTAAATAACTTCATTTATGAATTTATTAAGATAACTTAAAACGGACATTAACAAAACTTACTAAAAATGTACATTTATTTAAATACACTATAACTCAGCAAACTATCTACAATATAATTAATCACTATCACAAGTGTCATCAGATTCTTCATCGTTGACTTGTATTATTATTGGAGTAATGTCTTCTACGTCAAAACCCACTTCCCTGCCCGCCCACTTCTGTATAATGCCCTCTGCCTGTGCAACACAATTTGACCACGTTTCAGCTGTTACATAACGCTTTTTGCCACATATTTAGGGTTTTTTCTTCACCGTACCCAACTTCAGCTATACTTATGCTTATTATAATAAGTTTTGGCAGTTCCCCAAACATCTTCAGTGGGGTTGAAAATACAATGGTAGGGAGGAAGTCGGACCACAGTATGTCCATACTGTTTAGCAAGGTGGTCTGCGACATACGTTTTTGGAGGTTTGTGTCTGAAAAAAAATCATTAATACTTTAGCACACAAAATTCACTTAATATACTTACTGTACAACCAACTGCAATAATTCCATTGACCGACTTGTTAACCAATCAATAATATGTATCTTGTTTTTTCAAACTAGCATTGGGCTTTTTATCGTGGTATGATAACTTGAGTTATCCATTAACAATAATTGATGGCTCCTCCAAATTTTTCAGAAGTAGGTGTTCGAAACATTTTAAAAATTTTCCTAATTCATTTCCCCGAGGTATTCCGGGTTTTTTGTGCTCGATGTAAACATCAATGAGGCACCAGGAATAAATCCATCTATCTCACAGCATGAAGGACGATATATCTTAGAAAATAGATAAATAATATTATTTAAATTCAGTTATTAAACTTATGATGCTAACCTTTTTCCATCTGATTTTAATTTTTTAACGCTTTTTTATTATCATGTTGCCATGACCTACAAACAGTGCCATTTTTTAAAATCCACGTTTCGTGTAAGTATACAAATTGTGACGGTCTTTTCCTGCTGCAGATTTTTAATGTACTTCCTTAAAGACACCACTCTGTGGAAAGCAAATGTGATCCAACTCCATGAGCCCTCTGCGTGGATCATCCTTTTTCCAGCGGAATCCTATATCTTTCAGGACCTTTTCTAACGAAGATATTCCTCCCTTGTAAATATCTCTTTCCTTTAAAATTCGCAATACAGATGTCCGAGTAATATCTTATTCTAACAAAAAAATATCCTTACTTGTAATGTTCAGCAATAGAGAGTAAATGATTCACTTACTGTTTTGGTACATTTTATAAACCACATTTCTTATGGCTACTCGATCGAAATCGTCAATGTCCACTACGGGCTGAGTTCTATGCTTTTTCTGCTTCGCGCTTTTGATATGTTTATTTGATTTTACCGTCTGTGAAACCGAACTAACGGTTGGTATACATACTTGCAAGGCAATTGCAACTCTCTATAATAAATAAAACACTATAATGCCATAATACAATAATTATACATTTATTCCACAATGTAACTAACCTCTTGTACAGCAGCTAAAGCAATCAAGGGTCCTTCATTGTCGCGTTCTTGCTCAAAAAAGCTTATTAGGGAGGCTATAAGCTGTTTTCACTGCTTACATCAAGCTTTCGGCATTATTTGCTCTGCATAACACACGTAAACGCAATAAATAAGTTTTAAATAAATACGAAAAAGCGCAACTTATAACAATCCACGTATAATCTCAATAAGTTAGGTTAGAAATATGTAGTATCTAATGACGTCACGAGTTACTTTCCCCCCCGCCCCGCGAGTTTAATTTTTTCGAATCTTGAGGCAACCTCCTAAACACGCTTTCAGTTTTACCAACCTTGAGGCCAACGTACTTTGGCGGTACCTATCTGTTGGGTTTTTGATAAATTATCTGTAACGTAGGCACGACTTTCTAGATTAATATTAATCCAGGAGGCCGTGGACGTATGCAACCAAAGGCACAAGCGCAACGTACTGTAGTGCCTCTACAAACTATAAAAAACGCCTTGAACTAAAAATGCGGCGGGCCGCGTAGAGACGTCAGTCTCGCACTAATCCAGGAGGCCATGCCATAAATAATCTAAGTTTCAGTATTAATTAATAGATGTCTCTAGGGGGTGTTCCCTATGTTCAGGCCATAGTATTTAATTTAGTTGGCCGTGCTCCATCTTACTCAGTTTTTTGAGACGATAGTGATTTATTTGTCCATACAGCTAAGTTTTAAAATAAAACCATCTGTAAAGGGTTTTACTTAGAAATTTCCACATAAGTGGACGTTGTGACACTAAACAATTTTAAAATAAAAGGAGACTAGTTTTGTGAAAGTCAAGAGAACTAGTACCAATCAACTTCAACTTACCGGTGCACTAAATGATCTGGAAATTGTCTCGCAGTATAATTACCTTGGATCAGTTATATGCAGCGGTGGTGACTGTATGCCGGAAATTACAAGACGTACCAGAATGGTTAAGGACGCAATGCCGGGGTTAAATAAGATCTGGAAGGATCGAGGAATTGTAAATTCAGTTAAAATGCGCTTAGCCAGATTCCTGATTTTTTCCATATTTCTTTACGGAGCCGAAACATGGACTCTGCGGGTCAAAAGAAAGAAAAAAATTGATGCTCTTGAGATGTGGGTATGGATACATGTGCTGCGAATTCCATGGACAGCTCTGCGAACTAACCTATCTATTTTACAAGAACTGAATTTTAAAACAAGGCTGACCACAATATGTATTTATATTTAGACCGAGAGCACAAAGCAACCATTAATAGAGGAGTTTCTTAAATGCACCTGTCAAATAATTGTTAGGGACTGGCCCACCCGTCGGAGGGCGCTAGTGTCGCCTCTCGGCAAGGTTGTGAACCAAACTATAATTAATGATGTGTCGGTATGTGAAGAAGTGTTGTTTCAAATTGTGTTGATTTAGTGTAGGAGACACAAATTTCCCAACGGCATAGAAAAACCTACTAATAGAAGCGTTTTCTCAATGCATCTGTCAAATCAAATAATTGTTAGAGATTGGCGCACCCGTCAGAAGGCGCTGGTGTCACCTGTCCGCTTTTTGAAAAGTGCGTAAATAGTAAACTCATACGTCAAACTGACACCGACAAATCATTTAAAATGCGTGAAAAGCATTTTGAACCAAAGTAAATTGTTGCAATTGAGCACGACTATTGTAAGATTGGCAATACTTATTAAACAATATTGCTATTTGAATTACTTAAAATTTATCTGTTATTCGCAAATATTTTGTTTGAATTTTCCATAATTATTGTAAATTTCAGAACCTATAAAGATTTAGCATATTCGGATTTATGCGGTTCAAAACTTTAAAATCGAGATTCTGGTAAGGCAAATTATGTATATGCAAAATTTGTATTGCTGTTGACGGCATATTCTTGATTAATCCAAATATCGTATTTTGCTTTGTGGCAACCACTAATAGAGCGATTTCTCCCATAGTAAGCTTCTATAAAAGTTTCAGCGCCCTATAACGGGTGGGCCAGAAACTATTCCAGCAAGGCGGCAAAATTTAAATACGCCATTACTACGATATTTGAATTAATCAAGGATATGCCATCAACACCAATACAAATTTTGCATATAATACATAATTTGCCTTCATCAGAATCTCGATTTTAAAGTTTTGAACCGCATAAATCAAAATATGCAAAATCTTTATAGGTTCTGAAGTTTACAATAATTATGGAAAATTCAAACAAAATATTTGCGAATAACGAATATATTTTAAGTAATTTAAATAGCAATATTGTTTAATAAGTATCGTCAATCTTACAATAGTCGTGCTCAATTCCAACAATTTACTTTGGTTCAAAATGCCTTTCACCCATTTTAAATGATTTATCGGTGTCAGTTGACGTATGAGTTTACTATTTACGCACTTTTCAAAAAGCGGACAGGTGACACCAGCGCCTTCTGACGGGTGCGCCAATCTCTAACAATTATTTGAATTGACAGATGCATTCACAAAACGTTTCTATTAGTAGATTTTTTATGCCTTTGGGAAATTTGTGACTCCTACACTAAATCGGCACAATTTGAAACAACATTTCTTCAGATACCGACCAATCATTAATTATAGTTTGGTTCACAACCTTGCCGAGTGGCGACACTGGCGCCCTTCGACGGGTGGGCCAGTCCCTAACAATTATTTGACAGGTGCATTTAAGAAACTCCTCTATTAGTGGTTGCTTTGTGGTGGTTGCTTTGTGACCGAGAGGTAGCTCACCAATACGTTGGGCCAATGTGATACAACATATCGTCGGACCAACATTACACGAAGCACTACACAACGGCGAAGACCGTAAGAGATGGAAAGACATTATACGTGAAAGAGTTCTATCCATCACAACCCTCTTAATGAGGATGACGAAATATAGAGAGAGATTACAAAAAGCAATATAAATAAATACAGCAAATATTTTTTAGTTTGCACGTCTACCTAGCATTCGGGAGGTCGTGGGTTCGATTCCAGCGACCGTATGCCTTCATTCAGATTTTTACGAGTAGGTGGCTTTCCTGAGTCAACAGTGTACCTTTTCTGAGGTGAATGCCGTAACAGTATTTCTCCACATTTTCTGACCTTTCTTTCATTCTCCACCCCTTCTTTCTCTCACCCATCCTATAGTTTCCCATTCTTGGTTGAAGAGGGACGGAAGGTCCCTATAGCAGCCCGCCCCCAGTTGGGGGAATTGAAATAACCTTAACCTTTCTTTTTTTATTGTTCAGTTTGATATTTACCAAGCATGCTCTGTTTTTGATTCATAAAATATATAGTGCTCTACTCTGCTTTGATATTTGGATTGCAGTAAAAAATCTTTAGGGACTACAAGTTTCGTGGCCCACCCGGTATAATAATAGGAATTTATTGCTAGGTAACTGGTTTATTTCAAGCTTTTCTTCGAGTGAATACGACCAAAACTGCTTATTTAAAAGATTGATAATTTTATTCGTGGTATCATATCGACGCTGGATGCGTAATGCACTCCAATAACTGCGTGATAAATAAAAGGTACAATAATTATTATTAAACCTAGTAATGACTAATACAATAATACCGGGTGCAGCATAAAGTATTTTCCTATTTATTTTTTTAATAACTTTAATTATATTTTACGTAACAGCATAAAAGTTAGGTTATCATAAAGAGACAATGTGGGAGATTGGTTTAGCCTAAGTGTGAAACACAATATCCATAATGTAATCTTTATTTTCGACCATACATTTTCAAACTTTTCTGGCAATCTTTTAACTAAGATCTTTTTAATGCATTTAAATTTTATCTTGAAAAGACTTTGGATATTATTGACAGCTGTCAAAATAAATTGTTAGTCTGTACATGGGACGTCCCCACACAATCGCGTAGTTGAATGGGCGGACCAAAGATCGGTGGCTGTTTAGGAGCCAGCAATGGCAAACGTAAGTAGTAAAACGGGCCGAGAAATGCATGAAAGAAAATGGTGGCCACATTAGAGATACTGTGTTCTATATTTAGGCTAAACAAATATTAATGCTAATATAATTGTAATTTTATTCGCTAATATACGAGGGCAATTCAAATTTGACCTGCACTTTATTTTTTTCTGGTCGATACAAACTACAAATTAATATTATATATACATCATTTTTCTAAGTAACAACCCCCCTTTAAAATACACTTGTCGCATTGCTCCGGTAGCTTCTGTATTCCCGTCGAAAAAAAAAACTTTTAGTTGACGACGTAGCCAATTTTGCACGACATCCTTCACTTCCTCATTAAAGGCAAAGCGTTCGCCTTCCAAGATTTTTTAAGGGGTCCAAAGAGATGATAGTCACTTGGGTCCAAGTCCGGACTATATGGGGGGTAAGGCAGCACTTCCCAGTTCAATTTAACGCGACAAAAAGTCATCGCTTTCATACTTGTAGCGAAGCCGGCGTTCTCTGCAAACCTGTAGTAATTTCTGCTGTTGTTCCGCGGAAAATTGTTTTGAAACCCACCTGGCGCTACCTTTAGTAAATGCA
This sequence comes from Agriotes lineatus, assembly GCA_940337035.1. Classification (NCBI taxonomy): domain Eukaryota; kingdom Metazoa; phylum Arthropoda; class Insecta; order Coleoptera; family Elateridae; genus Agriotes; species Agriotes lineatus. The sequence continues at coordinate 61,426,020 of OW679202.1, forward strand.
AGCTTGTCGTGGACAATAGTGTGAATACTACCAACACTGGCGTTTACAATCCTAATAATTTCCTTCACAAATATTTACCTATTGCTCCGGATCAGCTGGTCAACTTTTTGAATGTTCCCAAGATTCACGGCAGACGCTTGACGGACAGTATGCAGCAAGTTCGATACGCATTCACGACCATCCTGGAAGGATTTTTACCATTCAAAGACCGTTTTGAGTGATAAACACCCTTCTTCAAACTGTTTATGAAATCTCTGATGAATATCAGTCGCTTTTATACCTTCATTGAAAAGAAATTTAATAATTATACGTTGTGCAACAGAATTTAACACATTGTTGCACGAAATTGTTAATACAAATGAAAATATTGATACAATCACGTTGTAGTGGTTTATGGCGTTAGCTAACATGCCTACTTCGATGAATGTAAAACCGCTTTACAGTATCTCTTCAATTATGTTCATAAAAAAATAAAATGCAGGTCAAATTTGAATCGCCCTCGTACAATAAAAGTTATTATAAACGAAAATTGGACCCAACAGATACAAGGTAAATGTTGTAAAAGAGAAAAAATGTCAACAATAAATTCGTTGTAGTTAAGACAGCCCCATCTCACCGATGCGAGAGGTACTCCGTGGCCGAGTACAGGGAACTGGCGGTTTACTTATGGGCTACCGCCAATCGTTGAAATAGCATTTGCAGGCGCTGAAGTTCGAATTCCACCGCCACTAATGTTTTTGTATTTGAAACTGAACTGAACGTGAAGATATTTTTACTCCTTTTACCTCCTTTGATTTTTAAAATTTGTTTTTGCCATAAAGTCTACGTGCGGAGAAATTTTGGAGTAAAGCCCTTTACAGATTTTTTTCTTGTGTTATTGTCAACAGTTAAAGTCTCTCTTTATCAATTATTAATTGTAAACATATTTTTTTCATCTAACGTTTATTATACTTCAAATACTGTTGCAAATTTTATGGGGGGGGGGGGGGAGAACAGGCTTCTCCTGACCCCTCACTCTTTGATTATTCATCAATAAAGCATATTATTATTATTGTAAAAGCCATCTTGATTGGCTGGTTTGTTATGGTAGGGCCATGGCTCCTCGGCTCTCTATAGCAAACCGCCACTGGCTCTGTCGTGATGCTACCTTCATGGTTTTATATAAACAAAATCTATTGAAAACGGGTCAAAGAAATACCAAAGAATTTATTGTTTAGATGGTTGCAAAAATATGTAAGTTGGAAACAGTTTTTTTAGAAAAATGATGTTAGTGTTATATAAATATAATGAAATATTTATTTTAATTGTACCAATACGCAATAATTGATTAATAGTAAATCTTTTTTTGTATACTGGTCTAGTAGCCACTATCCACCAGCTTAGCAACGAGTACGATAGGTATATTTTTATGGCCTAGGCCGGTACCTGCCTTTTGATAGTTTGTGATAAACTTTGTTATTGTTTTTCATCATAACTACTTACCTACTTAATTAAACATTTACAAAGTAATGTCACGATAATTTTTTTGTGGTTCGAGTTCTTAATACTTAGTACTAAATTAACATGTTACTAAGGAGCGGGTGTCTTAAAAAGAATTACATCTAGTATGCTTTGTATTTCCCAGAATTCAATACCAATCACAATCTAGTGGCACGTAACAATTTACATGCAAACAAAATTCAAAACCTACTAGATGTAATTTGTTTAAGACACACGGTATTATAGTAATTACATACAAAGGTTTTCTAAAATAAATTTCACCGTCTGCGAGCGTTGGCTCTTGGTAGCCGCCGTGTCTTCGGGCACGGCGTCTTGTGTTTGTGCTGTTACAGCTTGGTCCCGCTTGTTTGGTTTTGTGTTTTTTTGACAGATTTGACCAGTGTTTACGTGCCGTTGGTCGTGCGGTTGTTTGGTGACCCCCTTTTGTTCTTCTGTCGGCCGACGCCATGCATTCTCATGTGCCAGGCAGGCATATACCCGTTGGGGGATTTACTTCGCGTGGGCGTGCAAATGGTAGCAGTAAAGTTTCCTGTAGGAAGTTGGCGTCATCATTTAGTACCGTTGCAGCGTTGCGGCTCTCTTGCACTGCAGGCGAGCCCGACACCAACTACGCGGCCAGGCAAAACCAACAAAAAGGTGTGTGTAGTTTGTAAGATCTAATTAATTCAACTGTTCAGGCCTAATTTATCTGTATTTACTTGATAATGCAGTGCCGCTTGGTCGATGCTATTAATAATCAAATTCATGTAACTGTTGAGGCCTAATTTATCTGTATTTACTTTCCAACGCAGTGCCGCTTGGTATGATAATTTGCTGATTCATACCGACCTACCAAGGCCTCTTGTAAAACCAAATTTATTTAGTTGTTCGCCCATAATTGGTGCGTTCTTTGTAGAAACATTACAATCGTCGCTGAGGCCGCGGTGAACTAATTTTATGTGTTTGTATAATTATAATTAGAGTTAAATAGTCTCCCAGCTAGGCTATATAGCTTAGTCCATATATGACTGTGTTTACCTCTTGTGTATCACTAATTTACATGTGGGAGACCAATAGAACGGTATTTTGAACGAGGTCTTATGATTTTCGACGAGTCTGTGCATGCCCACTTTCAGACTACTGTATAAAGATAAATGTACGGCTAAGCCTGAGTGTTTAAGCGTTACGAGTAAGTTGGCGACGCTTGCCGCTGCAGTGTAAAGAAGTGGTGCACATTTATTTTCCATTCCCGTTGAGCTTTGGATTTCGCCAAGGTGATAAGCTAGAAGGTAGGCTCTTTTGATTTCTCGGTTTTAATCTGGGTCAATCTTTGCATTTTCGTTTAGAACGAAGAAACCGGGTGGCGCCCTATTTAATCTTATTGTTGTTTACCGCCCCTTTGGCCGTTTCCCATAGGTAATCTCGTGAAGGACCCTCCCTCGCTCCACTGATGTCTAGCCGGCATATATTGTTGTGGGTTGGGCAGCGGCCCTAGGTGAGTCTTTGTTCCGATTTAGTGTAATATCGTCCGCGCCGGTTGTTTAACCTTTACGTATTTTATGTATGAGCCAACACGCTGTAGTAAAAGGCGATTTAGACCGTAACACACTCAGACTCTCACACTGCTGATACAGCAGTCCGCCCCAAGTCAAACACGTAAAAAACGAAATATGTATATTGTATAGAAACATATAACATAAGAACACTACGAACTTAAGAACACTTAGAAGAGTTAGAAGAAGAACTGAAACATGTCAAATGGGACATAATTGGTTTATGTGAAACTTGACTACCTGGTGAGAAAACTATAAATTTCTAATCTGGAAATGTGATATACCAGAAAAATTCAGAAACGGCCTGTGGTACTGGCGGAGTAGGTTTTATAATAAATAAAAAATAAAACATCAAATATTAATATACTGTGCTATATCTGAAAGAGTAAACGTATATTACTAGTCAAACCAGTGTAACCTGGGAGCCTCCCCCCCCCCCCCCGGGCAGTACAGATTGCTTCCCGGGAACATTATCGCATGATATTCAGGTTTTTTTATTATCTAAAGAAATGGGTGGATTACGCGGAAATAAGTAATATGTATAAAGCCATATAAATCTGCTTTATTTCTGCAAATTGAGTAATCACTATGCATCTTTGTATTTTAATTTAAACAAAAATACCTCCTAGAACGTTCACTATATATGACCTTTATTGACCTTAAGCAAGCATTCGACTCCCTAAATCACTCAGCACTGTGGAAAATACTTCAATTATCTAGCATACCACCTAAAATAATTAATATGATAAAATCATTGTATGAAAATTCAAATTGCAATGTACTACACATTGGGTAAACTAGTAACGACATCACAGTCTTAACAGGAGTTAAACAGGCTTGCCCGTTGTCCCATCTTCTATTCAATATCGCATTAGATTGAATAATGAGAAATACAAACTTCCAACGCACAGGTATCACATGGGGTTTACAGAACCAACTTCATGATCTAGACTACGCAGACGACATATGTCTCCTAGCACACACATACAAGAATATGCAAACTAAACTGAATCTGCTCGTAGAAAAATTAAAAACAATAGGTCTCGAAGTAAACATCATGAAAACTAAATCGAATATGCACTAATAACCAACAACCGCTGCATATAAATAACCAGCCAATAGAAGATGTAACAGAAACCTGGGCAGCATATTAGTAGCAACTGGTGGTGCTGAAGAAGATAATAATCAGAGAATAAGAAAAGCAAGGGTAGCATTTGGTACACTACAAAATATCTGGAACAGTCTTCACCTATCTCGGAACAATAAAATAAGGGTATTTAACACAAACGTCAAACCCGTATTGCTATATGGATGTGAGACTTGGAAAACCTCTAACACCATCAACAATAAGCTGCAAGTATTTGTTAATAGATGTTTATGACGAATAACAAAAATACGTTGGACTGACTTTATCACCAAGGAAGAGTTATGGAGACGAACTAAACAGACTGACCTAGCCATAGAGATCAGAAGAAGGAAGTGGGATTGGATAGGCCACTCACTAAGAAGAGAAGCCAATAATATTTCTAAAGTGGTACTTGAATGGAACCAAAGCCGAAGAATAGGTAGACCTAAAACAACGTGGAGAAGAGCAGTCCTTAAAGAAATAGAATTCACGGGAAGAACGTGGCTTGAAGTTAAACGCATTGCCCAGAACCGAACAAGATGGCACGCATATGTGGAGGCCCTATGCTCCAACTCGGGAGTTTGAGGAACATATATATAAAATCGGAAATCGCCTGGAGAAAATAAAATAACAAGCGAAATGTTAAATATAGGAGGAAAACCACTAATAGAAGCCCTAAAAATACTTTTTAACAAATGTTTGGATGAGGGAAAGATACCAAAAGAATGGCAAATGCGAACGTTGTCTTAATATCTAAAAAGGGAGATTCCAAAAATATAGAAAATTATCGGCCAATAAGCTTGCTTTCGCATATGTATAAATTATTTGCACGTATAATAGCTAATAGATTAACATCTATTCTTGGCTCACATCAACTAGTTGAACAAGCAGGTTTCCGGAAGGGCTTCAGCACTTCAGATCACCTTCAGGCTATGAAGTTATTAATAGAGAAGACCAACGAGTATATCATTCCAATCCATCTAGCTTTCGTAGATTTTCAAAAAGCTTTTGACTCTGTGGAGACTTGGGCATTTCTAAGAGCTATGGATGATGCCAGAATAGACTCTAGATATTCACAACTAATTAAGAATATATATGAATCTGCATCGTTTCAGATTCAGCTAGATCAAGATAATAACATCAACAAAATTCAAATCAAGAGAGGTATTCGCCAAGTTGATACAGTGTATCCAAAGCTTTTCACTCTAGCGTTAGAAAATGTATTTAAACGTCTACCATAGAAGCAGAAGGGAATTAAGATCGATGGTTGCTACCTAAACCACCTACGATTTGCAGACCACATTGTTCTTGTAAGTAACGATCTAGACGAGTTAAAAACAATGTTGGAGCAACTGAGTCAAGCTTCGAATACAATATGCCTAAAGATGAACACCACAAAATCAAAAATAATGAGTTAAAACAACGGATTGGTTTGAGTTGGGCTGCTTGTGGCAAACTGAAACACATATTTGAAAACTCTGAAGTCTCCTTAAGTTTGAAACGCAAAGTGTATGAGACGTGTATACTGTCAGTTACAACTTACGGTCTTGAAACCGCCACACTGACCGGCAAAAGTGCAAATAAATTGAGAGTGACACAAAGAGCACTGGAACGAAGAATGTTGGGAATTAGCTTCAGACAGAAGATTTGAAAAGAGGAGATTCGAAAGAAAACCAACATTACTGATGTAATGCACCGTATAGCACAGCTGAAGTGGCAATGGGTGGGACATGTCGCTAGACATGGCTCAAACAGATGGACAGCTAAACTAGCCCACTGGAGACCTAGGTTGACCAGACGCAGAATGGGAAGGCCACAAAAGAGGTGGCACAGGACAGAGGTGAATGGAAGAGTGCAGGAGAGGCCTACGTTCAGCAATGGACGGATAAAGGCTGACTATGATGATAACATAGTTTACAATCTTACTATAAGATAAAGGACGAAGCTGGAGAGTAAAATTAGTTCTTTTGTTGGGTAATTGTTCTATGAATTGAAATGAATGAATTAGATTTGAGGTTCATATCCGAGATGGATACATACATTAAAATTGGTCTTATCATTGTCTTATATACTTGTATTCTTGTGCTTCTAGGTACTTAGTTTCATGTCTTTTAGTATTCTGTTGTTTGCATGCAGCGCTTTATAGCCTTGCTGAATTCTATGTTTTGTGTGTGATCTTTAATTTCTTCTATTTATCAGGAATCCTAGATATTTGTATGTTTCTACTTTTCGATTCTTAATTCCCACAATGCCTTTTGCTTTTCATTAGAATGCATGTATTTTGTTTTCGTATCGTTTATATATAGGCTTTTTTCAGTTGATGTTTTCTCTATTATCTTGAAAGTACGTTCTAGTTTGTCTTTCTTGCTATTATTACGATATTTCCTGCTTAAGCTAATATTTGAACTGATTTGCTGATAATTCTCCCATTCTGCTTTATTTCTTTAATTATGTTGTCTTGTATTACGATAAAGAGCCAAACGTTGCATATAATGGTCAGTACAGCAGGTCCTAAAGGCATTACTTAAGCAACAGGTCTTCATCTTCTTTTTCGCACGACTAGGATTTCTCCTGTTTGTCTGCCTCTTATTCGGTTTCTGTTGTTGTTGATTGTACGTTATCTTGCCATCGCTTTTTTGGTCTTCCTACTGGTCTTCTGCTGCATGGCTTATTGTTTTTAGAGATGTTTGCTAGTTGGTCTGGTCTCATCCTATCTATGTGTTCGTTCCATTTTTTCTTTCTCGTTTTCACCCATTTGTTGAAGTCTTGTATGTTACATTGTTTTCGTATGCTACTGTTTGTTTGTCTATCTCTTAGGGTTATGCCTTTTATCGACCTTAATACTTTCATTTCCAAGTTGTTTATTTTCCGTTTTGTTCCCTTTGTATCTGCCCTTGCCTCTGCTGCGTATGTCAATAGTGGCCTCACTGTTGTTTTATATACTTTTATTTTGCTTTCTGTAGTTATAAATTTGTTTCTCCATATGGTTTGCTTAAACATCTACTCATTCTCATCGCTTTAGTCGCTTGCTTTGTTGCTTCTGTCTTCAAGTTTCTCTCACTGGCGATTTCAACTCCCAGGTAGTTGAAAGTCATCACCTGTTCTATGCTTTTGCCTTTCTATTCTAATTTGCATCTGCGTGGTTCTCTGCTAATTACCATGCACTTTATTTTTTCAGCTGAAATCTGCATGTTGTATTCTTGTGCCTTAATATTAAATGAGTGGAGTTATCTCTGCAGGTCATCTTCATTATTAGCTACCAATACCGCGTCATCTGCGTAGCCTACTATATTAATTCTATGGGGTCCCATTCTATAGCCTTCTCTCTTTTTTACTTCTTAGATTATTTGGTCCATTATCATATTGAACAATGTCGGGCTGAGCGAGCCCCCTTGTCGTATTCTTCGTTTTATGTTTATGTATCCCGTTTCTCCTCTTGGAATTCTGACCTTTGTTTTGTTATCCACGTTTGTTTTTTTAATTAATTTTATTATCTTATCCTCTATTTTTTGTTTGTTTGCAATAGTTTTATAATGTCCTTCCGTTTTACCCTATCGAGGCACTTTTTAGGTCTACGAAACATATATAATATGCGGGATTGTTGTATTCAATTGACTTTTCAGCTATTTGACGGATGATGAAAGTCGCGTCTATTAGTGCTACGGTTTTTTCTAAAGCCTTGTTGTTCTTCGGCTGTATCTAATCTATCTTCTATCTTGTCTTTTATTATTACACTTGGCAGCTTCAGCATGTTATTCAATTAGCTGATTTCTCGATAGTTTTCTGATTTTCTCCTGTCTCCTCTTTTTAGTATTGGTATTAATATACTTTCTTTCCATTCTACTGGTACTTTTCCACTGTTAATTATGTGGTTGAATAGTTTCTGAATCCATACGTATAGCGTTTTCCCTTCATATTTTATGAGTTCATTGCATATTCCATCTGGACCCGGTGCCTTTCTGTTCTTTAATCGTTTTATTCGCATGTTTATTTCTTCCTCTGATATTTGCAATCTGTCATTGTTTGCCTCGTTGTTTTCATTATCCTCTTCTTTTGTTTCTCCATATAATGGAGCAAAAGGTGCACCCCCAAATTGCATTTTATACTAGTAAGTAACTAGCACAATTAAATACGCAATTCACGGTCAAAAAATTGTAATGTAAATTACAAGACTGAGAACAGCTTTAATTTCTCCATATTAATACACTTGAAGGTAGTAGTAGTAGTAATATCATTAACGCAATTTAAAATCTGCAACGCAGTTCAATAGGTCGTAATAAACTTTCTGAGAGATCGGGCTTCTACAGTAGTTGATGAAATAGCCTTTAAACAGGCTCCTACAGCTATGCTGCAGCAAGTTGGGGGTGCTTGGAGAGATCACCAGCGAAAGATTCAGGCCATATAGCCCAAAATCAAACGATGCTTACAGGACGGAATCGCTAAAGTTTCAAATCTCCCGGGTAAAGCTACAATACAGGACGCAATCAGCTAATTGTACTTACGCTATCAAAATCGATAATGAAGTAACCACTTATCCTGAATTACAGTCTTTTCTAAGGACCAACAATTAGATATTTCTTGCTAATTCGAGGCCACGTACGGAAAAGGAAAGCCTATGCAGTTCGCAACAAGTCGTTTCCTATCTTAATGAAGGCCGAATCAAAAAAATGCCTGCACCGTAAAATACGCTAGAGCTGTCAGAAAAAAGTTTTCCGATAATGCAGACAACAGATTGGCGCGATATACGAGCGGCCAATTAGGCTACATTCTAACGTTGCTTTTCACACGTAAGATTTTCCAAAATTTTGAAGTCGTATTACAATCCCAAAGTTTGGACATTAAAAAATGCGGCAGTCACATTAGTTGATATGTGGAATCTTCATTTAGTCCATAGAAATCTAATTTAAGCACTAAGGCTAGATAGGTGTCGTTCTTCATTTGCTACTACGTGTAAAATGCATTTTGTTGTAAATAATTTCAAAGATTAAACAATGTTATATTAATTAAATTTGTAAAAACTATTTGTTTACAATAAATACATGTTTGGTTTTTTAGTACATGAAAATCGATTACTACTTACTTAACGTTATACCGATTTTAGAAGAGCAAGACAGAAGTATGGTACACAATCATAGGTTTGCGTTCGCACATTCCTTCTTAGTATTACAATCAACCGTGCAGGTTAATACGAGAATCTATTTTTTACTTAATCTAACACCTGGTATAATTTCTGCGCGTAGACGCAGAACCAGGTTTTAAAAATTTATGTCCGTATCATTCCGGGGCAAGTTGATCATTGTACCGCCAGATGCCAGCGCATATAGCACCAGCCTCGACACCGCAAGGTAAATGAGGTTACAGATAATACATAATACATCATATAGTGAATGCTTCAATAGTTAGCAGCAATTATATTACATGCGTGACTGATATTTTCTCGCAAGAGGTAAAGTGCAGCACCATCTAGAAACGAGAGCGTGAAACTAGATATCGGGAAAAGAAAGCTGTAACTACAGCGCCCCTACATACGTATATTATGCAAAAACCTTACAGGAGGTTCGAAACATAATAATTTGACTCACTGTAACACGTTATGCCGTAATTATATCGCGTGCTGTCCCACTCATTGCGTTTGAAACTACAAAGCCCTTTTTCTAGTTGAAAATTTAACAACAAAGTATTTTGTACAAAGGTGTGAATTTAGAAAGCTGCAGTTTAAAATTTGTGTGTACTTAGAACAGAAAAGAACAAAAAGAAAAGGTTAATTCTTCTATGTAGACCGTAACGCTGAAGTCACAGCCGTTCCTCTCTGCAGTCTGCACCGAAGGAATGGAATGAGTCATGAAGAGTAGGTCAACTGTTTTTGATAGCGCAGTGAGGTTATGTGGTATTTTTCTTGAATCCTGATTTAGTTATTATACGAAGTCCGCATTTGTGTGTAGGTTGCTGAATACCGATGCTCAGTTTTCGAAGAAAATTAATTTTTAACTGATTATCACAGTCTCTACCCTACAGGGATCTTCAATTTCGTTGCTTGCCATTGAGATTTCAAAAATGGTAAAATATACCAGGTCGGTTTTATGGGGGCAAAGTTGCAAATTCTAATACCGCATCATATTTAAAAAAAATGAACCTAGCTGCCTTAATTTTTGAGTTATGTCCAAAAACGAATATTTTGTTTTTTGTTATACATCGATTATTAGACATTATTAAGATACTTCTTAACGAAGAGTTCAAATCTGATCTTATATTTTCATTTATTTTCATAATTTTCGAGATATGTAACAAAGATTACAATTATTTTCTGATTGAAAAGGCACAGTCTACTGTAAAGAAAAACATTTTTACCTTATCCCGGTATTTTATGAAAATAAGTATAGCAAACCTTATATCAATAAACAGAAAAAAATAAGCTCATTCTCGATATGCATTTGAAATAAGAAAGTTATTATCCATAGCTCGAAAACTATAAAAACAAACTAAAATCTAAAATCCAAAATATGCCCATTTTGTCGGTAAAAACCTAAGCTAGTGCTAAATATTACTTTTATTTAACTAACAGTTCTTGAGTTAAAGCAAAAATAGTCAGAATATCATTTTTAAGGTGCCTACCCTGTATACGTTTGACCGAAAACATATTCACTTCGAGCCAGGTAGACATCTAATTTGCATGCAAACATCTTGTTTTTCTCCAACAAATAGTTTTTGATGTACACTACCAACAGACGGACAAGCAGGCAGACGGATTTGAAAAAACATGTTGTTCATCATCTAGGAACCCTGAAACGTAAATATCTGAAAAAAGGTGATTGTTTCACAATGATTAGAAAATACTTCCTTGGTCTTTCAGACGAGGGAAGTAAAAAATAAGAAATCAGTATACGTCGTGTTCAAATAAATCTGGGACAATGTTTTTTTTCATATGCAGGTTGAGTTAAGAATTGAAGAATATCTCCATGGATTTCCTGCTATCAGAAAGGGTTACAGATTTCATTACCTGTTAAAGTTTAACGTAACTCTATCTGATAGCAGGAAATCCAAAGAGATATTCTTCAATTCTTAACTCAACCTATATATGAAAAAAACATTGTCTTAGATTTATTTGAACACTACTGTACCATTTAAAAAATAAAAACTCATTCTTCTAGCTTTTGCTTCTGAATGTTCATACTTTTAGCTGCTGATTTATCCAAATTTTTTTTGTAATTTGCTTGAAAGAAGTCATGAGAAATTCTATTTAAAAAATCAATCTGGTTTTCCTAACACTTTATACTTCTCTCGTTTTTGTAATGCTCATGAAAGAACTAGTGAGATATTTTATACCTCATTTTAATAATGAAAATAAAAATTCAATACGCCAATTCAAAATAAAAGCTAATACACCTAGCTTTAAGATTTTCCATTTTTTGTTTTCGTTAGTTGCATTAACTCGCCAAAGAAGAATTTCATAACACAAAAAAGACAAGAAGTCAGTGCTCTATTGAACGAATAAATGCTCATGCTTCGAGCCTCTGGTTTGTCCAACGCCTGCTTATAATTGTCAAGAACTAATGAGAATTTTAGTAAAATAAAAATTTAAAAATCAGCATTCTACTTAAAAAATTAAAGCTCACTCTTTGTCTGAAATTTTCCGGGTTTCATTCCAGGTATATGTATAATGTGTATGCAAAATATCGTCTTCCTCCGACAAATATGTTTTGAGTTATACCGCCAACAGACAGACAGACAGAGAGACCGACAGACAGACAGACGGAATTGAGAAAACCTGTTGTTCGTCATCTGGTTCCCTGAAACGTACAGATCTGAAGAAATCTCGGAAGGCGATTTTTTCGTGATTACAATACCTCCTTCGTCTTTCAGACGAGGGAAGTAAACATTAAAACTTCTAGCTCCTGGGTTAGCCAATATTTTTTTGTAATTCGCTGAAAAGAACCAATGAGAAACTCCATACCTTCTCTTAATAAAACTAATTAAGAAATCGGTGTCTTATTTCCAAAATGAAAACTTCTTTCACATGAAGGAACTAATGAGAAATTTCACAGCTTTTCTTAATAAAAACAAAATTAGGAAGTCAGTGTTCCATTTAATGAATTAAAGCTCTTATACTTCTACCTTCTGACTTTCCACATTTTCTTTGTAAGGGAAGGCTAATCAAAATGCCATACCTTCTCTTAATTAAAAAAAAAATCAAGAGATCAGTATTCCATTTAAAAATTGAAAACTCATAGGCTAAGAGCATGTTACTACCACACACTGAGTGCGGTTTTATAAGCCATCTTAAGCCACGACATGGGCGCTTAATTGTAAACAACAGACTGATCCGTCAAAGTGTAGACCTGAATCAAGGATCAAGCATCTGACGCATCTGCTGCTTATAAGGTGTGTGCGAACGGCGGTGTTATTACAGAAGGTATATATCTATCACTTATGTGGTAGATTAATAATATCCATACATTTTCAATATTCACTTTATTATTATTTATTTAACATGTTTAATACTAATAACTAAGATTTTTGGGCAGGTACATAAAAATAAAAAGGTAGTTACATGACATTGGAAAACTGCTTTTTTCATTTTTAAGATTTGTTGGCACCTACCGAACGTTCTTCTAATGCAATCTTCCAACGAGTGAAGCGCTTTTCCTTTCCTAACTGCCAACTTTCCATATGGCAACCTCCCTGACTTGGCTTGTTTGCTACCACACGGAACCCTTGTGCATCCTACACACGTTGGTTGCACAGGTATATTTTCGCCTCTTTGACGACATTTGTTTGAAGCATTATCTCTTCTGGGTTATCTTTATAGGTGAAGGAAAAGTCTTGGAGCAAGCATATTTTTTATGTTCTTCATATATGTTTCTACTGCTGGACAAAAATTGGGATCTTCTTCGATGTTTTCAAAAATGGAATTGCAATGTTCTATTCATTTTTCTTTAATGGATTCACATGCAAATTTTTTATCTTACTTTTCCTTATTCCTCAAACTCGAACCGTTCTACTGACTCTTCTAAATCAAGTTCGTCTTGAACTCCAATGCTTTCTAAAACCCCATCGCTTTCATCTTGTAGAGGAAGAAAGATTTTTACTCTGTTAAGATAACTGTAGGATAATTTTTTCAGGCATTATGTCCAGCAATCCAACCTCAGCACCGAAAATATCAGTTTTTTGACAGTTACTCAAAAGGCAACCAGCAATCAATCCTCCCGTATTGTATGACGAAAATATAACAGAAAAAACTGCAAAAAGTCGTCTCTAATAAATTTCCATGTTCCATTGAACGACGCTACTTCTGAAACAGTATGGCCGCCATTGCAGTACTTTATAAACTAAGGGTTTCTTCGATTGCTTTGGCTTCGATACCGTTCAGTCGATGATTATGATTTGATTTAAATTCTGTCAAGAAATGCAATTATTCTGACCTCACAGAGGGTTTCGATTTAATAAAAAACCTTTGAAAGTTTTTTGATGTTATTATAAAGTTTCGCGAAACAATTGGTTTTTTGGTACCAGCTTTTACTTGTGTTCTTGAATTCAAATGACATCCAGAAATTCGCTTGAAATTATTTCTTGGGGCACTGTTTTCTCTATAGTCCATTTTTCTTTACTGATGGTCTGATGATCAAACACACATTGCTAAAGAAAAACGTAAGAATTAGGTGTAGGTATACACGAGGTGTATTGGATGTTTTTTTCGATAATGAATAAGTAATCCCATGTTGAAAAAATCTACGACGTTGCCATATTAGTGAACAGTAAATATGCAAGATTAGTTCTGGGTTACCACCGTATCAATGAAAGAAAATTTAATCTCATCCAAGTATATGCGCCCACTAGTTAAGCCTCGAATGAAGACATAAACGTATTTTATGAAACTTTAGAACTTTGTAGTTGAAAACATTTCCAGTGGAGAACTAACAGTAATAATAGGCGATTTTAATGCCAAAGTAAGCTGTGATCGCTTAAAAGACGATCAAATCAGAAAGATTATAGGGCAATTAGAACTTGACCAGTGAAGTGAAAGGGCAGATAGTCTCGTGGTATTCTGCGCCGAAAACAGTATGTGGATAGGAAATACCATCTTTGACGACAGTATACATGGCGTTCTCATGGCACCTTGTAGAGAAACCAAATTAATTATATTTTAGCTCTAACAAGATGGGGGAGTTCATTAAAGGACATTAACACTTATCCTGGGGAAGAGTATGGTACAGATCATCAGTTACTGGTGGGTGAATACCTACTCAAATTAAAAACATCACGCCTTAGCCTTAAACGCTAAAATAGGCGGCACTTAGGTAACAACGAAAATTATAAGAAAAAAATCGCAGAACGATTGAGACACGCTAACGATAATGGGCCCCATCAGATGAATGGAAATGAACTTTGGGCAATAATAAAGAAAGAAATTGAATACACGTCTAAAACCACCAAAGACGATGACCGTAAAGACCATAAAATAAAACAATGGGTCTCTAATGGAACTTGGAAAGTAATACAACTTCGAAACGCATTAAAGAAACGAGTTCTGAAAACACAGAAACTGAAATAACACTATAGCAAACAATGTTTCCTTATAAAATAATGTACAGGCCAGACAAGAATAAATATCTTAGCGAAATGTATAGGGAAATTTAAGAACACAAGCACGAGACTAGAGAGCTTTGCAAAAACCAATAAAATGACTTGTGACTTAAAATCTTTAAATCCAGCTGTGAAAGACGAACAGAGGCACTTCCTTACACAAACATCAAACATTCTTGATAGATGGAAAAGATACTGCCAACAACTTTTTGAAGACCATTCAAAATCCAATATCAGCTATGCCATTGAAGAACATGAACCTGAAATCATAAGATCGAAGCAGCAATGAAAAAATTAAAGCCTGGAAAATCAGCTGATCCTGATGGAATAGTGGCGGAAATGCTAAAAGCCACGGGAGTTATCGGAGTTGATTTGCTGTCCTGTAATAAAATTTACCATTCAGGCGTTTAAGTTGTTTAGTGAACTTTTTTTACTGTCTGAGTGTTTTTCACGCTACGTTTCCGGAGTTCTTGAAGCAAATTGTGGAACATAATGGACAACATGGGTATCCCAGGTCATCTTATTTATCTGATAATAAATATTTATATATCGGGAGAAGCGTTAGTGCGAATATAACATCAGTTCTGTTGATATAAGAAAAGGAGTCAGGCAATGATGTATATTTCCTCCATACTATTTAACATCTATGGAGAATTGATAATCCGCAAAGCAACCGAAGATTAGACAGGAGGAATCTGTATAGACGTTAAAGGAATATCTAATTTTAGGTACACGGATAACACGACTATCCTTGCATCATCAGAGGAGAAAATCACTTTCTTCAACATGACTCAGAGCAAGCCATCACCATCAAAATAAGTAAAAAATAAAAATAGATTTTTCAGAACAATATATGTATATTTTTTTTTTCGATATCAACAAATAAAAACACAAGCTAACACAAGTTAAATTAACACTATATTTAAATAAAGGAACAATTAACCGCTATTTTAGCTATATACGCTATATAAAAATAACACAAACTTACTTATTTAAAAGAAGAACAATAAACCTCTCTAGTAACCCTAAAATACGAAGTAAAATGTATACAGGGACGGCACCGATGAGGGATTCAAAATATTTCTAAAACTGCTAGAGTTACATAAATATTGTGTCTATAAAAGTTGTATGTACGAAGGTGGTGCGCATTACTAAAATAGTTTTGATTGTACAAGGTGGCTCAAAAAAGTGTGGCAAATCAAACTTACTTTTTTTAATGGAATGTTCTACATTTAGGTAACTTGAACTTTTGCATTGAAATACTAATCATTTTTATACCTATCAAGTTGTATAGGTCTAATGTCAATTGTTTTTGAGATAAAACAATTTTATGCTAAAAAATGATTAATTTCAGACGGCTGCTGTAAGAGAAAACAATTGAATGAAGACAAACGTTACCAAAGAATTATGCTTTTCGTGAACTACCGTTCGAGTGGAAAATGGTTGTTCTGGATATTACTGATATACAGGGTGCTCAACATTTGCTAATTTAATCATTTCGGATGTTTTTGAATTTTTAAAAAACCCTTCTAATGAGCTTCTTTTATATGTTACTTCATACCCCTAAATTCAACTGTTTTTCGGATATGCGAGTTTGAGCATAAAAAAACCATTTTAGCCACGATGCTTCATTTCAAGAGAGCCGACGAACAACTCCTTATTTTATATGCGAATAGACAAGCCAAGTATATTTATCCAAATAACTAATATTAAAATGTTACGTTCCCATGGATTTTTTCCGAGAAAGGAAATACGCATGTTTTTCGGGGAACGTCAGGGTTCTCCAATAAATAATAATTTTTTCTTTAACTTAGAAATACTGGCAAGAAGTCTATCAGTGCTTTCAAAATAACCTCCGATGTCGTTTGATAAACTTCCAAACATTGTTAGCGGGAATAGTGTGTGAATAGGGTGTCAGTTTCAATAGTAATATAACAAGAGCGAGACATACCGATAATTTTGCACACGCCAAGGGTCGAGTGCTGGTTGCAATGTCCAATGTCCTCGGGACAGTTTTCTAAGGGCAACTAGCACGATTACTCTTGGCACGGGCAAAATTATTTGTGCTTGCCCGCGTTTATATTTTGAAGATTATTACTCAAAACCCGTATACGAATTATGATTTAAAATTGATCTAATAATACCAATAAACTCAAATTGCTCGTTTCTTGCATTTCTATTTTTAATTATGACACCATCCGCGGAGTCAATAATCATCTCTAGGGAGCTTATCGCTTGATAAGCAGCCCACGGACGCTTATCAGGTAATTAGTTCGGAATTGGTCGATTTTAAAAAAATGCATGGTTCTCATTGGCTGATATCAGCCATGTGACAGTTGTGTGTAACAATCTGTGAAATTTGTTGACAAATCATCTGCTATCTGAATTTTGAATTTCTAGTATCTTATCCTGATTGACATGAAGCGTTATACAAAATGAGGCATTTCCTAACTGGTTTTATAAAAAGCTACTTCATCAAGGGTTGTAAAATATTTTACTTTTCACAACTGATTGCAAAAAGTGCGACTTTTCTAAACTTCACTCAATTTTGAAAGGTGATACTTTATACCTAAGTCAAAATTAGAGAAAATGTTATAAAATAAGCAGTACATACGAGTGCTTACCTTTCAAATTGAATTTTTTCAGACTTTGGATATTTTTAAATTTGAGTAACTAGTTGTACAATTTAAAACAAACGATTAAAACATTATACACGTATTATTAGCACTATTGCAAAATATGTCGTTCACTATCACTACACACTAAATGCAGTTCCTTTTTTTTCTAGTGGAGATTGCTAGACACTAGACGGGTCACAGAATCGACATCGACGAACGATGAAATCCTCACCAGGAGGTGATGACAAATTTGCGATGATTGGAACTATGAAAAAATGAAGAATGTGGAAGAAGCAATCCGCAAATTCAAATTTAAATTACGCACGGATGCTATAAAGGTACACTTTATTTAAAATGAACTAGTCAACTTTTCATCCTATTAAATTTTTAACAGGCCCAAGGGGGTGTCAATAGGGTCAATTGGATCCGCCAGTAGTCAAGTGCACCACGGAAATCAAACTTACCAAACTCAAAATTTTATAATCCTGGATATTTGCATTCAATGTCTATTTCTTTCTAAACAAGCATTTTACCCTTTACAGTGTATCAGACCATTATAGATGATTGAATTTGGAATACACAGGGGGGCTACAAACAATTTTACAAACTATTGAAATCGATGGAGTATAAATATAAAGTAAATATTTCAAATTATACATAATTTATTCAAAATTTCTGTTAGCGAGCAAACTCAAATTCCAAATATTTTTTAAAGAATTTGAGTTTGCTCGCTAACAGAAATTTTGAATAAATTATGTATAATTAGATCATTATAGATTGAATTTGGAATACACAGGTAAATTTGCGATTATTGGAACTATAAAAAATCTGTAAAAGGCTTTACCCCGAACTTCCCTCGTCCTTAATAATTTTAAAAATTAAATTAAGTTAGGAGTAAAAATATATTCACGTTTCTAATAAATTTTCAAATAAAAAAAATCCGGTACTGGGGAGGGATTTGAATCGCGGCGCTTGCGACTGCGAACAAAGCGCGTTCACCAATTTCTAACGACGCTACGAAGACCTGTTGATATAGTTCCGTTTCAGCAGGCTTAACCTTCATGCTGCCGCCGGTTATGTTTTAAGTTTCGTGAGCGAGTTGCGTTTCAACTACCTAAATCAGATAATGGAAAATTAGTTATACTTTTACATCAATAAACCAATGCAGATAATTCTTTCACTAACAATTCTGTGATTCTTTCTAACACATTTCATACCCTGGATGTATACACTTATCTGTAATCGTTTCCACAATACGTAGATGCTAAAGTTTATCCCGCAAATTCCCCTTATGCTTTATTTAAACAATTTCTGTAGCAGTTGTTAAAAGTAATTTAGTGAATAATTTGATATCATCTGAATGTAGAAAAAATAAGCTTTCCACCAGTTGAAGAATCATCGAGAAATATTCAAAACTAAGCTTGTATATGCGATGTATGCTAAAAATTCCTCTATTTTCAGAATGACAGTATCGCGAAAAGATTTGAGCATTATGAGGCTCTCTGTAAGTAAGGAGTAAAAATATCTTCACGTTTCTAATAAATTAAATAAATTTTCAAATAAAACAAAAGTTACCGGTGATCGAATTTGAACGGCAGGCGAACGGCATGTGCAGCCCCAACGTTTTCTGGAATTTTAAGGAACCGTGCAATTTCTACATGCGCCACGAAGCATCAACTCCTAGTAGTCCTGCTTCGCAGCTACATTAGTAAATATTTACGTTGTGTGTTGTATTTCAAAATGTAGCGCACTTATTTGAGGACCAAATTTAATGCAAGTGCATCATTTTTCGACGCACAAATGTGTGTTGTGCGTTGTGTGCGGGCCATCCACCTGTTCGTCGATTTGCAGAGCGGCGCATTGTGCATTCTCTTATTATTAGTAAGTTCCACATTTGTGGAAATAAAGAGTAATAACAGAAGATGGAATGTCATCCAGTAACGTCTTTCTTTCTTATTATTGAATTTATTTTTATTTTTTCGAATTAAACGGGGCATTATAATAAATACTATAGATTTATTCTTTACTAATAATGAATAATAAGGCATGGTTAATTCATAATTCATTTCTACAAGTTAGAAAGCTCATTCCTAAAAATGAATTAAAATTAAAACAACTCGAACACATATATGCACTACCAACATGCGTCTACATCAACACAACGTTGCGCCGCAAGTTCAAGTAAAAACCGACTTGGCGATGGATAGCGTGCGTCGTTCGTCACGAAAATATTTATGTGCGTTTGCGTTCGGCGAACCGTCCACATCTATATTAATTTCAACGCACACGCACAAATTTGCGTCAAATACAGCGCACACCGTAAATATTTATTAATGTGGACGCGGCTTTAAGGGGATGGTTTAGTAACTTTACCACACGCCGTAATGGATATATTTCTGCAATTATTTGACTTTTTTATTTATCACTTTAGAACTTCAAACATAGAAGATGGAGGAGCGGTAACGTGCTTATAACAAATAAATACAATGCAGAAACTTCCCCATGTACAAAAACTTAAAAAATGAAGGAGCAATTGGAATTATTCATCATTCTATACAGAACAATAAGAGCCAATAAAAGCGCTATTAAGTAAAATTTTCCACTTTTTTTACCATGAAGAAGTAGCTATTTCTATATGTTGTGTATTAACTCGTTTAACAATGTTTTAGTTTTCTTAGAAAAACTTGATAACATTAAATTAAATTGAATATACACCACACACAGTTCCAAAATATTTATCAAAATTAGGCAAAACACTTTACTATTTAAGAGTAGAAAGAGAAAGCTGATACTCATAAATTAATCCTAAACTTGAGCTTGGGCTAGTTAATTACGATATACAAAATAACAGATCTTTACCTGGAAAGGTACCTATATATGATATGTTTGGTTTACTAGGTTCGTAATTTGCTTCAAGTGTCAGCTTTACATAGTTGTGGTGAATTCAACAAAGAACATTGTATTTATTTCACCTTTTAGTTCAGGACTATGATAAATTGCCACATTACTGATTAAAAAGTGCACTATTTCTATGCTTACAGTCTGTAGTTAATCATAAATATGAAGTAATGTAGGTATATTTTATAAAAGTGTTTCCTGATGTTCGTTTTATTCATTTTCAATTTCAGAAAAAAGTAATAGATAAGGACACCAATTCTAAAAAGGCACCAGGTTTCGATCTTATCACTGGGGACATTCTCAAACAACTGCCTGACATAGCTATTCGAGCGATCACCCAAATATACAACGCCATCCTCACTATTAGACATCTCCCAACCTCTTGGAAAGTGGCCCAAATAACAATGATACAGAAACCTAAAAAAACATCTACTGATCCCACTTCCTATAGACTAATTAGTCTCCTCCCAGTCATTTCTAAAGTTTTTGAGAAGCTGCTACTAAAAAGACTCCAGCCAATACTTGATAAAAAAGAATTAATACCCAATCACCAGTTCGGTTTTCGACGACAACACGCAACTGTAGAACAAATCCACCGAATAGTAGATCAAATACATAACGAGTTTGATGAACACAGATATTGCTCCGCTGCGTTTTTAGATATTTCCCAAGCCTTTGACAAGGTCTGGCACTTGGGACTATTATATAAACTAAAAAGCTTCTGCCATACCAATTCTATGAAGTACTAAAATCCTACCTATCAGACCGGTATTTCTTCGTGAACCATCACGGCGAATTCACGAATCTGCAACCCGCTGTATCTGGAGTTCCCCAAGGCAGTGTTTTGGGACCCATTCTATATTTGCTGTTCACGGCCGACATTCCAACCATGAGTTCAACAACAACTGCCACTTTTGCTGACGACACAGCTGTCCTGGCCTCACATACTAACCCTGCCACTGCATCCCACAACTTGCAAGTCTTCCTCAACAAAATCCAACAATGGCTTAAAGTATGGAGAATAAAGGCGAACGAAAGCAAATCCCAACATATCACTTTCACCATGAACCGCGACATCTGCCCGGCGGTTACGCTCAATGGACAACAACTGAAACATGGCGACTCAGCAAAATATCTAGGACTCTAGACCGACGTTTGACATGGAAAACCCATATATTTAATAAACGCAAACAACTTGGACTACAATATAGGAAACTTTACTGGATGATTGGAGGGGGGGTCTAGACTATCATTAGAAAACAAACTCTTGCTCTATAAAGTCACGTTAAAACCTATCTGGACGTATGGCCTTTCACTGTGGGGAATAGCTTGCAACTCCAATCTGGCTATCATTGAACGATTCCAAAATAAAGTGTTACGTGCCATAGTGAGTGCTTCGTGGTATGTGCCAAATAAAGTGATCTCACGTGATTTGTGTATACCCACTATCAGAGAAGAAATAAAAAAAACTTCCCAAAGATATAAAGACCGATTATCGACACACCCCAATCAATTAGTGAACACTTTGATGGATGAACCGCAAACACCAAAACGTTTGAAACGGTTCAAACCTAATGAACTTCTGACACGTTTTAACCCGTAATTTAAATTTGTTGTAAGTTGTAACATTCACTTGTATATAGCCTAGTGAAATTTATAAAAAGTAGCTTATTGTAGACCTACTCTACATGCCTTTAAGCAACTGGCAGTTCCTACTGCTACTTGCATTCATTATTATATGTGTTACTCCACGTACTTATTGTCCCTTTTAATTAGGACAGATTGTATAACAAAGGAGTTAAATACAAAAAAAATTCAGAAGAAGTTAAAAACAAGATAACACATTTAACGACCGCGTATAAATATAAAAAGCCAGTTATCAATATTTATCCTTATTATGTTAAAATTATTAATACGCTTTAAATTAAATTATACTATTAAAACCCACAGACACTGTTTGTACATGAAGTCTATAATTGTAATTTTATTTTTCATAAGCAGAGCCAACTATTGCAATTAAATATATTTAAATATATTCTGGTCCTGTCTTAGTTCGATTCATACTCATGTGAGAAAACATTACATTTTGTCATTGTTATCAGTGATAGAAGGCTAACACATTACTTTTACTTTCCATGGGCAATCCTTATCTAGAATTTAAGTGATCATACGGTAGGTACTAAAAATAATGCACTGACAAAATTTTAATGATTTATTTACAAATAAAATACTGTTTTCAGTAGAATCTCAAGGAATCGGTTGCATTGAGTCTAGAACTACGCTATCCCCTAGTAAAACAGCAACACTGAAATATATTGATTTTACGTAAATACTACGTAAGTAGGAGTTTAGACGAAAAATAAGATTCAAGGAGTTGATGAAAAGATGTAAACTAGATCGCAAAGGAAAAATTAATACTTTAAAAAAATACTGAAGAAAAAGTCACTAACGTTTGGTTTGGAAAGCAACACCCACATAATCAAGAAATCAGACAATTTGCTAATTTCGATCACCCTGTATGTAGGCTGTGTACGGTCTTGGGGTAGAAATTTTAAGGGGATATTACGCTTGATGGTAGAAAGCTCATACGCTATTTTAAAATAAACATTCAAGTTATAGGGGAAACTCATTTATTTACAACTTTGATCTAAAGCTAATGCTGGAAGTTAAACTCCCTGCCTTATATAAGTTTGTTTATATAAGCCGTTCACGATCTTTTTGGGTCAGGTGAGGCTATGACCATCTAGTAATTTTGTTGGCAGAAACTCTGTTGCAACTAAACTCCCTCATGGAAATTGACACTTTTTGTGTTAGGTTAGAATGTTTTCAGTTTAAGGTTATATTTTCTGAAGAGGTACATTGTTGCCGGATATTATCTAGTCTCCACATCGATTCGCGTTCTATTAAATTTGGTCTGTCCTTTTTAAATTGGAAGTAGCATCGTTTTTTGTCGTAACAAAATTATTTTGGGCATTTTGACTTTACCTTTGACGGAAATTAAAATTATTTTTACACATTTGATAAATCATTTATTTTCTTACGAATATTAAAATAATAAATCTGGCAATGTGGTGGCAAGAAAATGTCGAACAGACACTGACAGAAAAAAAGTTGCATCCACTACATCATCGAATCAGTTAGTCCAACATGAAAATAAAAAATCATACCCAACTCTGTCCCAAAAAGGTCGTGAATGGCTTATAGTTATCAAATTATCAGTGTCGGTTAATAATTTCTGAAATTTTGACCTAATATAATGACAGTTTGTTGTCGTTTTCAACGTCAAAATGATGCATATTGCTATGGTATATAGAGGTCATGTATGACATTAAATACACTTATTTATTTACATGAATAAAAAAATGAAAAGTTCAAGACAGTAATTATACTGAAACGATAAGATATAAAAAATTAATAATAAATACAAAGTTGGATGTTGAGTATGACAGAATAAAATTCTATTTGTAACAATTTATAAAGTAAGCATCATTCAAATTTATTTATAACTTAGCAGGCAGGAATAATGGTAGTCTAGGATAAGGATAAAAAATTGGAATGATTATTAGAATAACAACTTTGAAAAACAACGTGTAAAATGAGAGTTTGGTGAAAATAAATTTGAAATTTGACCCTATTTATTCTATTTTAAATACTATTAATATAAAAGGGTTACTAATAAATGTGTACAAAACCAAAGCAAGTGAAATATATGAGAAGAAAATAAAATTTAATTAAATAAATGTATGATATGGTATGACTACAATATTAACAAGTAAAAGAAGCAAGAAGAATAAGAATTGGATATAATTGACGGAGTTTACAATACAAGGGACAAGGATTTACATTAATTGGAGGATTATTATTATTGGTTGGAGTTTTTCGTGGACGTGTCCTGAGGAAGCGGAGACCCATTGGATTGGAACCAGTTGGAGGAGACCAGTTGGACTGTATCGACAAACAAGAGATCTTGGAGGTGTTAGATTGTGCTGACGGTTGATGACGTGGATGGAAATGGATGGACCTAAGGCAGTATACAGTTAATTTACAATTATATGAGGAAATAAACTGACCCGTGAGGAGTTGGACAGAAGGAGATTGCAGGAGTGACAGTTGTGCAGGGCTAGAGAAGGAATAGGTGATAGCCAGTATCTTGAAGTGTTGCGGATAAGGAGGCAGTTGGATAGTGACCAGTGTGTCGTAGCAAAGGAGTGAAGGGTTATAGGTAGCAGGACAGAATCATACCAAGGTGATTCTGAGTTGGTCTGCAAAGTAAGAAATCCAGGTGGGTGAACATTAAACTGTTTTGAGGTAATTCTGAAATAAGAAATAATTAGAAAAGTTTATTAAGATATAATTGAATACTTATCGTAATATCATACAGTCAAAACCGTTTGTAAGGAAATTTGTTCTGTCATATTAATGTCATTGAATGCTGTGTTTTGCATAATATTTGACAGCAAGCGACTTATATAAAATAATTCAATATTAGAATATAAAGATAACAAACAACTAACTAGATTTTGGCGAACCACATCCTGAGATAGAGTAATCATGTATATTGTGAAGTATAATTCAAGTTAAAGTTTCGATATTTGAATTAGATAAAAATTATCCACACGTATCCACTGCAATATATTCGCACTAGTTGCAATATGAGATTTCATATTGACACCAGTGCTAATATGAAAATTTAGAAGAACTTGGTAGATTTAAATAAATCTATTTACTATAAAAATTAATATGACTCCAAATTTAGGAAAATCTTGAATGTAACACTCTTCGCTAGTAGGACAAACTTCACGTCTAGTGTCAAAAATACTTTCATTTTGGAGTCAATACATAAATAACTATTTTGATCCGACAATATCAAAAATTACATTAAAACCGCCTTACAAAAATGAAATTTCTAACAATTAATGCTACTTGATTAAAAAACGTTGAAAATGTTTTGCTTCCATCGGTAGTACATAACCCTCTTTTATAATTATTTTCTTTAATTGCATGATTAAAACAATCCATCTAGTCCACACTATTAATGCTATTTGATTAAACATGTTTTGCTCTCAACCGTAGCACATAACTTCCTTTTATAAGTTTTTCCGATTATTACACACAACTGTCACATGACTGATATCATCCAATGAGAACAATGCATTTTTTGAAAATCGACCAATCCCAAACTGATTACCTGATAAGCGCCCTATGGAGGATTATCAAGCGATAAGCTCCCTAGTGCTGATTGTCGACCCCATAGATTGTGTTATAATTGGAAATGGAAGTGTAAGAAACAAGCAATTAGAGTTTTTTGGCATTATTACATCAATTTTAAATCATAATTCGTATACAGGTTTGATGTAATAATTTTTAAAATATAAACGCGGGCAACACACTTACATATAATTTTGCCCGTGCCAAGAGTCATCGTGCTGGTTGCCCTTAGAAAACTGCCCTCGGGCAAGCTCTCGAGACAGTTTTCATTGCAACCAGCACTCGATCTTTCGCGTGTGCTAAATTATCGGTAAGTATGCCTCGCCCTTGTTGTATTACTATTGATAATTTGATTATCAAAATACAATCCACCTGCTCCATACTAGGTGGACAATATGTAGTATTTATATAGAAAGATTTCGTGTTACCCCTGGGACACCCTGTATATAATTTGCCGATAATTAGTGCTAGGGATAATATTTTACATTTCTTTTAATTGCCGTATTAACTCAAAAAATACAAATTATAATCTCTAAATTTACCGTGCCGTTCTATTTCTAAGTGCAACCCGTGCAGCATGCAATGCCTTCTTTTTTGCAGTTTTTCTTCGAACAGACAAAGCTTTTTTCGACTTTGAACCCATATTTTAGCGTTCACACTTCACTTATTTTCACTAGGTACAAATACATACAGATTGCGGCAGGCAACTAGGACCATAGCAAAAGCAAGGGGGACTTTACATGTGGCCGTAATTGTATTTAAAAAATTAAAAAATCGAATATATAGGTACCTTGTATTTATAATGATCCTAACGACCTACCGCTCTGGTACATTGATTGTTCGTTTGTTGAACACTACAACGGCCTCGTGCATATTCTCCTTGCTTTTGCAATGGTCCTAGTTGCCTGCCGCAATCTGTATAAGGAAAGCTAAGCGCCAATAATTGATATAACTCGGTGAAGATTTTATAAACCACCAATCTGTAGTCTGTTAGTCATTACATAACGTCATTATGAAACAATTTAAATAGAGCTTTAGAATTTTGGGCTTCTCGATAAGCACCCAACGAACCACCTATCCGACATAATAATTTTCATTGCTTGCTTGCTTGCTTACTTGCTTGACGCCACTTTGAGAGCGAACCCGTGGGCCGAATTGGCTGATTTTGGTATCAATCGACTCAGGGCGAAGCAAGTAAGCCATAGTAGGGTTTTCAAATTTTTATAGGTGACTTTTTTATGTGGATTTTCTAACCTCAAAATTAACTCGACACACAAAATGGATCACTCTTGTACAAATTGTATTAATGAATTATTTCGCGCCCAATTTGGGTGCAGAACGCTAGTATAATAATCCTTTGGCTCCATTCATATTTTGTTTCCTCTACATCAGTGTTTCCCAACCTTTTTTCCTGGCGTACCACTTCACAAGACAAAAATATTTTGCGTACCACTTAGTCACGTGGAGCTAATTATGGATGGAATATGTTTATAATTTTACTAATCTAACTAACCCATTTTCCAACCATAAGTATGAAAAATAAGATTCTGTGTAGTGTTATATTTTATTAATTGATATGAACAAGGAATTCATTCCGTAAGTTGAAAATAAAAAAAAAACATTATACTGTAAGGAAATACAACAAAAGTATAATACAAAACTTCAATGAGAAGGCTGAGCTTGAAGATTAGAAGCCAACTTGGGAATGTCTGGTCTAAGATTGCTCAGCCCGCGTAGCGGCGGCAAGACCTTTTTTTAAAAAGAAGTAGCGGAATTGTGTCTACAAAAAATTATAATATTTAAGGATTTTTTCTTAAATCACGATTAAGCAAAATTCTTTTAACATTTATTTAATGTACTGACACAATACATTAGTTTTGTCAATTCCCATTATCATGTTGACATCAGTTGCACGAAGGAATGCAATCAGTTAAAAATGTATTTTGTACTTCAAAAGATTTTCACGAGGAATATATTTTTAAAAATATTGCCGAACTAACCCTTATTATTTTGTGTACTTATTCCACACGAGAATGCTGATGTTGAAAGAATATTGTCTAATATTACATATATTGAAACTAAAAAAGAAATAAGCTTTGAACATCACTTTTTGAAGCTGTACTGCGAATAAAAGTTGATCTGCATGGCAAGAAGTTGTGTTGCCGTAATTGTTGAAATGTGTTCTTTTAAAAAATGTGTTTTTATTCAATAACCCAATTTTAAAACAATTTTTTCCCGTTTGCAGAGCACCACGTACCATCGCAGTGGCCTCTGCGTACCACTAGTGGTACGCGTACCACAGGTTGGGAAAGACTGCTCTACATAATACCAATAACATAGCAAGGTTATGACGTGTAAACAAAATCATTTAAAAATTACTAGTATGGCTTGTTGTCTATCTTTAGGCGGTTTTGAAAATTCTGGACGTATTAGAAACGAAAACTGAAGTTACTAAACAGTCAGCTTAAGTTGTTCTCTAAATGTCATTTTTTGGCAGTGGTCTATTATGATATGTTTTTCGGACTTTTTCCACTGTCTAGTGTGTAAATCACACAACGTTTCGGGAGTTTTGATCTACTCCCAAAACGTTGTGTGATTTACACCCTAGACAGTGGAAAAAGTCCGAAAAACATATCAGTCACCTTAAGTGACTAGCTAATTTGTGCCATGTTTCTGTATTGTAAAAACTTTATTCTATATCTATTGGCTTCCATTTTTGGTAAGAGTGGCCTGCACTATGTACAAATTATTACTTCTATCTATTACTAAATTGAATAAAAAATAAACAAAATTTAATTTTTAAGGTGCTCACCCTGTATACATTTGTCTGAAATTTTACCGGTTTCATTCCAGGTATTTATAATTATAATGTGTATGTAAAATATCGTCTTCCTCCGACAAATATTTTTTGAGTTATACCGCCAACAGACAGACAGACAGACGGAATTGAGAAAACCTGTTTTTCGTCATCTAGGGACCCTGAAACGTGAAGATCTGAAGAAATCTGGGAAAGTGATTTTTTCGTGATTACAATACTTCCTTCGTCTTTCAGACGAGGCAAGTGTTAAAGGAATATCTAATTTTAGGTACGCCGATGACACGACTATCCTTGCATCATCAGAGGAGAAAATCAATTTTTTCAACATGACTCAGAGCAGGCCATCACCACCATAGGCGGATCCAGAGACATCCTAAGGGGGGGGGGGTCAACTGATTTTTTGTAGATTGAACAGTAAACTAAAAGTTTAGGTAGGTACTGCCTAATATGGGATGGTACGACGTAGATATTTAGAATAAAATAGGTAAAAAATAAAAATTGATTTTTCAGAACAATATATGTATATATTTGATTTTTTTTTCGATGTCAATAAATAAAAAACACTAGATAACACAAGTTAAATTAACACTATATTTAAATAAAATAACAATGAACCACTATTTCAGCTATATAGGCTATACAATAATAACACAAAGGTAAACATTAAATTATTTAAAAGAAGAACAATAAACCACTCTAGCTACGCTAAAATACAAAGTAAAATATATACAGGGTCCGGCAACGATGGGGGATGAAAAATATTTCTAAAACTACGAGAGTTACATAAATATTGTGTCCATAAACAAGGCAACAAACTTCACCCAGCGAATTACAGACAAATTAGTTTGACATCCCTGGTTTCCAAATGCTTGGAAAAAATTATATCCCGTGAATTAACTTTGTTTTTAACGAAAAATAGGTGCTTAAGTGAAAAAGAGAATGGTTTTATGCCCGAAAGGTTAACGATCACTAACCTATCACAATGCCTTGATCACTGGATGAAAGCCGAAGATAATCGGCAACCAACCGACGTTATTTAACTTGATTTTAGAAAAGCTTTTGTTCTTGTACCTCATCAAAGATTAATTTATAAGCTTGAACATCATGGTGTTAAAGGGAACCTACTAGCATGGATTAAGGACTTTCTAAATAACAGAACCTGTAAAGTTAGAGTTGATGGAGAGTTATCGGATGAATACTTTGCAGTTAGCGGTGTACCACAAGGATCTGTTCTGGGAAATCTCCTTTTTAAAGTTTTCATCAGCGATCTTGCTCAAGCTTTGGAATCTTCAGCTTCTCTATTTGCGGATGATACTAAATTCTTTGGTAACCCAATCAATCAGGTAGATGTATTACAGTCAGACTTTTCTAAAATTGATAAGTGGTGTGGTCTGTGGTTGTTGGAACTTAACCCGCAAACATGCTCTATGCTACATATTGGAAGTAACAATCCTAAATTGCAATATAAACTTAATAATGTGACGATCAGACCACTAACCCAGAAAAAAGACCTGGGAATAATCATATCTTCAGATTCAAAATGGGCCCCCCATATTGGAAAGATGGTCAAAAAAGTTAATTCAGTGGTGCATATGGTATCAATAACGTTTAAGAATATGTCACCCACTCTGCTATCAACAGTATATAAATGTTATATGAGACCTTTACTTGAATATGCAGTACCTATTTGGAACCCTTATTTTGCTGGTGATATCAATGCTTTGGAACAAACTCAACGCAGAATAACGAGAATGTGCCCTCAAATACGTGCATTACCCTATGAAGAAAGACTGCAAGTTCTTGGTTTAACTAAATTAAGTGAAAAACGACTACGTGGTGACCTTATTGAAACGTATAAAATTCTCCATGGGTATTACACTGTCAATCTTGATATTTTTGTGATCAATCAGAACAGTCGTTTAAGAGGCCACAATTATAAATTAATTCGTGTAAGGTTCTATAAACTCTGTCGGCAGTATTTTATAACCAACCGTGTTCATAGGCAATGGAACTGTTTACCGGAGAGTGTTGTGTCTGCGCCAAATGTTAATACATTTAAGAACAGCTACCGAAATTTTTAAAAAAATGTCAGTTAATTTTGTATATCACATCACGTGCATTGTATGATATGATAAAGTTTAAACGGCTTTGCCGCCTAACTTTTAATGTATAATAATAATAATAATAATAATAATAATAATAATAATAAAAGTTGTAGATACAAAGGTGGTGCACATTACTAAAATAGTTTTGATTGTACCTACAGGGTGGCTCAAAAAAGTGTGAGAATCAAACTTACTTTTTTTATGGAATGTTCTACATTTAGGTAACTTGAACTTTTGTATTGAAATACTAATTATTTTTATACCTATCAAGTTGTATAGGTCTAACGTCAACTGTTTTGGAGATACATAATAACAATGATATGCTAAAAAATGATTAATTTCAGGCGGCTGCTGTAAGAGAAAACAATTGAATGAAGACAAACGTTACCAAAAAATTATGCTTTTCGAGAACTATCTACCGTTCGAGTGGAAAATGGTGGTTCTAGGTATTACTGATATACAGGGTGCTCAACATTGGCTAATTTAATAATTTCGGATGTTTTCAAACGGAACGCCCTTATTAAATGTTCGCTCATAGAGTGCAGGCGTAAAAGTGTACGACGCTGTTGTGCTAGTTTATAATTACAAGGTGTAATCTGCAAAATCAATCAAAATGGTGTTGACACAAAGCCAAAAAGAAGATGTGTGTGAAGTCGTTACCACTACAATATATAGATTACTTCAATACAAAAACTTTATATCTCAAATAGCTACAGCTGTGTCGGAGATAGTAACTAATAAGTTACAGTCTTCAATTGAAAACCTTAACGCCTCCCTACCACAATTGCAACAACAAATAGATGGAGTAAAGGCAGAAAATGGGACGTGTGGACGCATGATGGTTCCATCTGAATCAACGATAAAAATAAGAAATACGTGTTAAGGGTAGATAATTTTAACCAATCTAATATTGGCCAGCCAGCAGTCTTGGTATGGAAACTCTATTTAATTTCATTTCAGCAAACTTACAATCATTTAATTTCTGTTTACATATACTTTGTTTGTATTTTTAAACGTATACTGTTTTTTTTGTGTTATTACTAGTTATATAACTAAA
This sequence comes from Agriotes lineatus, assembly GCA_940337035.1. Taxonomy (NCBI): domain Eukaryota; kingdom Metazoa; phylum Arthropoda; class Insecta; order Coleoptera; family Elateridae; genus Agriotes; species Agriotes lineatus. Next base: position 61,457,463 of record OW679202.1, read on the forward strand.
TATTTGTTTTTGTTATGATAATTAATATATATTATCAGAATGTCAGAGGGTTTAGAACTAAATTACAACAATGTTATGTCTTATGTTAATATATTATCTTAATCATACGAATTGTATTAACTGAAACGTGGTTACATGGGCACATATATAATAATGAACTGTTCGATAGCAGATGTAATGTTTACAGGAATGATAGGGATGCTAACGTTACTGACAAGGAACGTGGTGGGGGCACACTAATTGCGATAAAGAAAATTTTTAATTCCACATTATTACCATTTTCTTCTGCCAATGGATCCTTGTGGGTGCAGGTGCAGCTTGCAGGTATTAAAAAACTTTTTATTAATACTGTTTATTTTGAGCCTCAATCAAAGACTGAATGTTACACGTCATATTTAGATGTATTTGATAGAAATTATGATTTACTGATTTTCAATTTACCTGAAAAAAGATTATAACTTTCAGAATGGCAGTAACGTCTGCCGCAGAATTTGGGAATGTTTTAATTCTTTAAATCTTGCTTCTTACAATAGTGTTTTGAATTCTAACAATCGGACGCCTGATTTAGTTTTCTCTAATTCTGATTTGGTGGTGAAAATAATTCTGTTATTCCTACCGATATAAATCATCCATCGTTATCATTTCATTATAATACAAACACTGTCAATAGAAAGTGTGAAGGATGGCGAGACTTCCCATGTAAATATAATTTCAAAAGGGCAAACTTTTTGGAACTATATTATTTATTGAAAAATTCTGATTGGCGGGAATTATTACAATGCTCCGATGTAAACGAAGCAGTTTTTACCAACGTATGAATAATATTTTCGATTTATGTGTTCCGAAAATGATAAGTCATAAAAACAGGTTTCCACCATGGTTCACACACGATATTATTGAAAAAAATAAATTAAAAGAATACTATCGAAAGAGAAAAAATAGGGGCGAGTGCTTCTTGTTGGAATTTAAAAGGCTAAGGTCCGAATTAAAGAAAGATATTGATACGTGCTATAAAAATTATGTAACTATTGTTGAAAATTATATTGTTGAAAATAATGAACCAAATATATTTTGGAATTTTATAAAACATAAAAGAAAAAATAGTGATGATTTTATTCAAAGGTATACACTAAATGGTAAACTATTTTCAGGAAATGCTAACATTTCTGACGGGCTTGCACAATATTTTTCTAGTACCTATAACGAAAGAGCGGCTGAGAATAATAGTAACAATAACTCTCAGTCTGTTCACTATATACAGAACATGTTGAATATAGATTCGATAAATTTAACGGACATCCTAAAAGCCATAAAAAAATTGAAAAATACTAGGAGTTGCGGAGTTGATGGTATACCGAGTTTTATTTTCAAAGGATGTGCTGAGAGTTTGTCTTTTCCATTATTAATAATTTTTAATTTATCGTTGAAACTTTCCATCTTTCCAAGAGCGTGGAAGAGGTTCAAAATAGTACCAATATTCAAGGCAGGCGATAAGTGCAACATAAAAAATTATCGGCCGGTTGCAGTGCTGCCTGCTATTGCAAAGATATTTGAATATATAGTATATGACAAAATGTATTCTCATGTAAGTAGCGTATTATCCAGCACACAGCATGGTTTCTTAAAAAAAGATCAACAACTGCAAACTTTAATAGCAGCGCACGCCGGACTTATATTTGAAAGAGGCTTGGTAGCGTAGATGGCTTTATCGGTGCAGATAGGGTCTCTATGCTGGGGTGCTCTGCAGATGCGACGGGTTCACACCCGAGCGGTATATTTTTTTTATTTGAAAATTTATTTAATTTATTAGAAACGTGAAGATATGTTTACTCCTAACTTAATTTGATTTTTAAAATTTATTATTGTCACAATGTCGACGAGGAAAGTTCTGCGTAAAGTATTTTACAGATTTTTTTCATTTAAAAGTATAGTATATCATAACACAAATAACACATAAATATATTACAAATCAGCGAATGAATAATGCTATAACCATTACAGGCACTTTCCTTGATTTTTCGTGCTGCAAAATCGCTGATGATGTCACTAAAGTCCAATTCACGCAGTATATCTGACTTTTAACATAATACAATTTGTGTTTTTCAAGTAAAAACATACTAAACATTTAATTGTGAATAATTATGACTGGTGTAAATTAGTAAATTATCAGCCATTGTAACTAAATTTAATGTGCATTACTATATTGTTGGAAGCACCGGCCAGTTCACCAGTACAATAACTTACGATTTTCAATAATTTTAACTAATTTAAAATATAAAGCTTGACTATTACATTTCATATCAAGCTAGAGAAGTAAGACAGAATGTATGAAAATTTTTGTTAAATGATCCGTATCATTATAAGCAGTTCACAGCAAAGAGACATGTATTTTTCCTGTTTTGTGATATTTACCTTTGTATTGGTGGGAGGCCCACTCTTGGTGGGTGGCCAAGGACCCGTGCCCCTTGGGCCCCCCTCTTAATCCGGGCCTGGATGTTATCTATACTGACTTTCAGGAAGCATTTGATAAAGTTGACCACAATGTTCTAATAAACAAATTACAGTTATTTGGGTTTTTATTGAAATTGTTAGACTTTATTAATTCTTATCTCCGACATCGTGAGCTATTTGTGTTATATCAAGGTGCTTTCTCATCTATATTTTATGCTACGTCTGGTGTACCTCAGGGCTCAAATTTAGGACCCCTGTTTTTCTTATTGTTTATTAATGATTTACCAAGTGTGGTTCAACACTCAAAATGCCTTCTTTATGCTGATGACTTAAAACTTTACAAAAGTATTTATAGCGAACACCGGGTACTACAGCTACAAGATGACATAAATAGCATTTTCAAATGGAGTTGCAAAAATAAGTTGAATTTTAATTTTTCTAAGTGTTTTATAATGAGCTACACATTTAAAAATATCATATATGTACTCTCATTACGTAATTAACGGTAACGAATTGCAAAGAATTGGCAACTTTAAAGATCTTGGGGTTCATTTTGCCACTGATCTTAACTTTAAACATCATGTTGAAAATACGGTCAATATTTGTAATAAGAATCTAGGGTTTATAATTAGAAATACATATCTATTCCTTCAAACTGAACCTATGATCGTACTGTTTAATGCCTTAGTAAGGTCTCATCTTGAATACGCTTGTACTGTCTGGTCTCCTTATACACAAAGTCTACAGCAATATATTGAAAAGGTACAAAATAAATTTATTAGATATTTATATTATAAAAAATTTGGCGTTGGTCCTGAATTTGAATCTTATCAACCAATACGTGAGCTATTTAACATCCAAACATTACAACATAGAAGAACGTCATTAATAATAATTTTTGCATATAAAATTTTGAATTATCACATAGACTGCCCTTATTTACTTTCAGAAATTGCATTTCGGGTGCCCCCTCACGGAATTCGACGAACTTTCTCTTTTTATATTCCGCTGGCGAGAACTAATATCCGTTTGTTTTCACCTGTTATTAATATGTGCACAGGGCCGGCGGTTGACGTGGGTAGTATGGGTAGTACCGTGTGGTTAATTACCCACTCGAAATTTTCGAACAAAACCTAAAATTTGAAATTGGGGGGGGGGGGAGGGGGGGTTCTATTCGGAACTACAGCCAGAGGTAGTCATAGAGATCTCTTTTACGCTTTGTGTCGCCCCGGTGCAGGTGCAGTGTGATGCAATTATATCACAATAACGTACAAAAAAGTCAGTGTCAGTACCGGGATCTTCTTGTTCTAATGAAAGAAGTTTTTCAGTTTTGCGTCGAATAAAAAATGATTTAAGATAGACTATGGCACAGAATCGGCTAAACCACGTTGCACTATTGGATGAATTTATTGTTCGTAATGGCAAACGAACGTCTTGTTTCGCCCTACGAAAATTATTTATTTATATCTTCAAACAAAATGTGACATCTCAAAGTATATTTTTATCAATTTTTGATCGTATCCCTGTATCTCTCATTCCTTCATATGAGTGTACTAGAACTCGCGTGGCCATCCTCCGTCTGGCCCTGCCAGCGTAAAGAAACGGTTAACAATAAAAATGCTTGCTTAAGCTGGTAGCCAGCCTACGTCCGGCCCTGCCAGCGTTAACAATACAAATGCTTGCTGTTGACTAGAGATGGGTAGTTCGCGAACGAACTGATAAAATGAACGATTCTTTTAGGTGAACTAAATGAACTAGTTCGCGACTTTGAAATGAACTAGTTCAAAACGAACTATCGAACTTTTAGCAATGTTTAATATGAATTAGGTAATCGATCGGTCCATAGTTCGCAAACTACTGTAATATGAATCATTCTCAGCAGTCAGTACTGTTTGAACGTGAAACCAACGAATAACATTTTGTCGATCGCCGGTCGCGATAATCGGCTAATGACGACTTTTGTTTGGGCCCATTGGAGCTCCGCACAACAAATAACTGCTTTATTATGATAACACTCGCTGCAAACGAAACTCAACTTATTGTCTGTGGATTACTACATATGCATCGCATATTATTTTATTTATTATTACATCATTTATTTTTTGTGGGCTAGTGTGAAGTATATATTTTGCGTTAAATAACAGTAATAAGAAAACATTGTACCGGGTGACTATAAATGATTGAGATTTTTTTTCTTAGGTTGGCACTATTTATGTTGGTGGCACTGTAAGTCTATGTCAAATTCAATGTTTGCAGGTTAGGTTTTGGGTCATTCTTGCTCAAAACTGACGCAAAACCTAACCTGCTAACCTCGAATTTGACATAGACTCTCAGTGTCACCAACATAAACAGTGCCAACCTAAGAAAAAAAATCTTAATCATTTATAGTCACCCGGTATTGTATTTAAAATAAAAATTCTAAGTAATATTTTTACAAAAAGAACACGAAACCATTCAACATATTTTTATCTGTTTATCAACAACTAAAAATATATTCAAAAGATGTAGTGTTTGGTAATATTATACCGAGAGATCAGATAAATTTATAAGTAGAGTCACCTGTGATTCGTATTATAAATTTGACGGTACTGCAGGCTAGTGTCACTTTATGTCAAATCACAAAGATAGGTTTTGTTATTTGATACAGACTGACGCAAAACCTAACCTGCTAACCTCGAATGTGACATAAACTGACATGGTCATCAACAATACAAGTCCTGCACCCACAGGGGGTTGAAGCAAATACAGGGTGGCTAAAACTTATGGATTCCTTCATAGCTTGAGCCTTGTAACGGTCAGTCAAATAAACGAAAATAAAAAGTTGTGTGCCATAATTACACTTTGCTTTAATACTACTATCGGCAGAATTATCAAAATGATTCCATAAATTACTACAAAAGAATGTAGTCGATCTGATCAACCAGTCCACACAACTGTAACGCTTGCAAATATGCATTTCTGCATATTCGTTCTTCGTTCAACATGATTGTTCAACCTTTATACAGATTACCTAAATGCTTGCGCGCGCATTATTGTTCGCGAACGAACTAGTATATTGAACGATTCTTTCCTACGAACTAGTTCGCGAGAACTAGTTCATCACAACCAACTACTTTGCCCATTTCTACTGTTGACGGTCTCGCCACTTGTGCTTACGATCGGCATGTGCGCGCGCCAGTGCTTACGGTCGGTCGGCCGGCATCAGCTCTTATAATATAAGATTGTGATAAATCACTTGCAACTCCCCCCCCCCCCCCCCCCGCCTTACTTCCCACTGGGGCTAAAAGTGTGACGCCGGCCCTGTATGTGCACCATTATTAATAAATATTACCAATACTTTGATTTATTTGGAGCATCAATAAACCGCTTGAGAACGATATTAAATTCTATAAATTTAAGATCTTAATTATAGGATTTTTTTTATTCTTTTCCCCCTTGTATTTTGATTTGATTTGAATTTGAAATTTATTATATTTTAAATATATTACTAAGTATTTGTATATTATTTTGAATTAATATTTTATCAGTTACGTTATTAATTTATATGTATAAGAAACATGTAATTAGGCTTTGTGCCTGTTTTTTTCTATTAATAAATAATAATAGTAATAATTTATATTTTTTAATTTTTTAAAAGTCCTTTTAATGAGCTTCTTTTATATGTTACTTCATACCCCTAAATTCAACTGTTTTTCAGTTATGGGAGTTTGAGCATAAAAAAACAAATTTTAGCGACGCTGCTTCATTTCAAGAAAACAGACAAAAATCTCATTATTTTATATGCCAATAGACAAGCCAAGTATATTTATCCAAATAACTAATATTAAAATGTTAAGTTCCCGTGCATTTTTTTCCGAGAAAGGAAATACACATGTTTTTCAGGGAACGTCAGGGTTCTCCAATAAATAATTATTTTTTCTTTAAATTAGAAATACTCTCAAAAAGTCTATCAGTGTTGTCCGATGTCGTTTGATAAATTTCCAAACATTGTTAGCGGGAATAGAAGTGGATACGGTGTCAGTTTCAATAGTAATATAACAAGAGCGAGACATATTTACCGATAATTTTCCACACGCCAAGGGTCGAGTGCTGGTTGCCCTTAGAAAACTGTCCCGAGGGCAACCAGCACGCTTACCCTTGGCCCGGGCAAAATTATTTGTGTGTTGCCCGCGCTTATATTTTGAAGGTTATTACTCAAAACCCGTATACGTATTATGATTTAAAATTGATCTAATACGGCCAATATACTGAAATTGCTCGTTTCTTGCATTTCTATTTTTAATTATGACACCATCCGCAGGGTCAATAATCATCTCTAGTGAGCTTATCGCTTGATAAGCAGCCCACGGGCGCTTATCAGGTAATTAGTTCGGAATTGGTCTATTTAAAAACAATGCATGGTTTTCATTGGCTGATATCAGTCATGTGACAGTTGTGTGTAACAATCTGTGAAATTTGTCATCTGCTATCTGGATTTTGAATTTATAATGTCTTATCCTGATTGACGTGAAGCGTTATACAAAATGAGGCATTTCCTACTGGTTTTATAAATAGCTACTTCATCAAGGGTCGTAAAATATTTTACTTTTCACAACTGATTGCAAAAAGTGAGACTTTTCTAAACTTCACTAAATTTTGAAGGGTGATACTTTATACCTAAGTCAAAATTAGAGAAAATGTTATAAAATAAGCATTGTATTACATACGAGTGCCTAACTTTAAAATTGAAATTTTTCAGACTTTGGATATTTTAAACTTTGACTAACTAGTTGTACAATTTAAAACAAACGATGAAAATATTATACACGTATTATTAGCAACATTGCAAAATACGCCGGTTACTATCACTACACAGTAGATGCAGTTCATTTTTGTGTCTAGTGGAGACTGGAAGATACTAGACGGGTCACATAACCGATTTCGACGAGCTACGAAACCCCCACCAACGCTGGGAGGTGATGGCAAATTTGGGATTATTGGAACTATTTGAAAAATGAATAATGTGGAAGAAGCTAAGAAGCATTCCGCAAATTCAAATTTAAATTACGGGCGGATGTTATAAGGGTATGCTTTGTTTAAAATGAACTAGTCAACTTTTCATCCAATTATTTTTTTTAACAGACCCAAGGGGTCAATTTGATCCGCCAGTGGTCAAGTGCACCACGGAAATCAAACTTACCAAACTCAAAATGTTATAATCCTGGACATTTGCATTTAATGTCTATTTCCTTGAACATTGCTGTAGATATGTAGAATGTGAAAAATATTAATCGTGACATTAATAATTTGCAATTTGTTTATTCAAATGCAAAAAGGCAGCCGCAGTCGCTTCCACAGTGATTTTGAGACACAGTCTCTAGAATGCATATATGGCTGCAGTACCAACGAGCATATTATATGCAGATGAGCATATTATATGCAGATGAGCATATTACATGCTGATTGTTATTACAGCCTGCATTCGTTGGACGAATTGCGGTTCTACCCTTACCGCATTCTGGGAAACATCGGACTGCCTACCATTCATCGCTTGTGCTTGGTATATATAGTTATGTGTTCAGCGGAAACATTTGCGACAAACAAATATTGGTAGTATTTTTAAGAAAAATCCAGCCATAACACAGAGTTTTAAAAAATACTCCTTAATACTAAGCGAATATTTAACCCTACTGTAGAAGGATTTTTTGAAAGATGCAATTTTAAGCTATTTTAAACAAAGGTACTTTTATAACATCAGGGATGTCCAAATCACAAAGCGACTAAGTAACATTGTAAGCATAGAGGACTGATCGACTGATTAACGTAACAATTCGGCAATTAACGGTTAAATACTAAATATCTAATTGCCAAAAGAAGTAGTGTACTAAACTAAATAAAGGTTTGGTTTCAGCATGTATTTTATCTAGTCTGTTAATTTGGCAACCCCTGTATACTATCGGCAATCACGCACCATTCCATTTGACATTTATTAACTGCATTGCTTAAGATAACAGAATTTCTATCTCTTTGCACCTATATAAACACCAGCAGTACAGCTACGAAGCGCATATATCAAAATTGAGTTTACATTACACTGCATTGTTATTAATTAATACCCCTGAATAATTTTTAGATTTCGATCAGTACTGTATTCATACCTAAATATTTAAAATCTAATGTTCAAACTGTAGAGAAACTTTCAACAGAGATAATGAATTTTTGAAATACCAACTGGGTCGAAAAGTTTGCGAATACCACGAGAAAACAATAATTTTACTTTTTACAGTGTTTTAGACCGTTATATAGTGAACTTGCAAACTATTGAAATCGATGCAATATAAAAATATAAAGAAAATATTTCAAATTACACATAATTTATTAAAAATTTCTGTTAGCGAGCAGCGGACGGATGCTATAAGGGTACGCTTTGTTTAAAATTAACTAGTCAACTTTTCATCCCATTACATTTTTAACGGGCCCAAGGGGGTGTCAATTGACCCCATTGACACCCTTTTGGATCCGCCAGTGATCACCATGGATTTTTGTAAGAGCGTTGATAAAAATTTAGTTAAAAACCATATTTTGATGTTGGTTGCAAATGAAGTTAGCAAAGTAACTTGGTACTTAAATTTCAGTTTTTTTTTAAATCCATTAAACTTACGAAAGCAACAATGAATAACTTGCTTAGTTTCTTTTGTTAGCTTTATTGGCATTTTAAAGATATATTTTACAAAATCGTGTAATAACTTGCAGTGTCCAAACAGCTGTCAAAAGTGGCGTTAGTGACATTTTTAAGGTTAACTTACTATATTGTAAAAAATATTAGAAGTTAGAGCCTGCACTGAGGCATGTTGAAAAGATAAACTTTAGATAGATTTCAGCGAGTCAGTCAAGAAGCTGGACTAAAACGTAATACTTCTAAGAGCAAGATGATGACTATAGACCGACCGCACAAATCTAAACATGCTTGCAGCCCAATCTATTTGTGGTGTGGAGGTAGTCAAAGAAATGGTCTACCTAATAAAAGTGCACATATCTAGTACAGAAAACTGCGAGGAGGAAATTAGACGCAGAATTGCAATAGCAAAAACTGCAATTGTTAAATTAACCCGTATATGGAAAGATCACGAAATATCTATAGATACCCACGAAATATCTATAGATACCAAGGTAAAACTTGTTGAAACTTTAATGTTCCCCATTGCCACCTATGCTGCAGAATCATGGACTATAAAGACTGCAAACAGAAGACGAATCTATGCATTCGAGATGCCTTTCCAAATAGTGGAAGTATTTTTGCCGGATCCTGTATGTCGGGCGTCGAATGTTTCGAATTTCTTGGAAACAAAGATGCAATAATGCAAAGTGATTTTTTAAAAACGCAATTGCAGCAGGC
>OW679202.1:61467388-61893552 GCA_940337035.1 Agriotes lineatus
CTGCAAATACTCTTTCAAATTATTTTCAGTACGCGGTACGTTGACGGATAGAGCACATGCATATTCAGCATTCGACTGTTTAAGCAATCAAATAAATAGTTAATTTTCTGTACGAATTCTGCAGTATCCAGAGCGCTGGTGCTTTTTAACTCGCCCGTTCCAACAGCAGTTCTTATCGTAGCACTCATGGTATTGGAAAACACTTGCGTTGCAAATTTAACTCTCATTCGCTGGAAAGTATTGGGGTAGATGTGGGCATCCGTGATTTTTACAGCTGCTCGAACAGTACAAGAAGATTTATCTATTTTGTATGCCTCTTCGATATCTTTCCAAGAAACTTTCTTTCCCTCCACGTAAAAATCATTTGATAGGAGATTATTCCGTACGCTTTTTCTCAAGTGCGGTACGTCATATATTGCAAAAATTTTTGCGTCGCAGACAAAAAAATACGGCTGTTCTGCAGTCACTCCTAGATTTAAAAATGCAGCTCTATTTGTAGCAGCTTGGTCACTAGTAACAGCACGCACTTTAAGTCCTATTCTTTGTAACTCTTCGATGTTTTTAATAATGAGGGAAGATAGCTCTCCATGTTTAATGGTACCTGAAGAAACATAAAAGCTGACAGGAATCTTCCATTTGTGAATAAGTCCTCTTACCATAAACACTAGTGCATGACTAGGGATTTTGCTTTTCCGTCCAAGATGTCCTAAATCTTCGAAACCTTCAATCATATCTTGGCATGGATTATATTCTAGACCTTTCTTTAAATGCATTTTGTCAAGTAATACGACACACTGTTTTTATCATCGGTCATGCTGTTAACTTTAACAGCCAGTTTTTTCATTAGTTCCGTACTGGTGCCTGTATTAAGTTGGTTTAACCTTAACCATGAAACTATTGTAGATTTGGAGGGCATAGTAAATTTTAATTTTTCTCTCATAAAAAAGTAGAGGGCTGGAGATTTGTGGTACATATTTAAGGTCAATTCTTTTTCAGCTTCTGTCCAAGGTTGTTTAGATTTGTGAGAAAGTTGCATATTTACAAAGACGCGAACGGTTTTTGGTTTCAAGCCCAATGCATCTAAATTAGCCCCCTTTCGTGCACATTGCTTCTTCATACGGTAAATTTGTGAATTTTTTGCCCCCACTTGTCTTCGCAGTTTTGCAATTGTTTGATGTAGCACAGCAGAACTACGGCGCTTTCTTGTTTTGGTAGGTGTTGGCATTTCTAACATGGCCTGTTGAAATATGATTTTTAAAAATAAAACATAATACTAATAACAGAAAAGATTTTCATGCTGTAGGCTTCACTAAAATGCTTTACAAGCTCATTGTTTTGCCTACATATTTCTACACAATTTATCAGAGAATTCAAAACGTCAATAATTTTTCTGTATTTTATGAAACTGCTAACTTTTGTTCATTTGGTGTTATTGAATAAAAACGCCTAAAGAAGTGAAAATTGATCACCCTGTATACTTACTGCTTGGGATTTAGTTTTGAACTTTAAAATAAATTTTAACTAATTTTACCTTATTTAATTAGTACCTACACGAAGATCGAGCAACAGATTTGGGGAAACTATAAGATTTAAGCCCCTATAATCGGACATCGTGTTAACCTACTATCGATGGAAAATTTAAAAATTTTATTATACAGTGTGGTGATAAAGTTCCACGCAAAATTAATAATTTTGTTATTTAATGTTTTTTGGGAAAACCCTGACACGTCAATTTTATTCTTTAAAAAGTGGACATGGCACCGTCCCTAGACTTTCCCATATTGAAAATTGTTCATATTTTCTTTTGCATTTAACAGTATAGTTATTTTCCTCAAAACGGCTTCTTGAGCGCTATCGTAAAACCCCGCCTCCTAACATGGTTAGGTGAAATTTTCGAAGTTCCTGAAAATCATATTTTGTATGGCATAAAAATTCGATCTTTTTATTTTCTGATTCTTTGAAGCAAAATAGTAACGACAATTAGAATACACAATTAATTTTTCAAAAATAGAAGGAGGAGGGAGGCTTTTGTTTCTGCGCTATGACGCCATTATTAATTTTTTCAAATGGAAATCCCATTTTCCCCCTTTATGTTGATAGATCTCGCCAGTTAAATGGTGATATAAAAAATTAGTACCCTACATAACAATTTTTTGAGAAAAATACACATAAAGTTAAAAAAATTCAGAATTTTTTAAATTAAAATAACGCACCACATCTGTTTCCTTAGAAACGTTAAATTGTTGACTTTGACACATTTGTGAAACAGTGGTAAATGTTTTAAAATCAAAATTAGGTAGTTTATAGTCATAGCTCTTATTTTCATTAAAAATTAATTCTGAATTGTTTGAACTTCATGTGTATTTTTCTCAAAACAATTGTTACCTACGAGGGGCACTAATTTTTTTACATCATCATTTAACTGGTGAGATCTATCAAAATAAGGGGGAAAATTGAGTAGTTTTAAAAAATAAAATAACGTGTTTCGGGGTTTTCCCAAAAAACATTAAATAAGAAAATAATTAATTTTGTGCGGGACGTTATCACCACACTGTATACATAATGGGCATTTTTAAAGAAACTAACCTGTATCATAGACGAATCCGGTATGGTATCTGCATCTAATTGCATAGGCGAAGCAATATGATCTTCATCCAAATGAAAAGCGCCCGAACAAGACGTCGCTTTACCATAGACCCTTGGCATGATCTCTTTTTTAAATGCGAGTTCTTTGGGCGACACTGGCGATGTTGCGTGGTCAGGTTGCATGGCTGTTTTGTAATTTAAGGGAACAGCATTATGACTCAGCCTATTTTTTCTTGAATTCATAAACTGCTTTTCGGAAAAATGCATGGCACACACAGTTCTTTCACGTAATTGTTCTTCAGATAACGTGAAAAGCTGTGGATTGCCACAATTAATCAACCACAAATCGCGTCTTTCTTTTTCTATAGGAAAACGAAAAAATCTTAAATCGCAGTCGGTTCTGCGATTTCGCTTACATTCAAAATATACGCACGAATTAACCATGATTAAGATTAAGCGTTCAGTGATCAATTTCGGAAAAGGAAACGTCAAAAGAGTACGACAACACTGAAGACAAACTTTAGCACAACTGAATGTGAATTTCCAGAAGAAATTCTTATAAGCTGTCCTGTTAATTAGCCTAAGGAATGGGGCAAGTCTTATCAGGAAAGCACATCAGTAAGGAACGATGCTAATGAAGAATTAATCGAAAGTAGGTAACGACCTATTGACTATTGACTTATTTACGATAGAAGTGACCGAAAAACCTATTTTCATAAAACATTTTTGCCAAACTTTAATATTTGTGGAAAAAGTATCAAATAAAAGTCACTTATAAGTTTAATTTTGAGCATATGATTAAACCTTGAGTAGTTAGTAGCTTATTATTTCTTATTGCAGTATGTTTAGAAAGTTTTCACTGCAAATTGTCCCCTATCTTTATTCTTTGGCAGTACAAATATTAAATACTATGAAAAGGAATATCTTTTAGGGAGACGTCGAATAATTTAGATTGTGCTGTAATTCTGATTAAATATTTAAAAGCCACTTAATATATTTCTTTAAATATAAGGTCTTCAGGTTCCAAAAAGTCACTTGGGAATAACAAATGCGCTCTATCTCAAGAATTTTATTAAACATTAAAACTACATATAAAAAATAAAAACAACATAATTAAGAACAATATCCGCAGTATGTATCAATATTTTGTGTAAAAACCGTTGTTATCTAAACATTCTTGCATCCTCCTTCTCATTCATAATACAAGATTACCACATATTGCTTGGCGACGAAATTGCTCCCATACCGAAACACTATGCTGCATTAGTGCTCTCTCTGTTCTTGGCCTCACCCCATGCCAGTTAACATCCTCCCAATCACGAACCATTGCAGCCCAAAGGTCTTCAATTGGATTTAGATCAGGAGATCTAGATGGCCATTCAAGCACGTCAAATTTTGGGTGGGCCTGGAACCAATTCCTAACCACGCGTGCGGTGTGTATGGGAGAATTATCCTGCACAAGAACAATTCGCTCGTGTTCATGTGCAGGATACATCTCTCGGAGTGCTGGTAGGAATTGATTTTCCAAGAGCTCTACATATCTGAGCTCGTTGAAACGTGGGGGTGAGACCTGACCATTTTGGGACATCCATCCCCAACAGCCGATGGTAATTCTTCCGCTTGCTCTGTTTTCGCAAACATTTTGAGGTAGATATCGGGAATTGTGTGTCCGCAACACTCTAAATCGAGGACTGTCCTGCGATGGTGCGAATGTTTTCTCGTCGGTGAAAATAACGTTGCTCCAGTCCCTCTCCATATATCTTCTGCAAAACTCCACGGGAGCTTCTGCCAGCTCTGGCGTAATAGCGCATTTTCTTGCAGGAATCCTGCTTTTTAATCCTTCCTCTGCCAATCTCCTGCCCAGTGTTTTAGTGGAAACCGCCAGGTTTAATTCTTCCCGGATTTTTGGTAGTGACTGAAATGGATTTGCCTCAGAAAAGCGGACAATGTTGTTATCCTCGTCTGGCGTTGTATTACGTAGTCGGCCGAATTTTACCCTCAGAAAATTCTCCCGGCCTTCGAGTTCTGCACGGTTGAGCCAGTATCTCACTGTAGATCTCTAGAAAAATAATTTTAAACTATTAAAAATAACTTAATACAAATTACGTCGCATCACAAATCGTTAGATAGCATAAATACGTTGTCTATTTTATCAGGAATACTTTTTTTGTATTTATTACTGGGATACTGGAAGCGATATTGGTAACGTTATGTTATACATACAGGGAGTTTATTATAACGCGCAATGTGTAAATGCTTGTTATATAGGATATTTATCTGCCTTCCTGTCGCAAAGTAGGAATAATTCCTCTTATTTCTCGGGAGCAGCCCTGTTGACCTTGTCTTGTGCCTCCCATACTGAAGTACAACCTTTACATAAATTTTTGATTAACACAGCTCACTGTCACAAATTCTAAACGTGAAATGACTGAATGAGACCACACCAGCCCAAGTAAAATGAGAAAATAGTGTAGGAGATTAACTTTCTAATGCTCTATGAAATTTTCTTAAAAACTCAGGACAGTCAAATGACAAGGAAACCATCAGCTTCATCGCTTATATGAACTCTTAAATATCCCAATTTATTTTCATCATAGCAGCGGTTTTGCTGTATCGATCATAATATGTATCAAATGATCAATTTTGCATAAAAGAATTATATTATAATTAGTAAAATATGATGAAAGCCCTATAATAGAAATATACGTAAAGTAATCAACAATTTAAGTATAGATTTTTGTTGACCCTTGAATGTCATTAAGTGAGCTTAAATGATTAATGAGTAAATGGACATAGTAATTATAATTCCACAAATTACTAGACCGAATTGAGCTAGAAATTTTTCAGTGGCACATTGATTGTTAATATTTGCACTGTTAAATATATTACGTAGTTTACTTGCCTGCCCTTCATTATTTATTTGATATTGGGCAATAAAGGTTAAAATATAATAGCTATTTGTGTATTAAAAGGGCAAAGTTACAAATTGCAGATTGGGAGAAAAAATCGACTCGCGACAGCAGTATTTTTTGCGAAATTGGAAATTTAATCTTGTGATCATAATATATACACTATTTTATCTACAATCGCATTTAAGAGTAATTAGAAAACAATTTATAGTAATTATTGCATTACAAACATCTTTTCTTGGATTTAGAGACATTTTTACATATTGAAAACATTTGTTTATACCCCTGGTTAAATCAATTATTTTTAAATTCTCCACTAAAGCATATACGCATTCGATTACTGAACGCCAACTCCCATGTCACATAATTTGTCCAATGGCAATTTGGAATACTGGCAGCAGTACTGTAACAGCCAACTTCTATGTAAAAGAGTGAAAATGTATGAGCGCGACATCTTGCAATTCCTTACTCTCCTCAGTAAAACGGGTTGCCTATCCGAGACTTTGCAACAGTAGACTGGTGAAAACCTTTGTCCTTGATAGTACACACGCTAGAAGGTTTTTTGAGGCCGAAATTGCATAGGCTTGGAAGATAAGACTTTTGGTGTCAACAAGATGAAGCGACGGTTACATGTGAATTTACACCGTTGCTCCGATAAAATTAAACAATACATGATTATGTCTACCTGGCTGGAAACCAAAAGAATTTCGGTCAAATACAGTGATCGCCAAAAAGCATTGGTCAGTTTCAATTTGTAATAACAATTTATTTGCTTAAATTACACAGTTAATCAAAACTATTTCTTAAAGACTAAGAATGGGAGATTCACTTATGAAAAATTCTGTCGGTTAAATGACTCCCCTCTTGTTAAATGCACTCTTTTAAACGGCGCGCGGCGGCCGAAATCTCTCATCATACGTTGCCGCATATCCTGCAGTATAGATTCAATATTTTCTCGAATAAACATTATAAGCTTTTCCAGATTTCTTATCTTTCTTGTAAATACTCTGCTCTTCAAGTAATCCCAACGAAAAAAGTCAGGAGTGGTTATGTCCTGGGATCTCGAAGGCCAAGGAGGGTCACCATAGCAAGAAATCAGTTTATTTGGAAACGATTGTCGTAGGATATTCGTATTATTTCTTGCGGTGTAATTGGTAGGACCGTCCTATTGAAACCAATATTCATTTACTATTTCCTCTTCTATTTGCGATAAAAAGATCTTTAAAGCATGTAATGTCTTTGAGATGTAACCGTTACCGTTTCACCAATTTCCTTGAAAAAATGAGCCCCGACAACCTTTGACTATGAAACAGCACACCAAACTGTCACTTTCGGAGGATGTCAAACATTGAAACAAAACTCCCAAGTTTTCTATTTATGAAGAAATTATCATTGATTCCGTAGGTGAAGCGTATGGGTTTTTATTAGGTATTGAAACTGACCAATGCTTTTTGGCGCTCACTGTATATACACGGTGAGCACCTTAAGAAATCATTTTTTGCCTATTTTTGCTTTAACTCAAGAACTGTTAGTTAAATAAAACTAATATTGTGCGCGTAGCTCATATTTTGAACCCAACATATGCAGTGTGAACCCTCTGCTTGAGTCTTGTCGTGAGCATGTCGTTTATACCGCTGTCGTAAGCCCATAATGTAAGCGAGCTTCCGTAGTCCAGAGTTAGAGCGCTGGGGTAGCATCGCGGTCTGTGTTGGACATTACATTGTCAAAAAGTCGACAATAATGGAAAGTAAAACGTTCAGATAACCTAGCTTAAAAAGTGAATTAGTTGAACACAAATAGATTGTATCTAAAGATAAACGATTTACAGTGGTAGGTCGTTTTCCGCACCTGTACCCCCTATAGCGAATATAAGAAAATCAATTGTGTGTCTGTGTGTGTGTGTGAACATAATATCTCAAAAACGAAAAGAGGCATGACGTTGAAGCTTCATATATAAGTAGATAACTGCACAATATATGAATTTTTAAATAATTATAAAATTGTCACGAAAAACGGAGAAAAACATGGGTAAAGTACTACTTTCAGTTGACCGATCTTAACCAAAAATCACTAGAATTTCTGAATTTACAATAAAAATGAAGATATAAATTTTGAGGCCGTTTGATTAAACCGTCTGGGTTGTAGAGAACACAGATTCACCGATAGACATCACTTGAAAAACC
Source organism: Agriotes lineatus (assembly GCA_940337035.1). Lineage (NCBI taxonomy): Eukaryota > Metazoa > Arthropoda > Insecta > Coleoptera > Elateridae > Agriotes > Agriotes lineatus. Next base: position 61,475,067 of record OW679202.1, read on the forward strand.
ACCTTTTTGAATCATAAAACACGAAAATTGGCATTTTAACAAAAATTTCGGTTTCGTAAAAAATCATGATTACTATGATTATTAAAAACGTGTCAACGCAATGTTATAGTTATAGTAGAAAGCTATACGCAACCGCCGTCTGCATACAAGTATTTACTGCAAGCTTTAAGAAAAAAAATGCGTAGGTATCTATAATTTTGTTTTCGAATATATCTCACTAAGTACTCAGTTATTAATAACGTTGTCTGTACTAGATAGTACTTGTTAAACAAGTAGCCTACTTCAAAGGGGCCCCTAAAAGTTACCAGATACTAAATACGCATTTACCTCTCGCAGACGCGTAATACATGGAATATGTATAAATATAAGCCACTTTTCATGCAGGAGAAAAAATCATAGTTGCTCCGTTTGTGTAAATGTAGCAACAAATACAAATGATGTATAGTCATGCATACGCGGTCTCATACAGGAGAAAAACCAAAAACTTTTTAATAATCCATGTATTTAGGTGTTTCTCCTGTGTGAGACCTCATATGTTTAACTAAATAATTTTTATGTGTTGCTTTGTATTCGCAAACGGAGCAACGATAAATAGAGCAAGTTAAAATAGTATATCCATATAAGCCCTTCCCGTTAGCCAATTTTTCTCAATAACGAAAATCGAAGAACAATAAATTTTCCGAACGATATTTCACATTTCCTGAGTGTTTTGACTTCCTCTAACCTCTAACTAAATTAAGAGTCTTAAAAGATAACATTTTGATAGGTAATCAAACTCTTGTTTCCTTTCACTAAGCTGGAAACAAGAAGGAGGTCGATATTACCATTGTTACTACGAAACCAGTAAAACCAGTGAAAGCCAGTGTTATGGTATGCTGTTGAACTATCTATCCACATAATAGAGGTTTCAAAGAGCTACAACGAGCTTTGATTTGGCCGGGAACAACCCAGGCAGTGTTTCCTGATTAGAATTTAACCAGTTAGAAGCTGACGTAGAGCATTCAGGTACAAGAAAGACAATCAGAAGGTTAGTGCCCATTTCTTACGAAATATTAAGAAGTTATACAGCAAGTTTGGTGCGGCAAATCATTAAGATAATTGTAATTGTATTTAGAAATTAATTTAGAATTATTTTTCTAAAATTAATAGTGATTCGAGTACTCGACGTTTTTCGACAATTCCATTTTGAAATTTACTTCTTGGAATTAGGATATTTTTAGAATTTTTATATAAATCAAGTTTGGACATATTTAATATTCGATTAAATTGTTTTTGACAATTTGTATTTTATTTTGTAATGTCAGATCAAACTTCAATGTGCTACTAACAAACTGAAGTACCTGAAACGTGTATTTGATTCATAAAACCAAATAGTTATTATATTTTAAAAGTAATTCAGTCTTTAACTGCAAGATAATTGTTAGTTGAAGATTAACCCATTCAGCTGGGATTTATGAGTCCCATTGCTTGTAAAACTGACGAGTCGATGTTTCAAAAACAATAATCGCATGACATAATTTTAAATGTCAAATTGATTTATGAGATACGTTAATTACTAGTCATTACATTAAGAAGTAGGGTAAGTACATAAGTGAGCTGATAGTGCTTCTTTTTGATAATTATAAAAAGGGTATATTTAATTTGATATGTAATAGTGCTCCAAAAAGAGAGCTATTATATTTTGACTTACACTTTGGAGTTTGATATTAATTGTAATAACACCGCGAGAAAGAGTTATATTACAGCTTGCTTGCAAACCAAATTCGAAGATAATGCATGTCCTTGCAATAACTCTATAACCTATGAAAATGCTAAATGATATTTTGACTGTAGAAAATTATTTAAATCACGGCCTACTGCAAGTCCTTTAGAAATGAAAGCAACTATACTGTTTATTTATAAACATTAACATCATTACAATTGCAATACAACTTATAGTAGTAATTCAAGTTCTCTTGGCTTTTTTTTTTTTGCTAACTCGTTTATAATTTTATCTACGTTCACCTGCAGTTCTCTGTGAATGGAGAGCATTGCCAATCCATTCAGCCTATATTGCGCTGTTGTATTTCGGAGGTAAGTCTTAATTATTTTTAAGGTGGAGAATGATCTTTCAGCTGTTGCAGTTGACACATGAATCCTTGCAAGAATTTGCAGCAACTTGAATATGCTTGGAAACATGTCCTTATTGCACGTAGCTAGCGCATCCATTGCTGTCTTATATGGAAGATTTTGTACATTTTGGCAATTTGAACTCAGCAATCACGTCCGAAGGAGGTTCGTTGAGATCGGATTTTAAAAATGGTTGAGTCCGAATTCCAAATGTAATAATTGATATTCAATTATTATACCTAAAATGCAATTTTAGATTTTTGGTTTAAGACGAATTTTAGTTATTCCTGAAGCCTCTGGGGGTGTTCCGACACCCATAGGACCCCCCATAGTTACGCCACTGGATTCAATATTATAACTGGGCTGGCCACGGAATTGAAACATAACTTTTTGATTTGTGTAGTATCCCAAATGAAAATTCGAAGACCATAGCAAACTATTTGTTACAGACACTTGAAAAGCATAGACGGTCTAGAAAGTTTGTTGCTTTTATGGGGGATAACGCAAATGTTAATTTTGGAGGATTGAATAGAAATTTGGGTTGAAATATTTATACTTTCTTAAAGCAAAACCTCGATAATAATAACTTTATCGGAATTGGGTGTCCTGCGCACAGTATTCACAACAGCTTTCATCATGCTGTCGACTTAATGAGAGTAGATGTGGAGTCAGTTATAACGAAAATTTTTAATTCTTTTCTATTTACACAGTTACAACAGAAGGCTTAAAAGGGTTTTGTGGCTAAGTCGAAATTAATTATCAATCTTTACTTAACCACAGCGAAAACAGATGGCTAAGTTTATTCTCAACGGTAGAACGACTATTGAAGTTATTTCCTGCTCTTAAGGAATATTTTTAACATTGAAAATATTTAACGAATTGGAGATCTGACGCTAGTAGGGCGCTTTTCTACCGATTTGTGTGACGCTACGCTACGTTGTACGTATTGCAGGTGAATGTTGTTGGTGTCATTTTGAAGATCTCGTCAAGAGCGAACTTTATGGGGAGTTTATGAAAATGTAAGATTTGAGGGGGCAAAAATACGGGAGTTAAAACGATTTTTTGGACACGAAACCGTTCGGTGCTGTTACATCGCATACTTTTTGAAAGATCCAAATGTGATTTGGGGCTAGTTGGAAAGAAGATGAACCAACGGTCATCGTACTGGCTGGTTTTTGGGGTCTGCGATGCACGGAGGCGAAGTTACAGGAGTAGAAAGCTTAGGTGCATTTGGAGCAAATTGCATGTTCTCATAACCAGGGGGAAAGTAATAAAACTAGAATTTTGTTTTTGGCAGTATGTATATGAATCTGTAGGTTTTTAAGAATTTTACGGCTTAGGTGGAGTTAAGGGTTACGTGAGCATTGCCTGAAACAGAAGTTAATTACTTTTAAATATTTTGCTTCTGCGTAGTGAAACTAAAGCTATAAACAGAACCGTACTCAAATCATTTGTAAAATTACACAAACAACCAGGAACCCAATTCAGATAGAGTGATTGCTTTACTGGAGAGCTAGCGGTTATTTATCATTATTTGCAGGTAGATAAAGTACAAAAACGGGCATATGACTATTTATTTTGACAAGTAAAGTAAATACGAGTTACATTTTAATCAGCCTGAAAATTAATTTTATTCGAATCAAAATATTGTGTGGAGGCTCCAACAATTTAATATTTAATTTAATTAGAGAGAGCTATCCATCGCAATATATAAGCGAGTTCTCATGCAGGAGAAAATAATCATAGTTGTTCCGTTTGTGTGTATGGAACAACAAATACAAATGATGTATAGTCATACATATGAGGTCTCATACAGGAAAAGAAAACTTGAGTTTTTAGTAATACATGTATATTAACTTTTCTCATGTGTGAGACCTCATATGTTTAACTAAATAATTTTTCTGTGTTGCTTTGTATTCGCAAACGGAGCAACGATATGTAAAATTAACAAAGTCAGTTACAGTTCTTCGATAGAAAATTGGGGTACCTTTATTTTTGCCCGTTACATCTTATACTTAAAAAATACATATACCTACCTACTTTCTTTCGATGATACATATATTTTGTTTCACTCCGTATTTTTCTTCTTCTTTAATTAGTTAAGGGTTGTTTTATTGGAGGATAATTACAGGTAGATCACTGGCATATGTTATTTCGTGTCTAAAGTCATCTTACTTCCTTTCTCTTTTTTGGAAGCACCTCAGAAAACGTAACTTGTCGATTGATGGAATCAGGTTATTATGCTGAAGGGGTTGGGACGTGTTGAAAGGATGAAGGGTTGAAAGTAACTAACTACCCCTTAGAACATTTGTGGCCTATGTCAATTCACAGATGACCAAAATTCAGTATTTGAGATTGTATTAAAAGTAGGGAATTACTTGGTTTTATTGCGACACTTGTCTGCAAAATCCTTGGTAGTAAACAATAACGATGCAGTTTGATGCAGTAGAGTCAGACTAATAATGATGCTTGGGTAAAATTAGCTTGCAATAACGCATATTGTGAACTGCATTGAAATTACAAGAATTTCTTTAAAACTAACAAAAGTGTCTAATTTATGGTCGAACGTTAGTTTTAACATTGCTCGACATTAGTAATTTATTTATTACAGGCACAGCCATGATATTCACACTTTTTTAATGCAGAGTCTGATTATTTTTCAGATTTGATTTCCTTTGTAGTACACAATTTTTGTTTTTATACGGAAGAGTAGAAAACTCATACAGTAGAAAATTGTAACGTTTGTTACCTGTTTTAGGTGTTATTGATAATACGTGAATAGATTTCTTGATTATAAGAGCATAAACCACGAAATTGTAAATTACATATTTCCTTTACTTCGAAACTGTATTAGTTTTAAAGAATAAATGCATTTTTTTAAATTTCGTAGTTCATGCTCTTACAATCAAGAAATGTATCCAGGTATTATCAGCAATCCCAAGAACCTCTACCAAAAATTGTAAGTATTTACTGCATGCCCTTCTTAGGTTTTCGAATAAAAACCAACATAATATCATGGTTAATTAGGTTGTTTCACCAGCAAATTTTGTTTTGCTTTTAAACAGACATCAGACAGGCAGACTACTTCCAAAGCACTTTTGTGACACTCGCTTTTATTAATAACTTGTGAAAAACAAAAGTAAAGTGTAGAGTATTACATATCATTGAAATCGGAACCAAAAACTCTATTTAAATATTTAAAGAATTTGTATGCAGCCTGTGAGGAATATTGCACAATATCGTTTTACATCAGCTACAACTAAAATTGAAATTAGAAATGCACTCGACAGTAGGTATTAATAAATTCGCAGGCATACTTACCCAAAAAAGTAGCGTGCTATTTAAATCTAAAAGATCCTGAACTTTACACAGGTCATTGTTACCAACGATGATCGGCAACAATACTGGTCGGTGCAGGGGGAGACATTACTACCCTTAAGTGCCATGGAGGGTGGAAGTGCACTATTGTCGCCGAAGGGTAGGTACATTAATGAATCATTGACCAACAAAATTGTACAAGCTATTAATTGTTCATCATTTTCAAGACCACAGACAGATGTATCTCAGGACCTACCATTACCAATAATTGCCAATGAAACCATCGTGCTACCTGCCGTGCAACAGCAAGTACTATCACACACGTTGAATACTGCTAGATCAACGCATCCCTTTAATTTCATTAACTGTTACAATAACACCATAAATATAAATTTCGTTAGTGATGTAAAAAACTAATAAATCGTTAATTACGATAGCTTTTATGGTGGTAGGAAGAATAGTGTACATAACTCGCTGAGAAGTTGATTTCATACATTCGTGTGATTTCTGCACTCGGCTGACCTCGAGTGCATAAACATATACACTCATGGGAAATGTGTCACTTTCTACACTCGTTATATAATATACTAATCCATTTTCGTATCATCGTCTGTATTTCTAAAACTTATATTTGCAAAACGTCTTGTCCACGTTTATATACCAGCAGCTCAACAAAATCTGGTTTGTGGTAATGATAATTTACGACAGTTGATGTAGGTACTTTGCACAGAAGGCAACACAAACGATAGGAATATGCTGTATTTAAACGCCATGTCAACATATTAATACTAAATTTTGAACACAAGTAGTCTTTACCAACGAAACTCTACGCATACTTAAAAATGTCTCCCCAAGATGAAGAGGACTTTAGAATTATAATCTTGAACCACTGCCATCTTTAATTGTTTATAAAACAAATCAAGTGTTGATTCAATTAGTTTTTATTTATTAGATTACATTACCGCTAGTTATGCTAAATTACATATTTAAGAATTTTAAATTGGAAAAATGGGTTTCTTTGTGGTCGTTACAAAAGTAACGTACATAACTCGTTCGAAAATGTCTTCAATAAATTCCTGTGATTTCTGCACTCTGTTGACGCCTCCTGCTTAAACATACACACTCATGCGAAATTTGTCACTTTCCATAGTCGTTATGTAATATATTATTTCCAAAAGAAAAATGTTTACAATAAACAAACGTGTATTTCGAATTATATTTGTAATTTATTAAATTATTTAGGTAACAATAATTTTCAGCAAAAACTCCAACATTTGGTGGATCACGCGTCAAAATTAAAATTAAGCCAATCGTTTTTACCCACGGATTGCATTTTACTATATTAAGTACCATGGCCAGATCTAGATTATCGTGTTCGACTTTTCTTAAGGTAGAAAACAAATTGGCTCTTCAAATCTGAGTAAAATTGTCGATACTTTTGAGAAATGCTAAGAGTGTTGCCAAAAAAGCAATATTCCTTATGATCTGCATACAAGTTCTTTAAATATTTAAACAGAGTTTTTGGTTCCGATTTCAATGATACGTAATACTCTACACTTTACTTTGGTTTTGCACAAGTTATTAAAAAGAAACGAGTGGCACAAGAGCGCTTTGGAAATAGTCTGCCTGCCTGTCTAAAAGCAAAACAAAATTTGCTGGTGAAGCAAAACGATGCAGTTGTTCTGATACATGATACTTTGTTTTGTTATTTAGAAAGTACCTACCTACTTTCAAAAATCTAATTAGGCATGATATTATGTTGGTTTTTATACGAAAACGGAAGAAGAGCTAGTAGTAAAAACTTACAATTTTTGGTAGAGCTTCTTGAGATTGCTGATAATACTTGGATACATTTCTTGATTGTAAGACCATGTACTACGAAATTTAAAAAAAATGTTTGCTTTTTAAAACCGAAACACGTTCGAAGTAAAAGAAAAGATGTAATTTACAATTTCGTGGGTAAAGGTCTTATAATCAAGAAATCTATTCAAGTATTATCAACAACACCAAAAACCAGTAACACACATTACAATTTTCTTCTGTATGAGTTTTCTACTCTACCGTATAAAAACAAAAATTGAGTACCTATCAACGAAAACAAATGTGATAAAAACTCAGATTCTGCATTAAAAAAATGTTAATCATACCTGTAATAAACAAATTACAAATGTCGAGCAATGTTCAAACTAACATTCGACCATAACTTAGACAATTTTGTTAATTTTAAGGGAATTATTGTAATCTAAATGTAGCTGACAATATGCGTTATTGCAAACTACTTTTACGCAAGCATCATCATTGTTATCACAGTACTGGCTCAAGCTACATGGTTAGTGTTTACATTAAATATATGATGTTTACTAACAAGAATTTTTCAGACAAGTCTCGCAATAAAACCAAGTAATTCACTAGAACGGCAATTCGACTAGAATAAACTATTTTTTAATTTACATTTAGTGTACTTTACTTAATTTTTAATTCAATCTCAAACATTGAGCTATGTTCATCTGTGAATTGACATAAGCCACAACTGTTCTAAGGGGTAGTTAGACCTGGCTACTCGGTTCACATCTTACTTCCAACCCTTCATCCCCTCAACAAGTTCCAATCCCATCAGCATCATAATTTTACATTTTCAACAACTCTTCCTGATGACATTTTGTCGTATTTAAAAGTGGTAGGGAGCGAAAATACGGGGGTTAAAACAATTTTTTGGACACGAATGCGCTTGATGCTGTTACATCGGATACTTTTTGAAAGATCCAAATGTGATTTGGGGCTAGTTGGAAAGAAGATGAACCAACGCTCATCGTACTAGTTGGGTTTTGGGGTCTGCGATGCACGGGGGCGAAGTTACAGGGATAGAAGCTTAGGTGCATTTGTAGCAAATTGGATGTTCGCATAACCAGGGGAAAAGAAAAAAAATCGAATTTTGTTTTTGGCAGTATGTGGTGAATCTGTAGGTTTTTGAGAATTTTACGGCTTAGGTGGATTTAGGGGTTGCAAAATGGGGAAACCGTTATAATTATCATTTGTACTTCCTATATTTCCATAAATGATTTTTAATAGAAATTGTAAACTCGTTCTGCCACTGTTACGTTAGCATTGGTCACTTGTCGATGTTAGTGTTTCTATTTAACTTGAAAAAGGAAAAATTATTTCAGAGCTTCAAATGTTATGCCGGTTCATATAGGAACTCGTTACCATCATAAATCTAGGGCAGATTCATATTAAATAAATTATTTCAGGGTATTTGATACTTTTGCTGGAAATTTATGTATAACAAGCAAATTGCGCGCTACGCACACGTGAAATAGGATACGCGAAAGGTCAAGATCCGAGCCGAGCGCTAAGATAAGAAAAACAAAACCTAAACAAATATAAACATCTGTGAAGCCGGAACGTGAGATTTTATTTTGTGTTACAGACACACAGACACACATTAAGGAAAATTATATTATAGATGGCTACAAAAATTTTACAGCTCGCGCCAACTAGCTGACTTTGAAATTTAGTTTACTTAGTACAGCTCAGAATGAAATTAGTTATATTTCGATATTCACAAGTTTTTGTAGAGCCACTTGTAAATTTCTTATTATATTTCAATAAATGTGCAACTTTTATTGTGATCTAGATCTAGTGATTTATTAATAAACTGATACAAAGAAATGTGATCAGTATTATACGTAAATCTATAGGATACGCTTATTATAAATAATACCTTACGTTGCTGATAGCCATAAAATGTAATGTAAGATATGTTACGGTTAAAGTGTTTATTTGGCTAGTTTATACGCTAGCTGGATAGTATACAAACTATCCAAATGTCTGGCTATTTTGAGGGAAAATCATATTTCTACTAAAATAGCTATGAATATTGGCTGGTTTGTATACTATCCAGCTAGTTTACAAACTATACAAGATTTATCGCAATTTATCGCCAAAGTACAAACCACAAGAAAACTACACAAATTAACCGTTGTTTTTGACTAGTTTTAAAAACTATCTACATTATTTGGATAAAGTGTGAACTTAATATTGGTAGTAATATACAATAACCAACTCGTTGGTTAGCATGTAAAGTAACCAATTCCATTTGGCTAATTTATTAGAAACGTGAGGTTATGTTTATGGCAAGTGCTGTGTGGTGTTATTGTTTACTGTCCTATCTTGTGAAATTTGTTTAAGGATAGGTATCTGGTTACTGAAAATAAATCAACAGCAAAAATTTTAAAACCTGCTTTTGGAAGTTTACGAGCAAAAGTAGCAGAATTCAAAATTAATGAATGACAGTGATTATAGTGAACTTTTGCAACGTTTAAAGAGAATACGCGAAACTGGACCCAACACTAGTAACAAGAATATTTTGTCACACAAATAGTACCTGTATGTCACTTTTGTTTTTTTACTTACTTTTATACAGTACAGTATGATCGAAAACTTTCAACGTCTAGAGGGCTGTGGAATTATTTGGTCAAAAAATTTTATTGGCAGTCGTGGTAGTAAAAGTCACATTGGAATTTTATATTTTTCAGTTTAAGGTTATGTCAGGATTGTCATTTCAACAAATACAAACACTCTTGTTGAATACATAAAAATGTTAGTAACAAAAACAACTACAGCTATTCAAAATGATTTGCTGCATTTTCCATACACAGAACCACCTAGTGCTCGGCATTAAACATCCTGTAAAAGTTAAGTTTACCTGTCATAATCGTATAGGTTATATTATTAAGTAGCTTTTCTCATCACTGCTAACATAAATTTAATTTTTAAAAAATCCACAGCCCTCTAGACGTTGAAAGTTTTCGGTCAAACGTAGTAATAGCAATGTTATGTTGTACCTATAAATAAACTTTATTTTTGACCAAGAATTATTATGCTATCCTAAACTAAATTAACCAAATGGAATAGGTTAGTTTACATACTAACCAACGAGTTGGTTATTATGTATTACTACGAATATTAAGTTCACACTTTATCTAAATACTGTGGATAGTTTGTAAACTAGCCAAATCACCGGCTAATTTGTGTACTTTTTTTTACTTTAGCGACAAATCTTTTATAGTTTGTAAGCTAGCTGGATAGTATGCAAACCAGCCAATATTAATAGCTAATTTAGTATAAATATATTTTCCATCAAAATAGCCAGGCATTTGGATAGTTTGTATACTATCCAGGTAGCCTATAAACTAGCAAAGTAAACACTTTAACCGTAACATATATATTTTACAATTTTATTCAAATTCTAATCACAGGATTTGAAATTACTCTAGCTTTGTACTTAAAATAAAACAATGATTTCTCCTTCAATTAAATATACGGTTATAATAATTTTTCGTTTATTTCCTTCCTCTACAATTACCTATCTAGAAATAAGTAATGCAAAAATACTAGCAGATGGTTAATATTTTGCCATTGTATTCGTTCTATTTTATAAGATTAATTGCATTGAGAAAGTTAGTGTTAAAGCTTTTTAAATTTAGAAGGTGTTGCCTTAATTGTATTCGGGGAGTTTTGGACGCTCCGACAATTGAACGCATCTAATGAACAAGGTCATAATAAATTAGTATATACAGGGTGTCAGGAAAGTCAACCGAGTCACTTCTGGAGGTGCTGGGGGAGGCTATATGGAGTCCTAATCCATTTTTGGCTTAGAAGCATAATTTCTTCAGAATTCACTGTTGAAATTGGTACCGCAAATTTTGTGAACCGCTGTATGGTACCTACTGCGTTTTTATTTTTTGATGTTTTTTTGTAAATTAATGGCAATGTAATAAATAATTGCGTGTTTGACTTTTGCAGTAAAAATATACACCGTGCAGGAGTATGCTGATATGTTTTTGTGTATGGTGTTCTGGTGATGTTGGGTCTGTGAGTACGTTGATATTTTGTCCTCATTGTTGGATTTAAAATGATCAAACTTTTAAAAGTGTTCTAAAAGCTAAGAAATTATGTTAGTAGACGGCATATGTCACAATTGTTTTCCAAACTATCTCAAGACACTGCGTCAAGCCTCCAATTTAAGGCAAAGTACAGCAGTTCTCACCTTTTTCTTTTTAATTTTCAATATTCGTTTTTACGAAAACTATGCTTCTAAGCCAAATATGGATTAAGACTTTTCGACTCCATATAGCGTCCCCCAGCATCTCCAGAAGTGACACGGTTGACTTTGCTGACACCCTGTATAGTAAAATGACTACTAAGTTACAAAATAAACAACATAAAATTTCCAGTAGACTAATCAGTCGCTCAGATTGCTTAATATATTTTCAAAAATATCTTATTCAAATAAACTTGTAAGAATAGTCAACAATTCGAGACTCGTTGGGCTAATTCTTTTTCAGAAAATACCCTTAAATCAAACTTTTCAAGCTGCTTCTGCTTTATGCGAATTTCTTTGCCCATTTTTTAATATTTTATTTAAATGATAATGATACTTTCTAGACAACTTTTTTTTATTACTTCCCTCGTCTGAAAGCCGAAGGAAGTATTGTAATCACGAAAAAATTACTTTCCCAAATTTCTTCAGATCTTCACGTTTCAGGGTCCCTAGATGACGAAAAACAGGTTTTCTCAATTCCGTATGTCTGTCTGTCTGTCTGTCTGGTGGCGGTATAACTCAAAAAATATTTGTCGGAGGAAGACAATATTTTGCATACACATTATATATTATTATGAAATGGTTATATAAGCACCACGTTGGGCTAGTCATATATTATGTAATGCACTACGTTGGGAGACTATATTATATAATAATACTAGCTCCTCTTACTACTGCATAACATTTGTTCCGTGTGAGACGTGATCGTATACGGATGTGATTCGACTTCCTTCGGTATTGCACTGGATTTGTGGTCAGTGTCTTCGAGGTTTATTAATATTTGTTCTCGCTGTTTTGCCAATTATTAAACGACAACATCAGGTGAGATAAAAACGCTTCCTGTACGCCGCAATCGAAGGATTGCGGCGGTGCCCACCTGCTCCGTCCGATAGTGGAAATAACTTTACATTTATCTCACGATAAAACACTTTAATATTTATTCACAAATAAACAGTCTCAACATTCAAACATGACTGATACTCCGAATTATGTGTTAAAACCACCGACTATTATCTATAAAGGAAACCAGGTAAATTCCAATTCACTTCCAATGGATACATCTGCCACAAACACCGAAACAAACAACAACAAGCGACCGTTATCCTCGCCTGACGACGATGATATTAACAAGCGTTATCTCTTTGACCATAACTCCCTAATCGCTCAAAATAAATTTTTCTCGCTGCAATCTAACGAACAAGCCGCTTCTACATCGCAGACTTCACAAGAAATAGTCAGCACACCCAAAATTCCTCCGATATTCCTGCCATACGGATCCAATTATCAAAACATAATTAAAGATATAAAATCAACAATTACAAACGATTTTACTACTACCTATAAGGGTCAAGAACTTAGAATTAATCTCACGAATCCCGAGGACTATCGCAAATTAACTAAATTCTATGATGAACGTAAAGTAAACTACTACACATATCGGAATCCCGAAAATAGCAATTTATCTGTAATTATACGCAGTGTCCCTATCTCTATTACGGAACAAGAAGCCACATCTGAACTTATAGCCTTAAAATACCCTGTTCTTAAAACCACTAGACTGTTAAATCATAACAAAAGTCCAATGCCACTACTTGCAGTTGAACTACGCAAAGATGAGAAAGCAAACGATATTTTTAACCTGACCAGATTATTACACTGCGTAATTACAGTGGAACCACGACGTAAAAGCAGTGACACTCCACAGTGCACCAACTGCCAGCGTATAGGGCACACAAAAAATTATTGCCACCTACCCTCACGATGTGTCAAATGTCAAGAACCACATCACTACTCACAATGCAAAATCAACAAAGACGTCACTAAACCTATTTGTGTCAATTGCGGAGGCAGCCACACCGCAAACTACAGAGGCTGTTCTTACATAAAGCAGTTCAACAACAAACCAATATACCCCACAGTTCGATCCCTTAATCCTAATGCTTCAATCACTGGTAAAATTACATCCAACGCAACGTATTCAGCACAACTTCAAAAAAATTCTCCCACCCCTACCACCTCTAATCCTAACAACAGTATCCCTACCACTTCTGGTGCTAACATTACCTCCAATATCCTCCAATCCATTCTGGAAGCCCTCACCCCCCACATTGAACAGATTAAAAATTTCCTATTATCTTTAATCCCTCTACTCTTTCAAAATGGCGCAAAATAACCAGCATCTTATAAACAAGCTAACCTTTCTGAATTGGAACGCCAATGGGTTAAAACATCAAAGAGCAATTTTCATTTCTTTCATGGCCAGACATGCAATAGACGTAGCGTGCATCACAGAAACGCATCTAATACCAAATGAAAAATTCACAGTACCTGGTTATCGCATTTATAGAAAAGATCGAGATGGAGGAATAGGATGGGGCGGATCTGCAATCATAATAAAAAGCAACATTTCTGCAACCCTAATTGATCTCATTAACATTCGTCAACTTGAAACTGTAGCGATTCATCTCTCTCTGGCAAACAATACCACTCTCCGAGTAGTCTCCGCATATAAACCACCAACTAACATTCTGCTCCAGAATGAACTTCAACAAATCTTTAGCACCCAATATCCCACTCTGCTGGCTGGTGATCTCAATTGTAAACACGAAAATTGGGGTTGCAGGAAAACCAATCCCAACGGAGTAAAACTGGAAAATGTAACATCACAACTAGGAGTGCAAATATCAGCACCTTCTGAATACACATATTTTCCCTATAGACATAGTCAGCAACCAGACATACTTGATATTATTCTCCACAAAAACTTCCATATGCCAATCAATCAGATGGTACTTACTGAACTTGATCCAGACCATCTCCCTGTCATATTCAAGCTTAATTGTCCTCCCTTTTATTATCCTCGTCCCCCAAGACTAATTAATGGCCCAATAGACTGGGAAAATTTCAGAACCGTAATGGACACAGAATTATTATGCCCTTATAACCTAGCAACTCCAAACGAAATCAGCACCGCAGTGGATAAATTTACCACCACGGCCACCCTAGCCATACAATAATCGACAAAGAGTTCTCACCGTCACCACCATTCTGAGAACCAAAATACTCCCACACACGTACTCCAACTTATACGCGAAAAACACGCGGTTCGCCGACGCTGGCAAAACACCCGAGCTGCTGAAGACAAAGTCCACTTGAACAGGTTAATTCGACTTGTGAGAACAGAACTGGACCAAATTCGCATTGAATCCTATAACAACTACATAACATCATTCACTTCCGGAGACCCAACCATGTGGAGAGCTACTAAAAGGATACTTAAACAGCCAGAAATCATCCCAACTCTCCGCAAACATGGCCAAAGCTATCCCCAGGACAAGGACAAGAGTGAATTATTTGCAGACCACCTTGAACAAACCTTTTCTACTCCACCAACTCTAACTAACGCAAACCATTCTCAGCAAATAACAACACTGATAACCAACCACATCCCTGGTGATCTTCTACTTTCCGAACCTATATCTCCGCTTGAAATTAAAAATTACATTTCAAATTTAAAACCGAAGAAAGCTCCTGGATTGGATTTAATCCCAAATATCCTACTTAAAAACTTATCGAAAAAATCCATCTGTTATCTCACAGCTATATTTAATGCTTGTCTACGAACAGGATACTTTCCTGACTCCTGGAAGCAAGCCATAATCGTAATGATCCCTAAACCGGGCAAACAGCGCGACGATCCAGCGAACTATCGTCCAATTAGTTTACTGTCCTCCATCTCTAAACTTCTAGAACGAACACTCCTAACTCGCCTTAACAATTTTCTAACAGAAAACAATATACTTCCACATTTCCAGTTCGGATTTAGATCTTCACATTCAACCACACATCAACTCCTACGACTTACTGAAAAAATCGAGGATGGATTCGAGATGAAAAAGCACACGCTCATAGCATTCCTTGACGTCGCCCAGGCGTTTGACCGTGTATGGACCAATGGCCTTATATACAAACTAATAACACTGAACCTGCCTCCCTACTTGCTAAACACACTCACGTCATTTTTACGCAACAGAACATATCAGGTACGAGTACACGCCTACACCTCTTCAATCCGGCAAATTCAAGCAGGTGTGCCCCAGGGTTCCATTTTGGGCCCTACCTTGTTCAATATATTTATGCACGACATCCCTACCTCAGCCGAAGCAGACCTAGCAATGTATGCTGACGATACGGCTATCGTTACGCAATCCTTTGACATACATACTGCCGCTACGAAACTTCAAGATAGCATAACTCAAATTAATCAGTGGTTCACCAACTGGTGTATAACACTAAATGCTGACAAATGTGAGACGAAAATATTCACACTCCGCCGACCGATAGACCCACCTAATATCATTATTAATAACAAGGCAATACCATGGAATCTATAAGATAGCGCGGTAAAATATCTTGGACTTTTCCTAGACCAAAGATTAACATGGCGGCTACATATAAACAAAAAGTTATCAGATGCCTACGCAAGGTTAGGCATGCTCTACCCGCTTATCAACAGAAAATCTTCCCTCAAAATTACATGTGGGACCCTTCTCTACAAGTCTATCCTACGGCCTATCCTCACCTACGGATGCTGTGTCTGGGGCGCGACCTCCCGCACCAACCTGAACAAACTTCAGGTTTTCCAAAACAAAGTGCTACGTATTCTAACCAACGCGGAGTGGTATGTAAGAAACTCACAGTTACACAGAGAAGTGAACATTCCTACCATTCACCAACAACATAACAACAGTATCTAAAACATTCTATGCCAATCTTGATCAGTGCGCGGGTGCAGTGTACTATAATCTTGGTAAACGATCTCTTCACACTAGACTTAAACGCAAACTGCCGATAGATCTCATCACCAGCGACAATACATAACATCACGTGTTCCCTATAGTTCTCTACGATAGTTACCTTTATTTAACTGTACCTTTATGTTGTGTTAGATACTATAATTATTAGTGCGTAGTAAATAACGTTAAGAGCTATAATAATTATCTCTGTCATGTATAGCAACTTGTGCTGAGCTGACAATAATTTGTATTAAAAAAAAATGCATAACATTTATTGTGTATTTTATATTTTACTTAAAACTTGCCCTTTATTAATGCAAATCTCTTTCTAATTAAATAATAATTTCTTTCAAATCAAGTTCCCTTATCTCAGGGTGGTTCGCCAAATCAAGATCTCTATTAATTGAATTTTAACATTATATTTAATAACATTTGCTGTCAAACCGATTTTCAAAACTCATCAAGCCAGGTATTGACAACTGTACACTACATTGACACACATATCAATCAATTCACCTATGTAAACACTATATCAAGTCCATTTTGATATTTTCGTTTACTGATTGTTATTTAAAATACTTTCATAAACTTGTTACACAAACCTTTATAACTTCTCTTGCTTTTTACTGCCAAAATCCAACCAAGAATGGATCCTGATGTTGACAGTCTGCAACACCTACTGCCCACTCTTCAAACGGTAACGTCTATGCTGATCCGGAAACTCTATATATAGAACTGCATTCGTCTCGTCAACAACCCCTTTTGCTCCTAGAATCCAATCCTTCTTCCTTTCAAATGTCACCGCCACACCGATTAACTCCTGGTAGGTTCCAATATCATGATGTTCCAAATCTAACCTTGGTTCTTTTACAGATAGTCCGACAACTCTAGTAATATCCTCCAAATTATCCAAATCAAATAGTTACTTGTAAGCACTTCCAATAATCTCCCGTATGCAGGAACAAATCCAAATATCTTCAAATAATGTAACCATAGGTATTTGTCTATTTCCAATTAACTGTATTTGTATAATCTTTTGACTGATTATATTCTTCCAATAACTTCAATTAATATTTTCATATAACACACCACGTAGATTTGTTTAAGGCTCTTTTAAATTTGTATAAACCAAATAATAATACAAATTTAAGACATTAATTTCTGTTTTTTATTGATTAAAATTTGTAATTTTTAAGATACATGTCTACTTTTACATGAGTTGTTTTTGTAAATAATTAAAAAAAAAGGTTTTTCTCCCAGTTAGATACAATTCTTATTGCACACTTATTTATTTTAAATATCCTATTATTACATGCTATTAATTCTTATCATTCTAACAAATATATTTGTCAATTGTAACCTTGGCTTGAACTTTATTAAAATTTTCTGTAACCATTAAATTAGTATATTCAATTAATAAAATCTCCTCTCTCATTGTCTCAATTAAATTTATTAATAATATTTAAAATTTAACACTCATCAAGATTTAATTATAGCAATCTTCCAAATTTATTCGTTTTAAATATTTCTTTATTGTAATTGATTACACTGCCTCATGTATCATAATAATATATACCTGGAATGAAACCGGTAAAATTTCAGACAAATGTATACAGGGTGAGCATCTTAAAATAATAAAATTTTCTTTATTTTTTATTCAACTTAGTAATAGATAGACGTAATAATTTGTACATAGTGCAGGCTTTATTCTTACCAAAAATGGAAGCCAATAATACAGAATAAAGTTTTTACAATTCAAAAACGAGGCACAAAGCAGCTAGTTACTTAAAGCCGCGTCCACATTAATAAATATTTACGTTGTGCGTTGTATTTGGCGCAAATTTGTGCATTTGCGTTGAATGTAGATGTGGACGGTTCGCCGAACGCAAACGCACACAAATATTTTCGTGACGAACGACGCAGGCTATTCATCCCAAGTCTGTTTTTACTTGGACTTCAAAGGAATTTGCGGCGCAACGTTGTGCTGATGTAGACGCATGTTGGTAGTGCATATATGTGTTCGCGTTGTTTTAATTTTAATTTATTTTTAGGAATGAAATTACTAACTTGTAGAAGGAAGTTATTAATTAACCATGTCTTATTACTCATTATTAGTAAATATATAGTATTTATTATAATGCCCCATTTAATTCGAAAAAATAAAACTAAATTCAATAATAAGAAAGAAAGACGTTACTGGATGACATTCTATCTTCTGTTATTACTCTTTATTTCCACAAATGTAAATATAAAACTTACTAATAACACACATTTGTGCGTCGAAAAATTATGCACTTGCATTAAATTTGCGCCGCAAATAAGTGCGCTCACACAGCGTAAATATTTATGTAGCTGCAAGGCAGAACTACTAGAAGCTGATGCTTCGTGGCGCATGCAGAAATTGCACCGTTCCTTAAAATCCCAGAAAACGTTGGGGTGTACACGCGGTTCTCCTGCCGTTCGAATTCGACCACCGGTAACTTTTTTGTTATTTGAAAATGTATTTAATTTATTAGAAACGTGCAGATATTTTTACTCCTTACTTACCGAGAGCCGCATAATGCGCAAATCTTTTCGAGAGGCTGTCACGCTGAAAATAGAGGAATTTTATGCATACATCGCATAGACAAGCTTAGTTTTGAATATTTCTCGATGCTTCTTAAACTAGTGGAAAGCTTATTTTTTCTACATTCAGATGATATCAAATTACTTTCAAAATTACTTTTAACAACTGCTACAGAAATTGTTTAAGTAAAGCGTACGGGGAATTCGCGGGATAAACTTTAGCATCGACGTATTGTGGAAACGATTACAGATAAGTGTATACATCCAGCGTATGAAATCTGTCAGAAAGAATAAAAGAATTGTTAGTGAAAGAATTATCTGCATTGGTTTATTGATGTAAAAAATATAATTAATTTTCCATTATCTGATTTAGGTAGTTGAAACGCAACTCGCACACGCACACTTAAAACATAACCGGCTGCAGCGTGAACGTTAAGCCTGCTGAAACGAAACTATATCAACAGGTCTCCGTAGCGTCCTTAGAAATTGGTGAACGCGCATTGTTCGCAGTCGAAAGCGCCGCGATTCAAATCCCTCCCCAGTACCGGATTTTTTATTTGAAAATGTATTAGAAACGTGAAGATATTTTTACTCCTAACTTAATTTCATTTTTAAAATTAGTTAGTGTCACGAGGGAAGTTCTGGGTAAAGCCTTTTACAGATTTTTTTTATAGTTCCAATAATCGGAAATTTGCCTGTGTATTCCAAATTCAATCTATGATGGTCTAATTATACATAATTTATTCAAAATTTCTGTTAGCGAGCAAACTCAAATTCTTTAAAAAATATTTGGAATTTGAGTGTGTTCGCTAACAGAAATTTTGAATAAATTATGTATAATTTGAAATATTTTCTTTATATTTATATTTCATCCATTTCAATAGTTTACAAAGTTGTTTGTAGCTCCCTGTGTGTTTCAAATTCAATCTATAATGCTTGTTTTCTCGTAGTATTCGCAAATGTTTCGACCCAGTTGGTATTTCAAAAATTCATTATCGAAGTGGTTATCTCTTGGCTCTGTTGAAAGTTTTCCTACAGTATGAACATTAATATTTAAATTTTAAATATTTAGGTATGAATACAGTACTGATCGAAATCTAAAAATTATTCAGGGGTTAATTAATAAGAATGCAGTGTAATATAAGCTCAATTACGTACAGAAAATATTTTTCCAACTTTTTAAATAATTTCGAAATTACTTGTACCTTTGCACACCTCTTTAAATTCTTCAAAGTAGCTTTTAGCTGTTGTTTTTATTTCATTGGCATGCATGATATTACCCATTAATCGGAAACGACTTTGACTTTAATTAAGTGTAATTCCAAAACGACTATATCCCTACATTAAAATAAAAATTATACATCTCAGTAATATTCAATCCCACTTTCATGATTAGCAGCTGTCTTTGGTCGTTGCTAGCATTCAACAACTTGTATCAGAAGTTGAATTTTAATAAATTCCAAAAACAAAAGAAGGCTTTACATTGATTCTGGTTTTGCAACTACAAGGATGTTCAACAAAAAACTTTTTACACTTGATTATGAGAACATACGAAATGCTGAAACCTGGAATCATCAAAATGCAAGAAAACTTTAAAATAGATTAGTGACATGCATCAGCAAAACCGAACAAATAATAATAGATAACGGAGACTCTACTCTAGTAACTAGAAATAAAGAAATTGGTAAATAAAAAGAAATAGTTAAGCATCCATAACCAAGTTTTATCCGAGTCAATCAAATAAGAAGAAGCAAATTCGTCGATGCTATATAAAATATACACGGTTTCTATAATTTTGCATCTTGTTGAATATTTTAATTGAGAAATAATTATCATTTGCTACTATGTATGCAAATTATTAATTTTTATATACGCGCTTCGTAGCTGTACTGCTGGTGTTTATACAGATGCAAAGTGATAGGAATTCTGCTATCTTAAGCAATGCAGTTAATAAATGTCAAATGGAATGGTTCATACTTGTCGATAGTGTACAGCGGTTGCCAAATTAACAGACTAGATAAAATACATGCTAAAAGCAAACCTTTATTAGTAGCTTCAGCGTACTTATGCGAACGTTTTGTCCGTCCGTCCGTCTGTCTGTCTGTCTGGATCGCCTGTAACTTTCGAACGGCTACAGATATCGAAATTTTGAAAGGGGGCAAAGTTGTTGCTAAGGTCCCGAGCACCTTCACGCGCTATTTGGTTTTGGCGAAAGGTCAACCTGTTTTCGCAGTGCTGAAGCTACTCTTTAGACCTGTACTTGAGCAGTTTATTTAGTTTATGACACCACTTCTTTTGGCAATTAGGTATTTAGTATTTAACCGTTAATTGCCGAATTGTTACGTTAATCAGTCGATCAGTCCTCTATGCTTACATTGTTACTTAGTCGCTTTGTGATTTGGACATCCCTGATGTTATAAAAGTACCTTTGTTTAAAAAAGCTTAAAACAGCATCTTTCAAAAAATCCTTCTACAGTAGGGTTAGATATGCGCTTAGTATTAAGGAGTATTTTTTAAAACTCTGTGCTGGGGCTGGATTCTTCTTAAAAATACTACCAATATTTATATGTCGCAAATGCTTCTGCTGAACACATAACTATATATACCAAGCACAAGCAATGAATGGTAGCAGTCCGATCTTTCCCAGAATGCGGTACGGGTAGAACCGCAACTAGCCCAGTGATGCATTCAACGAATGCAGCAGTGTACTATATATATTTTTCACAATCTACGAATCTACACATCTACAGCAATGTTCAAGGAAATAGAGATTAAATGCAAATGTCCAGGATTATAACATTTTGAGTTTGGTAAGTTTGATTTCCGTGGTGCACTTGACCACTGGCGGATCCAATTGACCCCATTGACACCCCCTTGAGCCTGTTAAAAAATGTAATCGGATGAAAAGTTAACTAGTTCATTTTAAACAAAGCGTCCCCTTATAACAATAATCCCGTAATTTAAATTTGAATTTGCGAAATGCTTCTTCCACATTCTTCATTTTTTTTATAGTTCCAATAATGGCAAATTTGTCATCACCTCCAAGCGTTGGTGGGGGATTCGTCGCTCGTCGAAGTCGGTTCTGTGACCCGTCTAATAGTGTCTACCAGTCTCCACTAAACACAAAAATTAACTGCATCTATTGTGTAGTGATAATGACCGGCGTATTTTGCAATGTTGCTAATAATACGTGTATAATGTTTTTATCGTTTGTTTTAAATTGTGCAACTAGTTAGTAAAAGTTTAAAATATCCAAAATCTGAAAAATTTCAATTTTAAAGGTAAGCACTTGTATGTAATACAATGCTTATTTTATAACATTTTCTCTAATTTTGACTTAGGTATAAAGTATCACCTTTCAAAATTTAGTGAAGTTTAGAAAAGTCTCACTTTTTGCAATCAGTTGTGAAATGTAAAATATTTTACAACCCTTGATGAAGTAGCTTTTTATAAAAACAGTTAGGAAATGCCTCATGTTGTATAACGCTTGATGTCAATCAGGATAAGACACTAGAAATTCAAAATCCAGATAGCAGCTGATTTGTCAACAAATTTCATGATTGTTACACACAACTGTCACATGACTGATATCAGCCAATGAGAAACATGCATTGTTTTTAAATGTACCAATGCCGAACTAATTACCTGATAAGCGCCCGTGGGCTGCTTATCAAGCGATAAGCTCACTAGAGATGATTAATGACCCTGCGGATGGTGTCATAATTAGAAATAGAAAAGCAAGAAACGAGCAATTTGAGTTTATTGGCATTAGTAGATCAATTTTAAATCATAATTCGTATACGGGTTTTGCTTAATAAACTTCAAAATATAAGCGCGGGCAAGCACAAATAATTTTGCCCGTGCCAACAGTCATCGTGCTGGTTGCCTTTAGAAAACTCCCGTCGGGAGAGTTTTCATTGCAACCAGCACTCGACCCTTGGCGTGTGCAAAATTATTGGAAAATATATCTCGCTCTTGTTATATTACTATTAAAACTGACACCGCATCCACTTCTATTCCCAATAACAATGCTTGGAAATTTATCAAACGACATCGGAGGTTATTTTGACAGCACTGGTAGACTTCTTGAGAGTATTTCTAATTTCAGGAAAAAATTATTATTTATTGGAGAACCCTGACGTTCCCCGAAAAACATGTGTATTTCCTTTCTCGGAAAAAATGCATGGGAACGTAACATTTTAATATTAGTTATTTGGATAAATATACTTGACTTGTCTATTGGCATATAAAATAAGGAGATTTTTGTCGGTTTTCTTGAAATGAAGCAGCATGGCTAAAATTGTTTTTTTTATGCTCAAACTCCCATATCTAAAAACAGTTGAATTTAGGGGTATGAAGCAACATATAAAAGAAGCTCATTAGAAGGACTTTTCAAAGTTTCAAAAATATACAGGGCGTTCCATTTGAAAACTTCCGAAATTATTGAATTAGCAAATGTTGAGCACCATGTATATCAGTAATACCCAGAACCACAATTTTCTACTCGAACGGTAGTTCACGAAAATCATAATTTTTTGGTAACGTTTGTCTTCATTCAATTGTTTTCTCTTACAGCAGCCGCCTGAAATTAATCATTTTTTAGCATAAAATTGTTATGATCTCCAAAACAGTTGACGTTAGACCCATACAACTTGATAGGTATAAAAATAATTAGTATTTCAATGCAAAAGTTCAAGTTACTTAAAATGTAGAACATTCCATAAAAAAAAGTAAGTTTGATTCCTCACACTTTTTTGAGTCATCCTGAACCGAGTGTCCCAATAAGAATGGCACTCGGCCCTATCTTGAAAAGTAATTGTCGTAAAGACTTGGGGTAAAAAAATTTATGACTAAAGCGGGCAAGAGAAAATGATGGATATTATTTTGAAGTTTCTAGAATGGCCGCCAGGGGGCGTAATCGCATTCTTGAATTTTAAATCCCGTTTTTTGAAAAATATTCTTATATTACAGATAGGTAAAATAGACACCGTTTTAAAGCTGAGATAAATTCGATTGCTTTTCGTTTAATGCTTTTTGCTCTATCTCTTAAGGGAAAGTGGTGGAGGGTGTTCAAACATTTTCGAAAATAAATGTCAATAACTTCAAAATGGCTGAACGGATTTTGTCAAACTTGGAGTCGTTAAAAATAGCCTTTCTTAGGCCATCAACGCTGCTTTGAGTGGATTGATTTAGATTGTTTGTGTCTCCGCTACAGGGCGTTTTGAGACAACACTACAAATGAAACAGATTTTCTCAAAAAAATTAAATGCAACGATATCATTTTTATTGGAACAAAAGATAGCCAAAAAAGGGTCTAACACGCTAGTAAAAAGCGCATTTCGATATTTACTCTAAAAAAATTTCGTGTGGCCAGAAGGGCAATATTCAATCATACTGACAGTTTAAATATAATTTTGGTATTTTAACAGTAAATTTATATATATTTTGCTAAAAGAACGATAATTAGGATTTAATAAACTGCTCAATTACAGATCTAAAGAGTAGCTTCAGAACGTGACCACCGAAGTTCTGTAGATGGCTCCAAGTGGAATTATAGCGCACCCAGAATGTGTAGTTTAAAACGTGACCACCGAAGTTCTGTAGATGGCGCCAAGTGAACGAGCCGCCACCGTGCTAAAATGCTTGGAAATTTTGTTTGCAAAGTGGAAAATCGCCACCTTTCGCCAAAACCAAATAGCGCATGAAGGTGCATGGGACTTTAGCAACAACTTTGCCCCCTTTCACAATTTCGATATCTGTAGCCGTTAGAAAGTTACAGGCGATCCAGACAGACAGACAGACAAACAGACGGACGGACAAAGCGTTCGCATAAGTACGCTGAAGCTACTAATAATGGCGACATTATTTCGAGTTTCAATTTCTTTTACTGATATTTTAGGTTAGAAAAGATATATCGAAATGCGGTTTTACTAGCCTGTCAGACCCTTATTTGGCTATCTTTTGATGCAATATAAGTAATATCGTTGCATTTAATTTTTTTGAAAAAATCCGTTTCATTTGTAGTGTTGTCTCAAAACGCCCTCTAGCGGCGACACAAACAATCTAAATCAATCCGCTCAAGGCAGCGTTGATGGCCTAAGAAAATCCCTTTTCAACGACTCCAAGTTTGACAAAATCCGTTCAGCCATTTTGAAGTTATTGACATTTATTTCCGAAAACGTTTGGACACCCCCACCACTTTCCCTTAAGAGATACAGCAAAAAGCATTTAACAAAAAAGAATCGAATTTTTCTCTGCTTTAAAACGGTGTCCATTTCAACTATCTATAATATAAGAATATTTCTAAATAAAACGGAATTTAACATTCAAGAATGCGATTACTCCCCCTGGCGGCCATTCTAAAAACTTGTATATATTTTACTTTGTATTTTAGAGTAGCTAGAGCGGTTTATTGTTCTTCTTTTAAATAATTTAAAGTTTACCTTTGTGTTATTTTTGTATAGCCTATATAGCTAAAATAGCGGTTTATTGTTCCTTTTTTTTAATATAGTGTTAATTTAACTTGTGTTGTCTTGTGTTTTTTACTTATTGATATCGAAAAAAATCATATATTGTCTTAAAACTCGATTTTTATTTTTTACCTATTTTATTCTAAATATCTACTTAGTACCATCCCATATCAGGCATTACCTACCTAAACTTTTAGTTTACTGTTCAATCTACAAAAAATCAGTTGACCCCCCTTAGGATGTCTCTGGATCCGCCTAAGATGGTGATATCCTGTTCTGAGTCAGGTTGAAAAAAGTGATTTTCTCCTCTGATGATGCAAGGATAGTCGTGTCATCGGCGTAGTGTTGTGCATTATTTAATAGGTATGATAGTAACGAACGTACTGTTTCACACTATCCCTGGTATTTCAATCCTTAGATTAGTTGGCAGCTTTCCACTTATGTCGATCACAAGTCATTTTCTTTAAGGCTGTATACTTATAAGCACCTGCATGTTTGATGACTTGTTTAATGAACTCAAGACCGGGTATTCCAACGCGTCTTTTTCAAGCTCTAGTTTCTTCTATTGTTTGTATTATATAAGGATTATTTCTATAAATGTGTCCTATCCATGTGTATCTTCTTTGTCTTAATGTGTTTATTAGCGGTCTTTCTTTTCCTATTCTTGCTAGAACTTCTTTGTTGGTATTTCTTTCTGACTAGTTAATTCTCAGCATTTTCCATACCCACATCTCGAAGGCTTCTAACAGATTTTCGTTTTTTTTTCCTATTGTCCCTGTCGCCGATCTGTAAAGTATTGTGCTCCAAATACAAGTATTAGCTAATTTAGTCCTTGCAGATAAATTTAGATTAGTGGATGGGAATGAATTTTTAGTACTAAATGCGACTTTAGCTTGTCTGATTCTGATTTTAATTTCTTCTCTGCTTCTGCCGTCTTTGCTTATGATGCTACCTAGATATTGAAAAGATGTTAGTTGTTTGAGAGTGTCTGTCAATTTTTACATTAAATTTTCTGTTGTCCTCAAGCATATCATTACTTCCGTTTTCTTTTTATGAATTTCCATCTTGTCTGTATTCTTAAATATCTCATCTATATATTCTAACAATCTTTGTAAATTTCTCTAATGTGGGGCAACAACACTAAGTCATCCGCGAGACGTATAGTTTGTATTCGTTCACCGCCCACTATGATACCTGAACAGATTTCTTTGCATTCATTTATAACTTGCTTTATGTATATATTGCGTAATGCAGGTGAGAGGTTGCACAATTGCCGATTCCTTGTAGAAAATTCGCTTCTCTTTGACAGTCGTCGATTTTTATTATAGCTTTCAGGTTTTCATACAATTTTTTAATTGTCTCTGTAATCCACATGTACTGTCTTCAAAATGTCCATCATAATATGCCAATTTACGTTATCAAATTCTTTTCTTAAACAGATTCTTTAAACGATAACTGAATATTGCTTGGATAAGTCCTATTTGAGATGTTTTGGTTACAAACAAGTTTTACACTCATACAATTTGAATACTAGAAAGAGACGTTTCTGTACTTTAATAACAAAATTTAAGCTAACTAAATATCAGTAATGATTACTACACATAAACTCGAAACACGTTTACTCGCTACACGGATTCATATCGAAATTCATACCATGGTATTTTCTTATTTTTATTTCTCTAGTCTAAAAGACGGAGAAAGTACTGTTATCGCGAAAAAATACCTTTGGAACATTTTTCAAATTTGCACGTTTCTAATTAGCAACTTCTTCGTAGTTTGGCAGTTACTAGGCTCTTTGTTTGGTCTATTGCTGTTTCCATAGTATATTTCTTGGCAGTATGGTGGAACTGTTCCAAGATTATCTGTAGTTTGTCCTACGCGTCACCTATTACTATGGCATCATCGGCTTAGCACATTATTTTAATATAGTTTCCGATTCTGTATCCCTATTTCGTTCGTATACCTTTTACTATTTTGATTATTCTAAATTTTTTGTTGAAAAACACAAATAAAGTGCCAATATAAAATTTATGTTACTGAAAACAGAATTACCAAATCTAATAAATTATTGAAAAAACAATATAGGATTTAATTTAAGAAAGAATCGTGGACATCGCCGGTCAAACCCAGCAAAAAAAGAAAGTTTAATCGGTTGCGGCAAACTGTAGCCTAATAATGATACCGTTTTCGGCGCCATCTAGAATACACTTTAACTACATTAATGTGGTACCATAATTGTAGTTGATTTTGTATTTTATTATTAATTAAAAATCACTTTAGAATAATAAGAACCCATTTTCAAAATCATCAATTCATTTAGCACCTTTCCCTAATTCTAAAATATCGTATATGGTAGTAACTAATCGTATTTTTTTATTTTAAAACGCCTAACTACTCTCCATGGATAACTCCGTTTGGCACATTCACGGGGCATTGCAAATATCACAGAGTAACTTTGATTGAAATCTTTGTAGGTTATTAATATTGATATCCCTTGTGGAAACTCAGAGTTTCAATACTATAGCTCCAAATCGGTTTCAATATTACATTATATAAGACGTAGATTTGTCTCCATTGTTAAGTGTGAATTACGACCCATTACCCAATTACATCTTGCGATATTGGAAACCTAGTTGAAAGCGTTTGTTCCATATATATTTACTCCATGCTAGTTTTATCTATGTGAAGGTATACATATTTAGCCTCTTTTTGCGGTAGCGGTGTATTACACAATGACACTAGCAAACAAATCTCTTTTCGAAGAGTGAATGTTAATTTTTTCGCCAGGAATCATTCTTGGTAAAGATGATTTTCCAAGTGTTCGGATGTTATTTGGGATTCCAATAGGATGTCATTAAAGCAGTATCATCTGCAAGTTAGCGATTTCTGTATTAATAGATGTCATAGATCCGCTGAACCAAGAACACTTCTTTATGGTACGTCCGATTTGATGGGAACAAGATATGAGTATGCTTCTCCATATATCACTAAAACTGCGTGTTTGTTAAATACGTCTTTAATATTTTGAAGTATGGATGTGGTAAGCTACTTGATAATTTGATATACCAATCATTCGTGCCACACATTGTTGAAGGCTTGTGGCATGCTGTTATTGAAACCCCAATGGTACATAGGTAGTAAGTTCTTTTGTCATTTATAATAGGTGTTAGTCGCTCCTTCTCGAACATCTTAGAAAGTACAGGGAGAAGATGTAATCGACGGTAGGATGCAATACCAGCAGGGACCTTTGCCTGGATTTTGTGTTATAACTATGTCGGCAAGCTTTCCACCGGGACAAAAAGTACGCCAGTCCTTATTATGACTTTAAAAATGTACTTGACCATTTTGTACCCTTCCAGTGGCAGTTCTTTTAAAATTTTGCTTGCTACTATGTAAGTATAAACCTGGTGCCTATTTTGGGTTGAGCCGTTTTTGATAATCATCTGTGATTTCATGTGTCTTACAATTATGGTTGGTTAAGCCAATATACAATTGGTATGGTGTATCAAGAATAATAACCGGTGACTTCAGATGCAGTGAGATTTACCAAGAAAGTGTTAACACCATGTGTTTTAAATTCATTTAATATTAGGTTTAGCTCTCTTGTTGCTCGTTAACAGCTAGTTTTGTCAGCACATTGGCACGTGCTGTGTTGCCATCGTTTCTTTAGTTTTCATTTTTATTATTTTTATTTTATTTTGGTACTCAGCCAACAGCCCGTTAGGCCAATTATAGGCGTCGCTCTACATTTTATGGGAGCTTCCAACCCCACTAACGACTGTCATGATGTTATTTATGACATCCGGGACCAACTATTTCCGTGGCAACCGTACCACGAGGCGCTTATAGAAGCAGCCGAGAAACTTCCCATCCAAGTTTTGACCAGAAAGAGAGTTGCTTGATTCTATTGATCGGACGTGAACGCTGTTGGTCAAGCTACACCCGGGACCCTTTAGCCTAATTTGGTTTGATAAAATCAGGACAATAACTCGGTTTATTCGTTTTTTGAGTTTCAGTTGTGGCAGACCATGCTGGCTCTTTGTCTTAATTTGGTGAACCTTTCTGTGTATTCTTCGATATCTTTATCAGTTTTTAGCGGTACATGTCAAATTACCTCGTGTGGAAAAATGTTTCGGATACATTCGAATTCGTATGTTTTGGTAGCTAAAGTAGGTGGATTTGATTCTTTTAGTATCAAGAACAATAACCATTAACTGATCTTAAAGTTAATTTTTCTACAAATAAAAACAACTGAACGCTTACTAAAGACTTCTTCTTCTTGAAGTGCTTGTCCTATCGAATGTTAGCTACTTGAACTTTAGAAACTGCCGATCGAAATAATAATGTTGTACACCCATTGCGGAACTATTTTAACCTGGAAGTACGTCTGCGCCAGCGTTTCTTTTATCCTCAACTTTTCCTTGTAAAATTAACTGTAACAATTCATATTTTCCTCCTCTCATCACATGATCTGAATATTGCAGTTTTCGTTTTTTATTTGTGGGAATAATTTCTAGTAGACTATCCATGCTATATTTAATTTCAGCATTTGTCACTCTGCCTGTCCAAGACACGCGTAACATGCGTCTGGATCACCACATTATGACCTATTAATTTTGTTGCATAATCATTTAGTTAACGTCCAGAATTCTATCCGATACAAAAGTACTGGAAAATTGTAAAAATCGTTTCTTATATGTAGATGAAAATTACGATGACGCAGAATAGTTTTTAAATTATGAAATGCTTGTCTTGCTTGTCCGATGTGATTTTTTACGTCCAGCCGTTGTCTTCCTTCGTAGCTAAATATTTATGTGAAATCGCACTCTGTATTGTTTCATTATGTATTGATATTCCCAATGGTCTTAATTGCCTTGTTTGTAATTATCATGTACTTCGTTTTCTGAAGATTCATCTTCAAGCCATACAATTTACATTTGATATACTCAATTGAAAAGGTTTGCAGGTTATTTATTTATACGCCATAAATTCCTATACCTTCTGTGCTTTTATCGAGTGGTGTTTTGAATATCATCTCAGAGTAGATACTGAATAGTATTGGAAAAAGAATGCATCCTTGTCTGACTCCTCGTTTAATACTTATTTCTACTGCAACACCTACTGTACCAACCTGAGCTGTTTGTTTCCAATACAAGTTTCTAATAATTTGTATGTCTTGGTAATCTAAATTTATTTGCTGTATTATGTCGAATTCTATCGAAGGCTTTCGTGTAACCTACGAAGCCTATAAATCAGTGGCGTAACTGTGGGGGGTGATATGGGTGTCGGAACACCCCCAGAGGCTTCAGGAATAACGAAAATTCGTCTTAAACAAAAAAATCTAAAATTACATTTTGGGTAGAATAATTGAATATCAATTATTACATTCGGAATTGGCACTCAATCATTTTTAAAATGGGATCTCAACAAACCTCCTTCGGACGTGATTGCTGAGTTCAAATTGCCAAACTGTACAAAATCTGCCATATAAGACAGCAATAGATGAGCTAGCTACGTGCAATAAGGACATGTTTCCAAGCATATTCAAGTTGCTGCAAATTCTTGCAAGGATTGCTGTGTCAACTGCAACAACTGAAAGATCATTGTCCAACTTAAAAATAATTAAGACCTACCTCCGAAATGCAACAGCGCAATATAGGCTGAATGGATTGGCAATGCTCTCCATTCACAGAGAACTGCAGGTGAACGTAGATCAAATTATAAACGAGTTAGCAAAAAAAAACCAAGAGAACTTGAATTACTACTATAAGTTGTATTGCAATTATAATGAGTTTATTGTTTATAAATAAACAGTATAGTTACTTTCAATTCTAAAGGACTCGCAGTAGGACGTGATTTAACTAATTTGCTACAGTCAAAATATCATTTAGCATTTTCATAGGTTATAGAGTTACTGCAAGGACATGCATTATCTTCGAATTTTGTTTTGCAAGCAAGCTGTAATATAACTCTTTCTCGCGGTGTTATTACAATTAATATCCAACTCCAAAGTGTAAGTCAAAATGTAATAGCTCTCTTTTTGGAGCACTATTACATATCAAATTAAATATACCCTTTTTATAATTATCAAAAAGAAGCACTATCAGGTATAGCTCACTTATGTACTTACCCTACTTCTTAATGTAATGACTAGTAATTGACGTATCTCATAAATCAATTTGACATGTAAAATTCTGTCATGTGATTATTGTTTTTTAAAACCTCGATTAGTCAGTTTTACAAGCAATGCGACTCATAAATCCCAGCTGAATGGGTTAATCTTCGACTAACAACTTTATCTTGCAGTTAAAGACTGAATTACTTTTAAAATATAATAACTATTTGGCTTTATGAATCAAATACACGTTTCAGGTACTTCAGTTTGTTAGTAGCACATTGAAGTTTGATCTGACATTACAAAATAAAATACAAATTGTCAAAAACAATTTAATCGAATATTAAATATGTCCAAACTTGATTTATATGAAAATTCTAAAAATAACCTAATTCCAAGAAGTAAATTTCAAAAAGGAATTGTCGAAAAACGTCTAGTACTCGAATCACGATTAACTTTAGAAAAATAATTCTAAATTAATTTCTAAATACAATTACAATTATCTTAATGATTTGCGGCACCAAACTTGCTGTATAACTTCTTAATATTTCGTAAGAAATGGGCACTAACCTTCTGATTGTTTCTCTTGTACCTGAATGCTCTACGTCAGCTTCTAACTGGATAAATTCTAGTCAGAAAACACCTGCCGGCCAAATCAAAGCTCGTTGTAGCTCTTTGAAACCTCTATTATGTGGCTTTCACTGGTTTTACTGGCTTCGTAGTAATATACCACGTTAAATTGAATCAAACAGCCTTGAATTTTATATTTGTATAATATTTGTGACTTAAAGTCAAATTTGATTGTAGATAATACTATATTGCTACTACGTATCAAATCATCAATTATTATTATTCTTCACAATTAATGGGAATTTAACCCTTAACGTGACTATCACATGATATACATTAGATATCTGGATATTATTTAAATTAAATGCATCATTCATACGGTATGTTGCATTACAAAGATAAGTTTTTATTTATTCAGCAAATAATTATTTCTGACTTCTTCTGGTTAATAAGCAAATAATAAGCAAAAAATAAATTCTTAAATGTAACTAGGTGGTCTATACTGCCAAGAAATTAAATCAAGGCCTACCGCAAGTCCGGTAGAAATAAAATCAACTATACTTTATGGTACACTCATTTTTTTTTAAATTCTTATTGTAAGGTTGATCACTCTCCCAGAACACCCCCCAGAGCAAAATCTTAGTTACGCCACTGCTATAAATACGTTCTTGTTAACATCCAGGCATCGTTCGATTAATATGTTAAAGAGCAAATAAAGCTTTGCGTGTTCCATAATCATTTCTAAAGTCCAATTGCGTCTCGGACATGATCAGTTCACATTTACTGTATATACGTGAATGTATGGTTTTAGAAATATTTTTAGAGAATGACTCATTAGAAAGATATTTCTACATTCTTCTTAGCATTTCGTATAGATTATTGTGGAAACACTTTGTACAAATTTTTAAAAACTTTGCAAGTTGCGCTACCCCTCCCCCCTTTCAACGATAAATATAATGAGGGGACAGTCTTGATGCATCTTGATTTGTAATAAAGGCATGCTCGGATACTTTAACTTATCCGTTGTTAATAATGTTTAATTTAATAATAAAAAACATGCGCTTATCCTGATATATGGAAAACAACTAAAGTGTGTCCTATATTCAAAACAGGTGACAAATCAGATATTAAGAACTACAG
Organism: Agriotes lineatus; assembly: GCA_940337035.1. Lineage (NCBI taxonomy): Eukaryota > Metazoa > Arthropoda > Insecta > Coleoptera > Elateridae > Agriotes > Agriotes lineatus. The sequence continues at coordinate 61,508,253 of OW679202.1, forward strand.
GCCAGTCTCTTTGATTTGTTCCTGTTCGAAAGTATTTGAGATTATATTACACAATAGAATTTTTGAACATGTAAAATCAAAGATAACACCATACCAACATCGATTTACGCCCAATAGATCTACGACACTAATTTATTACTATTCACTCAAAACGTATCAGAGGCGATAAACGACAATATTCAAACTGACATATACACCGATATTGCCAAAGCGTTTAACAAAGTATCTCATGCTTTGTTATTAAAAAAAATGAGAACGTTTGGTTTTGCTTTAGAACTCATTCAACTGTTCAGGTCTTATCTAAGTAATAGGAATCAATATGTGGTGTTCGGTAATTCTAACTCTAAAAAGTACATTGTTAACTCTGATGTACCGTAAGGTGCAAATTTAGGCACCTTGCTATTTTTGATGTTTATAAACGATTTTCCAACATGTATTATCAACTCTGAGTGCTTGATGTTTGCAGAGGACCTTAAACTCTGGAAACAAATTAAAACATCAGATGATTGTGAGGAATTAAATGAAGATTTGAGCAGATTAGTGGAATGGACATATGAAAACGAATTACCTCTAAACATCAGCAAATGTTTTATTTTAACGTATACTAGAAGACTCCAGCCATTTACTTTCAACTATGTAATGAACGGTGTAAACCTATATAGAAAGTATGAAACCGTGGATCTATGAATATTGTTTGATAATAAAATGAGTTTTCAAAAATATATCTCCACAATGAAAAATAAAGCTAGCAGAATGCTAGGCTTCTTAATGCGTAACTCTAAAGGATACCGTAACACTACTACTTTAATAAAACTTTATAGTAGCTATGTTCGTTCTATCATGGAATATGCTTCTGTAGTGTGGACACCGTCATATGCTTGCTATATTGACGAAATAGAGAGTATCCAAAAATGGTTTTTAAAAATACTAAGCTTTAGATTAACTGGATTTTATCCTTTATTAACGTATTATAGAACATTATTAAGTCAGTATAATATATTGTCTCTAGAAAAAGCAAGATTTATTAAATCGGTAACCTTTGTCAAAAAGATCATCGATATGAAAATAGATGGCAATTTACATTTAATATTCAGCTGTGGTGTGCCTAGAGCGGGCAGCAGAAACAGTACATTATTTTATCTGCTGTTTTCTAGAACTAATAGTCTTATGCATTCGCCATTGCATAAACTAGCCCGACACTCCAACGCAATATATGAACACATTGATTTATTTTCATCTAATTTAAAATGCTATTATAAAACATGTTCAAAAATTATCAGGGATGGCCATTTAAACCAATGGTTTAGAAGTTAGTTTTATGTTTGGAACTGATTTCGTTCATTTTTTAAGTTACTTATTTATTACATTAATGTTTAGTTAATACTTTTGTTATTTTAATTCATTGTTATGCTTTCGTTTATAGATTGATTATTTTTAATCTCTTCTTTATTATATCATGTTTTAAGTTAATTTCTTCTCTGTAATTGGGTGTATACCTGTTGAGAGGAAATAAATAAATAAATAAATATAAATAACTGTTTTTGGAAGCGCATCAAAAGTGGATTTTACATTCTTGTGCTATGTTTCCTGTTTTATATATTGCGTTAAATAGTTTTAGCAGCAGATTTACATTGTCTTCGTCTATTATTTTTATCGGTTTTAGAAAATTGCGAGTGAGTACGAGTGTGTCAGCTGCTCCGTAAATAAACGCGAATTTCGAGTTCTTACGAGCGAAAATAACACGTAAGATAACAATTACAACAGGATACAGTAGATTGGACAACAGATAAAACAAAAAACCGGACTGAAGAATATACAGTAAGTAATGTTATTAATTATTAAGGCAGTCGTTTTAAATAAGAAACCACCCACAATTGTTCTTCTCTTTTTATTGTACTGCGCGATGCTGATATCTACATTACTAAAGACAAACTAGAACTTTCCATTGTAAACATGTTTATCTCAGCTATTCAACTTATACAAGGTTTTGTTTCTCTCCTAAACAGGTGTTTTATGCAGGTGTGCAGACAGATGTTTTTTGCCGGTGCAGATAATTGTAGGTAAAATAAGCTTCTTGGCCTTTGAGCCACTATAATTAAACAGAAAATCTCTGAAATTTTATGCATAGATAGAATAAACAGGAACCAAATGATATGTAAGTGAATCTAGCCAAATGCTGAATCTGTAATAAATAGAGCAATAAAGTACATACTACGTAAAAAATTATCTGTTACAGTATTATTTCTAATAATAATATATTTATTTGTAATAATTGTAAACATATACACTACAATTAAATTTTTTAAAAAGATTCCAGTACCGGGAATGGAACCCGAGCCCCCTGAGCGAAATCTAGGTATTCTGCCACAAGCCCAACGCGGGTTATAAGATTTTCTTCCTCAAGCAGCTGTATACTACGTGGTTGAATTATAGTTAAACCAAAATGCACTTATTGATCGAATTTTTAACACCAAAAATGCTTTCAATAATAATTTATTATTCAAATATTAACACATTGGCAATCAGCTGACCACTTTTGAATAGATTAATTTAATCATTAGACGTGCTACAAGACTATCAAACAAATTATTTTAAAAATGGTTATATTTTGTCCGGCGGTTTGCGATGCGATTTTGAGTGATTCGCCGGTCATTTTGGATCAACTTGTCGACGCGTGTGTGATGTTCATCGTCTGAGACAGTGATGGGACGTCCGCTGCGGTTTTCGTCATCAATTACGGCTTTCCGGGATCGCAACCAGGAAATGTTATTACCCATCGATTCACAGTAGTCCTATGAACAGTATCGTCACCATAACCGGCTTTTAAATCGCTATGAATCTCAGTAGGAATCACGTTTTCAGCAGTTAAAAATTATTTTACCGCGCGATTTTTAAGTCGAGCTGATATAGCACGAGAACACGTCTCCATACTTCCGCTACTAAAAAACGAACTGGTAAACGAAGTTCCTTCAAACTTGGCACGCGCATAAAGGAAGAATGTAGCTTCCGAATACAATCATGTGTCTCCGTAGGTCATTGCGTTCGCGTTCTAGAAGCATGTGCGCATTACTTTTCAGCCCACCCACCTAGTAGCATTCTGCCCACTGCAGATTTTTATGTACATAACAAACTTATGTCAGGGAGAAGCAATTGTTGCCAGATAACAGCAATATAGCCATCTAGTATGAAGTAGAGGAAACAGCAACTTTGTGCTACAACATCTTAGTATGCACTTTTAGAAAAGGAGAAGGGTATTACGGTTTATACTTTCTACAGTGGCTATATTAATGACAGTGTGGTCAATTTTGGTCAACTTTCTGATTGGCCGTTACAATATCCGCCATTTTGAGTCGTTTGAATAGCCCCCATTAAATATTTTTAGCAGTGTATGATTGTTTGCCTAGTTACACAAGTTACTAATGTCACTACGACATTGTGGTTTTTTACTTTCCTTTACAAAAAGGAAGTATTGGATTCCCCAAAAATTCGAAATTGAGTTTTAAACAGATCTTCACGTTTTAGAGTCCCCTGAACCCAAAAAACACGTTTTTGTTGATTGGTCTCTCTGTCTGTCTGTGTGTCTGTTTGTGTGTCTGTGAACAGAATATCTTAAAAACGAAAAGACGTATGGCGTTGAAACGTCATATATAAGTCTTGTGTACTATCTAGATGCAACAGCAAGCTTTTGAAGAAAATCGCATAACCGGAAGTATGGTGTTTATGTTTGTGATTTTCAGTCTTTTTCGATTTTTTCAAAAACGGTTCGAACGATTTTTTCAAACTTTACATTTTTATTATATTTTAAATGTGTATTGATGTGAGGTAGTTGATTTTCCAGTTGATTACATCTAAAATGGGTTTCCTTTGTACTTTTTTCCTATTTTTTTATTAACCCCTATTTTAAATATAACACCCGGTATATTATTAGATTTTTGAATTTGAACTTAAAATTTTAGAGAAAATTTGTCTCTTGAACTGAGGCTCTATTTTGTACGGTTTCTGTAGAATTTGTAATTTTTGTAAAATTTTGAAATATGCTTAAACATTAAATATCAAATTTTTGGCTAATTGTAAGATCACTGTAAAAGGAAGTTGTGTTTGTGTGCGTGTATCACCAGATATTTACTTATCAAGATTATGGTATGATCAAAAATTATTTTCATCTAGTATGGCAATGAAGTAGTTCCTAATTTATGAATGCAACTATAAGTCACTTAAAAATAAAATGTCAAGTTTGACATTTAAGTATAAATGTAGTTGCATTCATAAATTATGAACTATTTCATAGCCATACTAGATGAAAATAATTGTTGATCATACTATATAGTTCACTTACTAAATACGACTTAAGTATCAAAATAAATCTAGTATCAGTGTTGATGTATAGAGGGTGTTTGTAGATCGCAAGACATCTCGTAACTTCGTTAATAATAGAGATATCGAAAAGCACTTTATTTTGCTTTAAATGCCAGTATACAATCTACAAATTTACGTAAACCAATTTAAGCCATGGCCTCATATTTTTACGTAGTGATACACAACCTTTGGTTTTTTAAATATAACACCCTGTATTTAGAACTTATTATTTTTATAAATTCAAAATTACGTTGTATACTGGCATTTAAAACAAAAGAAAGTTCTTTCGATATCTCTATTATTAACGAAGTTACGAGCTGTATAGCGATCTACAACCGCTCATTCTCTGCATGTGTCCATACACTGGAGAGCCTTGGTTTCGATATTATCCACGATTGTGTCTTCTATTTCTAAGTTAGTAGGTACTTACAAATGCAAATAAAATTTTAACCTAGCCATAATATTGACTTTAGTAATATTTTATTATTAAATATCATTAGATCGTTAAAAAATTCATATGCAGAGCCTGCTATGCTATAACAAAAAATCTGTAAAAGGCTTTACCCAGAACTTCCCTCATCGACATTGTGCTACTAAATAATTTTAAAAATTAAATTAAGTTAGGAGTAAAAATATCTTCACGTTTCTAATAAATTAAATAGATTTTCAAATAAAAAAAAACGTTACCGGTGGTTGAATTCGAACGGCAGGCGGACCGCGTATTCAGCCCAACGTTTTGTAGAATATGGCAAGGGAACGGGCTATTTCGGCCTACGCCAAGGAGCACCGACCTTTCGGGTTCCTGCATCGCAGCTATATTTAGTAACGCGCTAATTTGTGTCTTCTTTTTCCTTCGTAAAACAGTTATTTCATATCTATTAGCTACCATTTTCGGTAAGAATAGAGCTTGCACTATGTACCAATTATTACTTGTATCTATTACTATCTATTAAACTGTTAAGCGTTTTAATTGGGTTAGAGCGAGTTAAAATAGTCGGAAAATCCATATAAGCCCTTTCCGTTGGCCAATTTTGCTCAATAACGACAATCGAAGTACAATATATTTCACATTTCCTCAGTGTTTTGACTTCCTCTAACCTCTAACTAAATTAAAACACCTAAAAGAACACATTTTGATAGGTAATAAAACTCTTGTTTACTTCCACCTAGCTGGAAACAAAAAGGAGGTCGATATTACCTACATATACAGTGCTCTACCATTACTATATGGTATCCAAAAGAAGGATATGTCCTCCATTTTCAATTAAAATATTTGTCGAATATGGCAAAGAAACGCGCTATTTCTACCTGCGCCACGGAACACCCACCTTTCGGGTTCCTGCATCGCAGCTATCATACCTCTATAATAATGCAGAACATTACAGGCCGTGTTTACACGATGAAAAGTACCATAGTTACATTCATACATTTCTATTTTCGGGTTTTTGTAAACAAACTTTCCAGTACTTTTAATAGCGATATTATCACAGAAAACAATTACTTATTATGCCTATTACTTGTGTTTTTTAAAACTAAACATACAGGTTCATGCGGAAGTCTATTTTCGTTATTAATAAAGAGATTTTATATCTGCTTATTGAACGCTACCATCGAAGCCGGTTTTAAACGAGCGTCTTGCAGCAGAACAGATCTTGGCTGCGAGACAGTAGTGACATCTATACTGCGGTGACGTAACCGATCTTAGGCGTTGATGTTTGGAAGTGTGGTTAAAGTTTCGAATTTACATTTATTATTTATATTAATTAATTAATCTCAAATCATGGACGAAGATATGTGATACTAAATTTACCCAGAAGAAAAATCTATACGCTCATATAAGAAGAAAGCACAATAAGGATCCTGTTACACCCAAAGTTGTTGAAGAAATTTGTGATATATGTGGTAAACAGTTTGTCAATAAATCTAATTTGATTCGTCATCGACAGCAAGTCCATGGAGATACTTCAGCAAAGGAAGATAATACCCAACATTTCAGAATTAAATGCCCACTCGGAAATTGCTCTGAAAATTTCAGAAATTATGCTGACCTGTGAAACCATTTGTCAAGTGTACATAAAGTGGAAATTGAGTATAATGGAGTGTGAATCTTCTTCAGATACGTCGTTAATATCATTTGATATAATATAGTCATTCATGATACATGCTTTCCAGCATTTCACCAGTGGGAAGACCAAATTGAAGGACGCACTTTGTCATCGTACGTACGGCTATGCCCTTAAAAATCTGGTACAAAGTTGAAAATCCAGTGACTTGAATTTAAAAATTGTGGACGTAACTTTGGACGTAACTTATGTTATTTCAGTCGTATTCACAAAGGGAAAAATTTGGTGCATCTGATTTTTAAGGCGATAGCCGTACTTCATACTTCATCTAAATTGCTGGCTGATGGCAGTAAGAAACAATATTACAACTGTCATCGCTCCTATGACTACGTACAAAAAGGAAATGGTTTAAGACATATAAAAAGTATTAAAACAAATAAAATTGGGAAAGCATGTCCTTCAAGGATTGAAGTTTTGATTAAAAGCAGCGAGGAACCTGTTTCGGTGAAGTTTTGGATAACCCATTTAGTAGGTGATTATCAGGATATTGGTTGTATTTTTTTGAAGCAAAGAAATAAGAACAAATTGCAGGTATTTTCAGATATTTATTTATAATGTATAATTTGAAATGTAAACTTTTTGTGTCTTCTAGGCAAATTAAAACGGCGTGTAACTTTTGAGCACATATTAAATGAAATTCGTGATGCTGGCTTGACGAAAGAAGAATCACAACGAATCCTACTTTTAGAGAAGAACGACTTGCACATTATCGCAAGAGATTTTCGTATAGATTATAGTACAAAACACCACCGTAACGATGCAATAAGCGTAAAATTGTGGGTTAAAGATATGAAAAATCCAGGTGATGAGTGTCCAGTATTGTTATATAAAGAACAAGGTGTTGAAAGTGATTTAGGGCTTCTTGATATCAACGATTCTGCCGCAAGACGCTCGTGATCTTAGATGTTGACATTTAGAAGTGAGGTTAAAGTTTCGAATTTACATTACCGTTGCAACTTGAGTTAATTTTAAAAAGTGACACTTGTCAAATCAGAAGAAAAATACTTTTTATAGTGAAAATAAATTTATTCAAACAATATAAAACAAATTACAAATTATCACAAATTTAAATAAAAACGAATTACGAAGTGTATGTGTCGTCAAACCTTGTGCTAATGTTTTCAGTAGCATCGGTTTTATTCAAAAGGCCATCCATTATATTTTTTCTTCAACAATTGTTGGTTTACTAAATTTTGATACGTCTTTAATTTGCTTCTATTTTGTTGTGACCAAATTGTAGCAACTGTTGAATTTGAAAAGACGTCATTATTATCAAAGCAAAATCGTTGATATCAAGAAGCCCTAAATCACTTTCAACACCTTGTTCTTTATATAGCAATACTGGATACTCATCACATAGACTTTTCGTATCTTCAACCCACAATTTTACGCTTATTGCATCGGTATGGTGGCGTTTTGTACTATAATCTATACCTACAAAAATCTCTTAGCCCAGCTACAGTAGGATCGGCCTGCCGAAAAAATCCAAGTGAGCTGAGATTGTGCATAAACCTGTATTTTGACATTACAAATAATGACTCAAAAGTCCCCATCGATATCGCACTTGCGATTTGAGTTATTCAACGTCAAAGGTCACAGAAATAAGTTTTTCGTAAATATCTCGCTTTCTATAGGTTGTATGACTTTTTTAGTTATTACAAATTCTCTACAATAAAGACTATACAGTTGTTTTACGTACAACTAACCATACAGTAAATAACACACTGTTAAGTTTTGCAGACGGGTTTTACTTCCTTTTACGATAAAGGAAGTATTGGATTCACCCCAAAAATTCTAAATTGAATTTTCAACAGATCTTCACTTTTTAGAGGCCCCTGAACCCAAAAAAACGTGGTTTTGTTCATTGGTCTGTCTGGCTGTGTGTCTGTGTGTCTGTGAACAGAATATCCCAAAAACGAAAAGAGGTATGGCGTTGAAACTTCATATATAAGTTTTTTGTACTATCTAAATGCAACAGCTAGCTTTTGAAGAAAATCGTATAACCGGAAGTATGATGTTTACTCTTTTGTTTCAAAAAAGGCTCCAACGATTTTTTTCAAACTTTACATTTTTATTACATTTTTAATGTGGATTGATAGAAATAAGTGATTTGAAGTTGAATTTTAGAGGTATTCAACTGAAAAATCACATGTCACATCAATACACACCGGTTATGCGATTTTCTTCAGAAGCTTGCTGTCGCATTTAGACAGACGGACGGACGGACGACACACAGACCAATGAGCAAAAACATGTTTTTTGGGTTCAGGGGACTCTAAAACATGAAGGTCTGTTGAAAACTCAATTTCAGAATTTTTGGGGTGAATCCAATATTTTATTTATCGTAAAAAGAAGTAAAACCCGTCTGCAAAACTTAATAGTGTGTTATTTACTGAATGGTTAGTTGTATGTAAAAAAGCTATATAATCTTTTTTGTAGAAAATTTCCTAGCCTTCATTTTTTGTAATAACTAAAAAAGTCATACGACCCATAGAAAGCGAGATATTTGCGAAAAACTTATTTCTGTGACATTTGACCTTGAATAACTCAAAACGCAAGCTCGATATCGATGAGGACTTTTGAGACATTATTTGTAATGTCAAAATAAAGGTGTATGCAAAATTTCAGCTCACTTGGATGTTTTCGGCAGATGCTGCGGTTTTCCGTCTAATGTAACTGGACTATCTTGCGATATTGTGCAAGTCAAAGTGTGAAAATTGCTGTTGCTGTTGATTTTGTTAATTCTGTTATTTTGTTATTGCTATTGTCGCTATTTTTGTGTGTGTTGTTAATTCTGTTTTGAAATGCGCCATACCACAATGTTGAGTACGCCTCCGATTTATTGTGTCGTTTAGCTTAAGTAAGGTTAACAATTTAATGTCAATGTGATAGATGTCAAAAGTGTTACCAATACAAAACTTGGAAATTACTAGATTCTAACATTAGTTCTAATTTTCACCGTGCCTCATCTAGAACCTGTAAGCTGTACCATATCGGTTTTTGCATACAATGTATAGTCAATTCGTAATATAATTGATGATTTATACCGGGTGTCCGTTCTCAAAGTCGAACATAGGCGATTAACATTGTATTGAACGTTTTTGTCGATTCCTGCTCGCCAATTCAACCTACAGGGAAGGTAATGGTATCAATGGAAAGATAAAATTATTCGGCATCAAATGGTACCAATAACAATATTCAAGATGCGATTTTTATTTTACAATACTAATTTAAAAATTGGGCATTTTTAAATATGCCATGCCTTGCTTTTCAAGTTCAATAGCATTTGTCAAAACAAATGATATTTAGTTGGCGTAAATCAGGTATTTTCTGTCAATGTCTGTTAAAATTATCTACAGAAAAATTAATTATTTCAATGAAGAACGAGTGAATGCACTAATGTTAATTGCCTATGTTCGACTTTGAGAATGGACACCCGGTATATTTTCTTTAACAGCTATGCTAATAAATTCTCTGTTATTTGTTGAACCAAACGTCACTTAGCTGTTAATTAAACAATAAATTATGATATTACGGTTTCGAAGAGGAAAGCTTGAATATGATTACGTAGATAACCGAAAGCAATTCACATGCTGTAATGACCTCAAATCTACTGTGGAAAATATCCTTCAGCGAGTCCCTCACGGCTCAATATTAGGTCGCGTGTTATTTTTAATTTTCATCAACGATCTGCATAATGGCTCGCTAGAAACCGACTTAACGCTGTTTGCAGATGACACTACAACAATAAATTCAAATTCTAATCTAAGCGTTTAAATTAATGAGATAAAAGCAGTACAAAATGATTTATCAATTTGGTTTACTGCAAATGATCTGATCCTAAACCAGCAGAAAACACAGGTAATGGTCTTCTCTCAACGAAAAATAAATGGTTTTACAGATCCTAATAGCATGAAATTCCTAGGGGTCTGCATGGATCCATTGCTTTCGTGGAATATGCATATCGATAATAATATATCGAAAAATATCTCGAAAAACTTATATTTTTAATAAGACTACTAATTATATGGTGCTGCTTTGAAAGATTATGAGAAATAGCTTACCATTCTCTAATTGCATCATTGCTGAGTTATGCTGTAATATGCTGGGGGCACTCGTCAAGCTCCTCAAGTTTTTTTAAACTTCAACGTAAAGCTGTAAGAATCATTACTGGTTTGTCCTACAGAAGTGATGTAAAAGCAAAATTTATTGAATTGATTATTTTAACTTTCTCGTGTATTATATGTTTAAAAATGGACTAAGGAGAGAAGATAGTTACTTGCAGAATGTAGTTAAGTGTGATATGGTAGTGCTAAATAATCGGTATGTGTTTAACGATATATTGTTGATATTCAAATTATTAAGAAACTATATAGATTGCCTTCAATTACTGGCGCAACTACAATTTAAGATACCCGCAAAAAACACTAGACAAGCAGATCTGTTATTCATAAAATTTCACAAAGTAAACTATGCCTCAAACGGTATATCAAAGATGTGTGCACAATTTAACAAATAAACAACAAAAATAAATAGAGACATATACCATACATCTCCAGACAAGTTAAAATTAATATTAAAACAATTACTTTTAGGTATAGAAGCTTAATATTATTTTCACAATCGTGATATGAATTTACAGGACATTTTACAAGTATATAAGTATTTTAAATGAATATTATAGAAAAATTACTTTTTGGTATATTAGTATAAATATTAAGTTAAATTTATTATATAAGTAAATGTTCAGTTATTGTCTTTGCACTGATTTAAATTTTTCGGTTGTACTAATTGGATGTAATATCTGTAAGTACAAATATATATTATTATTATTATCTACATTTATTACTGTTTACTCTATGTTAAAGGTAACATGAATTTTTTTACTACCTACAAGAATTTTCATTCTTATAATACTAGGAATAATGTCAAAATTAGACCAAATTTTTACAGACTGAATGCGGATCGCAATGGCTTTATCTATTATGGGGCTGTATTTTTTAGCTGTCTGCCTGGCCTGGTGAGGGAACTTCCAATGCCAAAGTTTAAAGTTACACTATAAACATTTTTAATAAATAAGGCTTTATTCAACATGAATGAATTTTGAACCTTTAATTTCAATGACCGGCTCTAAGCATGTTTTACGTACTGAATTAGGAATAAATATATATAATTAAATGTGAACTGTATATATTGTATGTATTTGATGTAGCATTTGCCATAGTAGACGTGTGTAAAGGATTTTTTTTGTAATGTCACAAAGTATATCTATCTAATGCGCAAAACTTTAAATGCGGCATGCACCGCGGGCTACAGCGTGATTCTTCCATGCTCACGTAAAACTTTTACATTCGCTGGAAAACTCTCACTTTTCTTAACTTGTAGAACAATCTACTATTAATTCACTAGCGATTTAAAAAGAAAATTAACTCCCTAGCATATAAACATTATAAACAGTTACTTATGGTTGCTGTTATAGAGATAATAATAATAATGCTAGTTTAAAATAACAAAGAAATAATAATTAATCGAGTTATTTAACAATAACGGTAACGGCGTAACTTGAGTTACCGAATTTATATTTTTATGACGCTCAACGCCTCAACGGCTTAAACCTGAAAAGAAACACAGATTGCAGGCAGTTAAAAATTATTTCGGTGGCGCAAATAATTCTCACATACAATCTCATAAGAGCATTAATTCTCTCCGGATTTTTTTTACTGCGTTCCAACAACGTCGTATTAATTAGGACTCCATCCAGAGGCGAGCGTTTCCTTTCCAGAGACTTTCCATTTGAAAATATATTTTTTGGAACTTTTTCTTACTGCCAATCTCTAGCGTGCTTTTAAAACTTTCTTTAGTGCAACAAAAGTTATTAAATTCGTCGTACATTTTAAATGCGGCATATGCCGCGGGTTTCAGCTAGTATTTAGTAACGCGCTAATTTGTGCCTCCTTTTTTCTTCGTCAAACAGTTATTCTATATCTATTGGCTCCCATTTTCGATAAGAATCGGGCTTGCACTATGTACCAATTATTACTTGTATCTATTACTAAGTTAAATAAAATAAACAAAATTTTATTTAAAGTTCTCACCATATATATATATTTGTTTGAAATTTTCTCGGTTTCATTCCAGGTATGCAAAATATGGTCTTCCTCCGACAAATAGTTTTTGAGTTATATTGCCAACAGACAGACAGACAGACAGACGGAATTGGAAAAACCTGTTTTTCGTCATCTAGGAACCCTGCAACGTCAAGATCTGGAGAAATCTGGAAAGGTGGTTTTTCGGGATTATAATACTTCCTTCGCCTTTTAGACGAGGAAAGTAAAAATGGAGTAGGTGAACATATATCTGTAAAATCCAGCACGACCTACTACATTTTAATTTAAATTTTTGGGGAAGGGGTACAGCCCCCTCCCATTCTAAAAAAAAGTGGAACGAATGTTTTTCAATAACAAAAATCGAAGTACAATACATTTTCCGAACGATATTTCACATTTCCTGAGTGTTTTGACTTGCTCTACCTTCTAACTAAACAAAAAAACTTAAAAGATGACATTTTGATGGGTAATCAAACTCGTGTTTACTTTCACCAAGCTGGAAACAAGAAGGAGGTTGATATTATCTACATCTACATCTACCATTATCATATGGTATCCAAAAGAAGGACATGTCCTCCATTTTCAATTAAAATAAATAGTTCTCCTTCTTCTTCTTTCAGTGCCTCTCGTGACCGAGGTTGGCAATCATCAATGCAACCTTTACTTTGTCAACAGCTGTCCTAAACAGCGATGTACTGTTTATTCGATACCATCCTCTAAGATTTCTTAACCAAGATATTCGTCTTCGGCCGACACTCCTTTTGCCTTCGATTTTTCCTTGCATTATGATTTGGGGGATTTGATATCTATCATGTCGCAGTACATGTCCTAGGTATTCTAGTTTTGTTTTCTTGATGTGCCGTAGTAGTTCTGGCTCTTTTCTCATTCTATGGAGCACATCCTCATTTCTTACTTTATGAACCCAAGGAATCCTCAACATCCTCCGATATACCCACATCTCGAGTGATTCTAATTTTTGTGTGCTTTTCTTATTAAGCGTCCACGCCTCATTTCCATACAACAGAATAGAAAACACATAACAGCGAACAAATCGCATTCTCAGTTGTAAATCTAGCTTCCTATTACTCAATAATCCCCGCACTTTAATAAATGCTTGTCTTGCCGGTTCAATTCTCGCTTTTATTTTCACTGACCAGTCACACTAATCGTTCACATTGCATCCCAGATATTTAATTTTGTGTACAGGGTATCCAGATAAGAATGCAAAGTGCTGTATCTCGAAAACTATTCGTCGTAACGACTTTCGGTAAAAAAAATATGACTAAAGTGGCCAAAAGAAGACCGTGGAAAATATTTTCATATTTCCAATATGGTCGCCAGGGGGCGTAACAGCCATCTTAAACCTTTAAAGTGATTTTTCACTGAAATCCACCTAGTAAATGTTACCAAAAAATATATGCGTTTTAAAGCTAAGCTTTACTCAAGTAATTTTTGTTTAACACTTTTTGATATATCTATTAAAATAAAGTGGTGGGGGGTAATTCAATGTTTTTTTAAATAAACAGCTGTAACTCCTAAACCACTGAACCGATTTTAACAAACTTGATCTCGTTGGAAAAAGCATTTATTGTTCCATGAAACCCATCTTACCTGTGATATGTTTAATTCTTAGTGATGCCGCTAGAGCGCGTTTTTTGATATAATAACAGAAAAATGCAAAATTCTCTAAAAAATTAAATGCAATAATATGACTCTTTTTTCAAAAAAATGTAGTGAAATGATACCTAAATAGGCTAGTAAAAACCATATCTCGATATCTTATTCGTAGCCTGAAATATCGAAGACAGGAAATTTAGTTATCATCTAATTTTAAAAGACGCTATTACACCGGTATTTATTGTGATTTATTTGTCTCTTTTCAAGATTCAATGATAAAATTTCATTATTTAATAATTTTAAAATAATAAAAGTATTCTTAGTTCAAAAAATTTAAAAAAAAACTTGTAGGGGCATAATAATCAATGCAGCTAGTATGCAAGTGCAAGGTAAGCAGAATATGAACAGTAGGCCATGGAGGAAAAATAAATGCCTAAAATCAACTTGTCAACAAATATTAAAATTATACTTATAGAGACAGTGTAATTTGTGTTCGTTGCACACACAAGTAATGCCTTGAAACTATTAAAATGCCTTTTACAAATGATGAAGCTGTCGATATGATTGCGGTATATTTTGAATGTCTTCAAAATGCGGAATTGGCTCAAAGAGTATACAGAGCTCGATATCCAAATCAGCGTTTACGCGATGCGAGAATTTTTCCGCGTTTAGTGCAAAATTTGCGTAATACTGGCAGCTTTCAACCTCAGTTGCGAAGACACTCTGCTAGAACAACGGACGACAATATTGTTAATGTCCCCACGTTAGTACGAGAGCAATGTCTCGCGAGTTGGGTATATCACGTACTACTATTCTAAACATTTTAAAGGATCACAGGTAAGTTTTTATGTCACTAAAAATACTACCTTACATGTTTCACAATGTGTTTGTTATTTCAAATTTTTAGACTGCACCCATATCATATGGTTTTACATCAAGCCTTAAATCACGAAGACTTTGACCGACGGATATATTATTGTCATTGGATGTTGGGCATGATTAGGGAAAATAGAGAATTTTTATCCGAAATTCTTTGGATGGATGAGGCCATTTTTAGAAGTGATGGAAACATTAATTTGCATAATATGCATTATTGGTCTGACAACAATTCTCACTGGTTGCGCGAGGTCCAACATCAAGGCCATTGGAGTCTCAATGTGTGGTGTGGTATCTTGGGCGGAACTATTATAGGTCCCTATTTCTTTGATCAACCACTAAATGGTGCCGTGTTCCTTGATTTTCTGGTAAACCAATTGCTTATTTTATTAGAAGATGGGCCCTTGCAATTACGGCAAAATATGTTTTTGCAACTAGACGGTTGCCCAGCACATTTCTCACGAAATGTGCGAGAACATTGAGATCTAACATATCACCAGAAGTGGATTGGGCGAGGAAGTCTATTTCCTTGGCCACCCCGATCCACAGACCTCACTTGTTTGGACTTCTATCTATGGGGTCGGTTGAAAGATATTGTTTATCAAATTCCACCAACAACGAGAAACGACATGAAAATCCGAATACAGGAGGCCATTCGTAGCCTTTGAAGAGCAGAAATTGAAGCTGCTGTAATGTCCACGCATGAGCAGCTCCAACAATGCATTGAGTGTGATGGAAGACAGTTCGAGCATTTAAGGAGGCATTAGTTTTATTTCAAAATCGGCCCTTTTTTCTTATTATGCCCCTACACGTTTTTTTTTTAAATTATTTGAACTAAGAATACTTTTATTATTTAAAAATTATTAAATTATGAAATTTTATCATTGAATCTTGAAAAAAGTCAAATAAATAACAATAAATATCGGTGTAATAACGTCTTTTTAAAATTATATGATAACTAAATTTTCTTTCTTCGATATTTCAGGCTACTAATAAGATATCGAGATACGGTTTTCACTAGCCTATTTAGGTATCATTTCACTACATTTTTATGAAAAAAAGTTATATTATTGCATTTAATTTTTTAGAGAATTTTGCAATTATCTGTTATTATATCAAAAAACGCACTCTAGCGGCATGACTAAAAATTAGACATATCACAGGTAAGACGAGACTAAGTTTGTTAAAATCCGTTCAGTGGTTTCGGAGTTACAGCTATTTATTTTAAAAAACCTTGAATTACTCCCCACCACTTTATTTTAATAGATAAGTCAAAAAGTGTTTAACAAAAATTACTCGAGTAAAGCTTAGCTTTAACAGGCATATATCTTTTGGTAACATATACTAGGTGGATTACAGTGAAAAATCACTTTAAAGGTTTAAGATGGCGGTTACGCCCCCTGGTGACCATTTTGGAAATCTGAAAATATTTTTCAGGGTCTTTTTTTGTACATAGTCGAGAGGGGCGTTTCTAATTAAAATTTGTGGCTGCGGAATTTGTTGTTTAGAAACCACCACAATTTTCCTCTTCCTAATATTCATACTAGTCCATATCTTTCACTAGTCTCCGTCACTCGATTTACTAAGGCTTGCATATCTTTTTCTGTTTCAGCTAATAATACGGTATCGTCCGCATACCTCAGGTTATTTATTATTTGGCCACCTATATTAACTCCCATCCCAACTTCATTTAGAGCTTCTGTAAATATGTATTCCGAGTAAAGATTAAACAGGATAGGAGAAACTATACACCCCTGTCTAACTCCTTTATTAATGTTAAATGAATCTGAGCATTCCTTGTCAACCTTTCTAAAAAGCATATATGTATATATATATATATATATATATATATATATATATATATATGTATATATATTGCTATGATATAAAAAATGATAAAAAGAATACATTTTTTAAAAAGGTTGAATCAATTTTAGAACTGGCCAAGATTGGTATAATAATTTTAAAATATGCAAGTCGTTTGAATTGTCAAAAATCAATTATTGTTCATATGAGATGCACTGCAGAATGTTATAAAGTATTGGAATATAACTCAATTTTATAAATGCAATGGTTATTTAAGTTTCTGGAAAGTGTATAAATAGTTATAACCTAAAAAATGATTTATGTCAACACATTTAACTAATTTGATTTATTTAAATCATTAATAAGATTTTTCAAAGAGAGTGCTGAGATAAGTAAAAAGGGGTTGTTTATGTTTGAGATAGAAAGAGGGCGGATATAATAAAAATGAGGAAGATATGTCAGATTAAATAATTATCCAGAATTAATTGCATAATAGATAAACTCTGGGTATAACATAATTTAAAAGGTGTTAAAAGTGTTTATCAGTGCGTGATAACATTGCGGAGAAAATATCAATCAACTAGAAGAACATTGTTACAACAGTAGCAAAATCCGGAACAGTCAAAGGGATACTTCAAGGCTGAAGGATGCAGACGA
This sequence comes from Agriotes lineatus, assembly GCA_940337035.1. NCBI lineage: Eukaryota > Metazoa > Arthropoda > Insecta > Coleoptera > Elateridae > Agriotes > Agriotes lineatus. The sequence continues at coordinate 61,525,795 of OW679202.1, forward strand.
GACACCACTATTGATAAATCAGATCAAAGGGATACTTCAAGGTTGAAGGATACAGACAACACACAACTATTGATAAAGCAGAGTGAGTTGAAAATTGAAATTATATTATCAGTACTGAGCGACGAACAATATTAACTAAAGAGGAAATTTAAAAAGGCCAATAGAAAGAGAGATTTTAAAAGCATGCAAATTAGATAAGATTCATTTAATAATAGATTTGTAAACTTGAAGTTTAGAAATGATAATTAATTTTGGAATTGTAATTAAAATAAATTTGTTTTAAATTGTTTTAAACGTCTGTAAATTAATTAAACATGAACAATCACTTACATATTGGAATAATGGATAACTAAGTTAAACAAGATGTCATTCAAAGGTTGAAATTAAACTATTGACATAATACAAACAATATTTTCAAAATAATTCAATTCGTTAACATACTTTAAAATAGATTGCAGTGCATAATTAAATATTAAGCAACAGTTACCCTGCAGATAAAGAAATATTAGAGCTAGTCGAGGTTATTATTAATACATGCAAAAGATATCTACAACAAGGTAAGTTTTATATTGATTGAACTGTTTTAATAAGTAAATAATAAAGTCACAACACCTTCGTACGTAGCATATTTATGGCGCAGCAACGTGGTGGCTTTGAAAAATTAAATTACGAACATATAACAGATCATTAACAATATTTATGACAGCCAATGATGTGGGCAAAGTAAAGTAGTTGTGGGGCGCGAATTTAAGTAAATAAATTTGTCAGATTTATAACATTTACTAAAGTGAAATGATAACTTATATTTGATGTCAACAACATTTGAAAAATTTTGTACAGGGACCCGACTGTTGCAGTAGGTTATTCATTAACATGTATAGAGGACAGATTAATTTGATTTAAAAGTCAATAAATACAATGGCGGAAAAAAGAAGTCTGAGGAAGAAAAGCAAACTCACGGAAGAGACAGAAAACATGGAGAGAAGCGAATGGAGGGGATTGGAGAGGACGTACAAGAAATCAACATCATAGAAGTTGAGGTGAAACAGGATGAAACAACAAGACAAGCGGAAAGTGATGAGATGAGGATGGAGAAAAAACAAGCTGATCCGAATCAATTGATGATGGAGATGTTAAGAAAATTACAAGAGGAAGCAGAAATAAGGCAAAAGAAATTACAAGAGGAAGCAGAAATAAGGCAAAAGAAATTACAAGAGGAAGCAGAAATAAGGATGAGTGAGAATGTAAGAACAATAGTAAGTACTAGTATACAAAGTTTACAAGAGAAGCAGAATAAGGACAAGGAAGAAATGAAAGAATATCTAGAACAAAATAAAAAAGAATTGATACAGGTACAGGAAGAGAAATGTAAAGAAGATAGGAACTGGTTAACACAGAATCTACAAGAATTTAAATTAACATTTGATGGTATATTACAAGGACAAGAAGGAAAAATACAAGATCTGGATAAAAAGTTCAAATTTGTGAAGGCCGTTTAAATGATATGGAAAATACAATCATTGTAGTAAATACAAAACAGGAAGATGGTATGCTACAGTTAAGTGCACAAATAAATGAGAACAACAATAAACAAGATAAGATGTCTGAAGAAATAAATCGAAATTTGAACAGATGAAGATAAATGAAGACAAGTTACAAGTTAAGATAAATAAGAATGAGGAGAAGATTGGACATATAAGTACAAGTTTAACAGGACAGGTATTTAATCATGTACCAAATTTTATATCGAACAATGGAAATTCATTCAGATTTGAAGGTAGGCGAAACGAATTTCCTATGATATTTCTACAAAAATTGGATGACTCGGTGAGAAACCAACTACTAGAAGGGATCAAACTTCAAATGACCCAAACTGCATTAAAAGGAACTGCTGAAATATGGTTCAGTTTAATCAAGCCAAATTGCAGCGCATATGAAGTGTTTAGGAAATGAGTTTATTCAACAATATTGGGGAAATTTCCAACAATCTCAAATAAGAGAAATATTAACAACAGGAAAATACGATACTAGAAAAGGAACGCGCGAAAATTATGTACTAGATCAATTTAGTAAGGCTAGTCATCTTACTCCAAAACTATCTGAGGAGAAATAGTGCAGCATTTATCCAGACACCTTGAAGGAGAACTAACTAGGGCAGTAGCAGTTCAAAACATAAGGAAAATGAAAGATTTTATTAGTATGGTTAGAAACTACGATGCAGCAGTTGATGGAGAAAGGATAGAGCGACCGAATAACCAGTTTCATCATAATAAAAATCAATATTGTGGGAATTATAATGCAAATTATAAGAGACCTTGGCAAGAAAATAATCCACAAAGACCCGAGAACAATTTTAAAAAATTCCAAGGAAAATACAATTCAAATCATAATTACAATAATCGACCTAGGGATACTTACAATTATGAGGAAAAAAACAATCTGGATAGCCGAAATATGGGTTATAGAGACAATCAAAAATCTAGGCAACAAGAATATTACAGAGCCAAGGATGATAATCAACGACAAATAAATTATCTGGAGATGAGACCAGCAAGACAGAATGATCAAGGGGCAGATGAAAGAGAACCAAGTAGCAGTCGAAGAAGAACTGCAATAACATATGGGAAGAGATTCAAGTGTACGAACCAGAGGCGTGCACAAATCAACAAAAAAAAACGTCAAATTAAAAATAAACTTAAATAAAATAACAACAATTTTTGGGGGTATAGAACAGCTTTTATTACAAAATGAGGATGTAGAAGAGAACGAAACATTCTTACCATTTTTAAAATTAAGGGTAGATAATAAAACGTATTCTGCATTAATAGATACAGGAGCTCAGGTATCATTAGTAAGGGAACAAGTTGTTAATGATAACAAGGATATTTTTAAGAAACAAATTTGAAAAATTCAAAGTATAGATTTATTTTCGGCAAATAATAAGAAATTTTCTAACACAAACCTAGCAGTGATGATTAATTTTACAATGGGAAATAGAAATATTGTAGCAAGATTTTTAATAGTAAAGAACTTACATTTCAATTTTATACTCGGAATAGATTTTATGGAGCACAATAAGATGCAGATAAATGTGGAGGAAAATGTGTGATTATTGATGAAGAAAGGATAAATTTGTATACCAAAATGGATACAATAAGGAATGAATTGATGATTAATAATTTTATGATAAATGAAATAATAAGAGATGAGCAAATAGGAATAAAGAATGTAAAATATAAGCAAGAATTAATTGAAATGTTAAAAGCTAATATTAACCTTGTTAGCAGTCAAACTACAACCATAAAGAATTATAGTCACCGCTTGGAAGTAACAAACAGTGAACAATTTTCGGTTAAAACATATCCAATACCTTTTAAATACAGGATACAAGTAAGAAAAGAAGTGGAAACAATGATAAGAAATGGAATAATTGAAAGAAGTTCGACATCCTATATAAACCCCATAGTTGTTGTGAAAAAAAAGATAATTCGTTACGTTTATGTTTAGATGCGAGACGCATAAATCAAATAACAAAACCTCAATTTGAAACTCCGCAAACTATAGATAGTCTGCTAGCAAAGATACATAATAAAACAATTTTTTCAAGCTAGATCTGAAGAATTCATTTTGGTTGATAAATCTTCATGAAGAATCAAGAAAATACACAGGTTTCAGGATAGAAGGAGAAGTATTTCAATTTAAAGTGGTACCATTTGGGTTATTAACATCAAGTTCAGCGCTAATTAAAGCTATGCAAAGAATTTTAAATAAATTTGAAGAGTTTTGTGTACATTTTATTGACGATATCCTGATATATAGTGAAAATATGGAACAACACATGATACATTTACTAACAATATTAAATGAATTAAGCATTAACAATTTAAAACTTAATATAGAAAAATGTGAGTTTTTAAAAGATAAAGTAAATTATTTGGGATACATTATAAGTAAAAATGGAGTCAATGTAAATGAAGACAGAATCAAGTTGATAAAAAGTTTTCCGAGACCGAAGAATATAAAAGGATTAAGAAGTTTTCTTGGGATGTTAAACTATTACAAGAAGTTCATACCAAGATTTTCAGATTTATCGATACCACTATTAAATTTATTAAGAAAATACAAAATGGAAATGGGAAGAAATACATGAGCAAGCTTTGAAAACATGAAAGAAATTTTTTATAAGGATTTATTATTAAGACATCCAGATTTTAATACGGAGTTTATATTGAGGACTGATGCGTCGAACAATGCAATATCAGCAGAGTTGGTACAAGTACAAAATCAAGAGGAAGTACCAATTGTATTTTATCAAGAATATTAAAAAGGTTATGAATTACGTTATACCATAGCTGAAAAGGAAATGCTAGCAATCATATATGTCAATAAGCAAGTTAAAATTTTATTTAAGCGGGAATAAATTTTTAATTGAGACAGATAATGCAGCACTTACGTTCATGAAGAAAACAAATTTTTTAAACAACAGATTATATCGATGGGCATTATTTTTACAACAGTATAATTTTTATATCAAACATAGAGCAGGCAGATTAAATGTAACAGCCGATTATTTAAGTAGGAAAGATATAGTTCAAGAAAAGGGCAACAAAGTAATAATAGCTCCAGTATTAATAAAAGATGATGAAGGAAAATATTCACAGCAGAATTTATTAAATATGCAAATTAATGAAGAAATAATGAGATTACGAAGAATAGCATTAATGGAAAATCCTAGGGGGTATAAAATAGTTGATAATATTCTTTTAAAAGAAGTGGGATGAATGAATTAATAGTCTTAAATATGGAGACTGCAACAGATGTAATCATAGAGATTCATCTGAAACATGGGCATATTGGAATAAGAAAGACATGGATAATCTTTCGTGAAATATTTTACATCAAGAATGATGTTAAAATAGGTTAAAAGGATAATTAATGCGTGTAAAATATGTTTGTTTGCAAAAGAGAAGAATACAAGAATATGAGTGATATTAAAAGCATAAGAGTGGAACATCCATTGGAACTGGTAGCTATCGATTATATAAGTAACTTAATAACTGGACAATATGGACACAAGAATGTCATGTTAATTGTAGATGTTTTTACGAAATATGTAAAACTATATCCTGCTAAGAAGATTAATACAAATAATGTACTGAAGAATCTGAAAGAATATTTTGAAGAATTTGGAAAGCCAAGAAAAGTGTTAGTGGATAATGCAACTTATTTTAAGAATAATAGATTTATAAATAATATGATGCAAAAAATGTAAAGGTTGGTTTTTGTAGTATACGACATCCACAGGCAAATCCTGCTGAAAGATACATAAAAGAAGTTATAAAATTTTTAAGAATTCTAACAAATCAGAAACATAATACATGGTGAGATTTATAACAACAATAGAAAATTATATAAATAATACACTCCAAACTCTGTAACAGAAATAAGTCCAATAGTATTAATAAAACATATAAATCCTGAAAGACCATGCAGCAGACTGATTGTGACAATATAATAGAATTATTACAATTGGCAAGAATAAAAATGAAAAAAACAACTTGACAAATATGTACGAAGAGTAAACAAGAAGGTTAAGAAAAGAGAACAATTCAAAATAGGTGATTTTGTGATAGCTAAAACATTACAAGTAGCCAACAAGAAAAGAAGTTATGTGCAAAACTTGTTTTACCTTATAGTGGACCATATGAAATTACAAAGATATTTGGAAACACGACTTTTGAATTAAGAAATCCTGAAACAAACAATATAAAAGGAAGATTTCATATTAGTCAATTATATCCGTATACAAATAATCACAATAATAAATTGTGTATTTAGAAGAATAATAGTTCATTTAAATAAATAGGTTTAGATTATTTTATACAATTATTAATAATTAGCGTGGGAACACAATAGTTATATTTTGAAGTTATAAAAAAAAATATATTCTTGAATTTGTATATATGATTAATATTAGCAGATATTTTTTATTTAAACTTCAAGGGGGTAAATTGCTATGATATAAAAATGATAAAAAGAATACATTCTTTAAAAAGGTTGAATCAATTTAGAACTGGCCAAGATTGGTATAATAATTTTAAAATATGCAAGTCGTTTGAATTGGTCAAAAATCATTATTGTTCATATGAGATGCACTGCAGAATGTTATAAAGTATTGGAATATAACTCAATTTTATAAATGCAATGGTTATTTAAGTTTCTGGAAAGTGTATAAATAGTTATAACCTAAAAAATTATTTATGTCAACACATTTAACTAATTTGATTTATTTAAATAATTAATAAGATTTTTCAAAGAGAGTGCTGAGATAAGTAAAAAGGGGTTGTTTATGTTTGAGATAGAAAGAGGGCGGATATAATAAAAATGAGGAAGATATGTCAGATTAAATAATTATCTAGAATTAATTGCATAATAGATAAACTCTGGGTATACCATAATTTAAAAGGGTGTTAAAAGTGTTATCAGTGCGTGATAACATTGTGGAGAAAATATCAATCAACTAGAAGAACATTGTTACAACAGTAGCAAAATCCGGAACAGTCAAAGGGATACTTCAAGGCTGAAGGATGCAGACGAGACACACTATTGATAAATCAGATCAAAGGGATACTTCAAGGTTGAAGGATACAGACAACACACAACTATTGATAAAGCAGAGTGAGTTGAAAATTGAAATTATATTATCAGTACTGAGCGACGAACAATATTAACTAAAGAGGAAATTTAAAAAGGCCAATAGAAAGAGATTTTAAAAGCATGCAAATTAGATAAGATTCATTTAATAATAGATTTGTAAACTGAAGTTTAGAATGATAATTAATTTTGGGAATTGTAATTAAATAAATTTGTTTTAAATTGTTTTAAACGTCTGTAAATTAATTAAACATGAACAATCACTTACATATTGGAATAATGGATAACTAAGTTAAACAAGATGTCATTCAAAGGTTGAAATTAAACTATTGACATAATACAAACAATATTTTTCAAAATAATTCAATTCGTTAACATACTTTAAAATAGATTGCAGTGCATAATTAAATATTAAGCAACAGTTACCCTGCAGATAAAGAAATATTAGAGCTAGTCGAGGTTATTATTAATACATGCAAAAGATATCTACAACAAGGTAAGTTTTATATTGATTGAACTGTTTTTAATAAGTAAATAATAAAGTCACAACACCTTCGTACGTAGCAATATATATATATATATTTAAAGTATATATGACCGCTATAAAAATAAATCTGACGCAAGTCCAACAGATATGATAGAAATGAGAGCACCTTTGTGGATTACTTTATCTTGCAGGTGTATACCACGGAGGTAGGACATCTATTTTCGAATTTTGGTCTAATGATGGTACAGGTGTTGAGATATTTCTTGGCTACAATGGCACTCAGACGATTTCGTTTTTTGATGCGATGTTTGCGAATGGATGACATTCGAACGAAGGAAGAACGCAAAAGTCAGGATAACCCCGCACCAATAAGAAAAGTATTTGAAGAGGTATTAAGAAACTGTCAAAAACATTACACAGTGCTGAAGTACACAATCATTGATGAAATGCTGATGGCATTCAGAGGTCACTGTAAATTTAGAATGTATATCCCAAATAAGCCAGCGCAATATGGAGGTTTATTGTGGCAAACAGTCCCAATGCCCATTTCTTGTGAGTAATGCTTTCTCAGACGTAGTGAAGCGACTTTGCTTACCATTGTCCCAATCTAGGAGAAATGTCACAATGGACAATTGGTTCACTTCCGTTGAAGTTGCCAATAACTTCATCAATTGACGATAGTCGGCACATTACGAAAAAACAAGAGGCAAATACCAAATGATTTTTTTACGAAAAGGCCTGATAAGTCGAGCATGTTTGATTTTATTGAGGATATGACCATTGTATCGTATATCCCAAAAAAATAAACAGGTTATTTTATTATCAACTTTGCACCATGATGATTCCATTGATCCTGAATCTGGCGAGCAGACAAAACCTGAGATGATAACTTTTTACAACTCGACGAAATGTGGAGTTGATATCGTGGATCAGCTCTCTGCAAAATATAATGTGGCTAGAAATACGCGTAGGTGGCCGATGGTAATCCTATATGGACTGCTCAATGTTGTTGGAATAAACGCCTTTTTTCATATACAAAAGCAATTCAAATGGCGCGAATGCGAAAGTTCTGCGAAGAGTATTTCTAAAACAACTTGGTAAAGAACTCCTGATGGATTACATGAAAACAAGAGTACACTCTCAATACATACCAAGAGAAATTCGACAGCTTGCAGCTAGAATTAGTGGCACTGAGATAGTCGAGCGTGCAGAAATAGTTGAAAATAAACGTGGCAGCTGCGCATTCTGTAAAGATCGGAAAACAAGGTACACATGACGCTTTTGTAAAAATTTCATATGCCTGGAACATACTATACACATTTGCCAAGTATGCGCAGTGAAATTTCCAGAATAACTTTTATACAGAGGGTTTAGTGCAACCATACCAAAAATGCAGGTATTTTTTATTATTCTTTTCAGTTTGATTAAATAAACGACAAAGTTTTGTTTTCCAGTCTGGTATGTTAATTTTAGTTATATTAAAGATATACATGTAACTCCTTGTCAAAAATATATGTTTATTGTGAAAATGACATCTTTATTTTTCTGGGTATGCCAGACCCAACGCGTTCTTTCGTGTAAAAATTAAACACGCGTCCACTGCAGGGTTAAAAGAACTGCCACTGGAAGGGTACAAAATGGTCAAGTACATTTTTAATGCCATAATAATGACTGGGTACTTTTTGTGCCGGTAGAAGGTTGCCGAAATACTTATAACACAAAATCCAGGCAAAGGTCCTGCTGGTGTAGTATCTTACCGCCCGATTAATCTTCTCCCTGTACTTTCTAAGATGTTCGAGAAGGACGGCTAACACCTATTATAAATGAAAAGAACTTACTACTTATGTATCAATTTGGTTTTCAAAACAGCATGCCACAACGGAACAGATACACGGTATAGTCAAAAAAATGAAAAATGATCTTGAATATAGAAGACGCTGTTCAGCCACCTTTATAGATATTTCTCAAGCCTTCAACAAGGTGTGGCGCGAAGGATTGATATATCAAATTAGAAGTAGCTTACCACATCCATACTTCAAAGCAAAGAGCATATAACGTGAAGATGTTCAACCTTATGGTAATAATCGTAAGTGTGTAATATGGGTTGCATAACCAAATATTTCGTCAGAAAATGCCAATAATTCGTTGAGACAAGAAACTCTTCTACCTATCCTTGTTTATTTAATCTTTGCTAATGGTGTCTTACCTGCTTTCAGAGAAAATATTTAACATTGTTGCAACATACTGGCTTGCTCCTATGCGGCAATGACCTTGGAACCACAGGCATCATTTTCAGGATTACTTAAATTCTGATTTCAAATATGACATATACTGGTCAATTACGATTTTAATTTGGAGCTTAGGAATCAAAGTAATTAGGTCGGGAACGGTAAAAGCTACTTACTCGTTTTTAAACTGAAATAACTCTTTTAAGTAATTTTTGCGCTAGTCAAATATATGAAATGTCGGCGTTTACATCGGCATTTAGAATGACACTAAAATAAAATTTTGCAGATTTTTAATGCTACCTCTACAAACTTTAATTTAGCCTAATGACTTTATGGAATTTACATGTTGAGGTACATTTTCCTTTAATAGCAGTTTGCCGTAGGCATTTAGAAAACGCAGCGTGTAAATATGAAATTATTATTGTTCTATAATTCCATGTCAGTTGAAATTGTTAGGACTAATTATTCACTTCTAATACCACTAATACTACTTTTAATCAAACGTAAAAATAGTAGTATAACTAAAACTTTCTAAAAGCAGCCGTTTATTCTTAAATAAATTTACAATCACGAAACTAGCAATAACAAAAACAAAAATTATTCATACTAATGATGTATACGACAGTTAAAGCTTTAGCTATTTTTTAAGGCTTTAGACAAACTAAATTATCCATGTTGTTTTCTAAAATTTGTCAGGTATTTTTCGTCCTACTTTGGTAAACATACGACCAGATACAATTATCTCAAAAAAGAAATCCAAATACAGTACAAAATATATATTAGTTAATTAGTTAACTACGTATCATTAAAAGTATTTCTGAATTATTGTAATTCCTATCTATCTGACGTCATTCCTCCACTGCAAACGCCGATGCAAATTTCTACCAAGTGTTATCTTAACGTAAGAAAAAATTTAAAAAACGAAAGAGCAATATGAAAAGAGTTTTTTTGCCCAAAACGTAAGAAAAGATTTGAGATACAAAATATCCATATGAAAAACAGTTTTTTTTAAACCGTAGGAAAAGATTTAAAAAACAAAAGATCCATATGAAAAAAAAGTTTTTTTAAACTAAAACGTAAGAAAAGATTCGTTCTTTGCTTCAAAGTATTAAAGACGTATTTAACAAACAGGCACTTTTTGGTGAAATATGGAAAAGCATACTCATATCTTGTTCCCATCAAATCGGATGTACCACAAAGAAGTGTTCTTGGTTCAGCGGATGTATGACATCTATTAATACAGAAATCGTTATCTTTGCAGATGACACTGCTTTAATGACATCCTATTGGAATCCTAAAATAACATCCTAATACTTGCAAAATCACTTTGCCAAGAATGATTGCTGGCTGAAAAATTAACCTTCACTATTCCAAAAGGAATTTGTCCGCCAGTGTCATTGTGTAATACACCGCTACCGCAAAAAGAAGAGGTTAAATATTTATGCCTTCACATAGATAAAACTGGCATGGAGTAAATATATATGGAACAAACGCTTTCAACTAGGTTTCCAATATCCCAAGATGTAATTGCTTATGGGTCGTAATTAACACTTAACAATGGAGACAAATCTACTTCTTATATAAAGCAATATTGAAACCGCTATGGAGCTATAGTATTGAACTCGGGGTTTCCACGAGTGATATCAATATTAATAACCTACAAAGATTTCAATCAAAGTTAATCTGTCAGATTTGTAATGCTCTGTGGATGTGCCAAACCAAGTTATCCATCAGGACCTCAAAATACCCTTTATCAAAGAAGAAATTGCTTCCCTTTTATATCCGTTTTTATTTCTGCTTAATTGCAGTTGTCGTCATAGGGTCATCTTAAAATAAAGGAAGTGCAGTTTATGAGCTTGCCTCCCCAATCAATGATCTTGACTTCCTTATGCAGTTTCTGTTATACAGATAGTAAATCTGTATTTATTTTGGATCAGAATCTCTATCCTATAATTTCGTATTAAAATAATAATATATAGCTGAATAGGTTATTGTAGATTTATTTTTTAAATTAAAAAAAAGGATGAATCGCTATACCCGAGTGCTTTGCTTGAAATTAATTGCGAATAACTGCTGTACCAAATTGTGCAAATCATTTAGGAACTACGATACATCCAGCCATAATTTCGGGCAACTTGTTTATATACTTAGCAATGGTGCACGAGATGTGGAGAGGAGTTAGGTGCTTTAAAATAAAAAAATACGATGAACTACTACCAAATACGATATTTTAAAATTAGGGAAAGGTGCTAAATGAATTGATGATTTTGAAAATGGGTTCTTATTATTCTAAAGTGATTTTTAATTAATAATAAGATACAAAATCACCCGCAATCGTGGTACTACATTAATGTAGTTAAAGTGTATTTCAGATGGAGCCGAAAAGGGTAACATCTGATTACGTTACTATTCATTTCATCAAAACCACTATCAATAAATAGCTTCTTCTTCCACTTCATATAGCGTTAATTGAAATTCAGGCTATAGTTGGCTACAACCGATTAAACTTTCTTCTTTTGCTGGGTTTGACCGGTGACGTCCTCGATTCTTTCCTAAAATTAAATCCTATATTGTTTTTTCAATAATTTAGTAGATTTTGTAATTCCGTTTTCAGTAACATAAAATTTACATTGGCACTTTATTTTTCAATAAACAATTTAGAATAATCAAAATAGTAAAACGTATACGAACGAAATAGGGATACAGAATGGGAAACTATATTAAAATAATGTGTATTGTTTGAGGCTTTCGCGGTTACTCAAATTATTCTCCTTAGCATAGAATTTCGGCTTAGACCGCGTAGTATTTGTATATGAACACCCAGCATTTTCTGGCTTAATGTGCCTTGCACCTTGTGAAGTCGAGCAAAAACCCGCTCGATGGCCATGCTCTTTGGTGGCTCGTGTTGTTTGAGTATCTTGAGAACGAGGATACTTAAGCAGATTTGGCCGTTTTGCTGTTTGTGCATCCATATTCACTAACGTTTCGCAAGACCTTGCAGCTTGCATCATCAGAGTGAAAGTCGCACTAAGAACCAAAGGTCGGTGTGGAGCTATTTATAGTCCTCTGTGCCAGGCGCGCGGAGTGGCGTAACGCTGGCGCTGGTTGGTCGTCCGAGTGCAACGTAATCCGTGGGGCGTGGCCGTATGACGCAGAGTGGTTGTAACGCTTTAGATCGTGTATCACAGGGGTCCACGTTTTACTAAGCTTAAAGCCATCTTCCCTGTTGATATTATTTGGATGTTTTTCTATTTCTATAGCTTCACGTATCACTCGCGGGAAGTAATGAGGTATTCTGGCAAGTACTCTGGCATGCTCAAATTCTAAAGTGTGCCCATTTGTAAACGTATGCTCAGCTACGGCTGATTTTGTGATGCGTTTGTGTTTGCAATCGCCTTTATGTTCTTGGAGTCTTAGATCAACGGAACGACCAGTCTGTCCAATGTGACTCGAGCCGCAAGAACAAGGAATGCGATATACGCCAGCGGTTTTTAAACTTGGAATCTTGTCTTTTACTGATCTGAAGCCGTTACCCAAAGTTTCCTTGCTCGTAAACACAGTTTTGACGTTGCATCGTTGCAGGACACGTCCTATCTTATCAGTTGAGCCTTTAACGTAAGGTAGAAAAGCTAAGCCTTCCAGAGGTGGAGATTCTTCTTTAGCCTTCTTTGTCATAGTCTTGTCTAGTGCTTTTCGTATGGCGGTAGTTGTGTATCCGTTCCTTTGTAAAGATTCAAACAGATGTAGCTTTTCTCTCTCTAGATTTTCCTCGTCTGAGATACGAACGGCTCTTGTCGCCAGAGTCTGGAGAACTGTTGCTTTTTGCATTGGATGATGATGTGAGTCAGCATTTAGATATCTGTCCGTGTGTGTTTTCTTTCTATAGACTGCATGTCCTAAACTGCCATCTGATTTACGTTTCACCAGGACGTCTAGAAACGGAATACTGCAATTTTCCTCTACTTCCATTGTGAATTGTATGTTGGGATGTACAGAATTCAGGTGTTTTAGAAACAGATTCAATGTCTGGCGTCCATGTGACCAGATGACAAAGGTACCTTTGTGTACCTGAATTCTGTACATCCCAACATACAATTCACAATGGAAGTAGAGGAAAATTGCAGTATTCCGTTTCTAGACGTCCTGGTGAAACGTAAATCAGATGGCAGTTTAGGACATGCAGTCTATAGAAAGAAAACACACACGGACAGATATCTAAATGCTGACTCACATCATCATCCAATGCAAAAAGCAACAGTTCTCCAGACTCTGGCGACAAGAGCCGTTCGTATCTCAGACGAGGAAAATCTAGAGAGAGAAAAGCTACATCTGTTTGACTCTTTACAAAGGAACGGATACACAACTACCGCCATACGAAAAGCACTAGACAAGACTATGACAAAGAAGGCTAAAGAAGAATCTCCACCTCTGGAAGGCTTAGCTTTTCTACCTTACGTTAAAGGCTCAACTGATAAGATAGGACGTGTCCTGCAACGATGCAACGTCAAAACTGTGTTTACGAGCAAGGAAACTTTGGGTAACGGCTTCAGATCAGTAAAAGACAAGATTCCAAGTTTAAAAACCGCTGGCGTATATCGCATTCCTTGTTCTTGCGGCTCGAGTTACATTGGACAGACTGGTCGTTCCGTTGATCTAAGACTCCAAGAACATAAAGGCGATTGCAAACACAAACGCATCACAAAATCAGCCGTAGCTGAGCATACGTTTACAAATGGGCACACTTTAGAATTTGAGCATGCCAGAGTACTTGCCACAATACCTCATTACTTCCCGCGAGTGATACGTGAAGCTATAGAAATAGAAAAACATCCAAATAATATCAACAGGGAAGATGGCTTTAAGCTTAGTAAAACGTGGACCCCTGTGATACACGATCTAAAGCGTTACAACCACTCTGCGTCATACGGCCACGCCCCACGGATTACGTTGCACTCGGACGACCAACCAGCGCCAGCGTTACGCCACTCCGCGCGCCTGGCACAGAGGACTATAAATAGCTCCACACCGACCTTTGGTTCTTAGTGCGACTTTCACTCTGATGATGCAAGCTGCAAGGTCTTGCGAAACGTTAGTGAATATGGATGCACAAACAGCAAAACGGCCAAATCTGCTTAAGTATCCTCGTTCTCAAGATACTCAAACAACACGAGCCACCAAAGAGCATGGCCATCGAGCGGGTTTTTGCTCGACTTCACAAGGTGCAAGGCACATTAAGCCAGAAAATGCTGGGTGTTCATATACAAATACTACGCGGTCTAAGCCGAAATTCTATGCTAAGGAGAATAATTAAAATAATGTGCTAATCCGATGATACCATAGTAATCGGTGACGCGTAGGATAAACTACAGTGCTGAAAAATTAACCTTCACTATTCGAAAAGGGATTTGTTCGCCAGTGTCATGGTGTAATACACCGCTACCGCAAAAAGAATAGGTTAAAGTTTTATGCCTTCACATAGATAAAACTGGCATGGAGTAAATATATATGGAACAAACGCTTTCAACTAGGTTTCCAATATCCCAAGATGTAATTGCTTATGGGTCGTAATTAACACTTAACAATGGAGACAAATTTACTTTTTATATGAAGCAATATTGAAACCGCTATGGAGCTATAGTATTGAACTCGGGGTTTCCACGAGTGATATCAATATTAATAACCTACAAAGATTTCAATCAAAGTTAATCTGTCAGATTTGTAATGCCCTGTGGATGTGCCAAACCAAGTTATCCATCAGGACCTCAAAATACTTTTTATCAAAGAAGAAATTGCTTCCCTTTTATATCCGTTTTTATTTCTGCTTAATTGCAGTTGTCGTCATAGGGTCAACTTAAAATAAAGGAAGTGCAGTTTATGAGCCTGCCTCCCCAATCAATGATCTTGACTTCCTTATGCAGTTACTGTTATACAGATAGTAAATCTGTATTTATTTATTTATTTTTTTTTATTGGTAATTTATTTAGCAATCAGAATAGTACACAATTCTATGAGCTAAAGTGCTGGCGGTTACTAGATGTACTAGTGACAAAGTACATGATCAGGAAGATATCCAATGATACCACCTGTATAAACTTAAATAGATATAAAATACAATAACTTAAATTAGTTCACTTGGCCACAGCTTTTTTAGTCTTTTGTTAATTACTGGTTCTAAAAGTTGTTCCATTAGCGGGTTAGGATGATTGTCTAGAACAGCATGATGCGAGATGGCTTTTTTACGGATATCTTCTTGTACTGTTGGAACATGTAAATCTGTATGTAGTGTATGGTTTGTTACATACCAGGAAGCGTCTGCAATTTGACGGAGTATCTTCGATTGGCACCTTTGAATGATTTCGATATTTGATTTGGAGGCACATCCCCATAGTTCTAGTCCATATGCCCATATTGGCTTGATGACTGCTTTGTATATCAGGATTTTGTTTTCCATAGATACCCGTGATTTTCTTCCTATCAGCCACTGTAGTTCTCTTGTCCTGATTTCTACTTGTTTTCTCTTTTTTGTGATGTGTTGTTTCCAAGTGAGTTTAGTATCTAAGTGTAATCCTAAATATCTTACTGTTTCTGTTTGTGGTATTTGTACATTGTTTATTGTGACTGCAGGGCATACTTCTTTGCGGAGGGTGAATGTAATATGCGCAGATTTGTTTTCGTTCACTTTTATTTTCCATTTTCCAGCCATCGTTGGAGGTTGTTTAGGTAGCTTTGTGTTATGTTTGAGGCTATTTGAGGATCTTTGTGGCAAGAAAGAATAGCCGTATCGTCGGCAAATGTCCCTGTCATCGCATTTTGTGCCATTGGTAGATCTGACGTGTACAAGACATACAGCAACGGTCCAAGGACGCTGCCTTGTGGCACTCCTGAATTGATTGGGAAATAACCAGATTTCTCTTCATTTACCTTAGTTTGAAATGTTCTCTCGTTCAGGTATGATTTTAGGAGATTGAAGTAAGCTGATGGAAGAATGCACTTGATTTTGTAGATTAGTCCAGGGTGCCAGACTTTATCGAAAGCCTGGCTAATATCAAGAAATACTCCACTACAATATTGTTTATTTTCAAATGCTTTATTTATGGTTTGTGTAATTCGGTGAACTTGTTGCACTGTCGAGTGTTTCTGACGAAACCCGAACTGATGATCTGGTATCCAGTTTTCGGAAGGCATGTCTTCATTTAATTTACGAAGCACCAATTTTTCAAGAAGTTTTGAGATTGTTGATAGCAAACTTATGGGCCTGTAAGAGGAGCCATCTGTTGGTTCTTTTCCTGGTTTAGCTATCATTATGATTTGGGCAGTTTTTAGACATTTTGGCCAGTATCCAAGTCGTAGAATAGCATTGTAAATGTAGGTTAGCATTACTATCCCTTTTCTAGGTAATTCCTTCAACATTTTAGCCGTTACCAGATCAATTCTAGGTGACTTTTTTGGATTTAAAAATTTAATTTCTTTTGGTGTCACTGCTTTGATAGGCGTATGTGTTACAGATGGAATAGAGAGACTTTGTTCTATTTCTTGGACTGCTACGTTGTCTATCGGTTGGAATACGGAAACCAAATGTTCTGCGAATAGGTTAGCTTTCTCGGCATCACTTTTTGCCCATGGTTCATTAATGTTTTTTCTTATTGGTGGAGCAGGAGTTTTAGGTTTTCTTGAGTTCTTTATTGGCTTCCATATGGAGTTATCAGTTCTGGTTAATTTAGTTATATATTGTTCAAACTCCTGGTTTCGTACTTCTTTGAGCTTGTTTCTTAATCTTTGGCACATTTGATTATAGACCCGTCTGTCAGCTGGTGTGTGAGTACGTTGCCATTTTGATCTGGCACGTCTTTTTTCTGCTACGGCTTTTTTAATTTCTAATGGTATATCCCGGGTTATTTTTCTTGCTTGAAGTACTGGTGAAGACTGTTGTGCAGCTTGTTGTACTTGGCTTATAAATGCTTCTGTAGTAGTTTCTAATTCTTCAGTCTCTTTGAGTCGGATTTTTAGATCTATACTGTCATTTAATATGCTGCGACAAGTATCCCAATTTGTGTGAGTATTGTGTAATCTAGGTGAGGGTTTCTTATATATTACAGATGTTCCATTTGTTGTTATAATTGGAGAGTGGTCAGATGACAAGTCGTAGCTGGGTATGATGTTAGTGTATGTCAAGTTGATTCCATTTGTAACGTAAAAATCTAGTAAATCAGGGATTTTTCGTGGATCAGTCAGCCAGTAGGTTGGTGTGCCTGTTGATAGAAATGAATATCTATGATCTTCTATTGTTTTTAACAGTTCTCTGCCTTTGGTTGTTATTAGGCGTGAGCCCCATCTAGTGTGTTTACTATTGTAATCACCACCAGCTAGAAATTTATTGCCTAATGTTTGGAAGTATTCTTCAAAATTATTCTTTTTTATATTGTGACGAGGTGGACAATAGATAGCTGCAATTGTCAGTTCATATGGTAGAGTTGATACTTTTATTGCAGTGGATTGTAGAAGATTTTTTTGATATTTCGGCAGTTCGTAATGGTGAATTGTATTTTCATTAAAACTGCTGTGCCGCAATGCGCGGTACCATCAGGATGGTTAGTATTATATGTTATATAATTTGGTATTTTAAAATATGTTTGTCCTGTAAAATGTGTTTCACTGACTAATAGGACATCTATGTAGTTGTTTATTAAAAAGGTTTTTACTTCTTCTTTGTGTTGTTCAAAACCATTGGCGTTCCATAGTGCGATTCGTAAAAACTTAGCCATTAATTAGCTAGTTTACTAATTGGCGTTGTTAGCATGTTAAGTACCATACTATTCTGTTGAATTAACTGATTGAACACAGCTTTAAATTCATTAAGAAATTGTGATAGTATCTCGTTTGATGGTTCTGATGTATTAACATTATTTAGTTGATTATTGCTGACTACACTGCTATATGTTCTGTTTTGATTTTGATAACTGCCCTGGTAAAGGTTGGGTTTGATGTTTACGTTATTTGAGGATATTGGTTTTATAGCACTAACCTTTTTTTGTGTCTGATTTCCTTGGATTAGTTTATGGTAATATCCGCATCCTTTATAATTGGCCGGATGGTCACCTCCGAACAATGCACAAGTGGCTGGCGTTTCTTTAGATTTTTTACAGCTTTCAGTACTGTGTGATCCTCCACATTTAACACACACGTAAGGTCTATTGCAATATGATTTGGAGTGTCCGTATAGTTGGCACCTCGTACACTGTACAATATCGTTTTTGGTTTTGTGGGGTGGTTCAATCCTGATGTTTACGTTTTGTAGTCTTTGTATGTTGTAAACCTCTTTGTTATTGTTTGCTGGCTCAAGGTCAATGAAAAAGAGATTTAAGGGCTCTTTTGTAGTTCCGTGTCTAGCATTTATGATGTTTCTCACCTTGTGCCCTAATTTTGTTAATTATTTTACGATTTCTGCAGTTGGGATGGAGTTATGTAGATGTTTAATAACCACTCTGTAGGCACGATCTTCTTTCAGTTGATAGCTGTGGTGAATAATGTTCTCTTGCTTTAAATATTTGATTAGTTTTCGATAACTATCTGCAATATTACAATTAATCTTGATGGTGTTATTAGCTAAGCTCTTCGTGGTATACTGTTCATCCTCTAAGCAGTTTCTCATTTGATTTATCATGTCTCGATAGTTAGTTACTCCATATATGTATATTGGGGGAGGTTTGCTGATCTTTTCCGTAGAAACAGTGTTTTGAGGGTTGTTTCCTTCAACTGTTAGTAGGCTGAACTTGTTATTGGTGGTTATTTTAATGGTTTCATAATTACTGGTATTTGCAGATCTAGTAATCTTCTTTCGTTTGATAGTTTTTACTTGTTGCCATGGAATATTGTTAGTTTCCTGTGTATCATTTGATTCGTCTTCACTGGTCGATGACATTCTTATAATTTGTTGAGGGTGATATCCCAGCTGTGATGGATTAGTTGACGTAGCAGGCAATGTTTGATACTGTGTTTGTTGAAATGGTACTTGAGGAGCCATTTCATACGCTGATTGGTGAGGTATCAAACCATTATAGCTCATTTGTTGGGGTTGTATGGCTTGTTGTGTATTTTGCATCAGTTGTGAAAAATTATTTGGATACGCCACTGGCGTAATGGGAGGAAAAGATTGAATATACATATTCTGTTGTTGTAGATTCATTGCGTTTTTTTTGTCCGCCTAATCACTACGAGGTTTTATGTTGCACATCTTAACAGCTGCACACCTTTATTACCGTATATCGCAGCGAGCGGCCTCACTATTATCACACGTGATAATAATAGCACTTGAACTTTATAACGAACAGCTGACCCGAACGTCTTTACGCTAAGAAAGCCAAATGCGAACTTGTATTTATTTTGGATCCGAATCTCTATCCTATAATTTCGTATTAAAATAATAATATAAGCTGAATAGGTTATTGTAGATTTATTTTTTAAATTAAAAAAAAAGGATGAATTGCTATACCCGAGTGCTTTGCTTGAAATTAATTGCGAATAACTGCTGTACCAAATTGTGCAAATCATTTAAGAACTACGATACATCCAGCCATAATTTCGGGCAACTTGTTTATATACTTAGCAATGGTGCACGAGATGTGGAGAGGAGTTAGGTGCTTTAAAATAAAAAAATACGATGAACTACTACCAAATACGATATTTTAAAATTAGGGAAAGTTGCTAAATAAATTGATGATTTTGAAAATGGGTTCTTATTATTCTAAAGTGATTTTGAATTAATAATAAAATACAAAATTAACCGCAATTGTGGTACTACATTAATGTAGTTAAAGTGTATTTCAGATGGAGCCGAAAAGGGTAACATCTGATTACGTTACTATTCATTTCATCAAAACCACTATCAATAAATAGCTTCTTCTTCCACTTCATATAGCGTTAATTGAAATTCAGGCTATAGTTGGCTACAACCGATTAAACTTTCTTCTTTTGCTGGGTTTGACCGGTGCCGTCCTCGATTCTTTCCTAAAATTAAATCTTATATTGTTTTTTCAATAATTTAGTAGATTTTGTAATTCCGTTTTCAGTAACATAAAATTTACATTGGCACTTTATTTTTCAATAAACAATTTAGAATAATCAAAATAGTAAAACGTATACGAACGAAATAGGGATAAAGAATGGGAAACTATATTAAAATAATGTGCTAAGCCGATGTTGCCATAGTAATAGGTGACGCGTAGGATAAACTACAGAGCTGAAAAATTAACCTTCACTTTCGAAAAGGGATTTGTCCGCCAGTGTCATTGTGTAATACACCGCTACCGCAAAAAGAAGAGGTTAAATATTTATGCCTTCACGTAGATAAAACTGGCATGGAGTAAATATATATGGAACAAACGCTTTCAACTAGGTTTCCAATATCCCAAGATGTAATTGCTTATGGGTCGTAATTAACACTTAACAATGGAGACAAATCTACTTCTTATATAAAGCAATATTGAAACCGCTATGGAGCTATAGTATTGAACTCGGGGTTTCCACGAGTGATATCAATATTAATAACCTACAAAGATTTCAATCAAAGTTAATCTGTCAGATTTGTAATGCCCTGTGGATGTGCCAAACCAAGTTATCCATCAGGACCTCAAAATACCCTTTATCAAAGAAGAAATTGCTTCCCTTTTATATCCGTTTTTATTTCTGCTTAATTACAGTTGTCGTCATAGGGTCATCTTAAAATAAAAGAAGTGCAGTTTATGAGCCTGCCTCCCCAATCAATGATCTTGACTTCCTTATGCAGTTACTGTTATACAGATAGTAAATCTGTATTTATTTTGGATCAGAATCTCTACCCTATAATTTCGTATTAAAATAATAATATATAGCTGAATGGAATATTGTAAATTTATTTTTTAAGTAAAAAAAAGGATAAATCGCTAAACCCGAGTGCTTTGCTTGAAATTAATTGCGAATAACTGCTGTACCAAATTGTGCAAATCATTTAGGAACTACGATACATCCAGCCATAATTTCGGGCAACTTGTTTATATACTTAGCAATGGTGCACGAGATGTGGAGAGAAGTTAGGTGCTTTAAAATAAAAAATACGATAAACTACTACCAAATACGATATTTTAAAATTAGGGAAAGTTGCTAAATGAATTGATGATTTTGAAAATGGGTTCTTATTATTCCAAAGTGATTTTGAATTAATAATAAAATACAAAAGCAACCGCAATTGTGGTACTACTTTAATGTACTTAAAGTGTATTTCAGATGGAGCCGAAAAGGGTAACATCTAATTACGTTACTATTCATTTCATCAAAACCACTATCAATAAATAGCTTCTTCTTCCACTTCATATAGCGTTAATTGAAATTCAGGCTATAGTTGGCTACAACCGATTAAACTTTCTTCTTTTGCTGGGTTTGACCGGTGACGTCCTCGATTCTCTCCTAAAATTGTTTTTTCAATAATTTAGTAGGTTTTGTAATTCCGTTTCAGTAACATAAAATTTACATTGGCACTTTATTTTTCAATAAACAATTTAGAATACCCAAAATAGTAAAACATATACGAACGAAATAGGGATACAGAATGGGAAACTATATTAAAATAATGTGCTAAGCCGATGATGCCATAGTAATCGGTGACGCGTAGGATAAACTACAGAGCTGAAAAATTAACCTTCACTATTCGAAAAGGGATTTGTCCCCCAGTGTCATTGTGTAATACACCGCTACCGCAAAATGAAGAGGTTAAATATTTATGCCTTCACATAGATAAAACTGGCATGGAGTAAATATATATGGAACAAAAGCTTTCAACTAGGTTTCCAATATCCCAAGATGTAAGTGCTTATTGGTCGTAACAATGGAGACAAATCTACTTCTTATATAAAGCAATTTTGAAACCGCTATGGAGCTATAGTATTGAACTCGGGGTTTCCACGAGTGATATCAATATTAATAACCTACAAAGATTTCAATCAAAGTTAATCTGTCAAATTTGTAATGCCCTGTGGATGTGCCAAACCAAGTTATCCATCAGGACCTCAAAATACCCTTTATCAAAGAAGAAATTGCTTCCCTTTTATATCCGTTTTTATTTCTGCTTAATTGCAGTTGTCGTCATAGGGTCAACTTAAAATAAAGGAAGTGCAGTTTATGAGCCTGCCTCCCCAATCAATGATCTTGACTTCCTTATGCAGTTACTGTTATACAGATAGTAAATCTGTATTTATTTTGGATCAGAATCTCTATCCTATGATTTCTTATTAAAATAATAATATATAGCTGAATAGGTTATTGTAGATTTAATTTTAAATAAAAAAAAAGGATGAATCGCTATACCCGAGTGCTTTGCTTGAAATTAATTGCGAATAACTGCTGTACCGAATTGTGCAAATCATTTAGGAACTACGATACATCCAGCCATAATTTCGGGCAACTTGTTTATATACTTAGCAATGGTGCACGAGATGTGGAGAGGAGTTAGGTGCTTTAAAATAAAAAAATACGATGAACTACTACCAAATACGATATTTTAAAATTAGGGAAAGGTGCTAAATGAATTGATGATTTTGAAAATGGGTTCTTATTATTCTAAAGTGATTTTGAATTAATAATAAAACACAAAATCAACCGCAATTGTTGTACTACATTAATGTAGTTAAAGTGTATTTCAGATGGAGCCGAAAAGGGTAACATCTGATTACGTTACTATTCATTTCATCAAAACCACTATCAAGAAATAGCTTCTTCTTCCACTTCATATAGCGTTAATTAAAATTCAGGCTATAGTTGACTACAACCGATTAAACTTTCTTCTTTTGCTGGGTTTGACCGGTGACGTCCTCGATTCTTTCCTAAAATTAAATCCTATATTGTTTTTTCAATAATTTAGTAGATTTTGTAATTCCGTTTTCAGTAACATAAAATTTACATTGGCACTTTATTTATCAATAAACAATTTAGAATAATCAAAATAGTAAAACGTATACGAAGGAAATAGGGATACAGAATGGGAAACTATATTAAAATAATGTGCTAAGCCGATGATGCCATAGTAATCGGTGACGCGTAGGATAAACTACAGAGCTGAAAAATTAACCTTCACTATTCGAAAAGGAATTTGTCCGCCAGTGTCATTGTGTAATACACCGCTACCGCAAAAAGAAGAGGTTAAATATTTATGCCTTCACCTAGAGAAAACTGGCATGGAGTAAATATATATGGAACAAACGCTTTCAACTAGGTTTCCAATATCCCAAGATGTAATTGGTTATGGGTCGTAATTAACACTTAACAATGGAGACAAATCTACTTCTTATATAAAGCAATATTGAAACCGCTATGGAGCTATAGCATTGAACTCGGGGTTTCCACGAGTGATATCAATATTAATAACCTACAAAGATTTCAATTAAAGTTAATCTGTCAGATTTGTAATGCGCTGTGGATGTGCCAAACCAAGTTATCCATCAGGACCTCAAAATACCCTTTATCAAAGAAGAAATTGCTTCCCTTTTATATCCGTTTTTATTTCTGCTTAATTGCAGTTATCATCATAGGGTCATCTGGAAATAAAGGAAGTGCAGTTTATGAGCCTGCCTCCCCAATCAATGATCTTGACTTCCTTATGCAGTTTCTGTTATACAGATAGTAAATCTGTATTTATTTTGGATGAGAATCTCTATCCTATAATTTCGTATTAAAATAATAATATATAGCTGAATAGGTTATTGTAGATTTATTTTTTAAATTAAAAAAAAGGATGAATCGCTATACCCGAGTGCTTAGCTTGAAATTAATTGCGAATAACTGCTGTACCAAATTGTGCAAATCATTTAGGAATTACGATACATCCAGCCATAATTTCGGGCAACTTGTTTATATACTTAGCAATGGTGCACGAGATGTGGAGAGGAGTTAGGTGCTTTAAAATAAAAAAATACGATGAACTACTACCAAATACGATATTTTAAAATTAGGGAAAAGTGCTAAATAAATTGATGATTTTGAAAATGGGTTCTTATTATTCTAAAGTGATTTTGAATTAATAATAAAATGCTAAATCCCCCGCAATTGTGGTACTACATTAATGTAGTTAAAGTGTATTTCAGATGGAGCCGAAAAGGGTAACATCTGATTACGTTACTATTCATTTCATCAAAACCACTATCAATAAATAGCTTCTTCTTCCACTTCATATAGCGTTAATTGAAATTCAGGCTATAGTTGGCTACAACCGATTAAACTTTCTTCTTTTGCTGGGTTTGACCGGTGACGTCCTCGATTCTTTCCTAAAATTAAATCCTATATTGTTTTTTCAATAATTTAGT
Organism: Agriotes lineatus; assembly: GCA_940337035.1. Classification (NCBI taxonomy): domain Eukaryota; kingdom Metazoa; phylum Arthropoda; class Insecta; order Coleoptera; family Elateridae; genus Agriotes; species Agriotes lineatus. The sequence goes on from OW679202.1 coordinate 61,550,490, forward strand.
AGATTTTGTAATTCCGTTTTCAGTAACATAAAATTTACATTGGCACTTTATTTTTCAATAAACAATTTAGCCAATTAAGGACTGTGCCCCCTATTTCATGCACCCCACATATATCCATCAACTTTTCACGATCAATGGTTTCGAAAGCCCGTTTTAAATCTATGAAAACACTTACAATAATGTTCCCCTCATCAATTTCTTTTTTCCACTTAGTCAAGACAAACTGACACGCACTTTCACGAGAATGTTTACTTCTAACTCCTGACTGGACCTCATAAACTATTTTCAGTATACAACTTGTTTAAAATCTGCCGAAGCAGCACTATTTAGGATATTTCTGGCATATCGAGAGATTTGTAGCACATTTATATTAAAATCACCTGTCAATACTGTACTGTTTCTGCTAATATGATCCGTACCGAATATGGTTGCAATAAAATTTAGAAATCCTGGTACGTCACTCCCGTTAGGTGATCTATAGAGCCCTCCTAGTATGATAGTTTCGTTCACTAGATATATTTGAACTAAAATACACCAATATTCTTTGCTTAACTCAAATTTTTCAATAATTTTACATTTCATAGAAGTTTTTACATATATTGTAACACCTCATGTATGCCTACTGTCCGAACAGTTTATAAAGCTATTGTACCCCACTATTGTCATCTCGGAATCATTTATATCTGCTGTAATATGCGTTTCTGTAACCACTATTGCCATAGGTTTAAACTGCATTATTGTTTGCTCAAGCTAGGCATGATTTGTTGTTTGTCCTTGTACATTTATGACTAAAATAAGACTGTCTGAGGAGTTCGGTAGTGGCTATATATTATATTTTATTTTATCTTTGTTGTTACTTAGTTGCTTAAGATAACTATGGCATTTTGTATCAAATACATGATGATCACAGCTGATGCCAGACATTTTTAAAACTTTCATTGCGTATTTACAATTTGTACATTCAAACTTATCACTATTGCAGTCCTCCTTTTTGTGATTCTTATTGCACATTAAACAAACATCATTACTAGTACATTTGTCAGCACGGTGTCCGAATCTCCAACATTTAAAACACCTTAAAACACTAACAAACTCAAAATATCGGTAACTACCCCAGTCTATGTACAAATTTGCGCTTTTGTTTATTAAAAAATTAAATTGTGCAGTGCTCAGTTCAAATATAACATTACAGGTATCAACTGTATTCTTTGGGATTTTATATTTTCGCAAAAATTTTACATCATCCTTCAAATTATCGGGCCAGTTTTGATTGGCCACTTTTGTTGTAAATTCTGCAACGTCTGTTAATAACTCCTCCTTGACGTTTATAATTTTTATTTTTGGATTAACCGTTCTTCCTGTAGTAATCTCATACTCATCTCCTAGCTTCTCCCGTGTTGTGGTCTTTAGGTTTTCGAGCGATTGTTTATCTTCGCATTGCACGACGACGCTACCGTTAGAGACCTGTTTTACCTTCGATACCGACACCGCTATATCAACTGTGCTAATATTTTGTTCTAATACTCTTTTTGTCATTGCACTATCTTGATTCGTATTCTTGGGTTTTATAATTAACACCTCGACATCACTTTTGTTTTTTAGGACAATTAAATTTATTAGCTTTTCAGTTTTCTCTAAAACTTCCTTCGTTTTGTCACTAGAGTCCACCACTGGCTGCTTTAACTTTAGATCGACCCCTTGTAAACAATCATTGCAAAACCACTTTATGTTACTAATTTCTAGTTTAGATTTTATCAACTATCCTTTTATTTTCATACACAAAAGATGATACAGTTTTTCACAGTAATCGCATTATATACACTTTGAATTCGCAATCAAATTGGAGCACAGAGCACACAGCTGTGTGCTCGGCGCCATCACCTCAAGCTGCAAGATACAATTATCTCAAGAAAGGAATCCAAATACAGTACAAAATATATATTAGTTAATTAGTTAACTACCTATCATTAAAAGTATTTCTGAATTATTGTAATTCCTATCTATCTGACGTCATTCCTCCACTCCAAACGCCGATGGAAATTTCTACGAAGTGTTATCTTAACGTAAGAAAAAATTTAAAAAACGAAAGATCCATATGAAAAGAGGTTTTTTGCGTAAAACGTAAGAAAAGATTTGAGATACAAAAGATCCATATGAAAAACAGGTTTTTTAAATAAAACGTAAGAAAAGATTTAAAAATCAAAAGATCCATATGAAAAAAGTTTTTTTTTAACTAAAACGTAAGAAAAGATTTGTTATTCGCTTCAAAGTATTAAAGACGTATTTAACAAACAGGCACTTTTTTGTGAAATATGGAGAAGCATACTCATATATTGTTCCCATCAAATCAGATGTACCACAAAGAAGTGTTCTTGGTTCAGCGGATGTATGACATCTATTAATACAGAAATCGTTATCTTTGCAGATGACACTGCTTTAATGACATTCTATTGGAATCCTAAAATAACATTCGAATACTTGCAAAATCACTTTGCCAAGAATGATTCCTGGCTGAAAAATTAACCTTCATATTCGAAAAGAGATTTGTCCGCCAGTGTCATTGTGTAATACACCGCTACCGCAAAAAGAAGAGGTTAAATATTTATGCCGTCACATAGATAAAACTGGCATGGAGTAAATATATATGGAACAAACGCTTTCAACTAGGTTTCCAATATCCCAAGATGTAATTGCTTATGGGTTGTAATTAACACTTAACAATGGAGACAAATCTACTTTTTATATAAAGCAATATTGAAACCGCTATGGAGCTATAGTATTGAACTCGGGGTTTCCACGAGTGATATCAATATTAATAACCTACAAAGATTTCAATCAAAGTTAATCTGTCAGATTTGTAATGCCCTGTGGATGTGCCAAACCAAGTTATCCATCTGGACCTCAAAATACCCTTTATCAAAGAAGAAATTGCTTCCCTTTTATATCCGTTTTTATTTCTGCTTAATTGCAGTTGTCGTCATAGGGTCATCTTAAAATAAAGGAAGTGCAGTTTATGAGCCTGCTTTCCCAATCAATGATCTTGACTTCCTTATGCAGTTACTGTTATACAGATAGTAAATCTGTATTTATTTTGGATCAGAATCTCTATCCTATAATTTCTTATTAAAATAATATATATAGCTGAATAGGTTATTGTGGATTTATTTTTTAAATTAAAAAAATAGGATGAATCGCTATACCAGAGTGCTTTGCTTGAAATTAATTGCGAATAACTGCTGTACCAAATTGTGCAACGCAGTTAGGAACTACGATACATCCAGCCATAATTGAGGGCAACTTGTTTATATACTGAGCAATGGTGCACGAGATGTGGAGAGGAGTTAGGTGCTTTAAAATAAAAAAATACGATGAACTACTACCAAATACAATATTTTAAAATTAGGGAAAGAAGCTAAATGAATTGATGATTTTGAAAATGGGTTCTTATTATTCTAAAGTCATTTTGAATTAGTAATAAAATACAAAATCGACCGCAATTGTGGTACAACATTAATTTAGTTAAAGTGTATTTCAGATGGAGCCGAAAAGGGTAACATCTGATTACGTTACTATTCATTTCATCAAAACCACTATCAATAAATAGCTTCTTCTTCCACTTCATATAGCGTTCATTAAAATTCAGGCTCTAGTTGGCTACAACCGATTAAATTTTCTTCTTTTGCTGGGTTTGACCGGTGATGTCCTCGATTCTTTCCTGAAAGTAAATCCTATATTGTTTTTTCAATAATTTAGTAGATTTTGTAATTCCGTTTTCAGTAACATAAAATTTACATTGGCACTTTATTTTTCAATAAACAATTTAGAATAATCAAAATAGTAAAACGTATACGAACGAAATAGGGATACAGAATGGGAAACTATATTAAAATAATGTGCTAAGCCGATGATGCCATAGTAATAGATGACGCGTAGGACAAACTACAGATAATCTTGCAACAGTTCCACCATACTGCCAAGAAATATACTATGGAAACAGCAATCGACAAAACAAAAAGCCTACTAACTGCCAAACAACGAAGAAAATGCTAATTAGAAATGTGCAGATTTGAAGAAAGTTTTGAAGGTATTTTTTTAGGGATAATGATACTTTCTCCGTCGTTTCGACGAGAGAAATAAAAATAAGAAAATACGATGGTATGAATGCCGACATGAATCCTTGTCGCGAGTAAACGTGTTTCGAGTTTATGTTAGTAATCATTACCTACTGATATTTAGTTCACTTAAAATTTGTTATTAAAGTACATAAACGTCTCTTTCTAGTATTCAAATTGTATGAGTGTAAAACATTTTTCTAACCAAAACATCTCAAATAGGAGATATTCAAGCAATATTCAGTGATTGTTTAAAGAATCTGTTTAAAAAAGGGTTTGATAACGTATATTGGCATACTATGATGGACATTTTGAAGACAATACTCGTGGATTACAGAGACAATTAAATAATTGTATGAAAACCTGGAAGCTATAATTAAATGTACGACTGTCAAAGAGAAGCGAACATTGTAAAAGGAGTCAGACAAAGGTGCAACCTCCCACCTGAATTACGCAATATATACATAGAGCAAGCTATAAATGAATGCAAAGAAATCTGTTCAGGTATCATAGTGCGCGGTGAAAGAATACAAACTATACATTTCGCGGATGACACAGTGCTGTTGCCCAATATTAGAGAAAGTTTGTTAGAATATATAGATGAGATATTTAAGAAGAAATACAAGTTGGAAATTAATAAAAAGAAAACGGAAGTAATGATGTGCTCCAGGACAACAGAAAAATTTAATGTAAAAATTGACAAAGACACTCTCAAACAACTAACATCTTTTCAATATCTAGTTAGCATCATAAGCAAAAACGCCAGAAGCAGAGAAGGAATTAAAAACAAAATTAGACAAGCTAAAGTCGCATTTAGTACTAGAAATTCATTGTTCAAATCCTCTAATCAAAATTTATCTAGAAGAACTAAATTAGCTAAGACTTATATTTACTTTACGGATCGGAGACATGGACAATAGAAAAACAAGACGAAAGTCTGTTAGAAGCCTTCGAGATGTGGATATGGAGGATGCTGAAAATTAAATGGTCACAATTAATTAGAAACAGAGAAGTTCTAGAAAGAATAGGAGAAGAAAGACCACTAATAAACACATTAATACAAAGATGACACAAATGGATAGGACACCTTTATAGAACTAATCCTTATATAATACAAACAATAGAAGAAACTAGAGCTAGAATAAGACCCGTAGGACGACCCCGTCTTGAGTTCATGAAACAAGTCATCAAACATACAGGTGCTTATAAGTATACACGTATACAGCCTTAAAAAAATGACTAACTTGTGATAGACAGAAGTTAAAAGCTGACAACCAATCCAAGGATTGAAATACTAGAGGGTGTGAAACAGTACGTTCGTTACTATAGACATAGTTAGTGCAATATCTGACTACGAAAAATGTATTAGTTTAGTCAAGCCCAATCCCTGTCTTTGGGATAAAGCACATCCAGACTATATCGATATAAATTAAAAAACAGCAATGATAGGTCCATAACTGTTCTCGTAAGCGACTGGGGCCCCACGTATCCCATACAGTCACTATACTTATCGCGATTCTGTATCCAGCATACTGTATCTTGCATACGGTATCCACACCTGAATATGGCTTAGGATATATGAAATTTCAAGGTTATATGTCAATTGAAAGCATTCTTAAAAAATAAAAAGAAGTTGCCTAGAAAGTATTATAACCATTTAAATAAGATATTGAAAAATGGACAAAGATATTAGCATAAAGCAGAAGCAGCTTGAAAAGTTTGATTTAAGGGTATTTTCTAAAAAAGAATTAGCCCAACGAGTCTCGAATTGTTGAATATTCTTAAACGTTTATTTTAATAAGATATTTTTGGAAATATATTAAGCAATCTGAGTGACTCATTAGTCTACTGGAAATTGTATGTTGTTTATTTTGTAACTTACTAGTCATTGTTACTATATGTATTTGTTATGACCTTATGTTAATTAGATGCGTTCAATTGTCGAAGCTTCCAAAACTCCCCGAGTTAAATTAAGGCAACACCTTCTAAATTTAAAAAGCTTTAACACCAACTTTCTCACTTCAATTCATCCTATAAAATCGAACCAATAAAATGGCAAAATATTAACCGCCTGTTAGAATTTTTGCATTACTTATTTCTGGAAAGGTAATTGTAGAGAAAGGAAATAATAGAAAAATTATGAAAACCGTATATTTAATTGAAGGAGAGACCATTGTTTTATTTTAATTACAAAGCGAGAGTATATTCAAATTCTGAGATTAGAATTTGAATAAAATTGTACACTTAAACCCTCTCGGTTGTAGAGAACACAGATTCACCGATCACTTGAAAAACCACTTTTTCTGAATCAGAAAAAAGAAAAAATCATGATTACTATGACTATTAAAAAACGTATCAACGCATTGTTATAGTAGAAAGCAATACGAAACCGCCGTCTGCATACAAATATTTACTGCAAGCTTTAGGAAACAAAATGCATAGGTATTGTAACGAATGCGAGGAGGACTTCCGGATCGATCTGGAAGCAGGTGTGCGCTATGAGTCACTTTGAACAGATGCCCCGAAAACGGGCCCGAGGTCAAATGCGTCATGCTTCCGTCTGGAGTTTCTAGTAAATATCGAGACTATCTGGAAGCTTCCGGAAGGGAATTATTGGCCATATAAATACCCGGCCGTCGGACCCGCATTTAGTTCAGTCCTACGTTCAGTTCTGAATTCGCGTAGAGCCGTGTAGAGCTCCCACATAAATAAAAGCCCGTGTGTACATATAACTTTTTACATAAATAACCATATAAATATAACCATGTAAATAGAAATAAATCGTTAGTGTTAAGAGTGAAATAAATAAATAGTTGAAGTTTAACCAGTGTAAATATTAAATAAATGTATCGATAGAAACAGTGTCTGTAGTTTAAGTAATTTGTAATCGGCTTGATAATTCTCGTGTGTTTGTAAATAATAATAATTAATCTAATAGTTGTAAATAAATGTTTAATACAAGAAGCGTCGTTATAATTTTTTAAATAGCCCGAGCGTAAAAACGCAACAATATTTATAATCTTGTTTTCGAATATATCTTACTAAGTATTCAGTTATTACTAACGTTGTCTGAAGTAGATAGTACTTGTTAAACAAGTAGCCTACTTGAAAGGGGCTTCTAAAAGTTACCAGATACTAAATACTAGTGATGTCAACTTTCGTTACTTTACGGTACTTGTAACTATTCGTTACTTTTTGTGGTAGTATCCGTTACTTTGTATTCGTTACTGAGTACTCGTTTATTGTAAAACATACACGCTTTGCAACCAGTTCGGATCGAGTACCTGAAAGTTCAGCGAGAGTATCCGTTGGTTTCAGATAGAGTGGCGAGTACTCTCTGCACACACGGAGATGCGAAAGCTGACGTAAATAAACAAAACTGAATGCTTACCTCTTTATTTCTCAGAATTGAGCATTGCGCTCATGGCTTATGTACACGTATCATCAGGAGATGCATTTGGTGTTACAGAAAACGACCGTGTTTTCTGGTTAAGAGGTCTGTTTTTATTTTATTTTCTAAGTAACCTTATCAAAAACCGGTGATAACAACCTACCTGATCTATGATCACGTTTTTTAACATCTGTTAATAATAGTTTATTCGGGAAATTACCTATTTTATTTAAAGGTATTAAAAAGTGCTAGCTAATTTGTTTTTCGTAAAATTGCTATGAAAGAAAACGTCCCGGAAGCCTCGTTTATATGTTAACGCATATTAAGCATTTCGTCGGAAAATTGCCTATTTAATTTTAGAGCATTAATATTGTCTTAGCTAAGAACGCCAATCGCTGTTCGAATGTATTAATATAATATTTTCATAAAACGCCTATTTTTTCCGACAGCATTCTAATTTTAAACACAATATTAAACTTATAAGCTTCTCACCGTAACATGGCGAAGAAATAAAAAGCAAGGTTTAAACTAAATACTCTTTGGTTAAACGGCAGCGTCGAGTGAACAAGTACTTGTTTACTCAATGACTATAGTAACTGTTTTCAAAATGTAACGAATACTTTTGCAAGTTGATATCAGTTACTTCGGATCTTGTTGGGTAACGAGTACTCTTGTACCGAATAGTTACTTTTTCGACATCACTACTAAATACGCATTTACCTCTCGCAGACGCGTAATAGATGGAATAGGTGTAAATATAATCCACTTTTCATGCAGAAAAAAAATCATAGTTGCTCCGTTTGCGTATATGGAGCAACAAATACAACTGATGTATAGTCATGCATACGCGGTCTTGTACAGGAAAAAAGCTAAAAACTTGAGTTTCTAATAATCTATGTATTCGTTCGACCATAACTTAGACAATTTTGTTAATTTTAAGGGAATTATTGTAATTAAATGTAGCTCACAATATGCGTTATTGCAAACTACTTTTACACAAGCATCATCATTGTTATCACAGTACTGGCTCAAGCTGCATGGTTAGTGTTTACATTAAATATATGGTGTTTACTAACAAGAATTTTTCAGACAAGTCTCGCAATAAAACCAAGTAATTCACTAGATCGGCAATTCGACTAGAATAAACAATTTTTTTATTTATAGCAAGTGTATTTTACTTAATTTTTAATTCAATCTCAAACACTGAGCTGTGTTCATCTGTAAATTGGCATAAGCCACAACTGTTCTAAGGGGTAGTTAGACCTGGCTACTTCGTTCACACCTTACTTCCAACCCTTCATCCCCTCAACAAGTTCCAATCCCTTCAGTATAATAACCTGGTACCATCAATCCAAAAGTTACGTTTTCTGAAGTGCTTCCTAAAAAGAGAAACAAAGTAAGAAGACTTCAAACAAGAAATAACATATCTCAGTGATCTATCAGTAATTATCCTCAAATAAAACAACCTTTAACTAATTAAAGAAGGAGAAAAATACGGAGTGAAACAAAATATAGATATCATCGAAAGAAAGTAGGTAGGTATCGAGAGATTAAAAAAAACTGAACCTCAGCGGGCTGTGGAAATTCAAACGTATGAATAATATTTTGGTGGCACTGTATGTTTATGTCAAATTCGAGGTTATCAGGTTCGGTTTTCCCTCAGTTTTGACACAAACATACGCAAAACCTAACCTGCTAACTTCGAACTTGATATTGACTTGCAGTGCCACCAACATATTATTCATACGTTTGAATTTCCACAGCCTGCTGACGATAATTTTTTTTTTTTTGGTTTTCTCGATATATGAATAATTAAACCCGTACCGACTGCATTTGTAAGTATAAGATGTAACGGGCGAAAATAGAGGTACTTAGTTTAATTTCATAACTGACTTTGTTAATTTTATTTATCGTTGCTCCGTTTGCGAATACAGAGCAACACATAAAAATTATTTAGTTAAACATATGAGGTCTCATACAGGAGAAAAACCTAAATACATGGATTACTCTAGTTTATAGACTGTGCTAAAAACTCAAGTTTTTGGTTTTTCTCCTGTATGAGACCGCATATGTATGACTATACATCATTTGTATTTGTTGTTCCATATACACAAACGGAGCAACTATGATTTTTGTCTCCTGCATGAGAACTTGCTTATATCAGTGAAATGTAGTATACATTTCACTGGTGATATATATATACCTATGCCATCTGTGAGCGGTAAATGCGTATTTAGTATATGGTAACTTTTAGGGGCCCCTTTCAAGTAGGCTACTTGTTTAGCAAGTACTATCTACTGCAGACAACGTTATTAATAACTGAGTACTTAGTGAGATATATTCGAAAACAAGCTTATAAATACCTAGGAATATGGGAAAACAGTTGCACAAGATCTACTTATAGCAGAAATACTAGTATAGTTGAAAGCAATAATTGGTTAGAGACTCCTTGTACACGCTAAGAGTAAAATGATCAGATGTTTTATGTTGGAATGCGACGTGTTCAAATACAAAAAACTCAACAAACTCGTGGGGTCACTATTTTCTTAGTTTATTTAATTGTGCGCCATTAAAATATATTGGATCTATCTTTTCTGCGCTTATTAATTTAAACATTTTAAAACATACTCCTGATAAATTAATACCTCATCGTATTTTATGCAACAAGTTTATAAAGCATATTTTTTTATAAGTGGGAAATTTACACACACTAGCGAAGCGAGTGTTGTAAACCGACAAGTAACAAAAAATACGGTTCATAAAGAAGTTGCATATATAACTTTTTGCAACATCTCTTTGCAAATTAATAAAATTCACTACATTCGTATGTATTTTACACTTCCAATAGTTGGCAACTCATGGTTGTCATGTGAACCTTGTAAAAAATTGAAGTATACTGTTACTGGCACTGTCAGTCAATGAGCGAGTTCAGGGGACACAACAGTTGATTTAAACCACAAACATGTATTTGGTGTTGTGGAAGCAAAGAATATAGAATATATTCTTTGGTGGAAGTAAACATCGTAAAAGCGCCTGAACTGGTAGCGTTTAGCGATGCACATTCACGTGGCGACCTCTAGTGGTGACATAACATAATTTGGCCAAGTAAGGTTATATTATGTGTCACTGGTATTGAAAATAAACAAAAACTGAACAAAGGAATAATATGCTATTAAACGAAGTATTTGAAGATAGTATAAACTGGAACGCTTTTCAGATCTTTGAGTTAATAAATGTTTAATTCACATGGCGTATACGTATATGTTTTCATTCAATTTTGACGAAATTTTTAATAAATTTTTTTTAAATATTCAAATTAAGTTATAAATTTGCCCATTCATCGTCGATTTGATCTAAATGTTAGTAATTATATATTACACACTACAAAGAGAAGGAATAATTGAATGTAAATATTTGTAGAAATAATAAAAATATGTTTTTCTTCATTGAAACTTTTTTAATTCTCTAGTGAATTAATAGCTATTTAACCAACAAGTGTGTTAATGAATCGAAACTGTTTAAAGCACGAACGAGCGATAGCGAGTGAGTGCCTTTAATAGTTGAGATTATTAATCGCCCATTAACAAACGAGTTGATTACAAACTTTTTTCATTGACCACAAAATCTTTTTTTGTGGTGAAAAAATTTGTAAAATTGCAGTAGTACTAATTTTGTTGTGAATATTAATATAAAATAATTATAGCAAGTACTCTAATTTGATTAATACAATTAACCTCCATGCAAAATATCATCAAAACGTCAAAATTACAAAAACAGTTAATTAATGAAAAAGAGTGTATTAATCGAAAACAGTGTCTTAATGGCTTTATTAATCCATCCTTTTTAAAAAACAATTAATTAATGAAAAAGAGTGTATTAATCAAAAACAGTGTATTAATGGCATCTATTAATACATCCTTTTTAGGAAAAATAATTCATTAATATTGAAATTCACAAGCGGTCATCGAAAAAACGCTTTTATTTCACTTGTGAATCATAGACTGTTTATGAAGGTTGTTATGGCGTTAATAATGTCAATTTAAACTGTCAAAATTGAATAAAAACAATTAACTTAGGGTTACTCAGGTTTCTAGTGTTTGAATTTTTATAAACAGCACGCGAAATGACTCAGTCGCGTTCAAAACAGTTGTAAAATTTTAGGTTAGAATACTTTGTTTACTAAAGTCAACACATAATTTTTTTGGTGTCAATTTTAAGCAACAGTTGGAACTAACCAAAACTCAACAAGAACCGTTCAGTGCAACGAACAAGTCACCATACTCAACTGGTGTGTCACCTGAACGCGCCCAATATCAAATGTGAGGTTAGCATTTTAGGTCTGGCAGGAACTGACACAAAATCTAACCTCAAATTTGACAAAGACAGCGTCACCAACAATAGTGATTATTTTATTTTATAATTTTCTTGTGTTTTATAGTTATATTTTTATTTCACACTTTTCAATAATGACATATTTGAGACATTAAAAAGTGTCAAATAACAATTGCTTATCAATGAGGTGTTGCAAAAAACATATTTAAAGCCACTTCTTTTCATAACAAACAATAAAATATATAGAAAATAACAGTCTCAATATAAAATATTTCGACACATACATGAATAACAAAGATAACTATATAAATATAATTACGCATATACAATAGCTATTTATGCAACAAGTGCTAAAAGTCGACGTTTATGCGCGAGACATGAAAATTATGAAACGAAGCCGAAGGTTGAGTTTCATAACATGTCTCGCGCATAAACGACTTTTAGCACGAGTTGCATACAATATTTTATCTACGACCTTAATTTTACCGTTATTAATCCATAAATATCGATTTAAGAAAGGTTCGCATCTGCGACGCTTTTAATTTATGTCATAATGAATAGTAGGCTACGCCGCGGTGGCGATTGTTTGGCCACGCCCGTGCTGTCAAGGTGAGTTACGAAATGTAATTATTGATACTCCACATATGACTGTATTCATTACATAACGCTCTAATTATTTCAAAAACGCTTTACCTGTAACGCAAGAAGCAACTAGAATAGCTTTACAACTTCACTTGCAGTTCGAAATTGTAGTTTTGAACCTCGCTTCACTTTTACCACATGTGCTAAAAGTAAACAGCTGATTTCTTTAAACACGGTAAACTATAAAACGTCGCTTTTAGTGAAACAAGCTAGCGCTAAAAGGCATTAATATATAAATAAATTACATTATTTATGCCTATATTTCTGCGGAGTGATTTTTCTAAGATATATCTTCATTATTTTAAATATTCTTATAGTATTCTTGACATGAATTGGAAAAATTGCACTTACCTTGCAATATTGCTTTCATGATTTTTACACTCAGTTGCATTTTTTCTGAGATCAAAAACTTATTACTACTGAAATTTTTTTTGCGTTGCATCTTTCGTCGGTTGGCATTTTTGTTCATTCCAAGCATTCATTTTTGTGTCAAAATATTTTTCTATACTATTAGCATTCTCCCCACTTCAGATTTTCATGTAGCAAACTTATGTCAGTGAGAAACAATTGTTGCCAGATAACAGCAATATAGCCATCTAGTATGAAGTAGAGGAAACCAACTTTGTGCTACAACAGCTTAGTCTGCACTTTAAGGAAAGGAGAAGAATATTACTGTTTATACTTTCTACAGTGACTATATTAATAACAGTGTGGTCAATTTTGGTCAAGTTTCTGATTGGCTGTTACAATATCCGCCATTTTGAGTTGTTGAATAGCCCCCATTGAATATTTTTAGCAGTGTATGAATGTATGTTAAGTTACAAGTTACTAATGTCAATACGACATTGTAATTTTTACTTCCTTTTGCAATACTGAAGATATTGGATTCACCCCAAAAATTCGAAATTGAGTTTTCAATAGATCTTTAAGTTTTAGAGTCCCCTGAACCAAAAAACATGTTTTTGTTCATTGGTCTGTTTGTCTGTCTGTCTGTGTGTCTGTGAACAAAATATCTTAAAAGAGGTATGGCGTTCAAACTTTATATGTAAGTTTTGTGTACTATCTAGATGCGACAGCAAGCTTTTGAAGAAAATCGCATAACCGGAATTATGGTGTTTACTGTTGTGATTTTTCAGTCTTTTCGATTTTTTCAAAAATTGCTAACACGATTTTTTTCCAACTTTACATTTTTACCATTTTTACTACAATTTTAATGTTTATTAATGGGAGATAGGTGATTTTTCAGTTGAATACCTCTAAAATGGGTTTCTCTTGTTTTTTTCCTATTTTTTTATTCTCCTATTTTAGGTATATTATTACATTTTTGAAGTCAACTTAAAACTTTAGAGAAAATTTGTTTCTTGAACTCACGCTCTATTTTGTAAGGTTTCTGTAGAATTTCTAATTTTTGCAAAAATTTTTAAAAATGTTTAAAAATAAAAAATAAAATTTTTGCCTAATTATAATATCACTGTAAAAGGAAGTTGTGTGCGTGTATCACCAGATTTTTACTTATCAAAAGTATAATATGATCAAAAATTACTTTCATCTAGTATGGATATGGAATAGTTTCTAATTTATGAATGCAACTATAAGTCGATTAAAAATAAAATGTCAGGGTTGACATTTAAGTATAAATGTAGTTGCATTCATAAATTAGGAACTATTGCATAGCCATACTAGACGAAAATAATTATTGATCATACTATATAGTTCACTTACTAAATACGACTTAAGTATCAAAATAAATGGAGTATCAGTGTTGATGTATACAGGGTGTTTGTAGATCGCTAGACATCTAGTAACTTCGTTAATAATAGTTATATCGAAAAGAAATCTCTTTTGTTTTAAATGCCAGTATCCAACCAACAAATTGACCTAAACCAATTTAACCATGGCCTCCTATTTTTTACGTAGTGATACATAGCTTTTGGTTTTTTAAATAGAACACCCTGTATTTGAAATTTATTATTTTTCTAAATTAAAAATTAGGTTGTATACTGGCATTTAAAACAAAAGAAAGTTAGTTTCGATATTTCTATAATTTAGGAAGTTGCGAGCTGTCTTAACGATCTACCACCGCCCATTCTATGCATGTCTTCATACCACTGGGGAGCCATGGTTTCGATGTTATCCACGATGATTTCTTCTGCTTCTAAGTTAGTAGGTACTTAAGAATGCAAATACATTTTTACCCTAGCCATAATATTGACTTTAGTTATATTTTATTATTACATATCATAGACATCGTTAAAAAATGCACGTGCAGAGCCTGCTATGCTATAACAAAAAATTCGTAAAAGGCTTTACCCAGAACGTCCCTCATCGATATTGTGCCACTAAATAATTTTAAAAATCAAATTAAGTTAGGAGTAAAAATATTTTTACGTTTCTAATAAATTAAATACATTTACAAATAAAAAAAACGTTACCGGTGGTCGAATTCGAACGGCAGGCGGCGGACCCAGTATTCAGCCCCAACGTTTTGTGGGATATCGCAAGGGAACGGGCTATTTCTACCTGCGCCAAGGAGCACCGACCTTTCGGGTTCCTGCATCACAGCTATATTTAGTAACGCGCTAATTTGTGCCTCCTTTTTCCTCCGTAAAGCAGTTCTCCTATATCTGTTGGCTCCCATTTTTGGTAAGAATAAAGATTGCACTATGTACCAATTGTTACTTGTATATATTACCAAGTTAAATAAAATCAAAAAAATAATTTTTGTAAAGTGCTCGCCCTGTATACAGTGTGTCCAAGATAAGGAGGGCCAGTATGGGGATCTCGATAATGGTAAGAGATACAAATTTGGTTAAATGGAAAGAAAGTTGCGCAATTAAAGGACTAAAAAAATGACGTTTAGAAATTCTTGATATGATTTTTCGTTTTTGAATTATCTCAAAAAAACCGAATTTTCGGATTTTCTTTTTTATTTTTTTCTGGCGTTAATATTAAAGTTAGAGCGAAACTGATTAAACTTCTTTATAGCAACTTTTAGTGGACTTAATGATTACGTTATCAATTTTTTTATCCGACGTTTCGTCTTCCAGAAACCATCATCAACTTCATTTTTTTAAATACGGTCCTGGTTTTTTTATGCCAAATTTGCAAAGCCCTTGTTACTCTGAATTCAAAAATGTGCCACATATTATGGTTTAATTACGTTTCGAGCTTTTTTCTGATCATTATCAGATTTTTTTTTAGATACGGACCTGCATTTCTCATAATTTTGTAAAAATAAGTTCATACAGTAAGTTAGGCCTTTTTACATGCCGTTAAAATATTAAAATGCACATCATAATGTCATAATTCTGATACATTAATTTAATAACCAACCAATAACTATTAACAATAAACAAAAAAGAAATGAACAAAAGATAGACAAAGAATAAGAAAACGAACATCGAAACCATTTAATAGGTATTAAATTTACAGAAGGTATTCAAAAAGGTTGCCATCATTCTCTATGCATAAATAACATCTAACTGTAGAATCTAAAACATTATTCAGCAATACTGGCGTTATACTTTGAAAGGCTTCAAGAACCAATCTTCTAAGTTCTTCTTCTATTTCAAAACGTTAAATACCTATTACATTGTTTCAAGGCTCGTTTTCTCATTCTTTCTGGCTATCTTTTGTTCATTTATTTGTTGTTTATTGTTAATAGTTATTGGTTGCTTATTAAATTAATGTATCAGAATTATGACATTATGATCTGCATTTTAATATTTTAACGGCATGTAAAAAGGCCTAACTTACTGTATGAACTTATTTTTACAAAATTATGAGAAATGCAGGTCCGTATCTAAAAAATTTTCTGATGATGATCAGAAAAATGCTCGAAACGTAATTAAACCATAATATGTGGTATATTGTTGAATTTAGAATAACAAGGGCTTTGCAAATTTGGCATAAAAAAACCAGGACCGTATTTAAGAAATTGAAGTTGATGATGGTTTCTCGAAGACGAAACCTCGCATACAAAAATTGATAACGTAATCATTAAGTCCACTAAAAGTTGCTATAAAGAAGTTTAATCAGTTTCGCTCTAACTTTAATATTAACGCAAGAAAAAAATAAAAAAGAAAATCCAAAAATTCGGTTTTTTTGAGATAATTCAAAAACGAAAAATCATATCAAGGATTTCTAGACGTCATTTTTTTAGTCTTTTAATTGCGCAACTTTCTTCCCATTTAACCAAATTTGTATCTCTTACCATTACCGAGATCCCCATACTGGCCCTCCTTATCTTGGACACACTGTATATCTGTTTGAAATTTTCTTGGTTTTATTACAGGTAGATACATAATATGTATGCAAAATATTGTCTTCCTCCGACAAATAGTTTTTGAGTTATACTGGCAACAGACAGACAGACAGACAGACAGACGGAATTGGGAAAACCTGTTTTTCGACATCTACGGACATTGAAACGTGAACATCTTGAGAAATCTGGAAAGATGATTTTTTTACGATTACAATAAATGGTGTGAGTGAACATATATCATAAAATCCAGCACGACCTACTACATTTTAATTTAAACTTTTGCAACAAGGGTATAGCCCCCTCCCTTTCTAAAGAAAGTTGAACAAATGTTCAACATAAAGAACGCGAAATCGCCAAGTTACATTTTTGCTTTATTTTTATAACCTTATTGCCATCTAGCGGTTAAATCATTAGTATGATATAGAGAACTACAACGATGGTAAACGTCTTTGGTTTTACTGCGTTGTAGGGTATTGTTCTGTGGTTGCAGTGATCGTTGTCAGGAGTAGCATTACTAAGGCACTATATTATGTAAGTCATATATTTTTACTTCTATATTGCTAGTAGGGTCTGAGAACGGGAAAAACTTTACCTAGGCTCACTTTGAGCACTACGCGTCTCGTGCGCATGCCTGATAATTTGAAGCCGCCTTTAGAAGCGAATTTCAAACTTGACCGTTAGGTTCACTTCACCACCTCGCTGGACGACGCTTTCGCACAGCTCACCAAGTGCGTAGAAGAGTTGGTTGTCTGTCTCACTTACGTTGTGACCTCTCCACTTACAGCCGCTAGCAATATAGTAGTATTAAATATATGATATAAGTAATATCGACCTCTAAGCCGGCAGTACGACTGAGTGGCGTTGCATAACTCACGGCACTTGTAAAAGTTAAGCTCCGGTCAGTACTTGGATGAGTGAACATCCGGAGAGCGGGCGTAGTGTTCTAGCCTAGACAGGCTCCACTACCTCAAGTACCTTCGCCGAATTTAAAAATGCACACACCTTAGCGGTCGGTGCTCTCGGCACCCCGACACTGTGTAAATGGTATGAGGGGCTACAGATTATGTATGTATGTATGTATGTGTTATCTACCTCCATCTTGTTGTCAGCTTGTTGGAAGTAGAGCACTGTATATGTAGTGCCTTAGTGGAAGTGGAAGTTAACACGTGCTGTGTATGTAAAACAGACGTTTGAATAATAAAACATTAAACTGTTAAACATTTTAATTAGGTTAGAGCAAGTTAAAATAGTCGGGAAATCTATATAATCTCTTCCCTTTAGCCAATTCTTCTCAATAACGAAAATTGAAGTACAATACATTTTCCGAACGATATTTCACATTTCCTGAGTGTTTTGACTTCCTCTAACCTCTAACTAAATTAAAAGACTTAAAAGATGATATTTTGATAAGTAATCAAACTCTTGATTACTTTCACCAAGCTGGAAATAAGAAGAAGGTCGATATTATCTACATATACAGTGCTCTACCAATATCATATGATATCCAAAAGGAGGACATGTGCTTCATTTTCAATTAAAATAAATCTTCCTTCACCCACCCTAAAATGACCTTTTTTATCTACGAAGCGTTTGCTATTAATTTTAATTGAGTCGTCCGCTAAATCAGCCAACACAAAACGCCAAATCCACACAACACGAATCTCAACATCTCGTCGGCGCATTTGGCGCATGAGAATCAAATTTATTTCAATCTATTCACAATTTACTGTGTATGCAAAGTTAGTATTTTATATTTATAATATAACTGTGTGGACACCAACATAACTAACTAGCGAAAGTGCAAATTTACTGACATTTTAAAGACAACATTTCCGTGTTTTGTTAAGGACGCGATGACTTTGACGCGAAGTGTGTTGTTTGTGATTGCCATGTTGATATTGTTCCCCATCAGAATTCAATATTATAACTGGGCTGGCCATGAAATTTAAACATAACTTTTTGATTTGTGTAGTATGCCAAATGAAAATTCGAAGACCATAGCAAACTATTTGTTACAGACACTTGAAAAGGGTAGGCTGTCTAGAAAGTGTGTTGCTTTAATAGGCTATAACGAAAATGTTAATTTTGGAGGATTGAATAAAATCCGGGCTAGAATATTTATACTCTATTAAAGCAAAACGTCGATAATAATAACCTTATCGGAATTGGGTATCCTGCGCACATTATTCACAACTGCTTTCATCATGCTGTCGACTTAATGAGAATAGATGTTGGGTCAATTATAATGATTTTTTTTTTATCATTTTCTATTTACACAGTTACAACTGAAGGCCTAACAGAGTTTTGTGACTACGTCGAAATTAATTATCAACCTTTACTTAACCACAGCGAAACCAGATGGCTAAGTTTATTCCCAACGGTAGAAAGACAATTGAATGTATTTCCTGCTCTCAAGGAATATTTTTAACATTGAAAATGTTTAACGAATTGGAGATGTGACGCTGACGCTAGAAGGGCGCTTTTCTAGCGATTTGTGTAACGCTTGAAAAATTAGCAGTTTTCGCTAATTTTTGGAAGTTGTACGTATTGAAGGTGAATGTTGTTGGTGTCATTTTGAAAATCTCGTCAAGGGCGAACTTTCTGGAGCGTTTGTGAAAATGTAAGATTTGAGGGGGCGAAAATACGGGGGTTAAAACAATTTTTTTGACACGAAAGCGTTCGGTGCTGTTACATCGCATACTTTTTGAAGGATCCAAATGTAATTTGGGGCTAGTTGGAAAGAAGATGAACCAACGGTCATCGTACTGGCTGGTTTTTGGGGTCTGCGATGCACGGGGGCACAGTTACAGGGGTAGAAAGCTTAGGTGCATTTGTAGCAAATTGCATGTTCGCATAACCAGGGGGAAAGAAATAAAACTCGAATTTTGTTTTTGGCAGTATCTATATGAATCTGTAGGTTTTTAAGAATTTTATGGCTTAGGTGGAGTTACGGGTTGTAAAATGGGGAAACCGTTATAATTATCATTTGTACTTCCTATACTTACATGAATGATTTTTAATAGAAATTATAAACTCGTTCTGCCACTATTACGTGAGCATTGGTCACTTGTCCTTGGTACTGTTTCTATTTAACTTGAAAAAGAAAAAATTATTTCAGAGCATCAAATGTTATGCCGGTTCATATAGGAACTCGTTACCATTATAAATCTAGGGCAGATGGATATAACAAAATTTATTTCAGCGTATTTAATACTTTGCTCTAAATTTATATTTAATGGCTACAAAAATATTACAGCTCACACCAACTAGCTGACTTTGAAATTTAGTTTACTAATTACAGCCAATCTGTAATTAGTTGTATTTCGATACTCACAAGTTTTTGTAGAGCCACTTGTAAATTTCTTATATATTATATTTCAATAAACTTTTTTTGTGATCTAGATCTATAACATAAAATTTTGGAATGCTGTGATTTATTAGTAAACTGATACAAAGAAATGTGACCAGTATTATATGTAAATCTTTATAGGATACGCTTATCCAACATAATAATTTTCATTACTTGATTGCTTGATTGCTTGCTTGACGCCACTTTGAGAGCGAACCCGTTTGGCGAATTGGCTGATTTTGGTGTCAATCGACTCAGGGCGACGCAAGTAAGCCAGTAGTAGGGTTTTCAAATTTTTATAGGTAACTTTTTTTAATGTGGATTTTCTAACCTCATAATTAACTCGACACACAAAATGGATCACCCTTGTACAAATTGCATGAAATGAATTATTTCGCGCCCAATTTGGGTGCAGAACGCTAGTTATAAATAATACCTTACTTTGCTGATAGCCATAAAATGTAATGTATATATTGTACAATTTTATTCAAATTCTAATCTCAGAATTTGAATATACAATAGCTTTGTACTCAAAATAAAACAATGATTTCTCCTTCAATTAAATATACGGTTCTGATAATTTTTCTTTTATTTCCTTTATCTACAATTACCTATCTAGAAATAAGTAATGCAAAAATACTAGCAGATGGTTAATATTTTGCCATTTTATTGGTTCGATTTTATAAGATGAATTGCAGTGAGAATTTTAAATTTAGAAGGTGTTGCCTTAATTGTACTCGGGGAGTTTTGGACGCTCCGACAATTAAACGCATATAATTAACAAGGTCATAACAAATTAGTATATATAGTAAAAATAACTACTAAGTTACAAATTAAACAACATACAATTTCCAGTAGACTAATAAGGCGCTCAGATTGCTTAATATATTTCCAAAACTATCTTATTAAAATAAACGTTTAAGAATAGTGAATAATTCCCGACGCGTTGGGCTAATCCTTTTTTAGAAAATACCCTTATCTCAAACTGTTCAAGCTGCTTCTGCTTTATGCGAATATCTTTGCCCATTTTTCAATACCCATCTTAATTAAATGATAATGATACTTTCTAAATAACTTCTTTTTATTTGTTATAGATGCTTTCAGTTGACATAAAACCTTGAAATTTCATATATTCTAAGCCACCTTCAGATGTGGATACCGTATGCACGATACAGTATTCTAGATACAGAATCGCGATAAGTAGTGACTGTATGGGATACGTGGGGCCTCAGTCGCTTACGAGAACAGTGCAGTGCAGTTATAGAACTATCATTGCTGTTTTTTAATTTATATCTATATAGTCTAGATGTGCTTTATCACAAAAGCAGGGATTGGGCTTTACTAAACTGATACATTTTTCGTAGTCAGATATTGTACCAACTATGTACTACAGTAACGAACGTACTGGTTCACACTCTCTCTAGTATTTCAATCCTTGGATTGGTTGGCAGCTTTCCGCTTATGTCGATCACAAGTCGTTTTATTTAAGGCTGTATACTAAATTACTCATGGCACCTGCATGTTTGATGACTTGTTTCATGAACTCAAGACGGATCTTTTTCCAGCTCTAGTTCCTTCTATTGTTTGTATTATATAAGGATTATTTCTATAAATATGTCCTACCCATGTGTGTTTTCTTTGTCTTAATGTGTTTATTAGTGGCCTTTCTTTTCCTATTCTTGCTAGAACTTCTTTGTTTATAATTCTTTCTGACTAGTTAATTCTCAGCATCCTCCATACTCACATCTCGAAGGCTTCTAACAGACTTTCGTTTTTTTCCTATTGTCCATATCTCCGATCCGTACAGTATTGTGCTCCAAATACAAGTCTTAGCTAATTTATTCCTTGTAGATAAATTTAGATTGGTGGATGTGAAGTATGAATTTATAGTACTAAATGCGACTTTAGCTTGTCTAATTCTGATTTTAATTTCTTCGCTGTTTCTGGCGTCTTTGCTTATGATGCTACCTAGATATTGAAAAGATGTTAGTTCTTTGAGAGTGTCTTTGTTAATTTTTACATTAAATTTTCTGTTGTCCTCGAGCTCATCATTACTTTCGTTTTCTTTTTATTAATTTCCATCTTTTATTTCTTCTTAAATATCTCATCTATATATTCTAACAATCTTTGTAAATTTCACTAATATGGGGCAACAACACTAAGTCATCCGCGAAACGTATAGTTTGTATTCTTTCACTATAATACCTGAACAGATTTCTTTGCATTCATTTATAGCTTTCTCTATGTATATATTAAGTAATGCAGGTGAGAGGTTGCACCCTTGCTGATTCCTTTTAGAAAGTTCGCTTCTCTTTGACAGTCGTCGATTTTTATTATAGCTTTCAGGTTTCCATACAATTCTTTAATAGTTTCTGTAATACAAATGATTGTCTTCAAAATGTTCATCATAATATGCCAATTTACGTTATCAAAGGCTTTTTTAAAACAGATTCTTTAAACGATCACTGAATATTGCTTGAATATCTCCTATTTGAGATTGTTAGGTTATGAACATGTTTTACACTCATACAATTTGAATACTAGAAAGAGACGTTTATGTACTTTAATAACAAATTTTAAACGAACTACATATCAGTGCTGATTACTACACATAAACTATTACTCGCTACACGGATTCATGTCGAAATTCATACCATCGTATTTTCTTATTTTTATTTCTCTCTTCTAAAAGACGGAGAAAGTACTGTTATCGCGAAAAACTACTTTCCGAACTTTCTTCAAATCTCCACGTTTCTAATTAGCATTTTCTTCGTTGTTTGGCAGTTACTAGGCTCTTTGTTTTGTCTATTGCTGATTCTATAGTATATTTCTTGGCAGTATGGGGGAACTGTTCCATGATTATCTGTAGTTTGTCCTACGCGTCACCTATTGCTATGGCATCATCGGCTTAGCACATTATTTTAATATAGTTTCCCATTCTGTATCCCTATTTCGTTCGTATACCTTTGACTATTTTGATTATTTTAAATTTTTGGTTGAAAAACACACAAAGTACCAATGTAAAATGTATGTTACCGAAAACGGAATTACCAAATCTACTAAATTATTGAAAACACAATATAGGATTTAATTTTATGAAAGAATCGAGGACGTCACCGGTCAAACCCAGCAAAAGAAGAAAGTTTAATCGGTTGTGGCAAACTGTAGCCTGAATTTCAATAAACGCTATATTAAGAGGAAGAAGTAGCTAATTATTGATAGTGTTTTTGATGAAATGAATAGTAACGTAATCAGATGTTATCCTTTTCGGCGCCAACTACATTAATGTAGTACCACACCTGTGGTTAATTTTGTTGTTTATTATTAATTCATAATCACTTTAGAATAATAAGAACCCATTTTGAAAATCAGCAATTCATTTAGCACCTTTCCCTAATTTTAAAATATTGTATATGGTAGTAATTAATCGTATTTTCTTATTTTAAAACACCTAACTACTCTCCACATCTCGTGCACCATTTCTGACTATATAAACAATAATTACTGGATGTATCGTAGTTCCTAAATGCATTGCACAATTAGGTTATTCGTCATTAATTTTAAGCAAAGCACTCGGGTACAGAGATTCATCCTTTTTTTAATTTAAAAAATAAATCTACAATAACGTATTCCGCTATATATTATTATTTTAATAAGAAATTATACGATAGATATTCTGATCCAAAATAAATACAGATTTACTATTTGTATAACAGTAACTTTTTATTTTAATATGACCTTATGACCACAACTACAATTAATCAGAAGTAAACACGGATATAAAAGGGAAGCAATCTCTTCTTTGATAAAAGGTATTTTGAGGTCCAGATGGATAACTTTGAGTAACTTTGATTGAAATCTTTATAGGTTATTAATTTTGCTATCCCTCTTGGAAACTCAGAGTTCAATACTATAGCTCCATATCGGTTTAAATATTGCTTTATATAAGAAGTAGATTTGTTTCCATTGTTAATTGTGATTTACGACCCATTAGCAAGTACATTTTGCGATATTGAAAACCTAGTTGAAAGCGTTTGTTCCATATATATTTGCTCCATGCTAGTTTTATCTATGTGAAGGCATAAATATTTAACCTCTTCTTTTTGCGGTAGCGGTGTATTACACAATGACACTGGCAAACAAATCCCTGTTCGAAGAGCGAAGGTTAATTTTTTAGCCCGGAATCATTCTTGACAAAGTGATTTTCCAAGTATTCGGATGTTATTTTGGGATTTCAATAGGATGGCATTAAAGCAGCGTCATCTGCAATGGTAGCGATTTCTGTATTAATAGATGTCATAGATCCGCTGAACCAAGAACACTTCTTTGTGGTACATCCAAAAGTGTATTATGTCGAATTCTATCGAAGGCTCCAAATAAAAGATTCCCCGATCATCTGCGGCCAAAATCCTCGGACACATCGACCTTATTTTTTGAACACGCATCTTTTCTGATAGTTGTCAATTTTTTCCCCCACCTCTTTCCGTAATGACGTCATCGCCACCACTTTTTTCTACGGAATATGATTCTCTTTGAAATTCTGCATACAGCAATTAATATGTGGTTGGGCGATGTTCATTTGATTACTTAGCAACATTATTGGCATTTATGAAAAAAACTGATTTATGAACAATTGAAAACAACAAATCGAGATAGCTGTGGAATTTGTTTCAATTGAAATTTTATTTATTTGGCGTTCTGTTAAATTGGTATTCATTTGTTTCAAATAAATTGATAAATATTCCACGGCTATCTCGACTTTTTGTATTAAATTTTTCATAAATCAGTTTTTTTCATAAATGCCAATAATGTTGCTAAGTAATCAAATGAACATCGCCCAACCGCAGAATTTCAAGGAGAATCATACTCCATAGAAAAAAGTGGTGGCTGCCATTACAAAAAATGGTGATGATGTCATTACGCAAAGAGGTGGGGGTAAAAAAAATTGACAACTATCAGATAAGCTGCGCGTTCAAAAAATAAGGTCGACGTGTTCCAGGATTTTGACCGCAGATGATCGGGACATTTTTTATTTGGAGCATTCCACAGCCACCGTTCGCACTGTATAGTAAATTTGGTGTCAAATCGAGACTGGAATGTATGCGTAGCGTACCGGAGCACGATTCTCTTTCTTTAATTTTTAGTGAACCATAATTCTCAGATCGAAGACGAACTAAGTTAAAGAAAGAGATAGAAAATAAACTGGTTGTATGCTCCGCTACGTTATGCATAAATTCCAATCCCGATATGATAGCGAATTTACTATATGAGGCCATTATTTGCAAAACTCGCTAATCGACATTTTTGCCCAAAATTGTATTTTATGTAACAAATGTTCAGTTTCATAAGGCGAATCGTTTGGTTAAGTCAGTTCCGCTCAAAACAAGCTCTTCGATACTTAAATGTAACATTAAAAGTGCTAGTTATTTGCAAAATTAGCCCTATGCTTCACGGAGTTGGTTGCAAAACTCTCTGAATGCCTCATACCAACAGCGTGCGTTAGTAAGATCACGTGACCTGGTGCCGCCGTAGCCGTGACGGCGTGTGTTATGATTGTCATCTGTTTTAGACGTGTGTTGATGTTGTGCAGTGTTTTACGTCTTATTTGCTATGAAAATACTAAATGCTAGTTCAAGTGTAACACCTAACCTCACTGGGAAAGGGCGTAAAAAAGAACGTCATCCAGAAAACTACAAAAGGAATGTTGACAAGCGTATGCGGTAGGTATATAATTTTCTTGCGTATCATAGAATCATTTAATGAGTTGCTACTGCTCTATTCCAGACATTTACCACACTCTTTCTCAAAGTATCCGACCTGCAAACATGATGGTCGATCAGGGCAACCTTATTATTGCACAACACTAACGATGGCGCACCTAAAGCAGTGTCATGCGTAATTGTACTAATCTACAGACAAGATAGAACAAGATATGCGAATACTGGCTTGCTGTATAGGACAGTACAGGCTCAAGTTTCTATACAATACCATATTCGTTTGAAAGATAAGCACTTGATTAGGGTGTGTCAAAATGCCTTTTTGGGAATATCAAATTTTAGTAAAGATAGAATTCAAAGGGTACTGCGAAATTTTGTGTTTCACGCATATATATAATACACATATATTGCTAGTAGGGCCTCGGAACGCTAGAAAACATTACGGCGCCGACATAGTCTCACTTAGAGTATAACGCGTCTCGTGCGCATGCGCGGAAATTCGAACTCCGCCTTTAGAAGCGAATTTTAAAATTGACCACTTCCCCATTGGTCGGACGACGCCGCCGCCCTTGCGCACCGCTCACCTTTATACATTGAAGAGTTGGTTGTCTGTCTCACTTCCTTGGTAAGTTTCCCACTCATAGCCGCTAGCAATATAGTAAGTATTAGATATATGGTTTCACGTAGCTGTCCCTAAGGAACTCAGAAGTGGCGATCGGGTAGGTGTAAAAATATTGACAAGCATAAAAGCATAAAACCGTTCATTGAATCAGTTCAATGTGTTGAATCACACTATTGCCGAAGAAAGTCAAGTGTCCGGATGTACTTACCATGTGACCTTAATTTTCAAAAGCTCTACAATTAGTCCATTTACTAAAGGAAAAAAGTTCTAACTTCGTTGACTCAAAACCGATTTTGAACATTTTTTTTTAATTATTTCGGAAAAAGTCTATAGAAAAATTCCCCATAGGTGAGAAGGTGTGCTTTTTATTTTTTCAATTGTTATTAACAAATAAGTGTTTTTTAATATATTTTTAATTAAAAAAAAATTATAACTTCTTTATTTATTTAAACCATTGCCTGACATTTGATAACATAAGGTTTTTGGGTTCACAGATTACGAATCTGGCCTCAAAATTGGTCTAAAAACAAAAATGGCGTCTACAAAATGGCGTCGAAGGTCTAATTTTTTATTTTCTTTTTTTTTATTTGTATTAGATGCCTATGGGTTTTTGAGGTCGCTGATTACGAATTTAACATTAAAACTCAACTAAAATTAAAAATGGCGGATCCAAGATGGCGAAAAATCTTATTTTTTTTATTCGGACTTTAGTTTTTAACTATACTATAGGGTTTTTTGGGTCGCTGATTTCAAATTTTATGTTAAAATTTATCAAAAATGAAAAATAACTTCTTTAAACCGGCAAAATAGCTTCATTTTTGAATTCCGCACGGTGCCTCATATCTACGGATTTGGACACATTAATTATAAATATAGCATTAAAAGGTTAATTTTTATTGTGTACGATTATTATTATTTAATAAACATTATATACAAATAAAATTCTAAATCGTTAAATTAACTCAAATTTAAATATAAGCCGTTCGCGATCTTTTTGGGTCAGGTGAGGCTATGACCATCTAGTAATTTTGTTGGCAGAACCTCTGTTGCAACTAAATTCCCTCAAGGAAATTGACACTTTTCGTGTTAGGTTAGGTTGTTTTCAGTTTAAGGTTATATTTTCTGAATAAGTACATTGTTGCCGAATATTCTCTAGTCTCCACATCGACTCGCGTTCTTTTAAATTTAATCTGTCCTTTTTAAATTGGAAGTAGCATAGTTTAATGGAAATTTTTTGTTGTAACAAAATTATTTTGGGCATTTTGACTTTTCCTTTGACGGAAATTAAAATTATTTTTACACATTTGATAAACCATTTATTTTCTTACGAATATTAAAATAATAAATCTGGCAATGTGGTGGCAAGAAAATGTCGAACAGACACTGACAGAAAAAAAAAGTTGCATCCGCTACATCATCGAATCAGTTAGTCCAACATGAAAAGAAAAAATCATAGCCAACTCCGTCCCAAAAAGGTTGTGAACGGCTTATAGATTAAATACATTTAAATATAACATACGAATACATATAAATTCCAACGCCTAAAAATGTGTTTTCTACGACCTCTTTGTACAATTTCCAAAAGATATTTCTGAATTACAAGATTTTTCTGTTTGTGACCGACGGAGGAATGTTATTACATAAAAACAAATGGCAACTTGTTCAACAGTATGGTGCAATTTTAGATATATTAATTTTATTGTACGTAATTATGGAAACAAACAAGTGTTTTTGTCGATTATCAGAAACATAGAATAAAATCTGCTGTAAGAGACCGACGTCTAAAAACGAAAACTGCACCAGATATTCGATTTGAAAGAGACAGGTTTTTAAAGTTGTATCAAGAACAAATTCTGGCAAATGCCTTTCATGTCGTTTTATTGATTTTTTAAAAGAAACTTTAGATGCAAATAATATCCCTGCTCTCAAGCTGAAAGTGATGATGATCGGTTAATAGTTACAACTCTCAATGCATCAAATAAAAACACAGTCGTAGTATCAGAGAATATTACTATTACTTTACTACAGCTTTAGTTTCTCCTGGTAAAGATATATATTTTTAGGGCCTGCCAAAAATAAAGAAAATAAAAAAAATATCTTCTTCTAAAAGCCTGCAATTTGCGCATCCCAATAAATTGTAGTGAGCATGTTCTTTCTGTACATGCTTTAACTGGATGTAACACTTCAGCATGTTTTAACAGAAGAAATAATCTTATTCTTTTTCTTGTTCAGGTGCTTATCAGATTTTGTATGTTTGCCATTAACACTGCTATCTTCACTTTATTGGTTGCAATCCTAGATAACTCATTGGATGATTTCCCATACCACGCCCTTGGGTTTTACAACCAAGATATTCTTCCGTGTTCTGGTCCACGTTTGCCATATATCTTGCCTTGTATAATAGATTGTAGTAGGATGTACTTATTCTCATTCCTCATTATTTGTCCAAAGTATTGGGATTTGCGTATCTTGGTGTTGTCCATGATCTCTTTATTTTTTTTTCATTCTCTCTAGGACTTTAATATTTATTACACGGTCTTTCCATAATATTCGCAATATTCTCCGGTATAACCACATTTCAAAGGCTTCGATTTTTTTTGTGATTGTTTCGTTAAGTGTCCAGGACTCGACCCTATAGAGGAAGATGGGAAAAATGTAGCATCTTAGCATGCGAGTTTTAGTGTCAAGGTGCAGATTATGGCTTTTGAATATAGTTTAATATATTGAAGATGTATAAGGATGATCAAGACGAATAGGACCGGCACCTTATTAAAGATCCACATGGATAAGTCCTAGTAAATGAAGCAATGGCTATGTTCAGGAAAGAATAAATTTGTCAAAATATTTGAAAATAGCAGTGATTTGCAAGAGACTGCAAAAATTTATATAAACAAATTTTGGTTGGGTTGGAAATATGATACAGGAAAGTGTTTTCCAATCCTAATGACACAATAACCAGATCCACAAAACATCTTAAAAAGTATTTTTTTGGCAACTACAACTAGTTGCGGGCCAGCTTGTGGGTATAGGAAAAGTGGCCTTTAGGCTCAGCGGCTTGCGGTGAATGTGGCGGAAATAGTTGCCTTAATTCACGACCGGCAGTGCCAATGGAAAAAGTAGAGGAAGAAGAAAATAAAGCTAAATAATTTTGTTTTTTGTTTTTAAATGTATCTTGGGTTAATTTTAATAAATCGATTAAATTATAATATCTTGAATACTCATTTAACTCTTCTATCATTTGTTAGAACCATTTTTCAGACACCGTTTTCCATTTTTGATAAATTTTAACTGAAAATTTGGGATGAGCGACCCAAAAAACTTCTAGGTATAGGTATCAGAAATTTAAAAAAAATTACCCCTTTCCGCCATTTTGGATCGGCCATTTTTTGTTTTAGTTAAGTTTTAATGTCAAATTCGTAATCAGCAACCCCAAAACCGCCCAGACTACTAATAAAAATTTAAAAAAAAAATAAAATAAAAAATTAGACCTTCGACGCCATTTTGTTTTTAGACCCATTTTGAGGCCAGATTCGTAATCTGCGACCCCAAAAACCTTATGTTATCAAATTTCAGGCAATTGTTTAAATCAATCAAATAGTTATAAATTTTTTAATTAAGAGTATATTAAAAAACACTTATTTGTTAATAACAATTGAAAAAATAAAAAGCACACCTTCTCACCTATGGGGAACTTTTCTATAAACTTTTACCGAAATAATAAAAAAAAAAATTTTCAAAATCGGTTTTGAGTCAACGAAGTTAGAACTTTGCCGAATTTTTTGCGTTTAGAAAATGGACTAAATCAATATCTGACAAAAACTCCTGAATGTCTGCACGTGAAAATAAGCTATTTCAGAAAATAGCATTCCGACGCTACGAGCACAAGGACTTCCAGTTCCAGAAGACAAAGACAAGTGCGAATTGTTTGCTGAACATCTTGAAAACACATTCACAACTAAAATAAACCATAATAATCCGACTCATGTACAATTAATTGAAAATAAACTGGAACAGCACGATTTCAATACCATCACACTCTTAGAACCAATACCACCAGCCGCCGAAGTTAAAAAGTATATCAACATATTCTAGTATGAGCCGTCGTTGCGAGTAGTTGTTGCAGCAAGCTGGTGGCTCGTAAATTCTGACATATAAAGTTTATCGTTAATTACTTAGTACCCGTGTGTACTGCTGTTTCGACATCTTAGTGAACTCTGTATTTTAAAAGACAAAAATGCCGCTCACTAAGAGTCAAGTGGAGGATGTTCGTGGTATTATCTCAGACCATGTGAGCCAGCTCCTCCACAATGAGGAATTTCTAAAACAAATTATAAGTAGTTTATCTGATGCGTTAACAGATAAATTAAGTCAGGATATAGAAGACCTGAAAATTAACGTGGCGAACCTGCAAGAACAAAATGCTGAGTTGGTCGAAGAAAACAGCACTCAGAAATGCGATATTGATAAACTGAAGGTTAGCCTTGATCATCAAGAGCAATACAGCCGCAGAAACTGCATTCGCATCTTCGGAATAAAGGAAGAAGATGCTGAAGATACCCACCTCAGAGTGCTTGACATTTTTAAAAATAACTTGAACTTAAATGTAAGCAAGTACGACATCGACCGATCGCATCGTGTGGGACCTGTGCCAAAAGATAAGTCTAATCCGAATGCAAAACGCAGACCAATTATCGTCAAGTTTGTGAGTTATCAAAAACCAAGTCTTGTTTTCAACAACAAGAAATTGTTAAAACGATCTGGCTATGTTATCCGGGATGACCTCACCAGAACGCGATTTTTGCTCCTGCAGGAGGCTATCAGGAAAGTGGGAGCAGCAAATGTGTGGACATCAGATGGACGCATTATAGTCAACAACAACAATAGAAAAACCGTAATCAATACGCGCGATAAACTCAAAAATATTTCTGTGTAACAATTACCGCATGCGCACCAAACTTTATCATCACAATCTCACCTACATTTCGGCAGTAGCTGAAATTTTCTACTAATTTTTTTTATGCATGGAGGACTGAACTGCGCCCACCTGAACGCAAGGTCTTTGGTAAAACACCTCGCTGTCGTCAGGGATCTTGTATTGGCTGGTGAGTACGACATTGTAGCTATCACCGAGACTTGGTTATTGGACGCTATCTCTAGTAATGCAGTAAACATTGTTGGATATAATATTGTGAGGAATGATAGATCCTCGAAGGCGGGAGGTGTCGCTTTTTACATAAAGTCTGCCTTAGGTTTTTGCATTCTAGAAACTAGGAATGAAATTGAACAACTCTGGATTGCTATATCTTGTAATAATCGTAAATATGGGTTTGGAGTTGTTTACAACCCTCACAGAAGCCTTTATGCCAATTTCTTTAATTCTTTAGAAAATACTTTCTCAACGATTTTGTCTCAGATTAAAGATGTATTTTGCTTCGGCGACTTTATTGTTAATCTGCTGGATGTGGATAGCGCTGCTTCAGTTTGTGCGTTAGAATTTTTTGAAGCGTTCGGACTCACTCGGTTAATAAATGAGCCCACGAGAATTACTGCTGAATCAGCCACGTTACTAGATTTTATTTTAACTACTAATGCAAGCATTACAAAAAATGGACTAGTTATTCCTTCACATGAAGTAGATCACAGTTTGATTTGTTGTAAAATCGACATTCCCAGTGTAAAATCAAAACAGGCTATTTACACTTACAGGGATTTTAAAAATCTTAATTATGAACAGTTTAATTATGATCTTCAGTCTATACCCTGGCGGAATATTTATCAGTTAGACAACATAGATTATAAAGTCCAGAAAATTTAACTATTTTATTAAATCTACATGCTCCATTTGTTAGTTGTAGAATATCGAGAAAGCCTGCGCCGTGGTTGACCAACACCCTTAAACAAATGATGTGCTTACGTGACAAGGCTCTACGTCGTTTTAGTGTAAGTAAGAATCCTGCGCATTTTACTTATTATAAGCAGCTGAGAAATGCGGTTACTGATGCAGTGAGACGTGAAAAAGGGCATATTATGTTGAAACATTCAAACAAAATTCGCGATTATTTTGGAAAAAACTAAAATCTTCAAATTTAACTAGCAAAGCAAGTAATGCTGATCTTCCTCCTACCTTCGGTGATGCCGATGGAATTAATTATTTTATAAATTCAATTCCTCGATTAACTACGAATAATATGTTATCTACTTTCTACGAGAGCCATCGGAAAAAGTCTGTCAAATGTACTTTACGATTCCAACCTGTTGAAGAAGAAGAGCTTCTTAAAATTATTTGTTCCATTAAATCTAATTCTACTGGTACTGATGGTCTTAACATTCACATAATTAAATTGTGCATTCCCTTTTTATTGCCAGTTATAACTCACATTATCAATTATTGCATTAGCAAGTCCGCTTTTCCCAGCTGCT
Organism: Agriotes lineatus; assembly: GCA_940337035.1. Lineage (NCBI taxonomy): Eukaryota > Metazoa > Arthropoda > Insecta > Coleoptera > Elateridae > Agriotes > Agriotes lineatus. The sequence goes on from OW679202.1 coordinate 61,583,339, forward strand.
GGAAAAGAGCTTTAATATTGCCTATTCTCAAAATAACTGCACCCAAAGAATTAAAGGATTTACGGCCAATAAGCATATTGCCCACACTTTCAAAAATAATTGAACGAGTAATAGAACGGCAACTCAGACAACACTTAGAAATTAATCAAATAATACCCGTTACTCAATCAGGCTTTAAAAAGAATCATAGCTGTAGTACTGCGCTCCTGCATGTAGTCGATGACATTGTGGTTGCTACAGACCAAGGTAAGTTGACAGCACTGGTTCTTTTAGACTATTCAAAGGCTTTTGATACTATCAACCATTCTATTTTAATATCGCTTCTACACTATATAAGACTTAGTCCTGAGTCAATTGCCTTATTAACTAGTTATTTTTCCGAAAGATACCAAGCTGTTAATTTGTATGGTTGCTTATCTAATGTTCTAAAAATTGATACTGGAGTACCCCAAGGCTCCATTCTAGGCCCAATTCTCTTTTGTATTTATATTTCAAATTTTTCTTTAATCTTACAATCGACTGAATGTCATTTTTATGCTGATGATTGCCAATTATACATGTCTTTCGAAATTGAAGATCTTTCTGATGCATGCGCTAAAATAAATCAAGATTTACAAAAATTAACCAACATTTCTAATGAACACTCCCTAAAACTTAATCCTAACAAATCTGCAGTCATGCTTTTTGGAAAGAAAAGTGACGTAAATTATGCAAAGAATCACTTCAATGTATACATTGGCAAGGACACACTTCCTATAGTTGAACAAGCCAAAAATTTCGGATTAACGATTGATTCAACATTACGTTTCAATAAGCATGTAAGCAATTGTTTACAGGGTGCCTACTATAATCTTCGACTAATTTTTCAGAATCGTCATATACTAAATAAACCAATAAAAACTATATTTTGCAATAGGCTAGCTTTATCTAAAGTTGATTTTTGTGATGCGGTGTATGGCTTCTGTTTGGGTTACAAGGATGTAGCTAGAATTCAAAAACTTCAAAATTCTTGTTTACGCTTGATTTTTGGAGTACGGAAATATGAAAGAATTTCTCGCAAATTAAAAATTTCTCGTTGGCTAAATATGGCAAATAGACGTCTATTACATAGCTGCTGTTTGTATCAAAAAATTTTAACTTCAAAAACACCGCCGTATTTGTATAAGAAAACCAGGTTTCGTACAGTCGTACACAACTTAAATTTACGCTTTAGGGGTAATATAACTGTCCCTACTCATCATACTCAACTAGGAAAGCGTAGCTTTTCATATTGTATAGCAAAATATTATAATCAATTACCCTTCGAGTTTAAGAACGTTGCCATTACCACGTTTCGGCGATTGGCTCAAGCGTTACTTGATAGCTAAGCAGAATTCTTAGATATTACAGTCAATTATTTTCTTTATATCTCACTTTAATATACACTCCGTTTGTCAGTCACATTTTCAGTTTAAGTTCAGGTGCTGTGGTTCAGTCTCGTCAATGTTTATTTAATCATTACTTGCATTTATATATTTTTTTAAAATGCCAATTTCTTCGAATTGGGTGAAGTGGAAGAGCAGTTCACGGTAATTCTACTGTGAACTGAACTTCGCCCAAAATATTGTACATATATTTTAATTGTTTTCATGTACATATTATATTAATAAAGGCATTTATTACAAGCTAAAAACTAAGAAATCTCCCGGAAAGAATTTGATTCCAAATACAGTACTCAAAAATCTGCCGAAAAAGTCCGTATCATATTTAACAGCAATATTCAATACCTGCTTAAGAATCGGATATTTTCCTAACGTCTGGAAGCAGGCAGTTCTAGTGATGATCCCAAAACCAGGTAAAAAACACGATAACTCGCAAAACTACCGTCCGATAAGCCTACTATCATCCATATCTAAACTTCTTGAACGTGCTGTATTAACTCGACTACAAAAGTTCCTGGATGAAAACCACTTACTCCCACATCTGCAATTTGGTTTTAAACCTTCTCACTCCACTGCTCATCAAATACTGAGAATTTCTGAAAAAATCGAAGAGGGGTTTGAAAACAAAAAACATAGTCTTATTGCGTTTATAGATGTTGCGCAAGCTTTTGATCGCATTTGGACTAAAGGCCTTATATATAAACTTATTAAAATGGAATTGCTCACCTACCTTTTATTATCAATAATATCATTCGTAACTGACAGAACATTCCAGGTACGAGTGAATTCGTGCTTCGCTTCTACTCTTCACATATGTGCGGGCTCAATATTATGTCCCACATTATTTAATATATACATGAGGGATATACCTGACATCCCTGGTGCTGATCTCGCCATGTACGCAGATGACACGGCCATTCTCATACATGATTGCGACATCAACAGTGCAGCTATCAACCTTCAACGAAGTATTGACCAAGTTCATTAGTGGTTTTCCAAATGGTCCATAACTATAAATGCATCCAAATGCGAAGCTGGAGTTTCCATATAAATAAAAAGTTATCCGAATCTTATGTGAGACTTGGATTGTTATATCCAATTTTAAACAAAAAATCAACTCTCAAAATTAAATGTGGTACACTAATCTATACGTCAATTATAAGGCCCATCTTTACATATGGCTGCACTATATGGAGTTCAACTTCTAAAACCAATTTGAAAAAACTTCAAGTTTTACAAAACAAAGTGCTCCGTATAATAACAAATGCTGAATGGTTTACAAGAAATTCACAGCTGCACAGGGAAACTGGTATTCCAACAATACAAGAACACATCACGAAAGTGACTAAATCCTTCTATAAATATATTGCTCAATGTGATGGTGCAGTGCATTATGATCACGGAAAACGTTCAATGCACAGTAGACTTAAAAGGAAGTTACCGATAGATCTAATTGGTAGTGATAGTGAATGAACGGTACCAAGTTTGTAACAGCCTGCATGGACTAATTATTTGCTTACTTTTGAGCTATGAATAATTACCACTGTTAATGAACTTTTTACTATTAGGCAGCTCAGATGCCAAGGTCCAACTTATTCTATCAAGTATATAGAAAAGTACATATAATATAAAAGGGATTTATTTGGGTATAACTATTTACATTGTAACATAATAAAAATATTTCCTGCATCTGGTACAAAAAAAATTGATCTTGAAGTGTTCTCTGGAGGGATGAACGCCTGGCAGGCAAACAACCCCTTTTGCTTCTCGGGCTGGACGGGTTGACAAGATCGTACACGTACCGGGATTGTGGTTGGCGCAAACGTCCTCTAACGGCCAAGACTGCAAACGCAAGAATTCGAGGTTACTTTTATTTACAATTGCCAAATATAATAAATACGGGTGTAATCTTGTTCATTTCGGGGGCTGTGACTATAAATTGACATGGGGTTAAGGCCTGACTTGCCCTAACCTAGTCCGCAGTGCCGAAAAAGTCTCTTTCAGCAAGTGAGATGACAGTGTATCAAATTTCTCTGGAAACGGTGTTAACCTTCAAATTTGCTAATTAAACCATGGAGATTGTAATTGTTAAATTAAAGCACTACGGACAGGCTCAGGACGTCTATAAAACAGGATTCCTCTAGGTGAGTAAAGCTCTGAACCTTTATAACAAAATTACTCGGCGCATTTGCCGGTGTTAAGCTTGACCTCAAGATAGGTTTACGTAGTTAATTTCGGGATTCGAAACTTTTACTTTGATGCAAAAGCACTCACAGGGGTTACATGAAATTAATTACCAACTTTCTGAGAGGCGAGTAAAGCTCCTTTAGGTTTTATGAATAAGTTTCGTGTTTTGGCTCAATAAGGATTTTGAGGTTGGTGCTAGAATAAAGAGTGAAGCTCTTTTAAGTTTTATACGACTGATTTTAACCGACTCGGGGACCTTCTGCTACGTGCCCGGTCGGTTGTTTTAATTTTGCTAATAACGTCCTTATGTAGACGATTTAGATTTTCTAAAGAAACGAAAAGTTTCCGTATTGGTTCTTGCGACTAGCGTGGGAGCGTCTCCAGAGAGGTTTCTAAATAGGGTAGTCCTTAAGGCCGACAGGTTTTTACTCAAAAGGCCACGTCGATCTTAAGGAGATAATGACTTCGCTGGGTTTACAAGGAAAAGACAGGTCTATATTCTAGAAGCCGTTTCTACGGGTTGAGAAAAATTTGTAACAAATCGTTCTAGGTCGATAATCACGAAGCCACAAAAGATTTTTATTACAGCGAGTCCAGGAAAGTTTAACAGAAATCGAGATTTATTTATAACAAATCGTTTTAGGTCGATAATCACGAAGCCTCAAACGATTTTTGTTATAGCGAGTTCAGGAAGGTTTCACAGGAATTTCTAGTCGCAGGAATCAAGTCTCGGACCGGTTCAAGATCCAGGCCCCAGAGGACCTAAAGCAAGACGCTGGTCAATGTCGGCGGACGCAAGCCCCTCTAACAGCGTGCGTTTTCTATTTATACAATACAAATACTCTTATCTGTCCTGGACTTCGGGTAGGACTGCGTGAACGACGTCCGCTCGATGTCGGCGCAGAACGATGGTTAAGCCGTGCAGCACATCCTCCTCGCGCTTTGGCGATGTTTTCTAGGTGAATGTGACGAAGTTTTAGCGGGACCCAATTCGAACGCATTCCAATGCGTAAAAGCACGGATTTTGGCCAGCGCTAACGCCACAAGTTCAATACAACTTTTACACAGTGTACGCCTGATATCATAAGATATTTAAAAAAAATAACATAACTTAACTACCTAACAATGTACTTTAGTGAATAGTGATGTAACGTTCAGAATGTATTAATTCACCATCTCATGAATAGCACCATGTGCTGAACTGGCAATAAAATATGAAAAAAAAAATTTTTTCTATACTATTAGCATTCTCCCCACTTCAGATTTTTATGTAACAAACTTATGTCAGGGAGAAACAATTGTTGCCAGATAACAGCAATATAGCCATCTAGTATGAAGTAGAGGAAACCAACTTTGTGCTACAACAGCTTAGTATGCACTTTTAGGAAATGAGAAGGGTATTACTGTTTATACTTTCTACAGTGGCTATATTAATGACAGTGTGATCAATTTTGGTCAAGTTTCTGATTGTTTGTCACAATATTCGCCATTTTGAGTCGTTTGATTAACCTCCATTGAATATTTTGAGCAGTGTATGAATGTTTGTTAAGTTAGAAAAGTTACTAATGTCAATACGACATTGTCATTTTTACTTCCTTTTACAATAAAGGAAGTATTGAATTCACCCTAAAAATTCTAAATTAGTTTTCAATAGATCTTCACGTTTTAGAGTTCCCTGAACCAAAAAACATGTTTTTGTTCATTGGTCTGTCTGTCTGTCTGTCTGTGCCTGTGAACAAAATATCTTAAAAACGAAAAGAGGTATGGCGTTGAAACTTCATACATACGTTTTTTGTACTATCTAGATGCGACAGCAAGCTTTTGAAGAAAATCGCATAATCGGAAGTATGGTGTTTACTTTTGTGATTTTCCAGTATTTTTCGATTTTTTCAAAAACGGATCAAACGATTCTTTTCAAACTTTACATTTTTATTACATTTTTAATGTGTGTTGGTGTGAGGTAGGTGATTTTTCTGTTGAATACCTCTAAAATGTTTTTTGTTCCTATTCTTTTATTAACCCCTATTTTAAATGAAACAACCGGTATATTATTACATTTTTGAATTCAACTTAAAATTTTAGAGAAAATTTGTCTCATGAACTAACGCTCTATTTTGTACGGTTTCTGTAGAATTTGTAATTTTTGCAAAATTTTGAAAAATGCTTAAAAATTAAATATCAAATTTTTGCCTAAGTATTGAGATGGTATTTAGCCCTTAAAAAACAACTCTGATAGCATGAGAATAAGTTGAATACCAAGTCATAGAAGCACAGAGTCGTTATGATTCACAAATCTGTATAATTGTACCCCATGTGTCAGTTTAAAATGAAATGGACAAATTGAGCCATTATTTGTCATTAGAATAAAGTAAATAAGGCTAGAATCAAATGAAACTTGACTGTCATAGGGTTGCAGGTCTTAAAGCTTTTTAATAAGACTATGGCATTATTTAAAATATGCAATTGAAATATTCTTACAGAAGTCAGATTTAAATGCGTGTATAGCAATATTTAAAGTAATAATAAATAGTAAATGATTTCTTTGAGCGAGTTAAAAAAGAGCTAATCAAACAGAAAGCTTATCAAAGAAAGTGCAATGAGCACAAAAATCAGGTATAAAAGAGAATTACAAGATAAAAATGAGTAAATAAAATTGGAAAATTTGGCTGGATTATGAACAGTGTTTTGATCAGCAAGTACGAGTGAAAATGGACATTACATTCATCTTCAAGTAGCTAATGAGGATATGAACACAAAAGGAAGCAGTGATCAGTGTGTACTCAGTGTACAAAAAAGGCCTGTTAAAGTGTGAAACGCGTTTAAAAATCGATAGACAATAATTATAAAAATACAAAGACAATTTTTATAAATTGATTTAATTGTAAACATGTATTAGATTTAAGATTAATAATTGTTAAAAACATAATTTGACTAAAGTCAATATCCTGTTTGTAAATTAAAAATTAGAGGAGAACAAATGAATAAAGTTTGATGCTTAACATTCAATTTATGGCTTGTGTTCAATTATAAATTTTACATACTAAATATTAATTTACAAGCATATAAATTTACCAAAGTGCTCCTGACAAGTTAGTGTTCATGCACAAGTGAAGAAGGTAAAATCCGTTGCCTAAAATAATTTGTCCTGCGGCCGCCTTCCGATCCTGAGGACGCAGCCTTCGGAGACCAGTTCGTGCTACGCCAGGGGTTCCAGAGCCTGTGTAGGAGCTCCTGCCGTTCCAGCCGAGGGCCACGGGCATCACAGCAGCATCACACGTCCATCCTATTACTGCGAGAGAAGGTCTGAGCATTTTCTTCAATCGGCAACCCATCGGCTCGCACCTAAGACAAGGCATAAAAGGTTAGTGTGAAGCCATTTGATTTATTACAACTGAAAAACGCACCGAGGGACCTAATAGCTTTGCTTCGGAGTTGTTTCCAAGTAGAATTCATGAGATCCGCAAATAATTCATTCTAATACAAACTCCAGTAGAAGTGGGGTTAGGAAATTCTCAATTTTATGCAGTGGACAATTTTACCTGAAACTAAAAACAAAAGCTAGAGGGACGCTTAAATAAAGCGCCAGATTCAAATCTTACCTGTTAGTTCGCTCATTTGAATTGCTTTTAATCACAGTAAAACACCAGGCGACCCGCATTTGAAACTAATTTTGTGAAAATAAATTTTTTGTTATGTTAGGCAAAAGCGAACTGCGTCGCATATGAACTACGCGCTCAGTGGCGTACATTTTTTTATTGCAAACGGACAAAAAGAACCTCCGACCTATGGGAGATTAGAGTTTCATGCGAAATATTTGAGCTAGCACAATTTACATCAGATTAGTGTATTATAAATAAAAGGACAAACTACTGTTTTTAAACTTGAAGTAAACAACGAACCTATAAGATATGGTCACTCAGTTAAATTTGATTAAAGTAAAAATAGGCAAATATTTAGTTTGTAGTGCTCCTTGATTTATTTCATAATATAATATAATTATTATAATAACACACTCAGATCATTGCAGTATAAGATCACTGTAAAAGTTAGTTGTGTTTGTGTGCGTGTATCACCAGATATTTTGTAACGTTTCGCCTAGCGCGAACGCGATTCTAGAAATTAAAAATTAATTTGCTCGTTCACCCTGGTTTGGCACCACGTTAAGTACTGAAGCGCCGCGCCGAGAGGACAAAGTGACGTCACCGCAAACGATCGCCCTAACACCACTGCGCACCTAGACCACGAATCCCCGCTCCAGCGACCTGATACGAACCGCCCGCACCAGGTATAAAAGCAGAAATCGAGTCCGCAACAGACAGAATTTCCTAGAATTTCCTAGATCTTCCCTTTCCACTCGTCTTGCCTATGCTCTCCGGAGTGTCCCCTGGACTCTTCGAGAGGATCCCGACCAGTTACCTGAACGCGTGGAAGTTCGGATTGTTGCTATACTTTCCAACGTTATCCTCCTGACCTCCTGAAAGTTCGAATTGTTGCTATACTTCCCAACGTCGCTCCTCGAGCTCCTAGACGCTTGGATTGTCGCTCGACTTTTTAGCGTTATTCCCCGAGCACCTAGCAACCTAGAGATTCGTCTCAGGCCCGACGGCGACGACGTCAGACACCTGGTTACAAGCAAAGTTTTTCCGAACTCGCCGACGACGCCCTCCAAAGCTTCGGCACTCAGGAAGGCCAGGTGGTACTCGCCGGTGACGACGCCGTCCGTGAAGCAAATTTTCCGGCACCAGGACAGAAACGCCGACGTGATTAGGTCCGTTAATTGCGTCTGGAGTGGCTTAGCATCTTCGAGGTCGAGGAACGTGCACCGGGAGTTCCCGTCGAATGAGCCAGAGGCCGCCGTCCACAGACACGCGCTCGTGAAGCAAGGGTAACTCAACGGCCGCCTTCGCCGACAAAAAGAAACAGCGCATAGCTAAGTAAAATTCGCTCACCTGGGGCAACAGAACAGCTGGCAAGTAGAACAAATGAAATGCATCGTTCGCCATTTGAACACTGGGAATTTCACCGTCAAAGCACCAGACGCACTAGGTATGCACACAATTTAGTTTGATATTGACCACAGTATCGTTTATTTAACGATTTTAAGACCAAGTGTATTGTTGTTGTCCGCCATTACTGGCGATCAGCTAATCTGTCAAATTACCTGTTTAGGACCGGCGCGGTGCCAACGTGACGAGGGAACTAGTGTACATACAGGCTGTCCCGTAACAGTGTGCCACTGCCCGATTGCCTGCGAGCGAAACACCCCGTCAGAAGAATCAATTTATTTTTATAAATGTCATTACATTCTATTATTTCGTGTTTTTAATACAGTTTAATTTAATGTATCTAGTTAAATATTATTATACAATGGTAAGAAGTTATTCTGTGTTTCTATCCCACGTTACTATCTGAGCTTATCACCTGGATCTTGGCTTTTTGAGCTAACCTTGGGCAACCAGTTTTCTGGCTGGTGATTGTAGCATTTAAATTAAATTAAACTAGTCCGTCAGGCTACAATTTACTTATCAAAATTGTAGTATGATCAAAAATTATTTTCATCTAGTATGGCTATAGAATAGTTTCTAATTTATGAATGCAACTATAGGTCGCTTAAAATAAAATGTCAAGTTTGACATTTAAGTATAAATGTAGTTGCATTCATAAATTATGAACTATTTTATATCCATACTAGATGAAAATAATTCTTGATCATACTATATAGTTCACTTACTAAATACGACTTAAGTATCAAAATAAATCTAGTATCAGTGTTGATGTATAGAGGGTGTTTGTAGATAAAGGAAAGGCAACGAGCCAGTTTATGCACGTCATCAATGCACTTTTGCAGGGTCATTCAACGCTAACCCCAAATAAATAAAAATAAGATTTAGTTTTTATAAATAATTCGTCGAAAAGAATTACTTTTGTATCAACTTTAAAAATAAAACCATATAGTTAATGAATCTGTTAATATTTTGAAGTTTTATCGATTTATAACGAACAAATTGATTTTTATTGCCAAATTTTCCGCTCTTAGGTTGGTGTGAAATCGTATTTGGTTTACATAGTATTTAGTTATTGTTTTGTGTTTCTAACCTAACTAATTGAGATCGTACGTGGATTGTTAGTTGCGCTTTTTCATAGTTAGTTAAAGTTATTTATTGCGTTTACGTGTTTTGTGCGGTGGAAATAATGCCGAAAGCCCTATGTAAGCAGTCAAAACCGCTTATAGCCTCCCTACTAAGCTATTTTGAGCGAGAACGCGGCAATGGAGCTGCTGTACAAGAGGTTTGTTAAACAACGTATAATTATTGTATTATTACATTGTAGTGTTTTATTTATTATAGAGAGTTGCAAATGCCTTGCCCTCAATTATTGTTATGGATAACGCAAGTTATCATAGCACATTGGCCGATAAAACGCCCAATGCTAGTTGGAAAAAACAAGACATTATTGATTGGTTAACAAGCCGGTCAGTGAATATTGAGGGGAATGTGTTAAAAATGGAATTATTGCAGTTGGTTGCACAGTAAGTATATTAAGTGAATTCTGTGTGCTCAAGTACTAACAAATTTTTTTCAGGCACAAACCTCCATAAACGTATGTCGCAGACAACCTTGCGGAACAGTATGGACATACTGTGCTCAGACTTCCTCCCTACCATTGCATTTTCAACCCCATAGAAAATGTGTGGGGGATTGCCAAAACCTATTATAATAAACATATAGGTGAAGCTGGGTACGGCATAGAAAAAACCCTAAATATGTGGCAAGAAGCGTTAAGTAAAGTAACAGCTGAAACGTGGTCAAATTGCGTTACACATGCAGAGGGCATTATACAGAAGTGGTGGGACAGAGAAGTGGGTTTTGATGTAGAAGACATTGCCCCAATAATAATAGAAGTCAACGACGAAGAATCTGATGACACTTGTGATAGCGATTAATTATTATATTATATTGTAGATAATTAGTTTGCTGAGTTTCAAGTGTATTGAAATAAATTTACATTTTTACTGTTTTGTCAATGTTCGTTTTAAGTTATTTTAATCAATTCATAAATTAGATCAATTTAAATAAATAATAATCACGTTGTAATCTGATGCACAATAATAATTGCAATTTGTAAATTTTACTGTTTGATGGGTGAATACTGTTTGTTGGGTTGCATACTGGTTAGTGGGTTGAATACTGTTTGGTGGGTTGCATACCATTGTGGTTTATTTAAGTCGTTTTTAAACCTAGCGTAAACGGAATAAATATGTGACATCATGGCTTGTTGATGACGTGAATAAACTGGCTCCTTGCCTTTTCTATAGCAAGGCATCTCGTAACTTCGTTAATTAGAGAGAAATCGAAAAGAACTTTATTTTGCTTTGAATGCCAGTATACAACCTACAAATTGAAGTAAACCAATTTAAGCCATGACTTCCTATTTTTACGTAGTGATACTCAACTTTTGGTTTTTTTAAATACAAAACCCTGTACTTGGAACTTATTATTTTCCAAATTAAGAATTATGTTGTATACTGGCATTTAAAACAAAAAAAAGTTCTTTTCGATATCTGTATTATTAACGAAGTTTCGAGCTGTGTAGCGATCTACAACCACCCATTCTCTGCATGTGTCCATAGCACTGGATAGCCTTGGTTTCCATGTTATCCACGATGTCGTCTTCTACTTCTAAATTAGTACTTAAGAATGCAAATAAAATTTTAACCTAGCCATAATATTGACTTTAGTAGCATTTTATTATTAAATATCATTTACATCGTTAACAAATGCACATGCAGAGCCTGCTATGCTATAACAAAAAATCTGTAAAAGGCTTTACCCAGAACTTCCCTCATTGACATTGTGCTACTAAATGGTTTTAAAAATCAAATTAAGTTAAGAGTAAAAATTTCTTCACGTTTCTAATAAATTAAATAAATTTTCACATAAAAAAAACGTTACCGGTGATCGAATTCGAACGGCAGGCGCACCGCGTATTCAGCCCCAACGTTTTGTGGGATATCGCATAGAAACGGGCTATTTCTACCTGCACCACGGAGCACCGACCTTTCGGGTTACTGCATCCTAGCTATATTTAGTAACGCACTAATTTGTGCATCCTTTTCCTTCGTAAAACAGTTATTCTATATCTATTGGCTCCCATTTTTGGTAAGAATAAAGCCTGCACTATGTACCAATTATTACTTGTATCTATTACTAAGTTAAATGAAATAAACAAAATTTAATTTTTTTAAGATGCTCACCCTGTATATATTTGTTTGAAATTTTTTCGGTTTCATTCCAGGTAGATATACAGGGTGTATACAAATTGGCGCAAAAGCTCCAGGTAGCGATATCGAAAATCTTAATACGAAAATGTTGGATTGGTCTTAATAAGCCTTCACGAGCGGTAGATAAAAGCAATTGTTTTTTCAGGTAAGTAGAACAAAATGTTATCAGCAAGAGTTGTTAAAAATGTAAAATTATGGTCTCATAAATTTCAGAAATATCGACGTACTTTTATGAAACCGTGTGCATTAGATGAAAGTACTTTTGTGATAACATATTTTCATAGAAGTAAGCCGATATTTCTGAAATTTTTCATGACATCATAATTTTACATTTTGAACAACTATTCCTGATGACATTTTGTCGTATTTAAAACATAAGTGGTACTTTACCTGAAAAACAATTGCTTTTATCTACCGCTCGTGAGGGCTTATGAAGACCAATCCAATATTTTTGTAATAAGATTTTCGATTCAGAATTGTACAAGAAATATAGCTATCTGGAGCGTTTACGCCAATTTGTATACACCCTGTATAATGTGTATGCAAAATGTTGTCTCCCTCTGACAAACAGTTTTTGAGTTATACTGCCAACAGTCAGACAGAACGAATTGGGAAACCTGTTTTTCGTCATTTGGAGACATTGAAACGTGAAGATCTGGAGAAATCTGGAAATGTGATTTTTTCGAGATTTCAAATAGAAACGACGAAGGAAGTAAAAATGGAGTGAGTGAACAGATATTATAAAATCCAGCACGACCTACTACATTTTTGGGACAGGGGTACAGCCCCCCTCCCTTTCTAAAAAAAGTTGAACTGATGCTCGACGTAAAGAGCGCATAGTCGCCAAGTTACATTTTGCTTTGTGGCATAGCTGGTATATTATAACCAGTGAGTTATAACCTTATTGCCATATAGAGGTTAAATTATTAGAATGACATAGGGAACTAGACCGATGTTACCAGTCTTTGGTTTCACTGCGTTGTAGGGTATTGTTCTGTGGTTGCAGTTTGCAGTGCTCGTTGTCAGGAGTAGATTACTAAGGCACTATACAGATTGCGGCAGGCAACTAGGATCATAGCAAAAGCAAGGGGACCTTACATGTGGCCGTAATTGTGTTTAACAAACGAAAAATCAATGTACGATAGCGGTAGGTCGTTAGGACCAATTGTAAACACAAGGTATATATTCGCTTTCGACCTCCCCCTTACAGCCGCTAGCAATATAGTAGTATTAAATATATGATATAAGTAATATCGACCTCTAAGCCGGCAGTACGGCTGAGTAGTGTTGCATATCTCACGGCACCTGTAGAAGTTAAGCTCCAGTCTGCTCGGTCAGTAGTTGGATGGGTGAACATCCGGAGAGCGGGCGTAGTGTTCTAGCTTAGACAAGCTCCACTACCTCAAGTACCTCCGCCGATCTTAAAAATGCACATACCTCAGCGGTAGGTGCGCCCGGCACCCCGACACTGTGTAAATGGTATAAGGGGTTACAGATTATGTATGTATGTATGTTTTATCGACCTCCATCTTGTTGTCAGCTTGGTGGAGGTAGAGCACTGTATATGTAGTGCCTTAGTGGAAGTGGAAATTAACACGTGCCGTGTATGTAAAACAGACGTTTGATTAATAAAACATTAAACTGTTTTAAAGCGTTTTAATTAGGTTAGAGCAAGTTAAAATAGTATATCCATATAAGATCTTCCCGTTAGCCAATTTTTCTCAATAACTAAAATCGAAGTGCAATCCATTTTTCGAACGATATTTCACATTTCCTGAGTGTTTTGACTTCCTCGAACCTCTAACTAAATTAAGAGACTTAAAAAATGACATCTTGATAGGTAATCAAACTCTTGTCTAGTTTCACCAAGCTGGAAACAAGAAGGAGGTCGATATTACCTACATATACAGTGCTCTACCATTACCATATGGTATTCAAAAGAAGGACATGTCCTCCATTTTCAATTAAAATAAATGGTTCTCCACCCACTCTAAAATGACCTTTTTTATCTACGAAGCGTTTGCTATTAGTTTTAATTGAGTCGTCCGCTAAGTCAGCCAAAACAAAACGCCAAACCCACACAACACGAATCTCAACATCCCGCTTCGTCGGCGTATTTGAGGCATATGAGAATCAGATTTATTTCATTCTATTCACAGTTTACTGTGTATACGAAGTTAGTGTTTTATATTTATAATATAACTGTGTGGACCACAGCATAGTCGATGAGTTCTAACAAACGAAAGTGCAAACTGACATTTTAAAGACACAATTCTCGTGTTTTGTAAAAGGACGCGATGACTATGACGCGAAGTGTGTTATTTGTGATTGCCATGTTGCTGTCAGCAACAGGGGAAGCCTTGATTTAGATTGTCATACTAATAGTTAGAAGCACAAGAAGATGGTTCGAACTTCAGCTTCTTCATCAAAGTTACATTTTTTGCCCTATTAGCTTCAATTGCTATTAAAAAGATGAATGCTGCGGCGAGAACTATGGCTTTTCACACTGTGAAACATTACCATTCGTACAATATTCTCTGGACTCTAAGGCTGGTTTGACAATTTACATTTTCGATGCTTCGGAAATTGCGAAAAACATCAAATGTGCTCGGACAAATACAAAGCTATAATAAACCACGTGATAGCTCCACAAAAAATCAATGAGACCTTACAAAATATTACATCCTTTTCAATTGCTACAGATGTCAGGAATCATGGCTCAGAGAAATTGTTCTCCATAATAATTCAATATTATAACTGGGCTGGCCACGGAATTGAAACATAACTTTTTGATTTGTGTAGTATGCCAAATGAAAATTCGAAGACCATAGCAAAGTATTTGTTACAGACACTTGAAAAGCACATGCTGGCTGGAAAGTATGTTGCTTTTATGGGCCATAATGCAAATGTTAATTTTGGAGGATTGAATAGAAGTTCGGGTTGAAATATTTATACTTTCTTAAAGCAAAACCTCGATAATAATAACTTTAGCGAAATTGAGTGTTCTGCGCACAGTATTCACAACAGCTTTCGTCATGCTGTCGACTTAATGAAAGTAGATGTGGAGTCAATTATAACGAATACTTTTAATTCTTTTCTATTTACACAGTTACAACAGAAGGCTTAAAAGAGTTTTGTGACTACGTCGAAATTAATTATCAATTTTTACTTAACCACAGCGAAAACAGATGGCTAAGTTTCTTCCCAACGGTAGAAAGGCTATTGAAGTTATTTCCTGCTCTCAAGGAATATTTTTAACATTGAAAATGTTTAACGAATTGGAGTTGTGACGCTAGTAGGGCGCTCTTCTAGCGATTTGTGTGACGCTACGCTACGTTGTACGTATTGCAGGTGAAGATCTCGTCAAGGGCGAACTTTCTGGAGAGTTTATGAAAATGTAAGATTTGAGGGGCCGAAAATACGGGGGTTAAAGAGATTTTTTGGACACGAAAGCGTTCGGTGCTGTTACATCGCTTACTTTTTGAAAGATCCAAATGTAATTTGGGACTAGTTTGAAAGAAGATGAACCAACGGTCATCGTACTGGCTGATTTTTTGGTGTCTGCGATGCACGCTGGCGAAGTTGCAGGGATAGAAAGCTTAGGTGCATTTGTAGCAAATTGCATGTTCGCATAACCAGGGGGAAAGAAATAAAACTCGAATTTTGTTTTTGCCAGTATGTATATGAATCTGTAGGTTTTTAAGAATTTTACGGCTTAGATGGAGTTAAGGGTTACGTGAGCATTGTTGTGATATAGTTTGCAAGAGTTTGCGTCACAAAAATTTAGAAAGTTTTATGAAAGGGCCCTTCCGAGAAGTTAGCAGCCGTTCAGCTCGAATTTTCGTTCACTGCGTGTAGCCAAGGATATCATTGCAGCCTAGAGGGGAAAATTTCCGAGCGTAGAGCAGCTCTGTAGCTACGTCTCCAAAAGGGTTCACCACGAGGGGGTCCATAGCAGCTTCAGAATTTCAACGGCGTCTCTCAAGCGAGACGAGGAGTTTGGCGAAGTACCAGGTACCCAAATTTGCCTAGAATTAACTACGTTAGACCCGGGAAAGTTACGGGCATAATAAAGCAGACATTACTTAAGAAGGTCCAAGCATTTTCGCGGCTATAGAGGAGGTGCAGCTCGCAAAACAAGCGGATTTCATTATTTGAGGTTATGCTAATGTGAAACCGGGTACGGCCGAAAAACAACTGCTAATTTCCGCCAGCAGCGTCTCTTCTGACGTCATACACAATTAAATGCCTGAAATAGCAGATAATTAATGCCGCCAAAGCACGAAAATTTAAATAAATTCCAGTAAGAACTTTGATATTTTGTCTAACATTTGACCTACTTTCAAATATTTTGCTTCTGTTTAGTGGAACTAAAGCGGTAAACAGAACCGTACTAAAATAATTTGTAAAATTACACAAACTGAGTTAGAGTGATTGCTTTACTGGAGAGCTAGCGGTTATTTATCATTATTTGCAGATAGATAAAATACAAAAACCGGCATATAACCATTTATTTTAAAAAGTAAAGTAAATACGAGTTACATTTTACTCAGCCTGAGAATTAATTTTATTCCAATCAAAATAATGTGTGGAGGCTCTAACAATTTAATATTGAATTTAATTAGAGAGAGCTATCCATCGCAATTTTATGGGGCCCAACGTCGTGGCAACGGCGAATATTTAAATAAATGAAACTGTCTCTTATAAAATAAAACTAAGAGCCATATCAAATTAGGACATCCCAACGTGTAGGCGAATTTTAATTAAAAATAATAATTGCCATCAACAGCAAATAGAGACAAATTGCTCAATTATTTAATATTGATCCACAGGATATTTGAATATTGTCAAATTTATATTAGAACGATTGTTTGCGTGGGTAGTGCAAGCGCTCTGTTTTTCCGATTAATAATAAACAAAGTAAAATGGCGGATAAGCGTTCGAGAAGACTGAAGAAAATGGAAGAAGGAAAGGAGGAAGAGCACCAAGCGGAAGAAATAATGAAAGTACCAAAACAGCCTGCGGCAGAAGAACAACTACAAAGGGATCAGGCTGAGGAACAACAGCCCCAAGCCTCAAAACAAGGATATGAGTTAAGTGGAATTATGGAGGCGATACTACAAATGCGGAAGGAGACAGCACAGAGTATGCAACAAATGGAGAAGAAAGCCAATGAAACAGCACAGAGTGTACAAGAGATAAAAAAGATGCCGAAGAACAGGGAAAAATGCTGCAAGAATCAATAAGAATTGAAGCAGAAGAGCGAGCAAGAAGAATACATGAAGCAAACCGAATTGAAGCCGAAAAACGGGAGAAAATATTACTGGAAGCAAACCGAATTGAAGCCGAAGAACGGGAGAGAAGATTACATGAAGCAAACCAAATTGAAGCACAAGAAGCAGAAAAGACGCTACAGGAAATAATCACAAGTAATGTGCAAGATATGGAAAAAAAGGCTGAACAACGTGACAACAGGTTGAGAATCAAAGCAGAAGAAAGAGAAACTAGGGGATATAACCATACCAATTTAATGATTCAGGGATTAAAACAAGAGTTGGAAAAGATGCAACTGGATAGCAAGCAAGAACTGCAAGTAAAGATCAACGGCCTACAGGAAAAATTGGAGGCATTTAAGGACACAACCAAGAATGGAATAAAACAGAAACTGCAACAAGAAGTGTCACAGTTGATAGATGAAAAGATAGAAAAGAAAGGAGAGGAAATAGAGGACAGAATTAAGGGTGTATAAAATAAAACAAAAGAACAGCTGGCACAATACCAAGAAAGGATCGAATAGGAATTAAGCAATCTAGGAAAGAAGACAACATGGCAGAACTAAAATTAACCAAAAAGCAGCGCGAACAGTTGATGGAACTGTTGAAACAATTGCGAAAAGATGCAGAAGAACGTGAAAATAGAAAAATTGAAGAAGAAGAAACTGAAAATAGAAGAAGAATAGAAGCAGAAGAACGTAAAAGGAGGGAAGAAGAACGTGAAAATAGAAGGAAAATCGAAACAGAAGAACGAGAAAATAGATGGAGAATCGAAGAGGAAGAATGGAAGAATAAAATGAGAATCGATTCAGAAAGGTGGGAAAGAAAATTGGTAGAGTTAAGTTCAAATAATCGTGTGAAGCAGTATTATATCAGAAGAATTTAAAAGCGAACCCATTATATCAGATAAACTAGAGAAACGTCCCAAAAATAATCAGAGGCGTGGTCAGCCTAAGAGAAAACGAGTTGAAATTATAAAACAAAAAGGGTATCATAAAGACAACGAAAAAAAAAATGCATCCAAGAATAAGGTATCAAAATTCTAGTAAAAGTAAATTGGACGAAAACTTTGGAAATACTTTTAGGTCGAATAGAAATAATTTTAACAATAATTACAACTATAATAACAATGGACAAGAGGGTAGCTATAACTACAACAATTATTAACGAACTATAATAATAATAATTGAAACCAAAACAGAACACAGTTTAATAGGGGGGATAACCAGCAACGAAGTTACAACAACCTGATCGAAGAAAGAAACAAGAGGAGATACCAGGAACCGGACGTGAACAAGCAACCGGATCGACAATTAAATGCAATGTTGATGAAGAGAAAATAAGAAGAAGCAGATGACCTAAACCGAATTGAGACAGCAGAGGTGCATAAGGAGCCCTCGATAGAAAAAAACCTGATTTTTTGTAAATAGTGTAAATACACAAATCGCCAACTTTGCCATCGCCTACGACAAAACGGGGGAATTTTTATTAGAAGAAAGTGAAGATAAAATTACAAGCTCATGTTTACTATTTATGAAATTACAATTTTTAGATCAAGAATATTATGCGCTAATTGATAGCGGAGCAATGGTTTCATTAGTACAAGAAGAAGTCCTAAATAATCATCTAAATGTTTTACAAAGTAATATAATTAATACCGAGAGTTTGCATATACTCTTCGGGACTAACCGATATACATATATTGCCCAATTTCTGTTCCAGAGATCTAGTGGCAGTCAAAATTGGTCTTATAGATGGCAACATCAGGAGGAGCCTTGTTCTTAGTTCTGCCTACTTCCCTTACGATAAACAGGAACTGCCACCTTCCCCAGAGTTTCAGGGACTGGTAAGCTACTGTAACAGGAATAATTTACCTCTGCTGGTAGGGTGTGACGCCAATGTGCACCACATCTGCTGGGGCAGCACGGACATTAACCCACGAGGTAGAGGCCTAATGGAGTATCTCTAGACTACGAAGTTGGGGGTACTAAACTGTGGTACAACACCTACCTTTGTCACCGACAGAAGGCAAGAAGTCATCGACATAACAGTGGGCATTGCTACGGTCGCTCCGTTAGTCAAAGACTGGCAGGTATCGACGGAACCCTCCCTTTCGGATCACCGTCATATCACTTTCAATCTAAATCTAAAGCGACCGCCAGCGTCGAATATTTTTAGAAATCCCAGAGCAACCAATTGGGAGGGCTATAAACAGGACCTCCAAAATAGGTTAGATTTGGTTAGAATCATTCCAAAAAATTCTGACGAGCTAGAAGAGAGCGTTGATCTTGTACACCGCTCCATCATAGAGTCATACGAGACCAATTGCCCTGTGAAGCGATGCAGGGAAGGTAAAAGGACTCCATGGTGAAACCCTAAACTCCAGTCCCTCCGCAAAGAAACGAGCAGGCTCTTCAATAGAGCCAGACTCACAAATTCTTAACTGGACTGGGACAATTATTATAAACTGTCCCTCCGGTCGTACAAAAGCTGCATACGCAGAAGTAAACGAGAAACCTGGCGGGCCTTCTGCGAAAGTATTGAAGGCTTACCAGAAGCAGTTAGACTGCAAAAGGTGTTTGCCAAAACTCCAGGTTCCAGGCTGGGGATGCTGAGGCTCCCATTGGGTACCTTCACGGACACCAGGGAGGGGGCTCTCAAGCATATCATTAATGTTTACTTCCCCGGCTCCAGTCTTGTACAAAAAGCCCTACCTGAGAGGCCCCCACGCATCGCGCACACCGCAATGGACTGGAGGACGGCCTCAAAGGTAGTGAGTCTAGATCGTTTGAAGTGGGCACTGTTCACCTTTGAACCATATAAGAGCTCTGGTGCCGACGGAATTTTTCCGGCTCTGCTACAGCATGGATTGAAGGTGCTGTTACGGCCCCTATATCACATTTTTCGTACTACCCTGGCTCTAGGACATATTCCTGTGCCCTGGAAGACGGTCAAAGTAATTTTCCTACCTAAAACGGGACATGCAATGCATGATACAGCAAAGGACTTTAGACCTATCAGCATGACTTCTTTCCTGCTAAAAGTGCATGAGAGGCTGATTGAAAGGTATATTAAGGATGGAGCATTGGTGGCTTTTCCGCTACACCCATCACAACACGCCTACCAACAAGGCAAGTCAGTTGAGACGGCACTCCATGCGATCGTTTCCAAGATAGAGAAAACCCTGCACCACAAAGAGCTTTCGCTCGGTGCATTTCTAGACATAGAAGGGGCGTTTGATAATACCTCCTTTGATTTTTTCTGTGTAGCGGCCGAAAGGCACGGGATCGAACCCTCGTTGATAAGATGGATTGGTTCTATGCTGTCGGGCCGACAGGTAATCGTTTCAGCAGACGAGCTCTCCGTCAGAGCGACGGTCACTAGGGGCTGTCCTCAGGGTGGAGTCTTGTCTCCAATGTTATGGTGTCTGGTCGTGGACGGGTTACTAAGGGAGCTCTCTGCAAAAGGCATCCTTGTGCTAACTGGAGAACTCATGTAGAGAGACAAATTCAAAGGGCCGCTGCTTCCCTGTGGAGATGTAGACGGACCTTTGGAACCAGCTGGGGTTTTAAGCCCCGTGTCACCAAATGGCTATACACGGTGGTTACAAGACCAATAATAACATATGCTGCTCTTGTTTGGTGGCCGGCAATCAGCAAGGCAACAATCAGAAATAGCCTCAATAGACTACAGAGATTGGCCTGTTTAGTCATAACTGGAGCAATGCGCACTGCTCCTACAGCAGCTTTGGAGGTGCTTCTGGGGCTTCCGCCCCTCCACCTAGTGATTGAGGCGGAGGCTAGGAAATCAGCCTACAGACTAAGCCAGGGTCAGATGTGGGCCATGAAAGGGGAACAAGTGGGACACTCAGGGATCATCCAACATTTTGAGAAGGTCCCAGAACTTCTTACAAGGAGCGACTTCATGGCTTCGCTTTACATGTTCCACAAAGCATTTCAGGTACTCATTCCTGATAGGAGCGATTGGTGTCAACAACAGCGTTTTCTCACTCCAATGAAAATATGCCACTGTATTCCAGGCGGAGGTATGTGCCATCCTAAGCTGTGCTCAGGAGAACCTTCAAAGAGGTTATTCCAATCTGCATATCTACATCTGCACAGTCAGGCAGCACTAAGAGCATTGAGTTCACCCAGAATCAACTCTAGGTTGGTTCTGGAATGTTGCCAGACACTGAATAGACTCGGTACAAAAAACTGGGTGAAATGACTATGGGTACCAGGCCATAGTAAAATAGAGGGTAACTAAGAAGCTGACGCTCTAGCCAGAAGGGGTTCTCAAGAGCCGCTCATCGGCCCTGAGCCGGCTTTAGTAATTACCCGTGCCACTGCAAAGAGACAAGTTGAGCACTGGTTAAATAACCAATCCAGCGCCAACTGGGCCTCGGTACCAAGGCTACGTCAGGCAAAACTCCTCATCGGGGAAATGTCGCCTACCAACACCTTTACTCTCCTGTCAATGAGCAGGAAAAACATTAGGATCGTGATTGGTTTACTAACAGGACACGGTCACCTACAGAAGCACTTATTCATAATTGGAATCGTAAATGATGTCACCTGCAGGAAGTGCCAGTTGGAGGAAAAAACCTCAATTCATGTTTCATGTCAATGTGTGGCTCTCCTAACACTGCGACATAAAGATTTTGGAGCAGGCCTGGTGCAACCCCAGCCAATAAGGGACGTTTCTATGGGTAGGATTCTTTCCTTCGCGTTGGAAACCGGCCTCTTCGAACGAGACCCATAACAAATTAGGTGGGAGCACAATGAACCAATAGGTCTCAGTGCAGCTTACAACAAGCCCCAACAAAAGAAGAAGAAGAATATAATTAAAGTTAATAAAATCGATTTATTGTCTGCAACAAGGAAGAAGAACTACAAGTAAAGTATTGGCAATCAAGATCAGTATAAATGGAAAAGAATATGATGTCCGATTTTACATAGTATCTGCCTTAAATGTACAATTTGTGATAGGTGTCGATATTATTCAGCAAGTTAAATTTAAAATAGATGGAATGTAAAAGTGCATCCAAATAAATGAAATAAGAAAGCCTTGGTCTATTTCCGCGTATAGGGATCAGGTGCGTTAAAATTGTTGCCTAGCTGAAATAAAAGCAAGATACGATATAAATTGTTGCCTAGCCAAGAGTTCAGGAGACGATGGGATTTGTTGCCTAGCCAAGAGTGCAAGAGATGAAAAAATTATAAATAATTGTGCGATTATAGAAGGAATGCTAGATGATGAACAGATAGGGAATGATTACTTACAATATAAACGCAGAATTATGGAAATAATAGAGAAGAATAAGGAGATAATAAATCAGAAAACAGGACAAGCAACGAAATATTGCCATAAACTTATTGTGGACTAAACATTGGGCTACAAAGCTAAAACTTATCCAATACCGTTTGCACAGCGCGAAAAAGTAAAACATGAGTTACAGAAGATGCTAGATGTTGATGTAATAGAACATTCAAAAACGAACTTTGTTAATCCGATGGTGGTGGCAAAGAAGAACTATAGTATCCGTAGTTTATAAGTTAATTAATGAAATGAATAATATTTCTTCAATTTACCCATACTTAGATAGTGTAGAATAAATTAGGATAGGTTAGTTTAGACAAAATAGGGATGAGAATAGGCATTAAATACAATTTGTAATAAAACTGAATTGAAAATAAGTTAAATGTCAGATTGGGCTGATTAAAAGAGAGATTTGAATCATACAATTAAAATTTGTTTCAATTAAAATGACAACGCATGCAAATCAACGTATGAAATGAAATCATACTCATGCGTAGTAATTTTAATTTTAAAAAATTGGGGGTATACATGGAATGGTCTTAGGCCCTACAACTCAACTCTGATAGCGTTGACAATTTAATGAGCATTTCAATAAGCACAGAGTTGAGGTGTTTTATATAACTGCAAGGCTAAAACTTGAATTTTCCAGAATAAATGCATTGGTAAAGAGATGCCTGCAATAGAGTAGTAATTGAATAGGGAACGCAAAATGCAAAGCTCATTTCTCACAGGAATCTAAGTTGACTGTCGGATTAATTTAAATAATAGGTTTGTGCAAAAGTAATAGCCGAACCAAAAGAAATTATAAATTACAAAAGGGTTTGCTATGTGCAAGGAAATGGAGCCTAGAATTCAATTAATTTAGACAGTGAAATTTTGTGAGGGTTCTTAAAAAAGGTATAAACCAGAATAAACCAATTATACGTTGCAAAGAGCAATCAGAAGGCAGGCATAATGAACAGGAAATAGCAATGGTGAAAAGTACACATGACAGGAGAAAAAGCGAGTGAAAAGCCAACAGATGGCCATCGAAAGATAACTGTGCAGGAAGTGAACCCTAAATAAATTAATCAGTGCAATTACGCGTGTGAACAGAGAAAAGCAATTAATAAAACGTGTGGTGACGTGAAGAGACAGTAGACAATATTTTAGGTATAAGAAATTTGTAAATATAATAGTTTACAAGCAGATTTATTTTAAGATGTAAATGATTTGAACTTGGTTAATTTCCGTTTATATTAATATTAGATTAACTTTTGTTTATAACGGAAGAAAGGAGAACAAATGAATAAATTATAAGAAATGACATTGTAAATTGTGCTCGACTTTAAATCACATTTTAATATAATAAATGAGCTATTTTTGACATAAAAAGTGTACCATTTTAATAAGTGCATATCCCAGTTGGTGTGATATCGTTTGCAAGAGTTTCCGTCACAAAAATTTAGAAAGTTCCATGAAGGGGCCCTTCCGAGAAGTTAGCAGCCGTTCAGCTAGAATTTTCGATCACTGCGTGTAGCCAAGGAAATAATCGCAGCCTAGAGGGAAACATTCCAAGGCATAGAGCAGCTCTGTAGCTACGTCTCCAGAAGGTTTCACCACGAGGAGGTCCATAGCAGCTTCAGAATTTCAACGGAGCCTTTCCAGCGAGAGGAGGAGTTCGGCGAAGTATCAGGTACCCAAATTTCCCAAGATTTAACTATGTTAGACCCGGGAAAGTTATGTGCATAATAAAGGAGACATTACTTAATATGATCCAAGCATTTCCGCGGCTATAGAAGAGGTGCAGCTCGCAAAACAAGCAGATTCCATTATTTGAGGTTATGCGAATGTGAAACCGGATACGGCCGAAAAACAATTGCTAATTTCCGCTAGCAGCGTCTCTTCTGACGTCATAAACAATTAATTGCCTGAAACAGAAGATAATTACTTTCAAATATTTTGCTTCTGCGTAGTGAAACTAAAGCTGTAAACAGAACCGTACTCAAATAATTTGTAAATATACACAAACAACCAGGAACCCAACTCAGTTAGAGTGATTGCTTTACTGGAGAGCTAGCGGTTATTTATCATTATTTGCAGGTAGATAAAATACAAAAACGGGCATATAACCATTTATTTTGACAAGTAAAGTAAATACGAGTTACATTTTAACCAGCCTGAGAATTAATTTTATTCCAATCAAAATATTGTGTGGAGGCTCTAACAATTTAATATTTAATTTAATTAGAGAGAGCTATCCATTGCAATATATAAGCGAGTTCTCATGCAGGAGAAAAAAATCATAGTTGTTCCGTTTGTGTATATGGAACAACAAATACAAATGATGTATAGTCATACATATGAGGTCTCATACAGGAGAAAAACCAAAAACTTGAGTTTTTAGAATTCCATGTATATTAGCTTTTCTCCTGTGTGAGACCTCATATGTTTAACTAAATAATTTTTATGTCTTGCTTTGTATTCGCAAACGGAGCAACGATATATAAAATTAACAAAGTCAGTTACAGTTCTTCGATAGAAAATTGGGGTACCTCTATTTTTGCCCGTTACATTTTATACTTAAAAAATGCATATACCTACCTACTTTCATTCGATGATACATATATTTTGTTTCACTCAGTATTTCTTCTTTAATTAGTTAAGGGTTGTTTTATTTGAGGATAATTACAGGTAGATCACTGGCATATGTTATTTCCTGTCTAAAGTCTTCTTACTTACTTTCTCTTTTTTGGAAGCACCTCAGAAAACGTAACTTGTAGATTGATGGAATCAGGTTATTATGCTGAAGGGGTTGGAACTTGTTGAAGGGATGAAGGGTTGAAAGTACGGTTTGAACGGAGTAGCCAGGTCTAACTACCCCTTAGAACATTTGTGGCCTGTGTCACTTCACAGATGACCACAATTCAGTGTTTGAGATTGTATTAAAAGTAGTGAATTACTTGGTTTTATTGCGACACTTGTCTGCAAAATCCTTGGTAGTAAACAATAACGATACAGTTTGATGCAGTAGAGTCAGACCAATAATGATGCTTGCGTAAAAGTAGCTTGCAATAACGCATATTGTGAACTGCATTTAAATTACAATAATTTCCTTAAAACTAACAAAATTGTCTAATTTATGGTCGAACGTTTTGACATTGCTCGACATTTGTAATTTATTGATTACCGCTACAGCCATGTTATTCACACTTTTTTATGCAGAATTTGATTATTTTTCTGATTTGATTTCCTTTGTAGTACTCAATTTTTGTTTTTATACGGAAGAGTAGCAAACTCATACAGTAGAAAATTGTAACGTTTGTTACTGGTTTTAGGTGTTGTTGATAATACTTGAATAGATTTCTTGATTATAAGAGCATAAACCACGAAATTGTAAATTACAAATTTTTTCGAAAGTGTATCAGTTTTAAAGAGCAAATACATTTTTTTTTTATTTCGTAGTTCATCGTCTTACAATCAAGAAATGTATCCAGGTATTATCAGCAATCCCAAGAACCTCTACCAAAAATTGTAAGTATTTACTGCATGCTCTTCTTAGGTTTTCGGTTAAAAACCAACATAATATCATGGTTAATTAGATTTTTTGTAAGTAGGTAGGTACTGTCTAAATAACAAAACAAAATATCAAAACAACTGCACCGAGTTGTTTCACCAGTATATTTTGTTTTGCTTTTAAACAGACATCAGACAGGCAGACTACTTCCAAAGCACTTTTGTGCCATTCGTTTGTTTTAATAATTTGTGAAAAACACAAGTGTTTTTTTTAACACTTTATTACCTGATCAGCACAGAGTGCTATACATGGTACGGATAATATTTACATTTTTGTACGTTACATCACTATTCGCTAATTTACATAGGTTTTTCAATAATATTACATATGCCGGATTAAACTTATTTTGGTCACAAGAGTGTTTGTTAGTGTGTCATGTTGAGTTTGTTGATTGATCATTCAGTATCACTGTCTATTACATCTATTGGTAACTTTCTTTTCAGTCTAGTGTGAATCGAGCGTTTCCCTAGACTGTAATGTACCGCACCTTCACAGAGGGTAATATTATTATAAAAGGATTTAGTCAGTTTAATAACATATTCTTGAATTTCGGGAATACCAGTTTCCCTATGCAGTTGATTGTTTCTAGTATACCATTCAGAATTAGTTATGATGCGCAGTATTTTATTTTGTAGTACCTGGAGCTTGTTTATGTTGGCCTTGGAGGTTGAGATCCACACACTACAACCATATGTGAAGATTGGCCTTATTATGGAGGTGTAAATTAGAGTGCCACATGTTATCTTAAGAGAGGATTTACTGTTTATAATTGGATATAACATGCCAAGTCTTGTGTATGATTCTGATAGCTTTTTATTTATGTGCAAGCTCCAGGTTAACCGTCTGTCCAAGTATATACCGAGGTACCTGATGGCGTTGTCCTTAGGATTCCATTGTATAAAAGTGCCGTTAATGACTATACTAGGCGGGTCTTGAGGTCGACGGAGTGTAAAAATTTTTGTTTCGCGTTTTTCGGCATTAATATTTATGCACCATTTGGTGAACCATTGATTTACTTTGTCGACACTATGTTGAAGTTTCCTGGCCGCCCTTTGGATGTCTTGATCTTGTGAGAGAATTGCCGTGTCGTCTGCGTACATAGCTAGATCAGTTTCGGGAGTTTCAGGGATATCGCTCATGAACACGTTGAATAGGGTAGGTCCCAATATTGAGCCTTGAGGCACGCCAGCTTGTACATGGTAAATTAAAGACGTATATGAGTTTACTCGTACTTGGAAAGTCCTGTTAGTTACAAATGACTCAATTGCTTTTGAAAGGTAAGTAGGTATATTTATCTTGTTTATTTTGTAAATAAGGCCTTTAGTCCAGATTTTATAAAAAGCTTGCTCTACATCGATAAAAGCTATAAGTGTATGTTTTTTGCTTTCAAACCCCTCTTCTATTCTTTCAGTTAATCTCAAGATTTGATGAGTTCTTGAGTGGAATGGTTTAAATCCGAACTGAAGATGCGGTAGTAAGTTATTTTCTTCCATGTATTTTTGCAGACGAGTTAAAATTGCTCGTTCTAAAAGTTTGGAAACACAAGTGAAGTGTAGAGTATTAAATATCATTGAAATGGGAACCAAAAACCCTATTTAAATATTTAAAGAATTTGTATGCAGCCCTTAAGGAATATTGCACAATATTGTTTTACATCAGCTACAACTAAAATTTAAATCAGAACTGCACTCGACAGCCAATACCTACCGAAACAAGTAGCGTACTATTTAAATCTACAAGATCCTGAATTTTACACAGGCCATTGATAACGACGATGATCGGCAACAATACTATTTGATGCAGGGGGAGACAATACTACCCTTAAGGGCCACTGAAGGTGGAAGTGCACTACTGTCGCCGAAGGGTACATTAATGAATCATTGACCGACAAAATTGTACAAGCTATTAAATGTTCATCATCTTCAAGACCACAGACAAATGTATCTCAGCACCTACCACTGCCAATAATTGCCAATGAAACCATCGTGCGACCTACCGTTCAACAGCAAGTACTATGACACACGTTGACTACTGCTAGATTAACACATCCCATTAATTTCATTAACTGTTACAATAACACCAAAATATAAATTTCGTTAGTGATGTAAAAAACTAATAAATCGTTAATTACGTTAGCTTCTTATGGTGCTAGGAAAAATAGTGGACCTAACTCGCTGAGAAATTGCTTTTATTCATTCGTGTGATTTCTGCACTCGGCCGACTCATCGTGCATAAACATATACACTGATGCGAAATGTGTCACTTTCCATACTCGCTATGTAATATACTAATTCCGTTTTTGGGGTCATCGTCTGTATTTCTAGAACTTATATTTGCAAAACCTCTTGTTTTACGTTTATAGACTCGCAGCTCAACTAAATCTGGTTTGTGGTAATTATAATTTATGACAGTTGATTTACTTTGCACAGAAGGCAACTGCACGATTCTGAACACAAACGATAGGAATAGGCTGTATTTAAACACCATGTCAATATAAATACGAAATTTTTAACACAAGTAATCTTTACCAACGAAACTCCACGCATACTTAAAAATGTCCTCCCCAAGATGAGTATAGAGGATTTTAGAATTATAATCTTTAGTCACTGCCATGTTTAATTGTTTATAAAACAAATCAATAGTTGATTCGATTAGTTTTTATTTATTAGATTAGATTACCGCTAGTTATGCTAAATTGTGTTTGTATTTAAGAATTTTCTTATGTGCAAATGCAATTTCAGTTGAAAATCAATTTGTGATAAAAAATTTAAAATATGTAAAATACAATTATTATGAATGAAAATTATACCCGGTTTGTTTGGCATTGGATATACCTTAAAATATAAAGTAAAGCAACACTTTTTAAGTGTAACGCTTTGTATCTAAGTAGCTCAAGGTTACATTTTTTGAAAACTATTTTATTCTGATATAGAAGAAATTATTGTCTTAGTTTATATTATTGCACCTTTCACTTTTATGCAATTTCTGCAATGTAAATTTTAAACTAA
The DNA here is from genome assembly GCA_940337035.1 of Agriotes lineatus. NCBI lineage: Eukaryota > Metazoa > Arthropoda > Insecta > Coleoptera > Elateridae > Agriotes > Agriotes lineatus. The sequence goes on from OW679202.1 coordinate 61,612,384, forward strand.
TTTCATGCGTCAAAAATCGATTTCATGCATCAGACAAAGAATATATTACATACATTTTAAGGTTTAATAACTTATAATTAATTTGAAGTGTATATGTTTAATAAGGTCACTTAGCTATGCGTTTTTTATTATTTTTCTACTTCGATGACCTTAAGTTACCAGTTGCGCTTGTGAAATAACAAAGTATATTATTTATTATATTTTCTTTAGCTTCTAGTGTGCTAGCCTAACACGGGTAAAGTTACTGTTTAAAGCAAATTTTTATTTATTTAAAATAAAAGTAATTATAATTTCAAAATCGGAGTCTGTTACAAGGTAAACGCAGTTTGCTACAGGCAAGGAGCTTAAAGGGGTCCAATACCTCAGCGAAAAGGGTGGATCTTGGACTAGAATAGAAAAAGAGCTGACTGGCGATAGTCGAATTGTACTTGGAAAGGTGCATGGACAAATTCGTGTGGTTGTTTGTCTGCCCGTGATGTACTAGGGAAAATTCCTATCACGAGAATATTTTTCTCGACTTTAGGAAATGTGCGTGCTCAGCTCCAGATATGATTTATCTTGCTAGATGTCTGAACACATTTTATTGTAAGAAAGACGTAACTGACATTGTTTCACAAATACAGTAAATTTAAAAGCTCTACTAATATAACGTTTATAAAAATACAGTTATTCTCGCACCAGCGGAAGGTCAGATTCGCAACAAAATATAGTAACAAAGAATCTGTAACAGTTTTGCCAGTTCATGACGTCACGTCGTCCGATCACCACTTCCAAAATGAATAAGCCCCTAAACTTATTACACAACTGCTATCTTACTTAAAAACAGATACAAAATTCACGGAAATTTACGCATGCAAACTTAGTTTAGTACAAATTCAAAAATTGCTGTAACTCACACACGCAATGCAAGCTGGTTCAACTTGTATTGTGCAGTAATTAAGTGGACAAGTAGACGACAACATCCGAAAATTAAAGGAAGGCTCGGAAACTGGGGCTGAGTGGAAAAATTAACTGTGAGCGTCAGCTTCGATTTACAGGCTGAGAATGAGATGTTACAGGGTAGGGTACATTGCGATAATGGGATCATACGAACATTTCTTTTTCCAATGCTCAAAAGTAGCAGTTTCCAAGTAGCCATGAAAAATGCCAAAATCATTCACCCTGTTGTTATCTTAAGGAACGTGTTTGTTATGAAAATAATGCACAATTAATAGTTTTACAGTTGGTTAAATGTATGTCATTTTTACCGAAAATCTACTGATAATCTACTGACATTGTCAATTGTCATAATAAAGCGTCATTCATTAAATTGTAAAAATGGGTCCTTCTTGTGGTCGTTACAAAAGTAACGTACATAACTCGTTCGAAAGCGTCTTTCATAAATTCGTGTGATTTCTGCACTCGGTTGACGACTCCTGCATAAACATACACACTCATGCGAAATTTATCACTTTCCATAGTCGTTATGTAATATATTATTTTCAAACGAAAGATGTTTAGTATAAACAAACATGTATTTCGAATTATATTGTAATTTATTAAATTATTTAGGTAACAATAATTTTCAGCAAAAACTCCAACTTTTGGTGGTTCACCCGTCAAAATTAAAATTAAGCCAATAGCTTTTACCTAAGGATTGCATTTTACTATATTAAGTACCATGGCCAGATCTAGATTATCTTAATCAATTTTATTAACGTAGAAAACAAACTGGCTCTTTAAATCTGAATAAAATTGTCGATACTTTTAACAAATGCTAAGAGTGTGGTCAAAAAACGTTTTTCTGAGATGGTCAAATATATTATTTATTTATTTTTTTGTATTAAATATGTATTCATTCAATTTTTCTGATTTTAGTTGAAGCTGATGTAAAACAATATTGAGCAATATTCCTTATGATCTGCATACAAGTTTTTAAAATATTTAAATAGAGTTTTTGGTTCCGATTTCAATGATACGTAATACTCTACACTTCACTTTTTTTCACAAGTTATTAAAAAGAAACGAGTGGCACAAGAGTGCTTTGGAAATAGTCTGCCTGCCTGTCTAAGAGCAAAACAAAATTTACTCTTGAAACAAAACGGTGAAGTTGTTCTGATACTTTGTTTTGTCATTTATACAGTACCTACCTACTTTCAAAAACCTTATTAGCCATGATATTATGTTGGTTTTTATACGAAAACGTAAGAAGAGGATGCAGTAAAAACTTACAATTTTTGGTAGAGGTTCTTGGAATTGCTGATAATACTTGGATACATTTCTTGATCGTAAGACCATGAACTACGAAATTTTAAAAAAATGTATTTGCTCTTTAAAACGGAAACACGTTCGAAATAAAGAAAAGATGTAATTTACAATTTCGTGGTTTACGGGTTTATAATCGACTAATCTATTCAATTATTATCAACAACATCAAAAACCAGTAACAAACGTAACAATTTTCTACTGTATGAGTTTTCTACTCTTCCGTATAAAAACAAAAATTGAATACCTACCAACGAAAACAAATCTGATAAAAACTCAAATTCTGCATAAAAAATGTGTTAATCATACCTGTAATAAATAAATTACAAATATCGAGCAATGTTCAAACTAACGTTCGACTATAACTTAGACAATTTTGTTAGTTTTAAGGGAATTATTGTAATTTAAATGTAGCTCACAATATGCCTTATTGCAAGCTACTTTTACGCAAGCATCATCATTGGTATAACATTACTGGGACAAACTGCATGGTTAGTGTTTACTAACAAGAATTTTGCAGACAAGTCTCGCAATAGAACCAAATAATTCACTAGATCGGCTGTGTTGATCTGTGAATTGACATAAGCCACAAATGTTCTAAGGGTTAGTTAGACCTGCCTACTCCATTCACACCTTACTCCCAACCCGTCATCTCTTCAAAAAGAGAAAGTAAGTAAGAAGACTTTAGACAAGAAATAACATATGCCAGTGATCTACCAGTAATTATCCTCAAATATAACAACCCTTAACTAATTAAAGAAGGAGGAAAATACGGAGTGAAACAAAATATATGTATCATCGAAAGAAAGTAGGTAGGTACGAGTATATGCATAATTAAACCCGTGCCGACTGCATTTGTAAGTATAAGATGTAACGGGAAAAAATAGAGGTACCTCAATTTCTATCGAAGAACTGTAACCGACTTTGTTAATTTTATTTATCGTTGCTCCGTTTGCGAATACAAAGCAACACATAAAAATTATTTAGTTAAACATATGAGGTCTCACACAGGAAAAAAACCTAAATACGTGGTTTACTAAAAACTCAAGTTTTTATATTTGTTGCTCTATACACACAAATGGGGCAACTATGATTTTTTTCTCCTGCATGAGAACTCGCTTATATATATACCTATTCCATCTATTAAGCGTCTGTGAGCGGTAAATGCCTATTTAGTATCTGGTAACTTTTAGGGGCCCCTTTCAAGTAGTCTACTTGTTTAGCAAGTACTATCTACTGCAGACAACGTTATTAATAATTGAGTACTTAGTGAGATATATTCGAAAACAAAATTATAGATACCTAGGGATATGGGAAAGCAGTTGCACAAGGTCTACTCATCGCAAAAATACTGGTATAATTGAAAGCAATATTTGGTTAGTGTCTCCTAGAGTGGCTTCAAAGCAAGAAGTACATAGGCGTGGCTACAGTTATGCCCCAATAGACGGTATCAGTGGCGTAGCAATGGGTATTTTTAGGGGGGCAAATTGAAATTCCCATTTTAAAGGAAAACTTTTCATACTGATTTATTTTTGGATTCAAATGCTAAATAAATTAGCATGTCATAAGAAGTACAAGCTCTACCAGAAGCTCACGAGGCCGCCCTCCCCTAAACGCTTTCCGCCGTGCGTCACCCGCTCCGTCCCGCGCGAGGTATTATTTCTAAATTTGCCCGTTTTGCTGTGAATTTTTGCCAAAGCTGTGCATGGAACTTCGCCATTTGGTTGTGGCAGCATTTTAGACAACAGCTGGGAATCTGGCAGACGGCGCAGGCCAAAGGCTCTTGAATACACGTGCGACCTGAGAAAGTTCTAATATGGCGCTACGGACAATAAATTAGTATCACAATGCGTCATGTAGCTACCAGACTGTAAGGTGCTCGCCCAAACCCCTTTTTGATATTATTAACGAGTTAATAGTCATGGAAACATGTAAACGAAATGACACGACGAACGGCAATGAACTGAATATAACAGATAAAATCACCTTGTTGAACGTAATGGACTCCAAATGGACTTGTCTGGACGTTTCTAGCGTTCTGCGCATCTATGACGCGGTGTACTTTACAAACTGAAAGACTTCTAGTACACGCTAAGAGTAAAATGACTTACTCCTCCAATAGTTGGCAACTCATGGTTGTCATGTGAACCTTGTAAAAAATGTAAGCATACTGTTGCTCGCACTATGAGTCAGTATCAAATGTGAGGTTAGCATGTTAGGTCTGGCAGGAACTGACGCAAAATCTAACCTCAAATTTGACAAAGACAGCGTCACCAACAATAGTGATTATTTTATTTTATAGTTATTTTTTTATTTTATAGTTATATTTTTATTTCACACTTTTCAATAATGACATATTTTAGACATTACAAAGTGTCAAATAACAATTACTTATCAATGAGGTGTTGCAAAAAGACATATCTAAAACACTTCTTTTCATAACAGACAATAAAATATATAGAAAATAACAGTCTCAACATAAAATATTTCTACACATACATGAATAACAAAAATTACTATATAAATATGAACACCCATATACAAAATAATTTTAACTAAATAATTACAGTATTTATGCATATATTTCTGCCGAGTTCTTCTAAAATATATTTTCATTATTTTAAATATTTTTATAGTATTCTTGACATGAATTAGAAAATTGCACTTACCTTGCAATATTGCTGTCGTCGTTTCTACGCTCAGTTTCACTTATTACCACTGAAAATTTCTTTGCGTTGCATTTTGCGTCGGTTGGCATTTTTGCTCATTCCAAGCATTTATTTTTGTGTCAAAATATTTTCTTATACCATTAGCATTCTCTCCACTTCAGATCTTTATGTGACAAACTTGTCAGGGAGAAACAATTGCTGCCAGATAACAGCAATATAGCCATCTAGTATGAAGTAGAGGAAACAACAACTTTCTGCTACAACAGCTTAGTTTGCACTTTTAGGAAAGGGGTAAGGGTATTACTGTTTATACTTTCTACAGTGGCTATATTAATGACAGTGTGGTCAATGTTGGTCAAGTTTCTGATTGGCTGTCACAATATCCGCCATTTTGAGTTGTTTGAATAGCCCCCATTGAATATTTGTAGCAGTGTATGAATGTTTGTTAAGTTACAAGTTACTAATGTCAATACGGCATTGTCATTTTTACTTTTTGCAATAAAGACTTACTACATTTTAATTTAAATTTTTGCAACAGGGGTACAGCCGCCCTCCATTGCTATCTAGCGGTTAAATCATTAGTATGATATAGAGAACTAGAACGAAGGTAAAAGTCTTTGGTTTTACTGCGTTGTAGGGTATTGTCCTGTAGTTGCAGTGATCGTTGTCAGAAGTAGCATTACTAAGGCACTATATATGTAAGTCATATATTTTTACTTCTATATTGCTAGTAGGGTCTGAGAACGGGGAAAACATTACCTAGTCTCACTCTGAGCAGTACGCGTCTCGTGCGCATGCCTGATAATTCGAAGCCGCCTTTAGAAGCCAATTTTAAACTTGACCGTGAGGTTGTAATATCCCGCCTTTTTTGGGGATATTTTAATTTACTTTCATGTCTCGGATATGCTCTGAGTTCACGTTCAACGAGCTCGAATAGGGTGCAGACCAATAAATAACACTATGTAAATGTTCAAAATAAAATTTACTGTTTTTAACTATTTACATTGAAAATAGAAATAATATTGCACACTGCGGGTTACGGTATATAGGGTAGTTGCCCCAACAGGGGGTTGCTCGGGCTCGCCAGCAGCGCCGCAACCCAAATTATCCTGGTGAAGGGCAGGCACGTCGAATACGACTTCGAAGCGCGCGTCGTTGTCCCCGGAGATGTCGCGGAGTCGACTATCCGCGCAGCGGCCTCTTATCGGTCGGAGGAGGTCGTTGGTCGAATGCCCCAGTTGTGATAAGTGATTGTTTGTTTACAACAAACGCTGCGAACACTTTGGATTATTAAGTGTGCTTTAAGGAGGTACCTGACGACGAAAGAAGCTGTGGAAGTTCGCGTCCAATGCGCCGAATTAGACCGGGGCCGCCGGGCGATTTGGCGGCGTCCGTAGCTCAGAAATGCGCCTCCCATAGATTTCAATGTTCGGGCAAATATGCGGCTCCGCCCGGATCGCAGCAGCGCGGAGATTTATTTCAGGAAGCCTCTGGGATAGCTCCGGAGTGTTAGTGGCGATGTCTGCAGGTAGGTCTCTTATCACATGATCTCCAACCTGGTGGTGATGGGATGTTGACGGCTTCTTAGTGCTTTAAAATTCAGGAAAATTAATACGTTCGAAATACGGCCTTCGAGGACGCAAATGATATGCGCGCTCAATTCTCGGACGGCGGACGGGTCAGATAAGGATCTCTAGGTTATCGAGGTGTTCTTGCAGCAGACAGTGACCATACCAAACCCGCAAGAACTTTTATTTAGGCGATTTCTCCCTTGCTAAGACAGTAACCATACCAAAGCAAACGAGTGATCGCTCCGGGTAGATTAGGAGAGGTTTAGGAGAGGATTCGGGACAAAATCTGCCAAGGACCTGTCGGGTGTTCCTTTTTATACGTTTCAGCGGCTCCTGGTCGGTGCACGCGGCCTCCTCACTTAGATAGCGGGGGAAACACTCCTGCGCGCAAACGTGGCTTCCTGCGCATCGGCTACCGGCCCGCGCTGTCGCTTCTTAGCGCGGTCCCAATACGTTTCAAGTATCTTTAGAATTTAGATTCACAAGCGAACGTCACAAGGTTCACTTCCCCACCTCGCTGGATGACGCTTGCGCACAGCTCACCGAGTGTGTAGAAGAGTTGGTTGTGTGTCTCACTTACGCTGTGACCTCCCCACTTACAGCCGCTAGCAATATAGTAGTATTAAATATATGATATAAGTAATATCGACCTCTAAGCCGGCAGTACGACTGAGTGGCGTTGCATATCTCACGGCACTTGTAAAAGTTAAGCTACACTCTGCTCGGTCAGTACTTGGATGGGTGAACATCCGGCGAGCGGGCGTAGTGTTCTAGCTTAGACAGGCTGCACTACCTCAAGTACCTTCGCCGAATTTAAAAATGCACACACCTTAGCAGTCGGTACTCTCGGCACCCCGACACTATGTAAATGGTATGAGGGGCCACAGATTATGTATGAATGTAATATCTGCCTCCATCTTGTTGTCAGCTTGGTGGAAGTAGAGCACTGTATATGTAGTGCCTTAGTGGAAGTGGAAGTTAGCACGTGCTGTGTATGTAAAACAGACGTTTGAATAATAAAACATTAAACTGTTAAACGTTTTAATTAGGTTAGAGCAAGTTAAAATAGGCGGGAAATCCATATAACCGCTTCCCTTTAACCAATTTTTCTCAATAACGAAAATCGAAGTACAATACATTTTCCGAACGATATTTCACATTTCCTGAGTGTTTTGACTTCCTCTAACCTCTAATTAAATTAAAAGACTTAAAAGATGATATTTTGGTAAGTAATCAAACTCTTGATTACTTTCACCAAGCTTTAAATAAGAAGGTCGATATTATCTACATATACAGTGCTCTACCATTACCATATGATATCCAAACCGAGGACCCACCCTAAAATGACCTTTTTTATCTACGAAGCGTTTGCTATTAGTTTTAATTCAATCGTCTGCTAAATCAGCCAAAACAAAACACCAAATCCACACAACACGAATCTTAAGACGGGGACCGCTGCACTTTTTCCTATAAGATGGCAGCACCATAGAAACAACACGGTATTTTAAAATCTGTTAGACGTCGTTCACAATTAAAATTAACCAATAATTTTCATATATATTGTTAGAAAACAATACGCTGAAGGGTGTGATCAAATTTCACCTGGATGCGAAGTCAAATAACAGAAATATTAAATAAATAAAATATAAATATTTGAATTTCTTTTTGGTCCAAACTTGACATGTTAATAGCTTATTCCCTATATAATGTTATTATAAAACTAATTGTGGAATATAAACCACATTGCTAGACAAATAAACCTAAACGACAGATTTTAGTGCGAGAATTGTGACACTGGAATATGCGTTTGCCATAATAGCTGCCCTAAACTTGGGCAACTGTTTGATAGATGGCGCTGTCAACTGTTCTGTGACGTCACATGACATGCCTGGTGATTTGTGATTGCGATTTTGGTTATGTAAATGGAATCCAGTTTTAGCGGCAAAATTTTGCGCGTTTATCGCAAAATTTGAATTGAAAGCGGTAAAACTGAAATGCGTTCGGCTTATGATGAAGGAATGGGGACACAGTGCTACATAAAACTCATTATCAAGTTAGAAGTTTCATATGGACATGCAGAGCACGATGGCGAGAAATTTAAACTTTGCAATGTACTGGCAAATGCCTGAATTTATTGATGAAGATAAAATATTGAAAAATACACGTTGGCTTATGAGCATCTTAACGAGACTCGTTTGATTGCCGCAAAACTCGGCTCACCGCCTCGTTTTTGGCAATCATACTCGTGTCGTGAAGATGCTCATATTCAAACTTGTATCGTTAATATCTATAACATACCATTAATGGGAAATAATAAGAGACTTTATAGTCGCATTATAACGCAGAGAAAATAACAAAAACAGAGAGTATCTATTATTAAACTACATTATTTTCAATACAACATCGTTTTCGTCCTCTCTATTGAACAAAAATAGTAATTAATAATAAGTACATAAAAATGCTACAAATTTTAGCATAAGCTATGAATTCTAAAAAAAAGATGCTCATTCTATTTATAGTAGTATCTGATAATAATACTTCCTAGATTACACGAGTTTTTTAAAACTAAAACGTAAGAAAAAATATAAAAACGTAAGATTCACGTGAAAAAAGAGTTTTTTTTTAAGAAAAACATAAGAAAAGATTTAAAAAACATACGATCCATATAAAAATTAGTTTTTTAAAACTAAAACGTAAGAAAAACATTAAAAAAAACGAAAGATCTATATAAAAAAAACGTTTTTTAAACTAAAATGTATGAAGAGATTTAAAAAACAAAAGGTGAACATGAAAAGCGCGTTTTAAGGAAAACCTAAGAATGAGTTTTTTTACAAGGAAAACGTAAGAAAAGATTTAAAAAACATAAGATCTATATGAAAAGAGGGTTTTTAAAACTTAAACGTAAGAAAAGATTTAAACAACGGAAGATCCATATGAAAAAGCGTTTTTTTTAACTAAAACGTAAGAAAAGATTTAAAGAGGTTAATATGAAAAGCGAGTTTTTTTAAAGAAAAACCTAAGAATGACTTTTTTTTACAAGAAAACGTAAGAAAAGACATGAACAAGTGAAAGATTGATATTAAAAGTATTTAAGCAAAGAATTAAAATAAAGATAAATATAAAAAAAGCGATGGACTTGTACTTAAGAAGTACTGTATTAAGAAGAAAATAGAAAGGGTTTTAAGTTAAAAAGAAAAAATAAGTAGGGAACGAACAACGGATCCGAAAAACAGAAGCACATCAGATATTCGACCGAACAGTTCAATTCAAGAGAGAGAGAGCACTAGGCGCGGGTTAGAGGCAGTAAACACGAACACGAGATTTGCGTGCGCGAGCGACAGAGAAAGAAATGCTCCTACGAGCGTTAGGTAGGTAGCGAGTTCGAAGCCGGTTCAAGGCAATTTTTTTAAAAATCCTTCAAAGTGCGTATGCACATACATAACCCGTGTCATCTCAAAAACTGAAATTGGGCGTCGCAGAAGCAAGGGCAACATGCACTTCAAACAATTTTCAAGATCCAGCGGACCACCGGCCGAAGTCCGAGAATAGCGAAAGATGCGAGCGCAGCATGAAACAAGAAACCAGCAAACACGCGGGGGCGGCTACAATGCGATAAGATAACAGCCATTCCGCGACACATCAGTTCTTGGAAATGCACGCAGTAGCAGCCTCTGTCTAAAACTTTAGTGCCCTCTCTTTGTTAGAAGCGTGAACGATACATCTGCTACCCAAATTAATTTATTAGAGGCATTTCTTATACTACCGCCCTCTTGTGCTGTTATTCCGTAATTCGTGTTGAAATTAAAATTACAATCGAATCCCCACTACTACGGTCCCGCTCTTAACATCTCGTCGGCGCATTTGGCGCATGAGAATAAAATTTATTTCATTCTATTCACAGTTTACTGTGTATGCAAAGTTAGTATTTTATATTTATAATATAACTGTGTGGACACCAACATAACCCATGAGTTCTAACTAACGAAAGTGCAAATTTACTGACATTTTAAAGACAACATTTAGGTGAGTTGTTAAGGACGCGATGACTGTGACGCGAAGTGTGTTGTTTGTGATTGCCATGTTGATGTTGTTTCCCATCATAATTCAATATTATAACTGGGCTGGCCATGGAATTGAAACATAGCTTTTCATTTGTGTAGTATGCCAAATGAAAATTCGAAGATCATAGCAAACTATTTGTTACAGACACTTGAAAAGCGTGGGCTGTCTAGAAAGTGTGTTGCTTTAATAGACGATAAGGCCAATGTTAATTTTGGAGGATTGAATAGAAATCCGGGCTGGAATATTTATACTCTATTAAAGCAAAACCTCGATGATAATAATAACCTTATGGGAATTGGGTGTCCTGCGCACATTATTCACAACAGCTTTCATCATGCTGTCGTCTTAATGAGAGTAGATGTGGAGTCAATTATAATTAAAGCGTTCGGTGCTGTTACATCGCATACTTTTTGAAAGATCCAAATGTGATTTGGGGCTAGTTGGAAAGAAGATGAAGCAACGGTCATCGTACTGGCTGGTTTTCGGGGTCTGCGTTGCACGGGGGCGAAGTTACAGGATAGAAAGCTTAGGTGCATTTGTAGCAAATTGCATGTTCGCATAACTAGGGGGAAAGAAATAAAACTCGAATTTTGTTTTTGGCAGTATGTATATGAATCTGTAGGTTTTTAAGAATTTTACGGCTTAGTTGGACATTGGTCACTTGTCCCGGTTACTGTTTCTATTTAACTTGAAAAAGGAAAAATTATTTCAGAGCTTCAAATGTTATGCCGGTTCATATAGGAACTCGTAACCATCATAAATCTAGGGCAGATTGATATAACAAAATTTATTTCAGCGTATTTAATAGTTTCCTGGAAATTTATATTTAATGGCTACAAAAATATTACAGTTCATACCAACTAGCTGACTTTGAAATTTAGTTTACTAAGTACAGCTCAATTTGTAATTAGTTATATTTCGATATTCACAAGTTTTTGTAGAACTTTTTTGTGATCTAGATCTATAGCATAAAATTTTGGAATGCTGTGATTTATTAGTAAACTGATACAAAGAAATGTGATCAGTATTATATGTAAATCTTTATAGGATACGCTTATCCAACATAATAATTGTCATTGCTTGATTGCTTGCTTGCTTGACGCCACTTTGAGAGCGAACCCGTGGGCCGAATTGGCTGATTTTGGTGTCAATCGACTCAGGGCGACGCAAGTAAGCCAGTAGTAGCGTTTTCAAATTTTTATAGGTGCCTTTTTTTTTAATGTGGATTTTCTAATCTCAAAACTAACTCGACACACAAATTGTACAAATTCCATTAAATGAATTATTTCGCTCCCAATTTGAGTGCAGAACGCTAGTTATAAATAATACCTTATCTTGCGGATAGCCATAAAATGTAATGTATATATTGTACAATTTTATTCAAATTCTAATCTCGGAATTTGAATAATATACTCTAGCTTTGTACTCAAAATAAAACAATGATTTCTCCTTCAATTAAATATACGGTTCTGATAATTTTTCTTTTATTTCCTTCATCTAAAATTACCTATCTAGAAATAAGTAACGCAAAAATACTAGCAGATAGTTAATATTTTGCCATTTTATTGGTTCTATTTTATAAGATGGATTGCAGTGAGAAAGTTGGTGTTAAAGCTTTTTTAATTTAGAAGGTGTTGCCTTAATTGTACTCCGGGAGTTTTGGACGCTCCGAGAATTAAACGCATCTAAATAACAAGGTCATAACAAATTAGTATATATAGTAAAATTAACTACTAAAGTTGCAAAATAGACAACATACAATTTCCAGTAGACTAATAAGTCGCTCGGATTTCTTAATATATTTCCAAAAATATTTTATTTAAATAAACGTTTAAGAATAGTCAACAATTCGAGACTCGTTGGGCTAATCCTTTTTTAGAAAATACCCTTAAATCAAACTTTTCAAGCTGCTTCTGCTTTGTGCGAGCTTCTTTGCCCATTTTCTAATACCTATCTTAATTAAATGATAATGATACTTTCTAAACAACTTCGTTTTATTTCTTACAGATGCTTTCAGTTGACATATAACCTTGAAATTTCATATATTCTAAGCCACCTTCAGATGTGGATACCGTATACAAGATACAGTATTCTGGATACAGAATCGCGATAAGTAGTGACTGTATGGGATACGTGGGTCCTCAGTCACTTACGAGAACAGTGCAGTGCAGTTATGGATATCATTGCTGTTTTTACTTCCTTTTACAATAAAGGAAGTATTGGATATTGAGTTTTCAACAGATCTTCACGTTTTAGAGTCCCCTGAACCCAAAAAACATATTTTTTTTCATAGGTGTGTCTGTGTGTGCGCCTGTCTGTCTGTCTGTGAACAGAATATCTCAAAAACGAAAAGGGGTATGGCGTTGAAACTTCATATATAAGTTTTGTGTACTATGTAAACGAGACAACAAGCTTTTGAAGAAAATCGCATAACCGGAAGTAGGTGTTTACTCTTGTGATTTTTCAGTTTTTTTCGATTTTTTCAAAAACGGCTCTAACGATTTTTTTTTAACTTTACATTTTTATTACATTTTTAATGTGTATTGATGTGAGATAGGTGATTTTCCAGTTGAATACTTCTAAAGTGGGGTTCTTTTGTTTTCTTTCCTATTTTTTTATTAACTCTTATTTTAAATAAAACACCCGGTATATTATTACATTTTCGAATTCACCTTAAAATTCTAGAGAAAATTTGTCTCTTCAACTAACGCTCTATTTTGTACCGTTTTTGTAGAATTTGTAATTTTTGACAAATTTTTAAAAATTAAAAATGAAATTTTTGACTAATTATAAGATCACTGTAAAAGGAAGTTGTGTGAGTGTATCACACCAGAGTTTTTAATTTCTATCGATATAGTCTAGATGTGCTTTATCCCAAAGGCAGGGATTGGGCTTTACTAAACTGATAAATTTTTCGTAGTCAGATATTGCACCAACTATGTCTATAGTAACGAACGTACTGTTTCACACTCTCTCTAGTATTTCAATCCTTGAATTGGTTGGCAGCTTTCGACTTATGTCGATCACAAGTCATTTTCCTTAAGGCTGTATACTAAATTACTTATAGCACCTGCATGTTTGATGACTTGTTTCATGAACTCAAGACGGGGTATTCCTACGAGTCTTTTTCCAGCTCTAGTTCCTTCTATTGTTTGTATTATGTAAGGATTATTTCCATAAATATGTCCTACCAATGTGTGTCTTCTTTGTCTTAATGTGCAATAATAAGGTTGCCCTAATCGACCATCATGCTTGCAGGTCGGATACTTTGACAAAGACTGTGGTAAATGTCTGGAATAGAACAGTAGAAACTCATTAAATGATTCTATAATACGCAAGAAAATTATATACCTACCGCATACGCTTGTCAACATTCCTTTTGTAGTTTTCTGGATGCCGTCCTTTTTTACGCCTTTTTCCAGCGGGGCTAGGTATAACACTTGAAGTAGCATTTAGTATTTTTATAGTAAATAAGACGTAAAACAATGCACAACATCAACACACGTCTAAAGACAGATGACAATCATAACACACGCCGTCACGGCTACGGCGTCATCAAGTCACGTGATCTTACTAACTCACGCTGTTGGTATAAAGCATTCAGAGAGTTTTGCAACCAACTCCGTGAAGCATAGGGCTAATTTTGCAAATAACTAGCACTTTTAATGTTACATTTAGGTATCGAAGAGCTTGTTTTGAGCGAAACTGACTTAACCAAACGATTCGCCTCATGAAACTGAACATTTTTTACATAAAATAAAATTTTGGGCAAAAATGTCGATTAGCGAGTTTTGCAAATAATGGCCTCATATAGTAAATTCGCTATCATATCGGGATTGGAATTTATGCATAACGTAGCGGAGCATACAACCAGTTTATTTTCTATCTCTTTCTTTAACTTAGTTCGTCTTCGATCTGAGAATTATCGTTCACTAAAAGTTAAAGAAAGAGAATCGTGCTCGGTTACGCTACTCATACATTCCAGTCTCGATTTGAAACCGAATTTACTACATAGCTAGCTTTGTATAACATGCAATGGGCACGAATGGCAAAACATTTAAACTTTGCAAATGCGAAATTTATAACACGGTAAGTTACGAATACGAGTGACAGTGGATGGTTATTATTAAAACGCGGATTTCTAGCTCTTTTGTAGCAAAATCTGAACAGGAACGTTTAGAACGAAATACGAATTATGAAAAATTGTTTAAAAGTATTTCTTTTTAGGTTGAAAAAGGATATTTTTCCGCAACCCGCTTAAAAGTCATTACTACTAAAATCTATCATTGAAGTAGACGTTTCTCTTACTGTTATAACATCTACATTATTTATTTTCCAGAACATTTGGTTTTTAATTGAAGTTAGTGCATTAAGCAAAATCGTTGCGAGCTTTATTTACTAGCAACATGATATTGTTCAGTTTCGTTACAGATAGAAAATATGAAAATCTACGCATAACTCCCAATGGATTTTTCGAATTATTTCTTCCTCAACTTCATGGTAACCATGCAACTACAAATAACGTTTTAACAATTGTACATTCTGGCAATCCTTGATGTTACTTACAGATTCTTATTTTAAATATGACATATAACACTCGTGACATTTTGAAATTTCACACCATTTTTACTAATGTGCTAGTAAATAAAATATTGTATGCACCACAAGAGATATTCATATTTTTGCCTTCGGTTGACTTACAGACCTCGGGCCAGACGCCCTCGGTCTTTAACAATGTCAACTTCAGGAAAAAAATATATTCATATCTCCCTTAATTTTTAATATTTTGGACGATTTGTTTTTATAGATTTTTATAAGAATTAGCTAAATACTTTAATTATCGCGTTCAACACAAAACTGTTTTATAATAAGAGGCCATTTTGAAAGGCTAGTAGGTATTCAAAAATGTAAATACCTATGACAAAATATCACAATTTTTAAAATAAATTCTTTGATAGTATCTTGCAGCAAGTATAATGATTAAATTAATCCATTCAAAAGTGATCATCTGATTTCCAATGTGTTAATATCTGAATAATAAAGTACTATTGAAATAATTATTGGTTATAAAAATTCAATCAATGAATGCATTTTGGTTTAACTATAATGCAACCACGTAGTATACAGTTGCTTGAGGAAGAAAATCTTATAACTCGCATTGGGCTTGTGGCAGAATACCTAGCTTTCGCTCAGGGGACTAGGGTTCGATTCCCGGTACTGGAATCTTTCTTAAAAATTTTATTGTAGTGTATATCTTTACAATCATTACAAACAAATATATTATTATTAGAAATAATAATGTAACGGATAATTTTTTACGTAATATGTACTTTCTTGCTTTATTTATTACAGATTCAGCATTTGGCTAGATTCAGTTAAATATCATTTGGTTCCTGTTTATTCTATCTATGCCTGAAATTTCACAGATTTTCTGTTTAATTATAGTGACTGAAAGTCCATGAAGCTTATTTTACTTACAATTATCAGCACCGGCAAAAACATGTGTCTGCACTCCTGCATAGAACACCTGTTTAGGAGAGAAACAAATCCTTGTATAGTTGAATAGCTGAGGTAAACATGTTTACAATGGAAAATTCTAGTTTGTCTTTAGTAATGTAGATATCAGTATCGCGCAGTACAATAAAAAGAGAGAAACAATTGTGGGTGGTTTCTTATTTTAAAAAACCACCTTAATAATTAATAACATTACTTACTGTATATTCTTCAGTCCGGTTTTTAGTTTTATTTGTTGCCCAATCTACTGTATCCCCTTGTAATTACGTGTTATTTTCGTTAGTAAGAACTCGAACTTCGCGTTTATTTACGAAGCACCTGGCACACTCGTATTCACTCAGTTTTCTAAAACTGATAAAAATAATAGACGAAGACAATGTAGATCTGCTGCTAAAACTATTTAACGCAATATATAAAACATAAAACATACCACAAGAATGTAAAATCCACTTTTATTGGGCTTCCTGAAACAGTTCATCCAAGATGCATCGAAAGTGGCGCAGGAACAAGGGGGTGAGGATCGGAGGGAGGGGAAAGGGGTAGTTCAACTTGCAAAGTTTTTAAAAATCTGTACAAAGAGTTTCCACAATAATCTATACGAAATGCTAAGAAGAATATAGGAATATCTTCTTAATGAGTCATTCTCTAAAAATATTTCTAAAAATCATACATTCACGTATATACAATAAATGTGAACTGATCATGTCCTAGACGCAATTGGACATTAGAAATGGTTATGGAACACGCGAAGCTTTTTTGCTCTTTAACATATTAATTGAACGATGCCTGGATGTTAACAAGAACGTATTTATAAGCTTCGTAGGTTACACGAAAGCCTTCGATAGAATTCGACATAATACACTTTTGGATGTACCACAAAGAAGGGTTCTTGTTCAGCGGATCTATGACATCTATTAATACAGAAATCGTTACCTTTGCAGATGACACTGCTTTAATGACATCCTACTGGAATCCCAAAAATCATCCGAATACTTGTAAAATCACTTTGCCAAGAATGATTCCTGGCTAAAAAATTAACCTTCACTCTTCGAAAAGGGATTTGTTTGCCAGTGTTCTTGTGTAATACACCACTACCGCAAAAAGAAGAGGTTAAATATTTATGCCTTCACATAGATAAAACTACTAGCATGGAGTAAATATATATGGAACAAACGCTTTCAACTAGGTTTTCAATATCGCAAGATGTACTTGCTAATGGGTCGTAATACACACTTAACAATGGAAACAAATCTATTTCTTATATAAAGCAATATTGAAACCGATATGGAGCTATAGTATTGAACTCTGAGTTTCTACGAAAGATATCAAAATTAATAACCTACAAAGATTTCAATCAAAGTTACTCTGTCAGATTTGCAATGCTCCGTGGATGTGCCAAACAAAGTTATCCATCTGGACCTCAAAATACCCTTTATCTAAGAAGAGATTGCTTCCCTTTTATATCCGTTTTTATTCTGCTTAATTGTAGTTGTGGTCATAAGGTCATCTTAAAATAAGAAGTTACTGTTATACAAATAATAAATATGTATTTATTTTGGATCAGAATCTTTATCGTATAATTTCTTATTAAAATAATAATATATAGCTGAATAGGTTATTGTAGATTTAATTTTTAAATTAAAAAAAGATGAATCGCTGTACCCGAGTGCTTTGCATGAAATTAATGACGAATAACTGCGGTACCTAATTATGCAACGCATTTAGGAACTACGATACATTCAGAGATAATTTAGGTCAGCTTGTTTATATAGTCAGCAATAGTGCACGAGATGTGGAGAGTAGTTAGATATTTTAAAATTAAAAAAAAACGATTAGCTATTACCATATATATTTTAAAATTAGGGAAAGGTGCTAACTGAATTGATGACTTTGAAAATAGGTTTTTATTATTCTAAAGTGATTTTAAATTAATAATAAAATACAAAATCAACCACAATTGTGGTACTACATTATGTAGTTAAAGTGTATTCTAGATGGCGCCGAAAAGGGTAACATCTGATTACGTTGCTATTCATTTCATCAAAACACTATCAATCAAATAACTACTTCTTCTTCTTAATATAGCGTTTATTGAAAATCAGGCTACAGTTTGCCACAACCGATTAAACTTTCTTCTTTTGCTTGGTTTGACCGGTGACCTCCTCGATTCTTTCATAAAATTAAATCCTATATTGTTATTTCAATAATTTAGTAGATTTGGTAATTCCGTTTTCAGTAACATACATTTTACATGGGCACTTTATTTGTGTGTTTTTCAACCAAAATTTGGAATAATCAAAATAGTAAAAGGTATACGAACGAAATAGGGATACAGAATGGAAAACTATATTAAAATAATGTGCTAAGCCGATGATGCCATAGTAATAGGTGACTCGTTAGACAAATTACAAATAATCATTGAACACTTCCACCATACTGCCAAGAAATATACTATGGAAACAGCAATAGACAAAAGAAAGAGCTTAGTAACTGCCAAACAACGAAGAAGATGCTAATTAGAATCGTGCAGATTTGAAGAAAGTTCGGAGGTATCTTTTCGCGATAACAGTACTTTCTCCGTCTTTTGGACGAGAGAAATAAAAATAAGAAAATACGATCTTATGAATTTCGACATAAATCCCTGTAGCGAGTAAACGTCTTTCGAGTTATGTGTAGTAATCAGCACTGATATTTAGTTCGCTGAAAATTTGTTATTAAAGTACATAAACGTCTCTTTCTAGTATTTAAGTTGTATGAGTGTAAAACATGTTCGTAACCAAACCATCTCAAATAGGATATATTCAAGCAATATTCAGTGATCGTTTAAAGAATCTGTTTTAAAAAAGCCTTTGATAACGTAAATTGACATATTATGATGGACATTTTGAAGACAATACATTTGGATTACAGAGACAATTAAAGAATTGCATGGAAACCTGAAAGCTATAATAAAAATCGACGACTGTCAAAGAAAAGGGAACTTTCTAAAAGAAATCAGCAAGAGTGCAACCTTTCACCTGCATTACGTAATATATACATAGAGCAAGCTATAAATGAATGCAAAGAAATCTGATCAGGTATTATAGTGAAAGAATGTTTTTTTACATTCCTTGTTTAAAATACGAGGAAAGTATTGCAATCGTGAAAAATCACCTTGCGTGATTTCCTCAGATCTTCACGTTTCAGGGGCTCTAGACGACGAAAAACATATTTTTGCAATTCCGGATGTCTGTCTGTCCGTCTGTCTGTCTGTCTGTCCGTCTGTTTGTTTATCTGACCGTCTGTCTGTATTTCCATATGTTAGCGGTATAGTCCAAAAACTATTTGTTTGGAAATACGATACTTTGCATGCAGATTATATGTCTACCTGGCTCGAAACCAAAAGAATTTCGGTCAAATATATACAAGGTGAGCACCTTAAGAAATCATTTTTGCCTATTTTTGCTTTAACTCAAGAACTAGCAGTTAAATAAAAGTAATATTGATTTTTACTCTTAACGAAAAAATACATATTTTGAACCCAACATATACAGGGTGAATACTCTGCTTGAGTCTTGTCTTGAGCGTGTCGTTTATACCGCTGTCGTAAGCCCATAATGTGAGAGAGAGTCCGTAGTCTAGAGTTAGAGCGATGGGGTAGCATCGCGGTCTGTGTCGGACATTACATTGTCAACAAGTCGACAATAATGCAAAGTAAATCATTCAAGTAATCTAACCTAACAAATGGATTAGTTGAACACAAGTAGATTGTATCTAAAGGTAAACGATTTACCGTGGCAGGTCTCTTTCCGCACCTGTACCTCCTATAACGAATATAAGAAGATTAAATAGTTATAATGGGCAATACTTTTTACTATAGAACAACGCCTACATATTGTATGTAAACAAAAATCATGTGTTGGAAAAAACACGAGCTTACTAAATCATAAACGTTTAAATATGAGTTACAGTCTTCAATTTTTACTTCTTTTTACAATAAAGTATTGGATTCACCTCAAAATTCGAATTCAGTTTTCCATAGAATCTTCACGTTTAGAGTGAACCAAAAAAACATATTTTTGTTCATTAGCCTGTTTGTCAGTCTATGTGTGTGTGTGTGTGTGTGTGTGTGTGTATGTGTGAACCAAATGAAAAGAGGCATGACGTTGAAACTTCATATATAAGTTTTGTGTACTATCTAGATGCGACAGCAAGCTTTTGAAGAAAATCGCCGAACTGGACGTGTTTACTGTTCCGATTTTTCAGTTGAATACCTCTACGATGGGTTTCCTTTGTTTTTCTTTTTTTGTGGACTATTTTAAACAGAACACCTAGTATATTATTATATTTTTGAATAAGGCTTAAAATTTTAGAGAAAAGTTGTCTTTTTCACTAACTCTCTATTTTGTACGGTTTCTGTAGAATCTGTAATTTTTGAAAATTTTTGAAAAATGCTTGAAAATTAAAAATCTAATTTTCGGCTAATTATAAGATGACTGTAAATGGAAGTTGTGTGCGTGTATCACACCAGATTTTCTTATTAAGGATATCTTCGTAATGAATGATTTTAGGTCATATGTTCATTAGGGGTTTTTTCTTATTTTTTGCTGCAGAATAACTCTCCTATATTTGTTCTGTGTAACTTTGAAAAGCTTTGTATAGTAGGGTTTTTTCAAAAATATTCCCATTATTAATTTTTCAATTGAAGGAATTTTTATAAAAAATTAAGTTTGTAATTTTTCAAAAACTATGCTATACAAAAAAAATGTAAACAAAAGATTTAGATAACTGCATAATATATGAATTTTTAAATAATTATAAAATTGTCACGAAAAAAGGAGAAAAACATGAGAAAAGTATTACTTCCGGTTGCCCAACTTTAACAACAAATCACTAGAATTCTGATTTTACATTAAAAATGAAGATATAAATTTTGAGGCCGATCGATTAAACCGCCTGGGTTGTAGAGAAAATCACAGATTCACAGACAGACATCACTTGAAAAGCCACTTTTTCTGAATCAGAAAACACGAAAATTGGCATTTCCACAAAAATCTCGGTTTCGTAAAAAATCATCATTACTATGATTACTAAAAAACGTATCAACGCATTGTTTTAGTGCTAATTATAAAAATCTATAGGCAACCGCCGTCTGTATACAAGTATTTACTGCAAGCTTTAGGAACAAAATGCTGAGGTATCTATAATCTTCGTTTCGAATACATCTCACTATGTATTCAGTTATTAGTAACGTTGTCTGAAGTAGATAGTACTTGTTAAACAAATATCATACTTGAAAGGGGTCCCTAAAAGTTACCAGATACTAAATACGCATATACCGCTCGTAGACACTTAATAGATGGAATAGGTATATACAGTATGTCCACGGATCGAGTTGTAAAGAGGAAAAGCATTTTTATTTTTTATTTTACGAGAAAAATTTATTCTTGATAAAAGTTTTTGCATATTCCAAAACGGCCAATTCAGTTTTAACCTTTTAAAAGTTACTTTTAGTTTCAGAGAAAAATCGAAAACATGTCGTCTTAGTTAAAAAAAAACAAGTTCGCGTTGTCATGGTAATAATTGTTAACATGACTTTTATTTAATTTTAATTTCATAAATTTAACAACAAAAATAATATAAACAATAACTATTCTACTCAATCCATAGAGACACAGTAATCCAAATACCAACTTTTAACGGGTTTCCCGAAAAGTATGAGGATTTTCAGCACTCCATAACCTCAACTTTTGTGGATTTATATACCCCGAAACAGTGAACCAAGCCTGGTCACAAAAACCATTGAATTTAACAATTTGTCATTATTAATTCGCTTATTGTGATCTGCTGGCAGCAACTAATGTAAAGCCAGTATTTTGTACGGGAACAACTTTAAATCGTTTTGGCAATAGTATGGCAAGTTCCTAAGGATAAATCAGTCTTCGTCAAAAGTCTACGTGGGTTTCTTGTTAATACGTTGACGAACACCATCAACTGTATTTTGAGTACGAACTCTTGGCCTACACATCTTTTAAGTGTGTTGTAAAAGCATCCTACACTCGAATATCATTCTGAAAATATGATTTAGTTATAAATTTTGGTGTTCTACTGTAAAAAGAATAATCAGAGGATCCTTTGGCAACAGTTCCTGATACACTTGCAACCAGTAAGGATACCATTTAATTCAGAAGAAGAGATGTCATGCCATAAGTTCCACCAATCGATACCGACAAAGAATTGGGCTATCACTTAACATTTTAATAGATTCATTATTTATTAAGAAAATGCTAAACATATAAGGTTAACAAAAGATTTCAAATAATACTTTTGAATTAAAATAAAATGTAAATAACACAAATTAACCAAACAAAATTATAAATCATAATAGATGCTCATATAGTCCCCCTTCCGTTGCTAAACAATATCCCATTCTGTTATAAAAACTTTGCCGCACATGGGTAACATTTTAGGAGTAACCGTTTCAAACGCATCTATTATCTGTTGCCATAACTCAGTTAAATTACTAAGCATTTCGCGCTTGTAAATTATATCTTTTATGTACCCCCACAAAACGAAATCATTTACTGATTAATCAGGTGATCTCGCTGGACACGGAATTGTTCCTCTCGTACTAATTACATGGTTAGGGAAGGTATCGTTCAGGTACGCTTGTACTACAACCGTATTGTGGGCGGGACAGCCATCTTGCTGATAGAAAATTTGTTGGAAATCAACAGGAAGTAGGTGTAGTGATGGAATTATTTGATTTTGCAAAAGCTCCAAATATCTTTGCCCATTTAAGTTACTATCAATAAAGAATGGTCCAATTACATTATTGCCGATAATCCCAGCCCATACATTCAATACAATACATGATATTGTTCCACGTGAAGGAATGGGACAATTTTCGAAAGCTGCTATAAAGAAATTGATAGTATCAGCCACTGAATTACCACCATAAATCCATTTATTAATTTGTATTTTGTCTTCATGTGTATACGGCATTTTGAACTTTCTAAAATTTCAATGATAAATTGTGACAAATAAAATATTTGACAGAAGTGTTTGTTTCATTGACTTAACTTTAGTTTAAAAATTTAGCTAGCCATGATTACATTCTATCTTTGTACTGCTACTCATTTTGTTTATGTCTTCCTTGTCGCACTCATTAATTTCCTATGTTCCAAACAGATTTCGGACAATCTGTATAAGCGAGTTCTAATGCAGGAGAAAAAAATCATAGTTGCTTCGTTTGTGTATATGGAGTAACAATTACAAATGATGTATAGTTATACATACGGGGTTTCATACAGGAGAAAAACAAAAAACTTGAATTTTTAGTAATCCATACATTTTAGTTTTTCTCCTGTTGAGCTTCTTACAAAAAAAAATTAAACAAAAGGTTTAGATAACTGCATAATATATGAATTTTTAAATAATTGTAAAATTGTCACGAAAAAAGGAGAAGAGCATGAGAAAAGTACTACTTCCGGTTGCCGATTTTAACCAAAAATCAATAGAATTTCTGAATTTACATTAAACATGAAGATATAAATTTTGAGGCCGATCGATTAAACCGTCTAGGTTGTAGAGAAAAGCACAGATTCACAGACACACAACACGAAAATTGGCATTTCCACAAAAATCTCGGTTTCGTAACAAATTATCATTACTATGATTACTAAAAAACGTGTCAACGCATTGTTTTAGTGCTAATTATAGAAAGCTATAGGCAACCGCCGTCTGCATACAAGTATTTACTGCAAGCTTTAGGAAACAAAATGCGTAGGTATCTATAATCTGGTTTTCAAATATATTCCACTAAGTACTCAGTCATTAATAACGTTGTCTGAAGTAGATAGTACTTGTTAAACAAGTAGCCTACTTGAAAGGGGTCCCTAAAAGTTACCAGATACTAAATACGCATTTCCCGCTCGCAGACGCTTAATAGATGGAATAGGCATATTGAGATGGCTCTACGTTTTATTTTGTAAGGGACAATCTAAATAAATCAAAAATTTACCTTTGCTCCGACGTTAGGCGCCAATTTGAGATGGCTCTACGAGGAGACCGAGAAAAGTTCTGCCGATCTCATTAAGCCATAGAAAAAAAACAAAATTTCTTGATTGTCATAATTGTCAAAGTTTTGTTAGTTGTGCCTACAAATTTCATAAAGTTTCGTTTATTAACTTCTGATTTATAAAACAGAATATAACAGGGTAATCGAAAATGGAAAAATCGAGTACTTCGCTGTAATAAAATTTCTCACAAAAGAGGGAATTCACTTCACGGAAATTTCGAAACGTTTAAGAAATGTATATAGGGAGTCTGCACCTTCAGAATCTACAGTTAGACGTTGGGCAATAGAATTTAAACATGGAAGAATAAGCTTAGAAGGCGATGAAAGAAGTGGGCGCCCTGCAACTGCATAAAATGAAGAAATTGTGGCAAAAGTGGAAAAATTAGTTATGGAGGACAGAAGAATTACGGTGGATGAGATAGTAAGAAGTACAAAGATTAGCGATTGGTCGGTAAGATCTATTTTACACCACCAGTTACACCTGAATAAGGTATCTGCCAGGTGGGTGCCACACATGCTGACACCTTTTCAAAAGCAGGATCGAGTCGACATTTGTCGTCAACTTTTAAATTATTCTGAAGCTGACCCTGATAATTTTTTTGACAAAATCGTTACAATGGACGAAAGCTGGGTTCATCACTTTGATCCTGAGACAAAACAATCCAACATGCAGTGGCGCACAGTAATTCGCCGCCCCCAAAAAAGTTTCGAGTCAAACCATCGGCCAGGAAGATGATGCTTTCAGTTTTGTGGGATTCAAGAGGTGTTATACTCATAGATTTTTTTTTAAAAAAGGACATACGATTACTGGAGACTATTATGCGTCTCTTTTAAGTAAATTGAGGGAAAATATTAAACTGAAACGCAGGGGAATGCTTAGCCACGGTGTCCTGCTGCAGCATGACAACGCCTCATCCCATACTTGCGTTGCAGCAACTTAAAAAGCGGCCGAATTGGGTTTCCAAATTTTTCCACATCCACCATATTCACCGATTTGGCACCCTCTGATTACCATTTATTAGGAACTTAAAGAGTCATTTACGTGGAACGCATTTTAAAGGTGATGAAAGTGTGAAAAGTGCAGTTTTCCAGTGGCTGGAGAAGCAAAATGCAGACTTCTATAAAGACGGGATTTTAAAGTTGAAGCATCGGTGGCAAAAATGTGTGGATTTGCAAGGAGACTATATATAAAAGGTTAAAATTGTACAAAACGTTTCAACATAAAAAACAAGTTAATCTTTGAGAAAGGCAAAATTTGTCTCGGTCCCCTCGTAATGCCTCTATTGGCTCTATTATTAATTTATTAATTTAAATGTTTATATCAGTTAAAGTAAGGCAAATCCAATACACAATTAACTGTTTTATATTTTACTGTGCTCAAAGTTTGCCTGTCAGTAGATTACGAGGCCCGTTAAAATGAAATGTATTTATTTACTGCACAAAATAAATGGTTGTAGGGTAACTGTCCCAGTAATGAACTCCAAAGAGAAAGTCTCATGTTAAAAAATTGTTAAAAATTATGATATATTGTTAGAACAAATCTGAAATACGTACATATAAAAGACAATTTTGTTTACTTTCATTTGGTGTACGTTCCGGCGTATACGTTCATAAACTGATATTGTTCTAATTTTTTTTGTAAAAAATTGTCAAATGTGCCAGTGATGGACACATTATCACCGAGAATGGACACAGTGTGGGTGAGTAATGGACACGTTTAAACTTTTCCATTTTATTTATATTTATTCATTGCAGGCACATTGTAATGGCCCCGCTAGTTTTTCTGTTCCGGTTCTGCAATGTTGCACACAATATCTTCTTTAAAATAATACAAAATATAGTCTTTAAAGGGCCATTTCCACGCATTCCCTGCAGAAGCCATCAGAGCTGGGCAAATTACTTTTCAAAAGTAATTAATTACTAATTACCAATTACCGCCCAATGTAGTAATTTAATTACCAGAGATTCAATTACTCACAGGAAATAGTAATTCAAGTACCAATTACTTAGTAATTGTAATTGTAAACATCAATTACTTTTTCAATTACTTTCAATAAAAATAATTATCATATACTTGTATTTAGTAGAATTTTCTTGCAAGTTGCAACTATCATTAGTGTCGTGTCGATTCGTAATCGTTATCTAAAAATGCTTAATTTTTATGTTTTGTTAACTATAGTAACCTAATACTTTATCACTCTTGAAGGTTTTTTGATAATTAAATCTTCTAGCTAAACCAAAAGTTTTTAGTTTGTTTTGATGTAAGATGTAAGTAAATAAATAAAATCAAGGATAACAATTATACAGGGTGTCCCAAAAAAATGGGACACCGATTTGGCATAGATTCCTTAGGTTATAATAAACCGATTAAACCTAATATACTTTAGTACAAAGTGCCTTCAGTAAGAAGGTATAGGGACTCTATATATTTTTTTATATTTAGTTTCCACATAAGTTATCACTAAAGTTGAGCTTTTTATCACGATTGTGTATTTAGTTGCCGAGGCCCGAAGGGCCAAAGCAAATAAACCACACAAGGATTGAAATGAAACTTCCAGTGCCCAGGGGTACGTTGTTTTTCTTTAAATCGAGAAATCGCGAAGTTACAACATTTTAACCAACTTTTGTAGGTTACGTTGACGTCGGTTGACGTTTACCTTTCGCCCAGCCGCCTACAAAAAGTTGTAAAACAATAGATTACTTCACTGTAAATTTCTCGTATTTTATTTGACGATTTCGACGTTCTATACTGCCAATTAAAAAAAAAAATTTTTTTTCGAATATGAAGAAATGTCGAATTTAATTTTGGCTAGATTTTGTAATGATATTAGAAAGAATAGCACGCTGAATATGTTATAAAAGCGATTTTTCCATGTTCGTGATAAATTAATCCACTCCCTTTGCATCACTCGCTCGTAAATTAAACGTTGAAAAACTTTCACTTTTCTTAACTTGTAGAACAATCTATTATTAAATACGCTTAACATGAGGCTAAATGACGAAAATATGTAACTTACCTAAGTATACAGGGTGGAGCATTGGATTTCTTAAGTGTTTGACAGCAAATTTCTATTTAGATTTTGTAGAAGAACGATCCAATTGGCGCAACTTGAGCATTTTTTGTTGGCTCTGTTCAAAAATACTTTTTTTTACACCTTTATACGAAAGTGACATTTTCTGTCGCCTGTTGGGGGTATAGGGAGGGAATATAATACATTGACTGCCGTTGCCATTAGAGACAATGTGATTATGATTAATAATAAATCAACTAGCCTCCTAGTTTTCATATTTAAATATTTTTGAACTAGCAACCAGTGAGACAAATGTCTCATTTAATAAAACAAAAAAGACCGTTTTTCAAATAGAACGCGTGTTAAATAAAAACAATAATGTTTTTTAAAATCACGTGATTGAAATTCGGTTCCTGACCTGACATGACCATTCCAAACATTAACTTTTAATAACTTTTTTCTCTATCTCTTACGGTTTGGCTGGTGAAACAGCGTCCCGGACGGACCAGCGTCCCGGACAGACAAGTCTATTAGATAAAGGATGCAGCTGATCACAAGAGATAGTCTCATCATAAAATGTAAAAGTGTTGTATGTATAACTCTGGACTAAAACGTCATTTCATCCCTTGCATGATTACAATAAATTGATTAGGTACTGTTCTCGCAAACTCTGAAGAACTAAACTACATCTGCGGGAGGGAATGATACATTTTCCTCCCTAGTAAATAGTAATACAAATAGTTATTAAATAGTATATTACAGCCCGAGATGGGAAGTGTTTCATTACTGTCGAGAGATTAGTTAGCTGATTAAGACGCGAAGCGTCGAAATCAGTTATTATCTCGAGACTAAGGAAACTTCCTGTCGAGGTTTGTATACTATTTTATTGGCAACCACTTTATTCTAAACAATAATTGGAAAAATTATTATATTATGATACATGTTGCGACGCGCATGAATGGATCAACAAGATTCCCAGTATCCCTCCCTACTCAGCGGTCGGGAATGTAGTATGTACTTCCCGCACTCACTTCCCGCACTTGAGCGGGAAGTGAGTGCGGGAAGTAGCGGGCTGAAATGTACGACTTAACCCACTCAAATGAGGTCAGGAATGTTTAGGTTACATATATGGTTGCGAATAAAATGTATTTGGTAACTTCTGAAATTTTAAAACAAAATATCAATTCTTATTATTTTTCTGATAGGTATCCAGAGCAAAGTTGTACACAATTGCGCAAGATGAACCTAATTTGGCTACAACAAAGACGGGAAATAATTTAAAAAACGCAAAATTTTGGAATTTCACATTTAAAGAACTACAATTAAAAATTTGGAATTTTCATTAAAAAATTAGTACCTACTTTACTGTGCAAGATCTTTTAAATTATGCGAAAGAAGAACTACAGTACAATGGATCTCGTAGTATAGTATGAAGGATAGTCAAAAGCATGGGATATAAATTTAAAATCGTGAAAATATTATGTGAACAGCAACACGTTGTCGCTAAAAAATTCCTTTTTGAGGCAGTACCTTCAAAAAAATATATATTGCATTTTCAATACTTAAAGCTAAAGCTGATGTGTCAAACATTTATAACCTAACATTTAAACTGACACTTTTTCTACACTGTTTTAAAAAACGTTCTTAATTTCAACGCCTACTCGGTGTCATGTAAAGTTGAAACGGACTTTACATTTTATACAGGGTGAGTTTTTTTTTCATTATCACTATAGGGATCTCGGAAACCGTGAAAGATAGAAGGTTGGTTAAATGGAAAAAGAATTGCAGTTTTATGAGCTTATTCGAGATGTGCATTTGTTTCTTTGAAAAAATCCAAGGCCTACTAGAGTAATTTTATTATTTTGCTTATATCTAGTAGGCCTTGGATTTTTTAAAAGAAACAAAAGCACACTTTGAATAAGCTCATAAAACTTCAATTCTTTCTCCATTTAGCAAACGAGATATGCTCTTTTTAGAAATGTCTAAGCCAACTATGATTGCTATTTAAAAAAATGCAACTTAATGTTATAACTCAAAAACTATGAAAGCTAGAAGAAAACTAATAAATGTAAGATAAACATCGTAAAAATAGAAAAAACTTTTATTCTTATTATTTGTTTCTATTTTCAATAATAACGGTGCTAGACCGACTTTAAGAAATTAAGTTATTTTAATCTTTTGCTTGTATCTAGTAGGCCTTGGATTTTTTCAAAGAAACAAAAGCACATCTCGAATAAGCTCATAAAACTGCAATTCTTTCTCCATTTAACCAACCTTCTATCTTTCACGGTTTCTGAGATCCCTATAGTCATAATGAAAAAAAACTCACCCTGTATATGTGTTTTCCGCAGTTTAAATGTTGTTATCGGATTTTGTCCGTTTAATTCAATTCCTCACTCAAAAACGTAATTTTCTGGACTTAAGGTCTGTTGCACTTGCACTTGCACGGATCGTTTAAAACAAGCAAATTGAAATGAATAAATAATCATTATGAACCAATATCATCTAATGAAGCTATTTAAAATTATTATTTTACCGTAGGTATTGTAATCTGTAATGTACTTACCGCAAATATTCTTATAGCGTCTTACACTTAGCGTCTATCACAATAAATGTGTCACTATTACAAACTACAGATACACGCACTAATGCTCGTGGACGCGTCATACAAAATGCAGAAGTTGCTGTTATTCGACTCGTCAGAGGAAATAATAAATTAAGCATATATTGCGCGGGGAATACCCTGCGATTTGCTTAATATGTAACTTAATAAGACCTTATTTATGCGTTCTGGAGATTTAGCACCCTATCGAGGTCAGTAATTCAGTAATTGAAATACCACAAAGTAATTCAATTACCTCGAGTAATTTCAATTACCACAAGTAATTAAAATACCTATTAAGTAATTTAAATACTTTAGAGTAATTTAATTGCACGAAAGTAATTGAGTAATTGAATGCAGTAATTAATTACTTTTAGAAAGTAATTTTCAAGTACTTTCTAACAAAGATGGCAATTCCCAATTACAATTACCGCATTTTGAAAAGTAATTCAATTCCAAGGAAAATAAACAAAAAGGAATTTAATTAGTAATTTAATTAAAAAGTAATTAATTACTGCCCAGCTCTGGAAGTCATACATCTAATTTCTGGTCCTTGTGAGTCGCTTTTCAAGATAAAGCCTGCAACGGTAAGATTTTGTATTATTAGAATGAAAATCAAGAAGTATCCTTCTACTCACCAGGGTAATACTTCTCCTCATATTTGGGAATTACATGTTTCCCGACGCACAGATCTATTTCTTCAACATCGCTAACATCTTAATCCTCATCATTATAAGTGACGGTTACATCGTCTGAACTTTCAGCGATAGGTTCAGGTGCCTTCTTCTTTTTAGTCTTTGGAAGTGATTTCTTCTGCAATTCATTTTCGTAGTATTGCCGATACTTCCCACTTGACACAACTGCTGGAAATATTTTGCGTTTTCGTTTTGGTGTTTTAGTCTCAGCATTAGAGTCAGTAAATATCAAACATTTTTTAAATGGTGTAGGTATTTGGAAACAATCTTTTTCCTTACTCTCATAATAAGTCCTGTTTACATTGTCAGGGGTTCTCTAGTGTGAGCTTGTGGAGGGTTGTTGTTGAT
The DNA here is from genome assembly GCA_940337035.1 of Agriotes lineatus. Taxonomy (NCBI): domain Eukaryota; kingdom Metazoa; phylum Arthropoda; class Insecta; order Coleoptera; family Elateridae; genus Agriotes; species Agriotes lineatus. The sequence continues at coordinate 61,643,159 of OW679202.1, forward strand.
CTGGCAAAGCTTCTCTTAGATTAATATTTGCTTCAATTTCTGATAGAGTTCTGGTAGTATTGATCATAATATCTTCTTCTGGGTTCACATTGCTATTTTACTCCGTCGCTGACATATTCTGGTTATCAACGCTGCAACCTTCTTGTATTGCACACCACACTTTATATAAGTAATGGGATTCCCTTGTTATTATATTTAAGCGAGCCCGTTCGCTGGCTGTATTTCTACACAATTTGCAAGAAGGTATCTGGCTGGCACGCGACTAGCTCAAGTCGAAGAAGGCGTGCGATCAATTAAGTTATGATGGAAAACCGGGGCGCCAGCGAACCAACAAAGACAGCCAGGTACCTCGACACTCTTACCGACGATTCGCAATCTGGGTTACTATAACTCACAGCACTATAGCTGCGAAAGGCTCGAATGGCAACAACCAAATAAAACGCCAACAGGTTAAAGTTATCACAGTCTACTCGTACTCCACATAGTTCAGTTCAATTACATAATAAGTAGTGAGTACTATAAACCAGGCTTTGCCAGCCAACAACGGGATGCTGCCCCAATAACTAATTACACATTAAAAATACATAAACGGTACATACAGTTACCTGGCATTACTTACGACTAGGTGTGCGGCTTGACCCAGCGGGTACCTAGGTTGTCGTACGGAGACCCGGGGCCTGGTGGAAGTTTACACAACAGCTCAACTCAGCCACAGGGGCTTTATGGATGCGGCCAGCATTTGGTGTGCACTCGATTTTGTCACGGAAACCTTGCTCATCGGCACCAGCGATTAGTCCCAACATTACGAGTATACCAGGACTGGCCCAAAAGGGCCTCGCACGAAGACGCCGAAGAGTATTTCTGAGCTACAGCCAAATTCCAGAATTGCTGCTAGCAGGCCCGACACGTCACGCTATTAACAAGAACAAAACCCTTAAGTGGAGCTTCAAAATACCAACGAAAACTTACCCCATACGGGCGAGCACGTGTTTGCTATAACCTTAAAATCCGCCTAAAAGCGGAGCGAAGAAAATCTCCCAAAATTCATCGTCACTAGGGGAGTATCCGCAAAAGCGTAACTATTCAGAACAGCCGAAAATTACCCTCTAGGACGACATCAATAATTGTAGTGGCTACAAACTGCACATGCCTCAGGCAGGCAGGACCACACGATGCCCCTCGAAACCGGAAACTTGCCAAGAATAAAAATCTTATCAACAACGGCCGCCATGGCACAACCAGCGCAAATAATTTCTAAAACTCGAGAGCGCGCGGTATTTGGATACTCCCACAGAGCTAAGATTCGGAAAGCGCTTCCCATAAAGTTACCAAAAATTGTAGAATCATGCTAGAAATCTAGAGAAAGCGCAATTTTAACGTAACACCCTATTGCCAGTCCACTCAGCACACCTTCTGTATGTTTCCTGAAATTGATTGAGTTCTTCTTTTTCGATTTTTTCGTTAATTATTTCTAGCTCCCTGTTATAGTCGTTTGGAATATTATTATTTTCAGATGTTTTATTAATTATTGGCCTATTTGGGATACATCTACTGTAGTCCACGTTGTCTTTATTAAATGGAAATAAACCAGTTTTTCTAAACCCATTTTTTATTGTCAATTTTTTAGCAAATTCATCAAAAATGGTCACCCCCATAATAAAATTTCCGCAATTAAATTTTGGTCTGTTTACTTACATAAATTTGTTTTTGACTTAAACAGCTGTTTAGATGACAACCATACTGAAATATTTTACCACTTCTACAAAGACTTCAGCTAGACGCGCGAAACTCAAAGTATTTGGAGCTTATTTCAAAAATTGCAACTCAATCTCCAACACGGGTGTCCATTACCGGTGCAATGTGCATTACTGGGACAGTTACCCTATGCCCCTCTTTATATTTTATTCAACTGCAATTATTTAAAAAAAAACGCTAGCTCTCGGTAAAGGACAAGCTCCTTCTCAGGTAGGTTCCAAAGTTGACTGTAATTTAAAATTGATTTAAATTGCACTATTTTAAGCCCTATTTGCTGAATAATATCGACACCTATCACAAATTGTACATTTAAAGCAGATACGAATGTAACGATCTTGGGGGCCAAGCCACGCATGGGTCAGCGTTCGAGAGCGACCTCGGGGTTGATGCACGGGAAGCGTGCAGATAGATGGTCACATTCCAGAAAGACCTTGCAACCGAGTCGCGGGCGACGGGTGAGTCAGCCGTCGGGGACGACCTCGGGGATACTCATGCGTGCGTCAACATGTGCCAGAATGTTCTAGAGTATCTCGACGCTTCCAGAAGGGATCAGTCGGCGATATATAAATAAGCGCGCGAAAATAACAGGACAGTTCTCATCTAAATTCGAAGCTCGTAAACTGCAATATAAATGAACCCGTGTGTACATAACTCTAGTGAAATAAATAACGCGTGAATAACAAATAAATATAACCATATAAATCATTAATGGTAAGTCATAAATAAATAAATAAATTATATCGGTTGTTAGAATTAGTTCCTGTATTTATAAATAATTCATGTTCCGCCTTCATAGTTGCTTTGTAAATAGTTAAGATAAATTGTTGTAAATAAATGCTATGTTCAAGAAGCGTCGTATAATATTTAATAGCCCGAAAGTAAAAACGTAACAGTGGCGTCAGGTGTCCGCTGTAAAAAGATGATTGGATATACATTAAATAAATTGATTAACAAGTACCGATAAACAAATTTAAGTGTGTGTATTGTGGATGTCTGTAACGAGATCCCAAAGCAGCAAAATGGAAGCACAATTAATCCAACTTTTCCAGTTGATGCAAGTTGGCCAAGAGAAAGCAGAAAAAGCGCAGGAAGAATTGAAAGCCGGTCAAAAGCAGGCAGAAAAGGCGAAAGAGAAGGCAGAAACGGCGCAAGAGAAGGCAGAAAAAGCACAAGAGGATCTTAAGGAAGAATTGAAAGCCAGCCAAAAGCAGACAGAAAAGGCGTTAAAAGAATTGAAAGCCGGCCAAAAGCAGGCAGAAAAGGCCCAGGAAGTACTTAAGGAAGAGCTGAAAACCTGGCGAAGAAACGGCCGTCTCTGCTGTTGGATACTGGAGTGACGAAGTCCATCGCCAGGTCTGACGTAGTACGGAACGAGGGTCAGCTGCTGCACAACAAGACACGCCTTCGCACTGCCACGGTAGGCGCAGTTACCACACATGGGGAAATTGATTTGACATCGAAGATTGGGAATCAAACCCTCAAGCATCGGGTCTTGAGTGCTGACATTGAGGACGAGTTCATCTTTGGAATGGATGTTATGAATAAGAGTGAGTTCCCCTTAGACCTGGGACGCGGCGTGTTGCACATGGGTGGGGAGGAGCTTTTCCTACAGCCAAGAGAAGAGATCGCAGTACAAGTGGTATGGGCGGAAGATGTTACTCTGCCGGGACGAACCGAGAGGGTCGTGAATTCATACCTGGATGGCAATCTCCGAGGCAACGTAGTGAGCAGGATTGAACCCGATCACGACAAGGAGGTCACTTATGGTATCCTGGTTGGGAAGACTTTGGTAGAGACTGGGCTTATGGTCCCAGTAAGGATGATGAACGTCAACAGGGAACCGGCAACTGTCAGGAGAAGCACAATCCTGGGAATGGATGTTAGGAATAAGTGTGGGTTCACTTTAGACCTGGGACGCGGCGTGTTGCACGTGGGTAGGGAAGAGCTTTTCCTACACCCAAGAGAAGAGATCGCAGTACAAGTGGTATGGGCGGAAGATGTTACTCTGCCGGGACGAACCAAGAGGGTCATGGATGCATACCTGGCTGGCGACCTCCGAGGCAACGTAGTGCACAGGATTGAACCCGATCATGACAAGGAGGTCACTCATGGTATCCTGGTTGGAAAGACGTTGGTAGAGACTGGGCTTAAGGTCCCAGTAAGGATGATGAACGTCAACAGGAAACCGGCAACCGTCAGGAGAAACACGATTCTGGGAAGAGGCATGAGGCAACAAGAACGGAGGAAAATCGAAGAACTGGTGGCCCGGTACCAAGACATCTTCGAGTGCGGAGATCATCCCAGCGAGCGTACCAACGTAACAAAACATAAATCATTCCAGTTTGGCAGAAGAGTCTTGCTGAGGAGCGACCATGCTGCTCTAAGATGGCTACTGCAGTTCAAGAACCCTGAAGGACAGGTGGCTAGGTGGATCGAGCGCCTACAAGAGTACGACTTTGAAATAAATCATCGATCTGGCGCAGCCCACCGCAACGCCGTTGCGTTATCCAAGAGGCCCTGCCCTTTGGACCGCGGCTACTGTTCGAAGCTGGAGAGTCGTGCGGTACCCATCAATCGTACCACTGTAGTCGACGACTCGTGGGAGCTAGACGAGTTGAAGAACAGCCAGGAGAACGACCCCGACTTAGGTACTGTTATAGCCTGGAAGCGAGATGGCCGTCGACCTACCTGGCAGGAGGTCCCCGTCACCAACCCAACGGTGAATACCTATTGGGTGCAATGGGACTTCCTGCAGCTGGACAATAACGTCCTGACCAGAATCTTGGAAGATGAGGACGGTAGGGCAGCGCGATCACAATCGATGGTTCCAAGGAGTAGAGTGGCCAATGCTCTGCGCCACCTGCATGATGGCTCCTCTGGGGAACACTTTGGATTGAAGAAGACGTTGCAGAAGGTCTGAGAAAGGTTCTACTGCGCGAGCTGCAGAGATGACGTCCGAGAGTGGTGCCGGAGGTGCGAAGCCTGCGCTACAGGAAAAAGACCGGTTGAAAGACGTAGAGCTCTGAGGTGGCAGTACAACGTCGGTGATCCGTTCGAGGGGACAGCCATTGACATCGCAGGACCATGCCCCGGAACCAAAGCGGGAAATAAATACATACTGATGTGCATGAGCTACTTCACTAAGTGGCCCGAAGCGTACGCCCTTCCGAATCAAGTAAGAGGCCGGTACTGTCACTGATGTTCTGGTGAAGGAGTGCTTCAGCCGTTTTGGAGACCCCTTGGGGTTACATTCCGACCAGGGCCGGAATTTCGAGTCTGGACTGTTCCAGAACGTCTGCAAGCTGCTGGGGATACAAAAAACCCGGACCACTGCCCTCCATTTTCAATCGGACGGCATGGTGGAAAGGATGAACCGAACCATAAGGAAGCATCTGCCCAAGGTGGTTTCTGAGCATCAGAATGACTGGGGCCAATACATGCACCCGTTCCTGATGGCCTACCGATCGGCAGTGCAAAAGACAACCGGCATCCAGATCGAGGTCTGCTGTTACAGCCGTTGCGAAGCATTGAGTCCACGGTGGACTGCAAATACTGCCATCGGACTCCCACAAAAGCGAGAGGACAGGCACCCGACGCAACTCGTTCTGGGACAGAACGACCTAAGGCGGTGGCACTGTAACGATCTTGGGGGCCGAGCCACGCATGGGTCAGCGTTCGAGAGCGACCTCGGGGTTAATGCACGCGACGCGTGCAGACAGATGGTCACATTCCAGAACGACCTTGCAATCGAGTCGCGGGCGACGGGTAAGTCAGCCGTCGGGGACGACCTCGGGGTGACTCATACGTACGTCAGCATGTGCCAGAAGGTTCTGAAGTATCTCGATGCTTCCAGGAGGGATCAGTCGGCGATATATAAATAAGGGCGGCGAAAATAACAGGACAGTTCTCATCTAAATTCGAAGCGCGTAAACTGCAATATAAATGAACCCGTGTGTACATAACTCTGGAGAAATAAATAACGCGTGAATAACAAATAAATATAACCATATAAATCATTAATGTTAAGTCGTAAATAAATAAATAAGGTATATCTGTTGTTAGAATTAGTTCCTGCATTTATAAATAATTCATGTTCCGCCTTAATAGTTGCTTTATAAATAGTTAAGATAAATCGTTGTAAATAAATGCTATGTTCAAGAAGCGTCGTATAATTTTTAATAGCCGGAAACGTAAAAACCTAACACTATGTAAAATCGTACATCATATTCTTTTCATTTATACTGATCTTGATTGCTAATACTTTACTTGTCGTAGAGATCTTTTTCCTTGTTGCAGACAATAACTCGATTTTATTTACTTTAATTTTATTACTGTGTAAAAAATTTAGATGAATAGTTAGGATTTCTTCTTGTACTAATAAAATCATTGCTCCACTATCAATTAGAGCATAATATTCTTGATCTAACAATTGTAATTTTATAAACGGTAAACATGAGCTTGAAATTTTATCTTCGTTTTATCGTAGGCGATTTGTTTATTTACATAATTTACAGAAATTGAGGTTTTTTTAACCATCGAGGGCTCCTCATGCACCTTTGCTCTTACTATCCTGTTCATATCGTCTGTACTTTCTTTTCTTCTTTCTACAAACATGTTGTTAACGAATTGTCTATTCGGTTGCAGATTCACGTCCGACTTCTGACATCGGCTCTTGTTTCTCTCATCAATTAGGTCGTTGTGATTTCTTTGCTGATTCTCCCTTGAAATTTGGTCTATTTTGACTCCAATTATTATTGTTAAAATTCCTTCTTTGATAATTATTGTTATTGTAGTTATTATTATTAAAATTGTTTCTATTCGGCCTAAAATTATTTCCAAACCGCTTACTAAAATTTTTAAATTCTTGTTTTTGATTTTCACCTTTCTCATGATAAACGGCCAGGTCGTAGCTTCGAACTCTCTCTAAAAAGTATCTGAGTGTCTTTACGTTCTGTACAGCTACCGCTCTTGCTATTTAGACCTCTAAGTGCCTGGACAGATGCTGAATTATGTCTTCTTCGGATAGTTCCGGTGTCAAGTACTGTGCTTTATTATAGCGGTGCATAATATTATTAATTCTTTACCACTCAATAATTTTACCAATAAACCTTCTACTATCTTGAAACCTTTATATTCTTGGTGTGTAATTTCCTGTACTAAATTTCTTATTTGTTGAATTTCCAAATTTTCTTGCTTGTCTAATAATTTTTCTTTTGAAAACCTCCCTTGTTGATAAATCTTCTCTATCCCTATCAATAATTGTTTCTGCCTTCTACTCTTTGCTGCGTCTTTCCTGCTTAAGAAATCGGCTACTACAGTCATGTTCCCTGGTCTAGGTATTATCTCGAAATCGTACTGTTGTAAGTACAATGCCCATCTGTACAATCTGTCATTATGGAACGTTTTGTTTTTAAGGAACGATATTGCTGAATTGTCTGTTTCTATGTAGAACTTGTTTCTTGTTAAGTAGAACCTTAACTTGTTAATCGCAAAGATAATTGCCAACATTTCCTCTTCAGAATCCGTGATATAAAACAAATTGGAACTTCTACTCCTTCTTGAACCTGTATTAGCTCAGCAGCGACTGCCATTTCCGATGCGTCCGTCTTTAATATGAAGCTTTTCTTGAAGTTTGGGTAGGTGAGTAACAATCCTTCGTGAAATTTTTGTTTTAAATTGTTAAACGCTCTTTCTCTATCCTCATTCCAGATACACTTAGTATCTTTTCTTAACAACCCGACCAATGGTAAGGTTAACTCGGAATAGTTTGCTATAAACTTTTTATAATAGTTGAGTAGGCCAAGTAATCCTCTCAACGTTTTCAAATTCTTGGGGCGAGGCAAATTCTTTATCTCCTCTATTCTTTTTTCACTGATTGTGACATCATTATTGTTAATCTCTTGGCCTAAGTAGCCTACATTCGTTTTCATAAACTGACACTTGGACAAATTTAATTTTAAGCCATTTTCATTTAACGTACTTATAATTAAACGTAAATTAAATGTACCAAATGTTGTTCCACATCTCGTAAAAATATCAAAATATCATCTATGTAATGCACGCAGAACTCATCGTATTTTTTTAGAATTTGTTGCATCGCTCTTACCAATGCTGCACATGACGTCGCCAAACTAAATGGGACTACTTTGAAATGGAATATTTTTCCCTCTATGCAAAATCCTGTGCACTTCCTCGAGTCCTCGTGTAATGGAATCAGCCAAAAATGAGTTTTTAAGATCCAACTTTGTTAACACTTTCTTATCACATATCTAACTTAATCAGGCATCAATTGTCTGCGGACTCTCATGGGGTTTGGTGATTTGATTTATCCTACGTGCGTCTAAACGTAACCTAAGACTACCATCGCTCTTTTTTACCACCACCATCGGATTAACGAAGTTCGGTTTTGAATGTTCTATTACATCATCGTCTAGCATTTTCTGTAACTCATGTTTCACTTTCTCTCGCTGTGCAAACGGTATTGGATAAGTTTCACTCTTGAAGCCCATCGTTTCGTCAACAACAAGTCTATGACAATATTTAGTTGCTTGTCTTGTTTTCTGATTTATTATCTCCTTATTCTTCTCTATTATTTCCATAATTCTGCCTTTATATTGTAAGTTATCAGTTCCGATCTGTGTATCATCCAGCATTCCTTCTATGATTCTACAATTATTTATAGTTATTTCGTCTTCTGCACTCTTGGCTAGGCAACAAATCTTATCGTCTGCTGCACTTTTGGCTAGGAAACAATTCTTATCGTTTCCTGCTTTTATTTTAGCTAGGCAACAATTTTCACGCTCTTGATCCCCATACTCGGAAACAAACTAAGGCTTAATTATTTCATTTATTTGGATGCACTTTTGCATTCCATCTATTTTAATTTCTACTTTCGGTCGGTATCGTCCTCATGACGTCCAATTTTGCTATGAATATCATCGGCAATTCACCGTACCTTTCCTTAAATCTAAGAATCATTTCCGTGCTCATGGTTGGAGTCGCCGGGCTTGCAAGGTAATCGTGTATTTGTTCGTACCTTTCATGCATTCCCTGTAGCTCCCTCCTGATTCGGTTGTCCACAAGAGCGATATGGTTTGCGTTTCGGCTTTGTCCTCCTTGCACCTTAGCCCTCCGTTCATCTGCCTTCTTTTCTAGACTCTTTAATTCCAAATCTATCCTTTCTTGGTGCTCTATTAGCGTTTCTTGCATCTGGACTTCGACTCTTTTGATACGGCATTCTATTTCCTCTTCTTTCTTTTCCAACTTTTCTTCGACCAACTGTGACACCTCCTGTTGTAGGTCTTGCCTTATGTCATTCTTTGTTGTTTTCTTAAATGCTACTAATATTTGCTGCAACCCTTTGATCTCCGCTTGCAATTCTTTTTTACTGTCTACTTGCATACTTCCAAACCCTTGTTTTAACCCTTTGATCATTAATTAGGTATGGTTATGTCCCCTACTCTCCCTTTCTTCCGCATGACTTCGCATTGCCTCTTTTACTCTTATTTCTCTTTCTCTGCTTCGATTCTCAACCAGTTGTCACGTTCTTCTGCTTCTTGTTTCATTTATTGCACTTTCTGTGCGATCTTTTCGGCATCTTGTTTCAATTCTTGCACATTCTTTCCAACTGCTTCATCTTGGATATCACTCCGGATTATTTCTTGTAGCCTTCTTTCACGTTCGTCTGCTTCAATTCTGAATTTATTGTTGTGTTTTTCTGCATCTTTTCTCATTTCTTGCAGGCTCTGTGTTTATTGAATCGGTTAATTATCCTGCGCTACTAGCAGAGCCAAGTCGTGGGCTTAATATCATTACAATATATCTATACGAGTTCTCATGCAGGAGAAAAAATCATAGTTGCTCCGTTTGTGTATATGGAGCAACAAATATAAATGATGTGTAGTCATACATACGCGGACTCATACAGATGAAAAACCAAAAGCTTGAGTTTTTAGTAATCCATGTATTTTAGTTTTTCTCCTTTCGTGAGACCTCATATCTTTACCTAAATAATTTTTATGTGTTGTTTTGTATTCGCAAACGGAACAGCGATAAACAAAATTAACAAAGTCAGTTACAGTTCTTCGATATAAAATTGAGGTACCTATATTTTTGCCTGTTACATCTTATACAAATGCAGAAGGTAAGGATTTAATTATACATATACTTACGTATTTTCTTTCGATGATACTTATATTTTGTTTCACTCCGTACTTTTCTCCTTCTCTAATTAGGGTCGTTTTATTTGACGATAATTACAGGTAGATCACTGGCATATGTTATTTCTTGTCTAAAGTCTTCTTACTTTTTTTCTCTTTTTAGGAAGCACCTCAGAAAACGTAACTTGTAGATTTATAGAACCAGGTTATTATGCTGAAGGGGTTGGAACTTGTTGAAGGGATGAAGGGTTGGAAGTAAGGTGTGGACGGAGTAGCTACCCCTTAGAACATTTGTGGCCTATGTTAATTCACAGATGAACACAATTCAGTGTTTGAGATTGTATTAAAATTAGTGAATTATTTGGTTTTATTGCGAGACCTATCTACAAGATCCTTGTTAGTAAGCAATAACGATGCAGTTTGATCCAGTAAAGTGAGAGCAATAATAATGCTTGCGTAAAAGTAGCTTGCAATAACGCATATTGTGAACTGCATTTAAATTACAATAACTTCCTTAAAACTAACAAAATTGTTTAATTTATGGTCGAACGTTAGTTTGAACATTGCTCGAGGTTTGTAATTTATTTATTACAGGTACAGATATGATATTAACACTTTTTTATGCAGAATCAGAGTTTTCTCAGATTTGATTTCGTTGGTAGTACTCAAGTTTTGTTTCTATACGGAAGAGTAGAAAACTCATACAGTAGAAAATTGTAACGTTTGTTACTGGTTTTTGGTGTTGTTGATAATGCTTAAATAGATTTCTTGGTTATAAGACCATAAAACGCAAATTGTAAATTGCATATTTTCTTTACTTCAAAGGTGTATCAGTTTTAAAGAGCAAATAATTTTTTTTTAAATTTCGTAGTTCATGGACACGTCCACCAAAAATTGTAAGTATTTACTGCATGCTCTTCTTAGGTTTACGAATAAAAACCAATATAATATGATGGTTAATTAGATTTTTGAAAGTAGATAGGTACTGTCTAAATAACAAAACAAAGTATCAAAACAACTGCATCGTTTTTTTTCAGTAAATTTTGATTTGCTTTAAACAGATATCAGACAGGCAGACTACTTCCAAAGCACTTTTGTGCCACTCGTTTTTTTTAATAACTTTTGAAAAACAAAAGTCAAGTGTAGAGTATTACATATCATTTGTATGCAGCCCGTAAGGAATATTGCACAATATTGTTTTACATTAGCTACAACTAAAATCGAAATCAGAAATGCACTCGACAGCTAGTAGGTATTAATACATTCGCAGGCATACCTACCGAAACAAGCAGCGTGCTATTTAAATCTAAAAGATCCTGAACCTTACACAGGTCATTGTTACCGACGATGATCGGCAACAATACTGGTCGGTGCAAGGGGAGACATTACTACCCTTAAGCGCCACGAAGAGTGGAAGTCCACTACTGTCGCCGAAGGGTACATTAATGAATCATTGACCAACAAAATGGTACAAGCTATTAATTGTTCATCATCTTCAAGACCACAGACAGATATATCGCAGGACCTACCATTGCCAATAATTGCCAATGAAACCATTGTGGGACCTGCCGTTCAACAGCAAGTACTATCACACACGTTGAATACTGCTAGATCAATACATTCCTTTAATTTCATTAACTGTTACAATAACACCATAAACATAAATTTCGTTTACGATGTAAAAAACTAATAAATCGTTAATTACGATAGCTTTTATGGTGGTAGGAAAAATAGTGTACATAACTCACTGAGAAGTTGCTTTCATGCATTCCTGTGATTCCTTCACTCGCCTGACTAATCGTGCATAAACATATACACTCATGAGTAAGGCCCGGATCCTAGGTAAAATACCTTTTCTGACTATTGTAGGTATAGGATAAATAACTATATATAAATCCGTTTCACGAAAAATCTTATCATTTAATAGGAGTTTGATATTACCTATAATACCTATTTCAAGTTTTTTTAACGTAAACTAAGAAGTTATATCACCTGAAATAGGTTGTTTAATTTTTTCTGTTTTCTTATTGTTTAGATTAATATATCCGTTAATTTTCAGTCTGCAGTTGGGACAATAGTCACAACGCGCTTCCTAACCTTAAAAAATAAATTAACAGTAATTAATAACATGTTTGTTGTTAATATTTATATGGGGGTTTCAGGAAGATTATGACTAACTGGAATACATCACACCCAATCAAAATTATTGGTCACGGATGCAGCAGCGTGAATGGTGAAGTGTGGTAACGATTTGAAAGTATTTTACTCAGATCTAATTCACATTATTTGCTTGGCCCACGGTCTAAAATTTATCTCACATACATTTTTTAAAGTATAGGTATCAATGCCATTTGAAGATACAGCAATGTGCATTTGGAGCACTAAAACTAGTTTTCAATATAAACCTCTGAAACAAGACTATAATAGCCATTTGCGATATTAGGCCGGTAGCTATGCATTTATTGCCGAGCTAGTACATTACGGTCGAGCCCGTCAGGTCGAGACACGTGATCTAGTAAGGCCATAAACGCGAATACCGGTCGTCTGTTGTATATTTTTTTCAATACTGAACAAGAACATGAGCCTTTTTGATTATTAAAGAATAATCCCAAATTATTTGCTTTCAAAATGGTTGCGACTCGTGTTATACGTTTGGCAGTACTGAAGTGTATTGTTGGTGGCACTGTCACTGTCAGTGTATGTCTCGAGGTTAAGTTTTGCGTCAGTTTGTACCAAACTGATGCAAAACCTAACCTGCTAACTTCGAATGTGACGGAAACTAACAGTGCCAGCAACAATATACTTCAGTACTGCCAAAATTATAACACGAATCACAGGTGTTGTTAAGTACTACCGGACTAGGCCAGAAAGACCTATCTACCGGACTCGTTGATAATCTGGAAGATAGTTGCTTAGAGGAGTAAAAACACATTTAATGTGTTGATAGATATAGTGAAATTAGAAGAAGGCGGGCTGTCATTAACAGATTTAATGGAAATAATTAATAAAATTCAAACTTGATTGAAAGGTATTTCTGGCAAACCAAGCGAAAATGCTTTAAAAAATTAACTAATATTTTGGAGAAAATTCCAGGTTATGGGTTTATGAAAAACGTACTAAAGTTTCAAATAATGAACAGCCCGACCAACCTATAGATGATATTGATTGGTTCATTTGCAAATTTGTACCAATTATCTATTTCTGTAGAAGATAAATTTAGCTCTTCATGGCTGAAAATATATTCAAAGATAAATGATACTTATTTACGCCAGAAAATGTATTTTATTTGTTATGCTAACAGTAGCAAATAAATTTAGTTTATTGTTTAGATTTTGTTCTATTTTAATATTCTTTAACCTATTTTAATTACCTAGTCCTGGTGTTTAATAACCTATTTTAAGTACCTAAAAAGATGTTTTTTACAATCTAAAATCCTAGCCTTACTCATGAGAAATGTGTCACTTTCCACACTCGTTAGGTATATAATATACTAATTCTGTTTTCGGGGACTGCGCCTGTATTTCTAAAACGTATATTTGCAAAACGTTTTGCTGACGTTTATTTACCCGCAGCTTAACAAAATCGGGTTTGTGGTAATGATAATTTACGACAACTGAACGATACTGGACACAAACGATAGGAATAGGCTGTATTTAAACGCCATGTCAACATATTAATACTAAATTTTGGACACAAGTAATCTTTACCAACGAAACTCCACGCGTACTTAAAAATGTTTCCCCAAGATGAATATAGAGGACTTTAGAACTATAATCTTGAGTCACTACCATTTTTCATTGTTTATAAAACAAATCAAGTGTTAATTCAATTAGTTTTTATTTATTAGATTACATTACCGCTCGTTATGTTAAATTATGTTTTTATTTAAGAATTTTCTTATGTGCAAATTCAATTTCAGTTTAAAATCAATTTGTGTTAGAAAATTTAAAAATATGTATAATTCAATTAATATGAATTAAAATTATACCCGGTTTGTTTGGCCTTGGATATACCTTAAAATCTAAAGTAAAGCAACAATTTTTAAGTGCAACGCCTTGTATTTAAGTAGCTCAAATTTACATTTTTTGAAAACTAGTTTATTCTGATATGGAATAAACTATTTTGTTAGTTTATATTATTGCACCTTTCACTTTTAGGCAATTTCTGCAATGTGAATTTTAAACTAATTTTATCCGTCGAAGATCGATTTCATGCATCAGACAAAGAATATATTACATACATTTTAAGGTTTAACAACTTAAAATTCATTTGAAGTGTATTTGTTTTCTTCATCAGGATTTAATAAGGTCACTTAGTTATGCGTTTTTTATTATTTTTCTACTTCGATGAACTTCAGTTACCAGTTGCGCTTGTGAAATAAAAATTTATTTTATTTTTTAGATTTGCTTTAGCTTCTAGTCTAACACGGGAAGAGCTACTGTTTAAAATACATTTTTATTTATTTAAAATAAAAGTAAGCATAATTTCAAAATCGGAGTCTGTTGCAAAGAAAACGCCGTTTACTACAGGCAAAGAGCTTAAAGGGGTCCAGTACCTCAGCGTATAGGGTGGATCTTGGACTAGAATAGAAGAAGAGCTGACTCTCGATAACCGAATTGTACCTGGAAAGGTGCATAGACAAATTCGTGTGGTTGTTTATCTGCCCGTGATGTACTAGGGAAAACTCCTATCACGAGAATATTTTTCTCGACTTTAGGAAATGTGCGTGCTCAGCTACAGAAATGATTTATCTTGCTAGATTTCTAAACACATTTTATTGTAAGAAGGACGTAACTGACATTGCTTAACAAATGAAAATAACGTTTATAAAAATACAGTTAAGCTCGCACCAGCGAGGAAGGCCAGATTCGCAACAAAATATAGTAACAAACAATCCGTAACAGTTTTGACTATTCATGACGTCACGTGGCCCGATAAGCACTTCCAAAAGGGATAGGCCCCAAAACTTATTACACAACTGCTATCTTACTTAAAAAAAGATACAAAATTGGCGGGTATTTACGCATACAAACTCAGATTAATACAGATTAAAAATTTGCTGTAAATCACATACGCAATACAAGCTGGTTCAACTTGTATTGTGCAGTAATTAAGTGGACAAGCACACGAAAAGATCCGAAAGTCAAAGGAAGGCTCGGAAACTGGGCGCCGAGCGAAAAAAATTAACTATGAGCGTCAGCGTCGATTTACACGCTAACAATGAGATTTTACAGGCTAGGGTACATTGTGATAGCGGAACGATACGAAAATTTCTTTTTTCAATGCTCAAAAGTAGCAGTTTCCAAGTAGCCACGAAAAATTACAATATCATTCACCCGGTTGCTATCGTAAGCAACGTGTTGGTTATGAAAATAATGCAAAATTAATAGTTATACAGTTGTTGAAATTCAGTAATTTTTACCTAAAAACTACTGATAATCTACTGACATTGTCAATTGTCATAATAAAGCCTTATTCATTAAATTGAAAAAATGGGTCCTTCTTGTGGTCGTTATAAAAGTAACGTACATAACTCGTTCGAAAGTGTCTTTCATAAATTTGTGTGATTTCTGCACTCGATTGACGCCTCGTGCATAAACATACACACTCATAGGAAATTTGTCACTTTCGGTAGTCGTTATGTAATATACTATTTCCAAACGAAAGATGTTTACTATAAACAAACATGTATTTCGAATTATATTGTAATTTATTAAATTATTTAGGTAACAATAATTTTCAGCAAAAACTGCAGTTGTTCTAATACTTTGTTTTGTTATTTAGACAGTACCTACCTACTTTCAAAAATCTAATTAGCCAATTCCATAACTAATTTAAAATACAAAAAAGTGTCCTAAACAGTTTAGTAGACCGAGCAATTAAACTCTCGTCTAAACAATTTCATAAACAAAATTTAAAATTAATAACTAACATTCTTATAAATAACAATTATCCACTTAAATTCATAAATAAACAAATCAATTTTCGATTACAAAAAATAAAAAACAAACTAAATACTTCTTGTAACTTACAACCTAACTGTTTCGGTTCTGATTTTAATATTCCTGACTCAGTATCTCAAAACAAATATATATCAATACCTTATATACCTAATATCTCGGAAAAAATAGAAAGAGAATTAACGAAATATAACATCAATACAGCTTATAAAAATCACAATACAATAGGAAAGCATGTATACACAAACCTCAAAGACAAAACACCTATCAACATGCAATCTGATTTAGATTATCAAATTGACTGTAATAATTGTAATTCTACTTACATAGGCGAAACAAAACAACTTTTGAAAAACCGAATATACCAACATAAATACTCAATTAAAAAAAACTTAATTTCACCTTCCAATAAAACTGCACTCACAGATCACACTATAGAAACTTTCCATAACTTCAATTTTTCAACACCTAAAATTTTACATAAAGAGGCTAACACTCGTAAAAGAAAGTGCTTAGAAATGATCGAAATTAAAAAAGCCCAAATGCTATCAATTATAAAACTGACATTGAAAATCTAAGTACTATTTACCATAACTTATTTAAATAACTCCCTCATTACTTTTCAACATTTTTTTTTAATTGAGTGAAACGGTTCGAATTTTTCTTTCCAATTTTGTAGTTACCCCTAAAATTATTTAATTATTTTGTCTTTTCAAAAATTTTTCCGAAATACGGACTTGACCTTAAGCTAAATATGCGTACGCATACAATTGACATCTTGCATTTTTCTCATTCTGGCAGCTTGTTTCTTCAAAATAAGATGTCTTTCACATTTAATTAAAAGTTTATTGTTTAATTACATTAACTACTGTATAGTTAATGTTTAACCTAAATCAATAATGATTGTTTAATATATCACTTTTATCTTTTGACGCCGTATACTTGCAATGTGGCTTTAATTAGTCACTTGCAAATTTTGTTATTAATTATTATAAGCTTTCATGGAAGCCATATTGGTAAGCCTTGACAAATTTTCTGTGTGTTCACTTAATCTAATTTCTAACCCTTGTATTTTAGTTATAACACATGTTAATAATTTCTGATGAAGCCATCTAAAGTGGCGAAACGTACGTAAAATATTTTATCAACTTTTACACGTATGACGTTTGGACCTTAAGGAACAAAATATTTTTTATACTACAATAAACTTTTTGGCTATCCATCTCCCACAACTTTATTATTCATCGAAACAGCCAAATTTCATTTACCTATTATACTCAGATTCTGCATAAAAGAAGTGTTAATCATATATCTAATAAATAAATTACAAATGTCGAGCAATGTTCAAACTCACGTTCAACCATAAATTAGCCACTTTTGTTAGTTTTTAGGAAATTATTGTTATCTAAATGTAGTTCAGAATATGCGTTATTGCAAGCTACTTTTACGCATCATCATCATTTGTATCACTTTACTGAGTCAAACTGCATCGTTAGTGTTGACTGACAAGGATTTTGCAGACAAGTCTCGCAATAAAACCAAGTAATTTACTAGATCGCCGATTCGACTAGAATAAGCAAATTTTTTATTTATAGCTAGCGTACTTTACTTCATTTTTAATTCAATCTCAAACACTGAATTGTGTTCATCTGTGAATTGACATAAGCCACAACTGTTCTAAGGGGTAGTTAGACCTGGCTACTCCGTTCACACCTTACTTTTACTTCCAACCCTTCAACTCTTCAACAAAATCCAACCCCTTCCGCATAATAACCTAGTTCTATCGATCTACAACTTACGTTTTCTGAGGTGCTTCCTAAAAAGAGAAAGAAGACTTCAGACTTCAGACAAGGAATAACATATGCCAGTGATCTTCAAGTAATTACCGTCAAAACAAAAGAAGAGCTGCAAATAAAAAACCCTTAACTAATTAAAGAAGGAGAAAAATACGGAGTGAAACAAAATATATATATCATGGAAAGAAAGTAGGTAGGTATATGCATCATTAAACCCTGACCTACTGCATTTGTATAAGATGTAAAGGCAAAAATATAGGTACCTCAATTTTATATCAAAGAACTGTAACTGACCTTGTTAATTTTGTTTATCGTTGTTCCGTTTGCGAATACAAAACAACACATAAAAATTATTTAGTTAAACATATGAGGTCTCATACAGGAGAAAAACTAAAATACATGGATTACTAAAAACTCAAGTTTTTGGTTTTTCTTCTGTGTGAGACCGCATATGTATGACTACACATCATTTATATTTGTTGCTCCATATACACAAACGGTGCAACTATGATTTTTACTCCTGCATGATAACTCGCTTATATATATTCTGATTCCGTCTATTAAGCGTCTGCGAGAGGTTAACCATAGCCCTCTCTACGTGGTGTTAGGAGTTAGGATTATATAATCCTAACACCACGCCCTCTCTAAAGAAGGCCGTGTTCCTTGAAATATGGCAACAGCGCGCAGACGACTGACGGCTAAACAGCTGATTCGTGTGCGGTGTGCAATTCTACGTTGTGGATTTACTTTCTGTGTGTTGTATTCATTAATACAAAGATTATTGCTTGGTTTATTTGATACTAGCGAGATGCTCGTTCTTCGTACGGACTGCAAACGTTTGTTTTTTCCTAAATCTTAAATTCATTTTAGAGTTCCCTCTCGCTGCTGCACATAATACGCTAACCCAACAAACGCCGCAAAACGATTTTGTAGGTAAAAGAGAAATTATATTCTATAGAAAAAACTTCTCTAGCACTCTTTTATGCTTCACGTACCCTCTGGAAATGTGTATGTAATTGTCGTACCCTTGTATAGATTTGATAAAACTATGGTTGAAGTATAACGATGAGAATAACATTTTAAAATGTTTGTACAAACTAAATGATGTATTCCTAAATATTACAAGGGGATGGAATTTCGGAAATCCTCCCATTTTACTCTAAACGGGACGCACAGCAAAAAAAATCAACAACTTTAACCCTTTATAGAATTCTACGTTTACCCTATTTTTACCGCCTTGAAATTTAAAAGAAAAACCTTTAAATAACTTTTTAAAGATTTTAAAAAGACATCTAGGTACATGCCAAAAAATAATGTTTTAACTCAACAAACACAGAAGATACGAAGGGTTCTATAATTCACCCTTAATCCAGATTCACACCTTTAGGGGCTGATTAGGGCAAAATCTTGAAATACGTTTCTAGGCATTTGCATCGACAATCTTTGCAAGTAAACGCCAGGACGATATCTCATCGGACCTAAGAGATATTGGAATGTACATATAAATAACGGTGGTTGATTATAACATTACAGTAAAAGAAGCTCTAGACGCAGAAAAACAGTTACGAACTAAAAGCCTTCTTGGCATACGATCTATTCAGTATGGCAATGTATCTTTATGTCTAAATCAAATCGAAAAAAATCTTTGCCTTTCGGTGTTCCTGAGCTTAATCAAGAATATCATATTATGTGATGTCGCATTTTCAGAAACTTTAAATAATAAAAGTGACTTTAAAGTTGATCAGTTGGCTATGATTTATGTTTGCGCGTTTTCGGTTTTTAAGGTACCAAAACAAATTAGTTGCATTGATTGTTAAATTTAATTAAGAATAGTAAAAACTGTTGCGATAAGTATTTTCGACAATTAGACAGAGAAAGTTTATGGTATGGTATGGAAAGTACCATCAAATTTTGGCTTAGCTGTACGCATCATTGTTATAAGTATCTATAATACAAGCTTTAGTTTCAGAAAAATTTGAGTCCCTGTTTTTGAAATCTGAAATTAAGCAAAAAGCTATTTTGTGTAGCTTAAGTTTTTCAGCAATTTCTGCTAATAAGGACGCAAACAGTATTGTGCAAGATTATTGTATTTGTGGTAATTTCACTTCGGTATTCGTTCAACATATGTATGGTGTCTACCATAGCAAACATTCTTTTAAATAATTACTTAAAAGTAAGATAGTACAAATTGTCACAAAAAAAGGATCAACCTCTAAATTAAATAAAAGAAAACTGGATATTTTGTCGTAGGAATTATTTTATCTTTATTAATTTAAACGTGTTTTGTATACTAACTGTCTAATAAAACTGTTTGTGGTTATGTTTTATTTGTTTTGTGGTGCTGTCACCCATTCTTAAATCAATATCTCGAATTTTTCTATCACATTCAATAAATTCCTTTGTCCACGTTTTAGGGGCCCCTGTCAGTAGGCTACTTGCTTAACTAGTACTACCTACTTCAGACAACGTTATTAATAACTGAGTACGTACTTAATGAGATATATTCGAAAACAAGATTATAGATACTTAGGTATGTGGGAAAGCGGTTGCACAAGGTCTACTTATCGCAGAAATACTGATATAGTTGAAAGCAATAATTGGTTAGAGTCTCCTAGTGTATGCTAAGGGTAAAATGGCCAGATGTTTTATATTGGAATGCGAGACGTGTTGAAATACAAGTTTTCAAAATTAACAAATTCGTGAGGACACCATTTTCTTAGTGTACTTAATTGTGCGTCATTAAAATATATTGGCTCTATCTTTTGTGCTTTTATCAATTTCAAAATTTAAAAAAATACTCCTGATAAATTGATAATCGTATTTTATGTAACAAGTTTATAAAGCATGTCTCTTCTACAAGTGGAAAATTTACACACACGGGCGAAGCTAGTATTGTAAACCCATAAGTAAAAACAAGACTCTTTATAAAGGAGTTGCATACATAATTTTTTTCAACACCTCTTTGTTAATTAATAAAATTAACTACATTTGTATGTATTTTAAACTTTCAATAGTTGGCAACGCATGGTTGTCATGTGAACCTTGTAAAAAAACTAAAGCATATTCTTGCTGACACAGTCAGTCAATATCAAATGTAAGGTTAGCATATTAGGTCTGACAAGAACTAAGGCAAAATCTAACCTCAAATTTGACAAAGACAGCGTCACTAGCAATAGTGATTATTTTATTTCATAGTTAATTTTTTATTTTATAGTTATATTTTTATTTCACACTTTCAATAATGACATATTTTAGACATTAAAAAGTGTCAAATAATAATTACTTATCAATGAGGTGTTACAAAAAACATATTTAAAACACTTCTTTTCATAACAAACAATAAACTATATAAAAAATAACAGTCTCAACATAAAAAAAAATTATGTACATACATGAATAACAAAAACAACTATATAAGTAGAAACACCATATACAAAATAATTTCAACTAAATAATTACATTATTTATACATATTTTTCTGCGGAGTAACTTTTCTAAAATATATTGCTATGATATAAAAATGGTAAAAAAGAATATATTCTAAAAGGTTGAATCACTTTAAAACTGGCCAAGATTGGTATAACAACTCTAAAATATGCAAGTGGTTTGAATTGTTAAAAATCAATTATTGTTCATATGAGATACATTGCAGAATGTTACAGCGCACTGAGGTATAACTTAATTTTGTTTATGTCATAGTTATTTACAATTGTGGAAAGTTTTAAAAATGTTTATGAAATGTTAGATAAATATTTATAACCTAAAAATGACGTTTGTCAAGATATTTAACTAATTTGATTTAATTTAATGATTAAGAAAATTTACTTCAAAAAGTGTGCTAGGAGAAGTAAAAGGGATTGTTTATGTTTGGGGATATGAGAAAGGAACTGGGTAGAAAAATATTGGAAATTGTGACATATAAAAGTAATTTTCCAGAATTAATTGAAAAACAGATAAACTCTGGGTATTTCAAGACACGACACTACCAGTGACAAAGCAAAGTGAGTCAAATTGAAATTCAATTCTCAGAATATGAGGGACGAACAATAGATAAAAGGAATTTAAAAAGGCCTATAGAGAGATTTTAAAATGCATTTAATTTAGATAAGATTTATTAATTGATTAATTTGAAGTTTAATAGTTATAATAAATTTTGTAAGTGTCAATAACAAAAATTTGTTTAAATTGTTAAAACACCAGTAACTTCATTGAACATGAACAACTACTTGTAAATTGACTAAATAAATAATTAAATCAACAAACTGTCATTCAAAGGTTATGATTGAACTTTTAATATAACGTAAATACTATCTTTCCAAAATAATTCAAAATAGTAAAGATACTTTGAAATAGACTGCAGTGTCTGAGTAAACATTAAGCAATTAGAGCTAGCCGTGTTAATTATTACATGCAAAAAGATATCTACAACAAGGTAGGTTTTATAGTGATTGAGTTTTAAAAAAATGAAAGGTACAATTAAAGGTACAAACAGATTTGTTCGTAGCAATATCTTCATTATTTTAAATGTTTCTATAGTATTCTAGACATCAATTGGAAAAATTGCACTTACCTTGCAATATTGCTTTCCACGTTTCTACGCTCAGTTGCATTTTTATGTAACAAACTTATGTCAGAGAGAAACAATTGTTGCCAGATAACAGCAATATAGCCTTCTAGTATGAAGTAGA
Source organism: Agriotes lineatus (assembly GCA_940337035.1). Lineage (NCBI taxonomy): Eukaryota > Metazoa > Arthropoda > Insecta > Coleoptera > Elateridae > Agriotes > Agriotes lineatus. The sequence goes on from OW679202.1 coordinate 61,665,517, forward strand.
GGAAACAGCAACTTTGTGCTACAACAGCAAAAATGACTTAGTATGTACTTTTAGGTAAGAGGAAGGGTACTACTGTTTATACTTTCTACAGTGGCTATATTAATGACAGTGTGATCAATTTAGGTCATGTTTTTGATGGCTGTCACAATATCCGGCAGTTTGAATGTTTTTAGCAGTGTATGTATATTTGTTTAGTTACAAAAGTTACTAATGCCATAATACGACATCGTCATTTTTACTTATCAAAAGTATAGTATGACCAAAAATTATTTTCATCTAGTATGGCTATGGAATAGTTCCTAATTTATGAATGCAACTATAAGTCACTTAAAAATAAAATGTCAAGTTTGACATTTAAGTATAAATGTAGTTGCATTCATAAATTAGAAACTATTTCATAGCCATGCTAGATGCAAATAATTTTTGATCATACTATATAGTAGTTCACTTAGTAAATACGACTTAAGTATCAAAATAAATCTAGTATCAGTGTTGATGTATACAGAGTGTTTGTAGATCGCTAGACAGCCCTTAACTTCGTTAATAATAGAGATATCGAAAAGATTTTTTTTGTTTTAAATGCCAGTATACAACCTACAAATTGACGTAAACAAATTTAAGTCATGGCCTTTTATTTTTACGTAGTGACACACAACTTTGGGTTTTTAAATGGAACATCCTGTATATTTTTAAATATTTGAAATCAGCACTAAAAGTGGAATGCAGGCTTTCACGGCCGTTGTCCATAATGGTAGGTTCTTTCGGGTTATGACGTGGTCGTCGATTTGAACTTGACGTTTCGCTGCTCATGCTGTCAGCTTCTTCAGAATTTTTCTAAAAACTGATGTTGGTGCCTTTTGCTTCTGGTTATATACCGAAGAGCCGTTACGGTTGGCTGCTCATGTAGATCTAGTATGTTATTGGTTGCTCACGTGACACTTGTTTATGGATGGATTGGTTTTGCAGAGCTACCTTCCATGTGTTAGTAAGGCGGTAGTCGTCTTCTCGATCGAAATTGTTTGATTTTTTAATAATTTTTATGGATTCACGAATAACACTATGTAAGTATTTTTTAGTCCTGGCTAGTATGTTTACGGAGTCGTAATTTATTCTGTGACCTCCTGGTCCTAATACGTGTTCTACGATGGCTGATTTGTATGTTTTCAAGTCGTGTGTGGCTCTAGTTTTCTTTTATTTGACATTGGATGCTTCTTTCTGTTTGTCCGATGTAAGATTTTCTACAAGTACATTGGAGCTGGTACACGCCTTCTGTCTGTAGTCTGGGCAAAGAATCTTTGTTTGAGGGGATCAATTGTTCTACCTTTCTTATTATACCATAGCGGACTCCGATGTTTTTCTTATCTTAGACCTTTCTTATTCGGTCGGTTAGTCCGGCGATGAAAGGAAGGCAGGCGTAATTAATAGGTTTAGGTTTAGGTTCTTTCGGTTTTAATGGTATATTGGCACGCTTTCCTGATGTCTCGTCGACTGTAGCCATTCCTGTGTAAAGCTTCTTCCACATGTCTCAGTTCTTGTGGTTTACTGTCCTCGTCACAAATAGCTTTGGCCCAATGAATAAGAGTCCTGATCAATGATCTCTTTTGTTGGGGATGATGATGAGACGAAGCATGAGGAGAGCGGTCAGTGTGAGTCTTCTTTCGATACACTGTATGGCTTAATCTGTTGTTAGTGGTTCGTTTCAGTAACACGTCCAGGAAATGTAGGCGTCCATTTTCTTCAGATTCCATAGTAAATCTTATTTTGGCATGGTGGTTGTTTAAGTGTTCCAAAAAAGCTTCAAGAGCTGTTTTTCCATGGGACCACATATAACGAAAGTGTCGTCGACGTAGCGGAACCAGAATTTAGGTTTGAGATGGCTGGACTGAATAGCTTCATCTTCAAAGGCTTTCATAAATATGTTAGCAATGACTGGAGATAAAGGGGATCTCATAGCGGCTTCTTCCATTTGCTCGTAGTACATTCCTTCCCAAAGAAAGTGGGTCGTCGTGAGGCACATCCTTACTAACTCTGGGACGTCTTCTCGAAGTCCTTGAGGAACGAAGCATTGTTGTATGAAATTTACCGAATCTTCTACTGGTACGTTGGTAAACAGGGATTCCACATCGAAACTGACCAACATGGATTGGTCCGTTATTTCCAACTAAGCCAATATTTCCACGAAATGCTCAGAGTTCTTCACGTAGGTTTCTGTTCTGCCTATGTATAGTTGTAATATATTAGCGAGGTATCTGGCTAGTTCATACGTAGGAGATCAGCAAGTGATAACAATTGGCCTGACTGGAACTTCTGATTTGTGGATCTTCGAAAGTCCATAAAGTCTGGGCGGTCTAGTATCGCTAGGCAGTAGTCGTCGATGTTCCGATTCTGGTATTAATGAGCTCTTGATAGCTTATCTAATCTGCCGTTCTATCCTCGACGTGGGGTCCTTCTTCAATGTTACGTACTGTTCATCGTTCAATAGTGATTGAATTTTGTTCCGGTAGTCCTTTCTGTTCATCACTACAGTGGCGTTTCCTTTGTCAGCGCGTAGAACTACAATGTCTGGATTGTTGCGAATTTCCTTCAGAGCTTGTGTTTCGGCTCTGGTGACGTTCCTCATTGGTGGTTTGGCACGCATTAATATACGACACGTCTCATGTCTTACTTCCTCGGCTTCCTTAACTGGGAGTTTGGGAATAGCACTCTCCATTTCAGCGATGACTGCTGAAGTGAAGTACTTTATGATAGCATTCTTAAATTTAAACTTTGGAACTTATTATTTTTCTAAATTATTTTTTTTTAGCCAAAGTGGGCATAAATTATGCAAAATCACTGACTGTCGAACAAGAAATGCAAAACAAACTACACTTCGCTCTAAAAATTTCTCATGAGCGAATTATAGCACCAAACGTACTAAAACAATTGATCGATATCTCTATTATTAACGAAGTTATGAGCTGTCTAGCGATCTACAAACACCCTGTATTTGTGGTATTGTATACACAAAAATAAAGAATGCAAATAAAATTTTAACCTAGCCATAATTTTGACTATAGTAATATTTTAGTACTAAATGTCATTTACATCGTTAAAAAATGCACATGCTATAATAAATGGAGTGAGTGAACATATACCACAAAATCCACCACGGCCTACTACATTTTAATTTAAATGTTTGGGACAGGGGTATAGCCCCCCTCCTTTCGAAAAAGAGTTGTTTGACGTAAGGAGCGCGAAATCTCCAAGTTACATTTTTGTCTAGTGGCATAGCGGGTGTATTATAAACAGGGAGTTGTAACCTTAGTGCCATCTAGCTGTTAAATAATTAGTATAATATAGAGAACTAGAACGATGGTACCAGTCTTTGGTTTCACTGAGCTGCAGGGTATTGCTCTATGGTTGCAGTGCTCGTTGTCAGAAGTAGCATTACTAAGGCACTATATATGTAAGTAATATCGACCTCCATCTTGTTTCCAGCTTGATGGAAGTAGAGCACTGTGTATGTAGTGCCTTAGTTGAAGTTACCACATGCCGTCTATGTAAAACGAACGTTTGATTAATAAAACGTTAAACTGTTAAGCGTTTTAATTAGGTTAGAGCAAGTTAAAATAGTCGGTAAATCCATATAAGCCCTTCCCTTTAGCCAATTTTTCTCAATAACGAAAATCGGAGTACGATACATTTTCCGAACGAAATTTCACATTTCCTTAGTGTTTTGACTTCCTCTAACCTCTAACTAAATTAAAAGACTTAAAAGATGATATTTTGATAAGTAATCAAATTCTTGTTTTCTTTCACCAAGCTGGAAATAAGAAGAAGGTCGATATTACCTACATATACAGTGCTCTACCATTACCATATGATATCCAAAAGGAGGACATGTCGTCCATTTTCAATTAAAATAAAGGGTCCTCAACCCACCCTAAAATGACCTTTTTTTATCTACGAAGCGTTTGCTATTAGTTTTAATTGAGTGGTCCGCTAGATCAGCCAAACCAAAACGCCAAATCCAAACAACACGAATCTTAACATCTCGCCGGCGCATTTGGCGCATATAAAAATCAAATTTATTTCAGTATTCTATTCACAGTTTACTGTGTATGCAAAGTTAGTATTTTATATTTATAATATAACTGTGTGGACCTCAGCATAACCGATGAGTTCTAACAAGCAAGCAACGTGCAAATTTACTAACATTTTAAAGACAGCATTTCTGTGTTTTGTAAAGGACGCGATGACTATGACGCGAAGTGTGTTGTTTGTGATTGACATGTTGATGTCACCAACAAGGAAAGCTTTGCTTTAGATCGTCATACTAATAGTGAGAAGCACAAGAAGATGGTTCAAAGGTCAGCTTCTTCAACAAAAGTTACAACATTTTTATCCCATTAGCTTCAGTTGCTATTAAAAAGGCGACTGCTGCCGCAGGAACTGTGGCTCTTTATACTGTGAAACATCACCATTCGTACAATTCTATGGACTATACGGCTGGTTTGACACTTCACATTTTCGATGATTCAGAAATTGCGAAAAACCTAAAATGTGCTCGGACAAAGACGAAAGCTATAATAAACCACCTGATAGCACTACATGGAATTACTAAAATTAATGAGACCGTACAAAATATTACATCCATTTCAATTGCTAAAAACGCTAGCAACCATGGCTCAGAGAAATGGTTCCCCATCATAATTCAATATTATAACTGAGCTGGCTACGGAATTGAAACATAACTTTTTGATTTCTGTAGTATGCCAAATGAAAATTCGAAGACCATAGCAAACTATTTGTTACATACACTTGAAAAGCATAGGCTGTCTAGAAAGTGTTTTGGTTTTATAGACGATGACGCAAATGTTAATTTTGGAGGATTGAATAGAAATCCGTGCTAGAATATTAATACTCTATTAAAGCAAAACCTCGATAATAATAACCTTATCGGAATTGGGTGTCCTGCGCACATTATTCACGGCAGCTTTCATCATGCTGTAGACTTAATGAGAGTAGATGTGGAGTCAATTATATAGTTTTTTTTAAATTATTTTCTATTTACACAGTTACAACTGAAGGACTGAAAGGGTTTTGTGACTACGTCGAAATTAATTATCAACCTTTACTTAACCACAGCGAAATCAGATGGCTAAGTTTATTCCCAACGGCAAAAAGACTATTGAAGTTATTTCCTGCTCTCAAGGAATATGTTTAACATTGAAAATGTTTAACGAATTGGAGATGTGACGCTGACGCTAGTAGGGCGCTTTTCTAACGATTTGTGTGACGCTTGAAAAATGAGCAGTTTTCGCGAATTTTTGGAAGTTATACGTATTGCAGGTGAATGTTGTTGGTGTCATTTTGAAGATCTCGTCAAGTGCGAACTTTCTGGAGAGTTTGAGAAAATGTAAGATTTGAGGGGGCGAAAATACGGGGGTTTAAACCATCTTTTGGATACGAAAGCGTTCGGTGCTGTTACATGGCATACTTTTTGAAAGATCCAAATGTGATTTGGGGCTAGTTGGAAAGAAGATGAACCAACGATCATCGTACTGGATGGTTTTTGGGGTCTGTGGTGCACGGGGGCGAAGTTACAAGGGTAGAAAGCTTAGGTAGCAAATTGCATGTTCGCATAACCAGGAGGAAAGAAATAAAACTGGAATTTTGTTTTTGGCAGTATGTATATGAATCTGTAGGTTTTTGAGAATTTTACGGCTTAGGTGGAGTTAGGGGTTGCAAAATGGGGAAACCGTTATAATTATCATTTGTACTTCCTATACTTACATACATGATTTTTAATAGAAATTATAAACCCGTTCTGCCACTGTTACGTGAACATTGGTCACTTGTCCCTGTTACTGTTTCTATTTAACTTGAAAAAGAAAACATTATTTCAGAGCTTCAAATGTTATGCCGGTTCATATAGGAACTCGTTACCATCATAAATCTAGGGCAGATTGATATAACAAAATTTATTTCAGCGTATTTAATACTTTGCTGGAAATTTATATTTAATGGCTACAAAAATATTACAGCTCACCTCAACTAGGTGACTTTGAAATTTAGTTTACTGAGTATAGCTCAATTTGTAATTAGTTATATTTCGATATTCAAAAGATTTTGTAGAGCTACTTGTAAATTTCGTATTATATTTCAATAAATGTGCAACTTCTTTTGTGATCTAGATCTATAACATAAAATTTTGGAATGCTGTGATTTATTAGTAAACTGATACAAAGAAATGTGATGAGTATTATATGTAAATCTATATAGGATACGCTTATCCGACATAATAATTTTCATTGCTTGCTTGCTTGCTTGCTTGACGCCACTTTGAGTGCGAACCCGTGGGCCGAATTGGCTGATTTTGGTGTCAATCGACTCAGGGCGACGCAAGTAAGCCAGTAGTAGGGTTTAAAAATTTTTATAAGTGACTTTTTTTATGTGGATTTTCTAACCTCAAAATTAACTCGACACAAAATGGATCACTCTTGTACAAATTACATTAAATGAATTATTTCGCGCCCAACTTGGGTGCAGAACGCTAGTTATAAATAATACCTTACCTTTCTGATAACCATAAAATCTAATGTAAAATTGTACAATTTTATTCAAATTCTAATCTCAGAATTTGAATATACTCTAGCTTTGTACTCAAAACAAAACAATGTTTTCTCCTTCAATTAAATATACGGTTCTGATAATTTTTTTTTATTGCCTTCATCTACAATTATCTGTCTAGGAATAAGTAATGCAAAAATACTATCAGATGATTAATATTTTGCCATTTTATTGGTTCTATTTTATAAGATGAATTGCAGTGAGAAAGTTACTGTTAAAGCTTTTTAAATTTAGAAGGTGTTGCCGTAATTGTACTCCGGGAGTTTTGAACGCATCTAATTAAGAAGGTCATAACAAATTAGTATATATAGTAAAAATGACTACTAAGTTACAAAATAAACACCATACAATCTCCAGTAGACTAATAAGTCGTTCAGATTGCTTAATATATTTTCAAAAATATCTTATGAAAATAAACTTTTAAGAATAGTCAACAATTTGAGACTCGTTGGGCTAATTCTTTTTTAGAAAATACCCTTAATTCAAAACTATTCAAGCTGTTTCTGCTTTATGGGAATTTCTTTACCCTTATTTGAATGATAATGATACTTTCTAAACAACTTCTTTTTGTTTGTTATAGATGCTTTCAGTTGACATGTAACCTTGAAATTTCATATATTCTAAGCCACCTTCAGATGTGGATACCGTATGCAAGATACAGTATTCTGGATACAGAATCGCGATAAGTAGTGGCTGTATGGGATACGTGGGGCCTCAGTCACTTACGAGAACCGTGCAGTGCAGTTATGGATCTATCATTGCTGTTTTTTAATTTATATCGATATAGTCTAGATGCTTTATCCCAAAGGCAGGGATTGGGCTTTACTAAACTGATAAATTTTTCGTAGTCAGATATTGCACCAACTATGTCTATAGTAACAAAGGTACTGTTTCCTACTCTTACTAGTATTTCAATCCTTGGATTGGTTGGCAGCTTTCCACTTATGTCGATCACAAGTTATTTTTTTTAAGGCTGTATACTTAATTACTTATAGCACCTGCATGTTTGATGACTTGTTTCATGAACTCAAGACGGTGTATTCCTAGGAGTCTTTTTCCAGCTCTAGTTCCTTCTATTGTTGGTATTATGTAAGGATTATTTCTATAAATATGTCCTATCCATGTGTGTCTTCTTTGTCTTAATGTGTTTATTAGTGGTCTTTCTTTTCCTATTCTTGCTAGAAATTTTTTGTTTGAAATTCTTTCTGACTAGTTAATTCTCAGCATCCTCCATAGCCACATCTCGAAGGCTTCTAACAGACTTCCGTTTTTTTTTATTGTCCATGTCTCCGATCCGTACAGTATTGTGCTCCAATAAGTCGTAGCTAATTTTTCCTTGTAGATAATTTTAGATTAGTGCATGTGAAGAATGAATTTATAGTACTAAATCCTACTTTAGCTTGTCTAATTCTGATTTTAATTTCTTTTCTGCTTCTGCCGTCTTTGCTTATGATGCTACCTAGATATTGAAAAGATGTTAGTTGTTTGAGAGTGTCTTTGTCAATTTGTACTTTACATTTTCTGCTGTCCTCGAGCACATCATTACTTTCGTTTTCTTTTTATTAATTTTCATCTTGTATTTCTTCTTAAATATTTCATCTATATATTCTAACAATCTTTGTAAATTTCTCTAATATGGGGCAACAACACTAAGTCATCCGCGAAACGTATAGTTTGTATTCTTTCACCGTTCACTATGATACCTGAACAAATTTCTTTGCATTTATTTATAGCATGCTCTATGTATATATTACGTAATGCAGGTGAGAGGTTGCACCCTTGTTGATTCCTTTTAGAAAGTTCGCTTCTCTTTGACAGTCGTCGATTTTTATTATAGCTTTCAGGTTTCCATACAATTCTTTAATTGTCTCTGTAATCCACATGTATTGCCTTCAAAATGTCCATCATAATATGCCAATTTACGTTATCAAAGGGTTTTTTAAAACAGATTTTTTAAACGATCACTGAATATTGCTTGAATATCTCCTATTTGAGATGGTTTGGTTACGAACATGTTTTACACTCATACAAGTTGAATACTAGAAAGAGACGTTTATGTCCTTTAATAACAAATTTTAAGCGAACTAAATATCACTAATGATTACTACACATAGACTCGAAACATGTTTATTCGCTACACGGATTCATGTCAAAATTCATACCATCGTATTTTCTGATTTTTATTTCTCTCGTCTAAAAGACGGAGAAAGTACTGTTATCGCGAAAAAATACCTTCCGAACTTTCTTCAAATCTGCACGTTTCTAATTAGCATCTTCTTCGTTGTTTGGCAGTTACTAAGCTCTTTGTTTTGTCTATTGCTGTTTCCATAGTATATTTCTTGGCAGTATAGTGGAACTGTTTCATGATTATCTGTAGTTTGTCCTACGCGTCACTTGTTGCTATGGCATCATCGGCTTAGCACATTATTTTAATATAGTTTCCCATTCTGTATCCCTATTTCGTTCGTATACTTTTTACTATTTTTTTTTTATTAAGAAATTTGAGTGCCTCAACAACAAGGTCTTATGGCACTAGGTTACAATAGGTAATTATAATTATATACATCACAGCAAATTAAACACTTGTATGTCTTTAAGATATAACAGTAGCTGGTCTGGTTTGGAGAATGCCGTGTGTAGGTTTCCTCCGAGTAGGTATTTTGCGCGTGCTTCTTCGTATTTAGGGCACATACATAGAAGATGTGTTACTGTTAAGTTTGTGTTGCACTGTTCACATATTGGACGTTCGCTTCGTTGTAGTAAGTAGTCGTGGGTTAACCTGGTATGGCCAACCTTGAGACGTGCTATCACTGTTTCTTCATTTCTTTTTAAATTAGTATTAGTCCATTTAGCAGGAAGGAGTGGTGTATAATAATTTTTGGTTTCTGTAATTCGCATCCATTCTTGATTCCATTTTGTGGAAAGTTTGTATTTTAACGAGGTTTTTAGATCTGTTCTCGTGTGGTACAAGGTATCATATGTGTCCTTCGATGCAGCTTCTTTGGCTTGTTGGTCTACTTCTTCATCACCTTGGATTTTTGTGTGTGATGGGATCCATATAAAATTTATTGTTTTGTTCTTGGTTTCAATTTTTTGTCTGAGTGCGTGGATTTCTTTCACATATTCGTTTTGGGAGTGGGTATTAATTAGTCCTTGAAGGGCACTGAGAGAGTCTGTGATGATTGCGAAATTATGATGGTTATTCTCCAGGATATATTTAAGACCTTCTTTTATGGAGTATAGTTCTGCACTGTATATGCTCGAGAGGTCTGGAAGTTTGAACTGGAAGGTTACGTCTTTGTGTTTGAAGGCACATCCAACTACGTCATTCATTTTAGAACCATCGGTGTATAAGACTTCCTTATCTGGGGAGTTATTAATGATATCGTATAAGAAATTTCGGTATACGACGGGATTTGTAGAGGTTTTTGGAAGCTTTGCTAATTCTAGGTTGATTAAAGGGGTACTGATGGTATATGGAAGTGGAGATGTCGGCATTTGGGTAAATAGTGGTTGGAGTTCGAGGTCGATAAAGAGATGATGTGCACGAATATTGAAAGGAGGTATGATGCTTTTAGATAAGGTATAAAGGTTGTGGAATAAAGGATGAGTAACTACATACTGGTTGGGGTGGTTTGGGTTGCCCATTACACGAATAGTATATGTTGACAGCTGCATTAGGAGTCTATAGTTTAGTTTTAGCAGTTGGCCTGTTAGTGAATATAAGATAGGTACAGGGCTAGTACGATGTGCTCCCGTGGCAAGTCGAAGACCATGGTGGTATATTGAGTACAGCGACTTTAAGATAGGGCTGGTGGTAGATCCATATATACAGAGGCAATATTCTATTTTGGATCTAATTAGAGTATTGACTATAGATGTTAATGATTTTGTATTGTTTCCCCACTCTTGGCGTGCTATTATTTTTATGATGTTCAGTGACCGCCTGCAACTGTCGATTGTTCTTTTTATATGGGGTATCCAATTCATTCTACGGTCAAGTATAACTCCAAGGTATTTAATTTTCTTTGCATAGTCGAGAGGAGTGTTATGTAGTGTAAGGACATGTGTAGAAGGGTTGTGTTTTCTAGAGAAGGTTAGACACTTGGTTTTTCTAGAGGAGAACCGTAATCCGTTTTCTTTAGACCACTGTTCTAGGTTATTAATAGCTTGTTGTAGGTATCTTCGGGTAATGTTGGAGTTTTTGCTAGAGATATATATGGCGAGGTCATCTGCAAACAGTGACATTTGAAGGGTAGCTGGAATTCTCTCAAAAATCTCATTTATAGCAATTAGAAATAGAGTAACGCTAATTACAGAGCCCTGAGGAATTCCATTCTCTTGGATCTCTTCCCTAGACATGGTATTGCCCAGTCGCACTGCAAATTTCCTATCTTGTAAGAAGTTGTTGATAAAGTGTACAAGTCGACCTTTATAATCCCATCCTATAAGAGCTGATAGAATTTTGTGTTTCCATACGGTATCGTATGCTTTTTGTAAGTCAAAGAAGACGGCTGTTGTAGATTCTGTATCCCTATTTCGTTCGTATACTTTTTACTATTTTGATTATTCTAAATTTTTTGTTGAAAAATAATGTGCCAACGTAAAATTTATGTTACTGAAAACGGAATGACCAAATGTACTAAATTATTGAAAAAACAATATAGGATTTAATTTTATGAAAGAATCGAGGACGTCACCGGTCAAACCTATCCTATTTCACGTGCGCGTAGCGCGCACTTTGCTTGTATATTATTATTTTAATAAGAAATTATAGGATAGAGATTCTGATCCAAAATAAATACAGATTTACTATCTGTATAACAGTAACTTTTTATTTTAAGATGCCCTTATGACCACAACCACACCTAAGCATAAATAAAAACGGATATAAAAGAGAAGCAATCTCTTCTTTGATAAAGGGTATTTCGAGGTCCAGATGGATAACTTGGTTTGGCACATCCACGGGGCATTACAAATCTTACAGAGTAACTTTGATTGAAATCTTTGTAGGTTATTAATATTGATATCCCTCGTGGAAACTCAGAGTTCAATACTATAGCTCCAAATCGGTTTCAATATTGCTTTATATAAGAAGTAGATTTGTCCCTATTGTTAAGTGTGAATTACGACTCATTAGCAAGTACATCTTGCGATATTGGAAACCTAGTTGAAAGCCTTTGTTCCATATATATTTACTCCATCCTAGCTTTATCTATGTGAAGGCATAAATATTTAACCTCTTCTTTTTGCGGTAGCGGCAAACAAATCCCTTTTCGAAGAGTGAAGGTTAATTTTTTAGCCAGGAATCATTCTTGGTAAAGTGATTTTCCAAGTATTCGGATGCTATTTTGGGATTCCAATAGGATGTCATTAAAGCAGGTTATCTGCAAATGTGGCGATTTCTGTATTAATAGATGTCATAGATCCGCTGAACCAAGAACACTTCTTTGTGGTACATCCAAAAGTGTATTATGTCGAATTCTATCGAAGGCTTTCGTGTAACCTACAAAGACTGTAAATACGTTCTTGTTAACATCCACGCATCGTTCAATTAATATGTTAAAGATCAAATAAAGCTTCGCGTGTTCCATAACCATTTCTAATGTCCAATTGCGACTCGGACATGATCAGTTCACATTTACTGTATATACGTGAATGTCTGATTTTTAGAAATATTTTTAGAGAATGACTCATTAGGAAGATATTTCTATATTCTTCTTATCATTTCGTATAGATTATTGTGGAAACCCTTTGAACACATTTTTAAAAACTTGGCAAGTTGAAATACCCCTTTCCGCTCTCTTCGATATATATTATGTGGGGACAGTCGCCCCCCTTGCCCCCCCCCCCTCCTGTTCCTGCGCCACTTTCGCTGCACCTTGGATGAACTGTTTTTGGAAGCGCAACAAAAGTAGATTTTACATTCTTGTGGTATGTTTCCTGTTTTATATATTGCGTTAAATAGTTTTAGCAGCAGATCTACATTGTCTTCGTCTATTATTTTTATCAGTTTTAGAAATCTGTGAGTGAGTACCAGTGTGTCAGCTGCTTCGTAAATAAACGCGAATTTCGAGTTCTTACAAGCGAAAATAACACGTAAGATAACAATTACAAGGGAATACAGTAGATTGGGAAACAGATAAAACAAAAAACCGGACTGAAGGATATACAGTAAGTAATGTTATTAATTATTAAGGCAGTCGTTTTAAATAAGAAACCACCCACAATTGTTCCTCTCCTTTTATTATACTGCGCGATGCTGATATCTACATTACTAAAGACAAACTAGAATTTTCCATTGTAAACATGTTTAGGTACGTCAGCTATTCACCTATACCAGGTTTTGTTTCTCTCCTAAACAGGTGTTTTATGCAGGAGTGCAGACAAATGGTTTTTTCCGTTGCAGATAATTGTAAGTAAAATAAGCTTCTTGGCCTTTCAGTCACCATACTTAAACAGAAAATCTGTGAAAATTCAGGCATAGATAGAATAAACAGGAACCAAATGATATTTAACTAAATCTAGTCAAATGCTGAATCTGTAATAAATAAAGCAATAAAGTACATATTACGTAAAAAATTATCCGTTACATTATTATTTCTAATAATAATATATTTATTTGTAATAATTGTAAAGATATACAACACCATTAAATTTTTAAGAAAGATTCCAGTACCGGGAATCGAACCCGAGTCCCCTGAGCGAAAACTAGGTATTCTGCCACAAGCCCAATGCGGGTTATAAGATTTTCTTCCTTAAGCAGCTGTATACTACGTGGTTGCATTATAGTTAAACCAAAATGCATTCATTGATTGCATTTTTATCACCAAAAATTATTTCAATAATACTTTATTATTCAGATATTAACACATTGAAAATCAGATGACCACTTTTGAATGGAGTAATTTAATCAATATACGTGCTACAAGATACTATCAAACAAATTATTTTAAATATTTTTATATTTTGTCATAGGTATCTACATTTTTGAATACCTACTAACCGTTCAAAATTGTCTCTTATTATAAAGCAGTTTTGTGTTGAATGCGATAATTCAAGTATGTAGCTAATTCTTATAAAACATCTATAAAAACAAATCGTCCAAAAAATTAAAAATTAAGGGAGATATGAATATATTTGTTTCTAAAGTTGACATGGTTAAAGACCGAGGGTGTCTGGCCCGAGGTCTGCAAGTCAACCGAAGGCAAAAACATGAATACCATCTCCTGTCGTGCATACAATATTTTATTTACTAGCATAATAGTAAAAATCGTGTGAAATTTCAAAATATCACAAGTGTTATATGTCATATTTAAAATAAGAATCTGTAAGTAACATCAACGATTGCCTGAATGTACGGTTGCTAAAACGTTATTTGTAGTTTCATGGTTACCATGAAGTTGAGGGTGAAATAATTCGAAAAATCTCTTGGGAGTTATGCGTAGCTTTTCATATTTTGTATCTGTGACGAAACTGAACAATATCATGTTGCTAGTAAATAAAATGTTTTTTTTTCCCAGCCGGTTAGAATAGTAAGCATTGCTCACCTTATCTGAGGTAAGAAAGTTCGTTTTTATCACCTAGGTAAGAAAGTAAATCATGCAATTTTTATGAAGAAACTGTACCGCATGTTAGCTGACTGCTGACGCTTGCTGATTCTGACAGCTGACATATTGATAGTTCACGGATAATTGACTTTATGACTTGTGTTACAGTCTGTTTATACGAGGAATTAGGAATGCATTCTGTGAGTGTTCACATCCTTTTGATGCAGGTAAGTACGAAACCTTAAGTATCCCCGTGAGTGGCCCTTCATTCGAAGGAATTAAATTAACATCTCGCGCATGCGTACTCACGACAGGAGAGGCTAAAAATCACTGTGCGAGCCCGCGCTTTATTTTTTAATCCAACCAAAACTGCTTTGACAGTTTGACCTCAGTGGACATAACCTTAAAAAGTATAAATAGTAAAGCGATTTTTTAACGACAACATTTTTAAGTTTTCAGAGCTACTTATGAATAAAACTGTTTAGAAACATTTTGAGAACAGCATAAAATCGGAAAACATGCTGCATATTTTGCAGGATATTGTCACCTTTAACAACTTTAACAGTCAGTTGAATTATTTTTATAGTGTCAAATTTTGCTCCACTGAGGGCGGCTGGGGAAAAAATAGTATTCAAACTTCGTTAAGAAAGTGCTCTTGCATACCTTGCGCAATTACAAACCTCGCCTTCGGCTCGGTTTATAAACTTTGGGCTCGGTATGCATGACTGCACTTTCTTACCTTGGTTTGAAATATACTATTCTCAAAAATAACTCCCAACGATTTTCAGTGTGAGGCCCGAGTACACTCAAATTGTCGAAAGAAAACAAAAATGGGTTTCCTTAATGTACTAACTTCAATTAAAAACCAAATGTTCTGGAAAATAAATAATGTAAATGTTATAGCAGTAAGAGAAACGTCTACTTCAATTACAGATTTTAGTAGTAATGACTTTTAAGACGGTTGCGGAAAAATATCCTTTTTCAACCTAAAAATAAATACTCTAATTAAGCAAATGTGCATAATTCGTATTTCGTTCTTAAAGTTTCTGTTCTGCTTTTGCTACAAAAGAGCTAGAAATTCGCGCTTTAATAATAACTATCCACTGTCACTCGTATACGTGACTTACCGTATTGTAAATTTCGCATTTTCAAAGTTTAAATGTTTCACCATTCGTGTCCATTGCATATTATTCAAAACTAGCTATATAGTAAATTCGGTATCAAATCGAGACTGGAATGTATGCGTAGCGTACCGTAGCGCCAGTGTGTTTGAGTGGGTTCCTGGATTCTTTAGATTCACAATTGGACCCGGTAGGTGGCGCTGCAATCGGGTTCTAGGTAAAGTCACTGTATGCTCTTCGCACGCAAGACGGCATCGCCGCTCGCTTAGCTGTGGAAATTTTTTTAGAGAAAAAATGTTTTCAAATACTACAGCAAAAATGTACTGATGAACGAAAAACTCCGCGTGAATCTGGTAATTGCAAGAAAAATGTAGATCCACCTATTAATGTAGTACAATGTAGTGCGTGCCTCTTGTGGTATGATTTTACCTGTGCCGGATTAAGTAGAAAACCCAAGAATAAATTCTGGTTCTGTAGAAGTTGCTGTGGTACTACATGTTAGTTGAGAATTATTATTATAAACAAGTATTATTGTACCATGTTGAGTTACCAAATATACTTTATGTTTTAGTTTTTTATTTGTTTTATAAGTAGTACGAGTATATTAAGAGCTTTAAATAAAGTATATGTTTCAGTTTTTATCACATTTGTTTTCTAAGTGGTGTATTGTGAATAATCGAAACAAATATTATAAATAATGCATCTGTATTTTACTTTACCGTTGAAATAACACCTATGAAGCACAAATTACGTGAATTGTGTGCCATTTGTACCTCGCACGCGAAAGAAGTTGACGTCATATCATTTGTGACGCAGTCGACGTGGAGGAATTATTTTCATTTCGCTCCACGGTAGAGTGGTTCTAGACACGGCGTAATGACCAATAGTAATACAACAAGGGTGAGACATACTTACCGATAATTTTTCACACGCCAAAGGTCGAGTGTTGGTTGCAATGAAAACTGTCCCGAGAGCTTGCCCGAGGGCAGTTTTCTAAGGGCAACCAGCACAATGACACTTGGCATGGGCAAAATTATATGTAAGTGTGTTGCCAGCGTTTATATTTTAAAATATTACACCAAACCTGTATACGAATTATGATTTAAAATTGATCTAATAATGCCAGAAACCTCTAATTGCTTGTTTCTTACACTTCTATTTCTAATTATAACACAATCTACGAGGTCGATAATCATCCCGAGGGCGCTTATCAGGTAATCAGTTCGGGATTGGTCGATTTTCAAAAAATGCATGGTTCTCATTGGATGATATCAGTCATGTGACAGCTACGAGTAGAAGTGGAGGCACCACTAATTGGATTATGTCAAAGGTCAACGCGAATTAAATTGATTGACCTAATTAAATCCGCGAATTAAATCCGCGGATTGACCTAATTAATTCCGCGGTTTGACCTGATTAATTTCGCGGTTTGACCCAATTAATTAATTCCGCGTTTTGATCTAATTAATCACATATGAAGTTTGATATGTAATTTACATATGTGCTACTGATTAAATTACGCGGCGGCCATTTTTAATTTACTTCCGGAATTACGCGGCGGTGCGCATGAATGGATTAACGCAATTTCCATTGCCCCTACCTACTATAGGAATCTTTCAGATTTTTTTCTAAGTCCCAGTTTTTGATTTTAAACTTCCCGGGGTGTCGGCCATCCTGGTTTTCTGCGCGCGCACTTCTCACGGCTGTCGTTTTTAATTTTGCGGAAATATTTTAATTTCAAACTGGTAGATCTTCCGTCTCCCTCATCGAAGCTGCTGTCTCTCTCTCATGCACGGAGGCCATTTTGATTTCGCGCGAATATTTGAATTTAAATTTTTTTTCAGATTTTTTCCTAAGTCCCTGTTTTGAATTTAACTTCTCGGGTGTCGTCCATCTTGGTTTTCTCACATTTATTTTAATTTAAAAAAAGCTTTCTGCGATGTCCCATGGCTGGAGTCGAACCAGCGATCACAGCATTACGAGTACGAAGTCTTAACCAACTGGGCTATCGAAGCCATCGAGGTTAAAGG
Organism: Agriotes lineatus; assembly: GCA_940337035.1. Lineage (NCBI taxonomy): Eukaryota > Metazoa > Arthropoda > Insecta > Coleoptera > Elateridae > Agriotes > Agriotes lineatus. The sequence continues at coordinate 61,682,830 of OW679202.1, forward strand.
AATTAAACATAGTCACTTACGTGTCACACCGCTCGAATTTAAACAAATTATTTTTTGAGAAATATGATTTATAAGAACGGGGATGTGTAGCTTGTGGTGTTAAATAACTTGTAGTAATTTAAAAAAACTGATTTTACGGTTGGATGTGTCATAATTAATAATTTTATAATTTGTGCCTGCTATATGTCTGGATTAACGAGGTTCTCATTGTCCCTACCTACTATAGGAAATTCCGTCTAAGTTCCCTTTTTAAAACAGGTCGGTCCCTGTGTTTTGTCTGGTTTTAAAGGTTTGAACATTGTACCACTTAGCTGTTCTGACATTACACTTCCATATTCATATTATAAATAAATTTTAAATGTTATTTTCGACTGAGTTTTAGCCGCTTATAAATTACAACAGCTAGTTTAAAAATGAAATGGGCGATAAGAGCTAAAGGCAGATCGTAATATAAAACGAGTTACAAATTTTATTTTAGTATATTTCTGAAATACTGATAATACGTATTGCTTGAATAAGAAAGAGGTAAACATAAAATGCGTAATTATTCGCAAGGCTTGACTAATTTTAATTATGACATTTGTCAACTAAACATACCTACTAATATAATTTTTTGTATGGCTATTTTTTTCTTACTCATATAGGTAAGAAAGGGTGGTGCGTTGCTTTCAGCTACCGTGTTCCGAAGATATCCGAGTCTTATTGTATAAGAATGGTTGTCCCCCATAAATTTGAATAAAAACAGACAATTTCGTTGAAAAAAATAGCTTTTTAATATCGTTTGCAAATAAGACAAGGGATACTTGTAAAAATATAAGTCAAACCATTTTTTTTGTAAAAAATTTACGAAAAGAAGTATGTGTTGGCGACAAATTAAAATAAATTTAAATAAAAGCACGCAAAATTACCAAAATACGTGGAAAATTTATAAAAATCGGCATCTTGTCACATTAAATTCTGCAAAAACGGCAAAAAACAATATTTTTATACAACTTTCATTGAAAAAATAGTAAAATTTTACGAAAATACGTCTGTGTTGACGACCAATGAAAATAAATTTGAATAAAAATACGCAAAAATTACGAAAAGACGTATGTGTTGATCCCCAAAGTAACAAAAATTTGAATAAAAACGCACAATTTCGTTGAAAATCTTTACAAAGCTACTTTATAGTACCGAAAAAATAATGTAAAAAAGTTTTAAGAGTTATTTCTAAGCATAATTTTGCAAACGTTTAACAAATAAACCGTAATTTTTTAAATTACATCACACAATTATGAAATCGTAGTTTAATTTATATGAATTTTCGATACTTTGTATGGGAAAAATAGCTTCAATTACTAATATTTGAATAAAAACATGCAATTTCCAAAGCATTTCGTTTAAAATTTTAGAAAATCGACAGCATCTCCCATGAAAATTTATAAAAATCGGCATCTTGTCACATTAAATTCTGCAAAAACGACAAAAAACAATATTTTTATACAACTTTCATTGAAAAATAGTAAAATTTTACGAAAATACGTCTGTGTTGACGACAAATGAAAATAAATTTGAATAGAAACACGCATAAATTACGAAAAGACGTATGTGTTGACCCCCAAAGTAACAAAAATTTGAATAAAATCACGCAATCATACAGCATCTCACATAAATTTTCACAAAAATCGACATCATGTCACATAAATTATACAAAAACTGTCATCATATCACTTGAAATTATACAAAAAAAACGACATTTTCATTCAACACACGATGAAAATTGAACAAAAATCACGCTGTCATACAGTATCTCACATAAATTTTCACAAAAATCGACATCATGTCATATAAATTATACAAAAACTGTCATCATGTCACTTGATATTATACAAAAACGACATTTTTACTAAACACACGACGAAAATTGAACAAAAATCACACAATTACACGCCATCTCACATAAATTTTTACAAAAATCGACATCATGTTACATAAACTATGCATAATTTTGCAAATGTTTTACACTTTTTATAAAATGCATCACTCAAAATTAAAAGAAATAGCAATTTCGTTGAAAAAATCTTTTACCACAAGCATTTCGATAAACAAAATTCAAAAATTCTTGTACTTTTGATGGAAATATATGTATGTTGATCACAAATTAACATAAACTTGAATAAAACACACAATTTTGTTGAAAAATTTGCAAATGTTTTACACTTTTCTATAAAATGTATCGCCCAAAATTAAAAGAAATCACAATTTTTTAAATTATATCACGCCATTATGAAATCGTAGATTGATTTTTTGAAATTTTACACTTTGTAACTGTAAAATAACTGCAAATACTAATATTTCAGCTTTAGACTTTGTATTTATTGCAGATTCGAGAAAAAAACAAAAGCAGAGTAGAAATAAAAAACACAAACACTTTGTAATAAACAAATATATTGTTCTTATTTCGTATTATACTTAATAATATAAATATAAATGTACAGCAGAATGTCTTATTTTCTAAAAATTCGCTAGCAATTTACAAAACTGTAGTTTGAGGTGCACGACATTTCAAATTAAAAAGGCCGCAAGTAATAAAATCAGAATTTTATTGTGTAATTTTAAAGTTTAAGATGCACCCAATCTAGAATTCCCTTCGTTTTTGTTGTTGATGGCATCTGCCTTAGAGGCGTTTTTCTAACGGCCCTTTTTTGGAGGCGTTTCCTTATCGGCGTTCTTCTGACTGAACCTTTTTGATGTGGACTTGGATGAGTAGCTGGTGTTTTTAATTTATATTCTAAATCGGACTCGCAGTTATCAGTTTCCATTTCGGTTTTTCCTGTAGTACCAGTCGGGGTTGGCTTCTTTTGCTGTTTAGGTTTAGCTAGCAGCACATTAGCAACGTTAAGGTCTTTGATGTAATCAGCAAACTGTAGGCGTCCGGGTGGATTAATAGTTTTTCGAGGCCGCAGAGTGTCGTGAATTAAATCGACTATGTTAGACGCCGGTAAAATTTCACCCTTTATAGTAACGGTACCCTTGTGATCCCAGCTCACATCGCTTGAGGTACTCAAAATGCGTAGGAAAACTTCAGCTTTTTTCTTAAAAGTTTTGGGAAGTGTAGATAAAATAACGGCATTTGATAGGCTGTCACTGGTTGTTTCAATAGGTATTTTGATTGGCTGCCTCGCCTGGTTTGTGAAATGAAGGAATCGTTGTAAAACCTGATTGTACTGGATCCATTTATCGTGATCAGTTAATTTGGACTTTAAAACTTTTTGCATTTCGTCATCAAGCTGTGATAATATATTTTTCTCCGCATCATCGCCAGACTTAAGACGCTGGACAAATTCCGGCGATACAATCAACATCTTCCGCTCTTTGTCCATTTTAGTCAAAAAGGAGCTCAGTCGTTTGTTCTGGTAGAGCCGTCGTGAATAAACTACCTTAAAATCAAGACTTTCATAATAAATATATTAAAAAAATATGACAGGTACGGGAATCGAACCCGTATTCTCTCTCGAGATCAGAGCTTGAATCTGACGCCTTAACCATTCGGCCAACCTGCCTCACTATATAAACGAGCACTCTCTGCATAATTAAGAAAAGTCTTCTATTTGCAATTTCATACAATATTTCATATAAATTAAGCCATGTACAAATTTCTAAATCGGTTTTGATATATATTTTCTCGAAAGACTTGACCCTCAGCTGACGTTTTATTATTTGTCGTGATGCGTCATCGCAAAATTTTACAAGTGCCATCCTGTCTGCGATGTGACGCACGCTGTTACGCTCATTTTGACATTTTCTTATTTATTGATTGAAATAAATTAGTCAGATTTGGTTATTTGCTTTATTTTCCTAAAAATACCATACTTTACTTGGGATAGGCAACTTTGTTAACATCTACCTTTAATTTCAAACTTAATGCTACACTGCTGTTATCAGTTCAGAGCACTCTGCATTCTTTAGTTTTTACGTTGGCCAACTTTCCAATTTTTGGGAACTTTGATAAGCTGAATTGGGCTGGTTTGGAGCATTTTTCGGCCATTTCCTGGCAAGTCTTGCGTTGTGAAAGTTGGAATTGCTTCCTATGGGGAGCTAGTCTCGCGGCTTTTGGAAGCCATCTTCATAGTTGGAAGGATTTAGAGGCTCCGCATCCCCTGCTGGAATGTTCCGGAGATTGGTATTGGTGTCTCCGGCATTCGTTTCGTCACAGACGGATTTCTTGGGACGTTCACACTTCGCACGCTTGGCTTAACGAGTTGGCTGCACAACATCTTAAGGTTCGTGCATGGTGTTTGCCTACGTTTCCCTCTTTTGAATGCCGCAATCTATTTGAAAAAATTTGTATTTTTAGCCTTTAAAAATCTGCTTCAAAAATCTGGTTTAAAAATCTGGTTTAAAAATCTGGTTTAAAAATCTGCTTTAAAAATCTGGAGCTGGATCGTATTTGCCATTGATTTCTGGATCCACCCAGGAAAATGCTTTGTTAATTGGAATTGGTTCGCTTACCTCGTTTGGGTACTATGGGTATTGAGGCATTTGGTACTGGCATCGCCTACTCGCCACCCTCCCTGCGACGCTCACTATGCTGTCGGAAGTCGGCCCCTGCTCCGTATGACCTTGGCGCACCAGGTGCTTCGGAGAAGCTGTTGGCCTGTGTTCGGCCCTGGAAAGCAGCATGTGTGAATCGTTTGTAACATGACAAGGTGTGTATATGTGTACTAGCGTAACAACCGCTTAGCTAATTGTAGGCATTTCATATAGTAGTACTTGCATTGTAGGATTATTTGTGTGTAACTTGCATTAGGGCATATTTTGCTTACCGTTGGATTGCAGTAAATGTGATGAAGCCCGTTTTGAACTGGGCCCTGTAACATAACAAAACATTCAGATATGCTGTTGAACTATTTTAAGACAGTTTAGCTTACCTAGATCATAGGCTAGCTGTACTCTTACACAACTTTGGCCACTGCATTTGACAAACCTAATTGCAGAGGTTAGTTTCTTGAATGTCATTAGGGTGTAGGGCTGTAACTAGTGAACAGCTCACGGTAGTTTAATGCTCAAATTTCGGGTATTCGTAAATCGTTTTGGGCTATTTGTTATTGTAGCTTTTGTTAGGAGCATAATTCAAGCCGTTGCTTTGATTAGTCATATAAGAACATGATGAGTTTAAAACAGAAACCGCCACGCCCTGTATGATCATACAACCGTAACAGCGGGCTTCGAGCCTTTGAAATCTTGACGTCACATTTAAATTGTAAGCTAACATTTGGGGTTGTAGTTAGCATTTTTGCTTGCATAGCTCTAGTTTTCGCAGCACTCTGCCTCACAGTATGCGTGCGAATCATTGTACTTGTGTTGCCAATTGGGTAGCAACTTATTTTCTTTATTCGTGATAGATTATAGCCCAGGATGTTCTACTTTTAGCCTTTGATTGATTTATATAAAATGTATTGATGCAGTGCCTTTGCCGATTTTAACGTGTTTATTGTTGATGTACTGGTTTGTATATTGTTATTTGTTTATTGCTGCGCTTTCGATTTGTTCGTATAATGTTTGATTTTGTTTGATGATTTGCCTGTTCGTGTTTGATTTGCTCTTGTGTTATTTTGTGTGATGCACTATAGTACTGAATCTATTAATAAAGCTGTGATATTTTTATTGGTCGTTGCTATTTTGTTCATCTTGCTGGTTTTTATCTTCGACCTTGTGTAAGGTCCGGCACAAGGAATTGGATCTGAGTCGAGGACCTGGCGCCCTCTCCTATTTCTTTTTGATTCTCTTTCAGCATAGTTGGAACCCCGACCCTCGCGACTAGTGAGCCCATTAGGCCGATAGTTACCAGCCGGCAAAATATCTAGTACAACTTTCGCCAAAAGGTAAGGCCGACCCTCGATCTTCCCTGACAAGAAGATTTTGACGCCCAACGTCTGGGGCTCGATAGGGCTTTTGTAGTACCCTGTCTACGTTGTGGTTAGGTGGTACTATAGTGCATTGTTAGTAGGTTGGGATGTATTGATTTTGGGTGTTGTTTCATGATTGACTTCTAGTTATAGAATTGGTTATTGGTGTGTTTTGAAGAGTGAATCTTTTTGATGATTTGGATTTGTATTAGCTGCGTGTTTTATTGAGTATTTGTTGACTTAGTTTGCTTGAGTTTTCTTTGTGTAGTTTGTTTTTTTGCCTTTTCCTTGGAATGATGTTTAGGATTATGGAGTGTGATTGGTGCGTTTGAGGGGTACACTTTTGTGGATTTTTAGGCTCTTCAAACCATCCTTCTAGTGTGGATTGGTTTAGCTCTTCTTTGATTGGTTCTTCTCTTTATTCTTCGGATTGTTTGCTAGTTGTTCGGTGGCGATGCGTTTTGGGAGATTTGCTTCGGCACATTTGGATAATCTCCTGAACCTCTTTGGATTGTTTTAGAGTAGTTCTTCTTTGATTGGTTTTCTTCTTTGTGTGGATTGATGATAGGTTAGTTATTCGGTGGCGATGTGTCTGGGAGATTTGCTTCGGCGATTTGGATAATCTCTCCAGCCATCTTTGGGATAGATTGGTATAGTGATTGATTCCTTGACTTCATTTCTTTTAGGATTTCTTTTGTCCGCTTTCTTGGTGAGGTTTGAGTGAGCTTGGTGGATGCTTGTAGGGTGCCCTTTTGGATTTTTGGATTTTTGAGGTATAGCTGATGATGCCTATTGCCGTCAGCTATACGTTTGGTGTGTTTGGTTGGTCGTTGTTAGGTTATCCCCTCGCTTAGGCGGATTTCAATCCTCAAGTGAAACTCGCTCCTTGCCCTTGGGCACGCTTTATGACTGAGAACGGTTTCTTTTGCCCTCTTTTAGGGCCTCAGCGTTGTCTGGATTCGTGGAACCCGACTCTTTTGTTGAGCTTCTGTCCTTTTTGGTTGTGCGTTTGTGTGTGCCTGGTGATTGAGGACGGTTTCGTTCGCTCTTTTAGGGCATCGACTTTGTCGGATTTATTGGGACCTGAATCTTTCTCCAAGGCATTATGCTCTCGCCAACCCTTGTTGTCTTTGTTTGTGTGGTCTCGTCTACGTCTTTTTGTGTAGGATGGCTGGGTGACGTCGGTCGGTGCACTAGGATTCAATTCCTTTTTTCTTTTTCTAGAATTGGAATCCTGACATTAACAACTAGTCCCTTCTTTTCTCTCATCTTTCTTCTTCTCTGTTGTTTTTTTTTGTTCATTGGAAAGGGATGTTCCCTCATATAGTTGTGTTCGTCTTCTTTGATATTTTGAATTTTTGAATATTTGCTCTGTCTTCGGTCATTTGGAGATAGTTTTATAGTTTCTTGGTAGGCATAGTTTTTTTTTGGACGTTTTGTTTGGATAGTTGTTGTATGGTCAGGTAAATCCGAAGGGATTTACCCTCCCTTTTTGTGGGGGGAGAATTTGTTACGCTCATTTTGACATTTTCTTATTTATTGATTGAGATAAATTAGTCAGATTTGGTTATTTGCTTTATTTTCCTAAAAATACCATACTTTACTTGGGATAGGCAACTTTGTTAACATCTACCTTTAATTTCAAACTTAATGCTACACTGCTGTTATCAGTTCAGAGCACTCTGCATTCTTTAGTTTTTACGTTGGCCAACTTTCCAATTTTTGGGAACTTTGATAAGCTGAATTGGGCTGGTTTGGAGCATTTTTCGGCCATTTCCTGGCAAGTCTTGCGTTGTGAAAGTTGGAATTGCTTCCTATGGGGAGCTAGTCTCGCGGCTTTTGGAAGCCATCTTCATAGTTGGAAGGATTTAGAGGCTCCGCATCCCCTGCTGGAATGTTCCGGAGATTGGTATTGGTGTCTCCGGCATTCGTTTCGTCACAGACGGATTTCTTGGGACGTTCACACTTCGCACGCTTGGCTTAACGAGTTGGCTGCACAACATCTTAAGGTTCGTACATGGTGTTTGCCTACGTTTCCCTCTTTTGAATGCCGCAATCTATTTGAAAAAATTTGTATTTTTAGCCTTTAAAAATCTGATTCAAAAATCTGGTTTAAAAATCTGGTTTAAAAATCTGGTTTAAAAATCTGGTTTAAAAATCTGCTTTAAAAATCTGGAAATGGATCGTATTTGCCATTGATTTCTGGATCCACCCAGGAAAATGCTTTGTTAATTGGAATTGGTTCGCTTACCTCGTTTGGGTACTATGGGTATTGAGGCATTTGGTACTGGCATCGCCTACTCGCCACCCTCCCTGCGACGCTCACTATGCCGTCGGAAGTCGGCCCCTGCTCCGTATGACCTTGGCGCACCAGGTGCTTCGGAGAAGCTGTTGGCCTGTGTTCGGCCCTGGAAAGCAGCATGTGTGAATCGTTTGTAACATGACAAGGTGTGTATATGTGTACTAGCGTAACAACCGCTTAGCTAATTGTAGGCATTTCATATAGTAGTACTTGCATTGTAGGATTATTTGTGTGTAACTTGCATTAGGGCATATTTTGCTTACCGTTGGATTGCAGTAAATGTGATGAAGCCCGTTTTGAACTGGGCCCTGTAACATAACAAAACATTCAGATATGCTGTTGAACTATTTTAAGACAGTTTAGCTTACCTAGATCATAGGCTAGCTGTACTCTTACACAACTTTGGCCACTGCATTTGACAAACTTAATTGCAGAGGTTATTTTCTTGAATGTCATTAGGGTGTAGGGCTGTAACTAGTGAACAGCTCACGGTAGTTTAATGCTTAAATTTCGGGTATTCGTAAATCGTTTTGGGCTATTTGTTATTGTAGCTTTTGTTAGGAGCATAATTCAAGCCGTTGCTTTGATTAGTCATATAAGAACTTGATGAGTTTAAAACAGAAACCGCCACGCCCTGTATGATCATACAACCGTAACAGCGGACTTCGAGCCTTTGAAATCTTGACGTCACATTTAAATTGTAAGCTAACATTTGGGGTTGTAGTTAGCATTTTTGCTTGCATAGCTCTAGTTTTCGCAGCACTCTGCCTCACAGTATGCGTGCGAATCATTGTACTTGTGTTGCCAATTGGGTAGCAACTTATTTTCTTTATTCGTGATAGATTATAGCCCAGGATGTCCTACTTTTAGCCTTTGATTGATTTATATGAAATGTATTGATGCAGTGCCTTTGCCGATTTTAACGTGTTTATTGTTGATGTACTGGTTTGTATATTGTTATTTGTTTATTGCTGCGCTTTCGATTTGTTCGTATAATGTTTGATTTTGTTTGATGATTTGCCTGTTCGTGTTTGATTTGCTCTTGTGTTATTTTGTGTGATGCACTATAGTACTGAATCTATTAATAAAGCTGTGATATTTTTATTGGTCGTTGCTATTTTGTTCATCTTGCTGGTTTTTATCTTCGACCTTGTGTAAGGTCCGGCACAAGGAATTGGATCTGAGTCGAGGACCTGGCGCCTGTCCTATTTCTTATTGATTCTCTTTCAGCATAGTTGGAACCCCGACCCTCGCGACTAGTTAGCCCATTAGGCCGATAGTTACCAGCCGGCAAAATATCTAGTACAACTTTCGCCAAAAGGTAAGGCCGACCCTCTATCTTCCCTGACAACGCAGTGTCTCCATCCCTTTTTATTTTAAAATTTTATAAAATCAGAGGTCCAAACTGCTGCCGCATCAGGTAACAGAGTACAATGGTTTAAAACGTGTTAGTGCGGCAGCAGTCGGGCCTCTGGTTTTATAGAATTTTAAAATAAAAAGGGATGGAGACATTGCATACGTCACACAGCAGACAGGTTGGCTCTTGTAAATTCAACGATGACGCATCACGACAAATAATAAAACGGCAGCTGAGGGTCATGTCTTTCGAGAAAATATATATCAAAACCGATTTAGAAATTTGTACATGGCTTAATTTATATAAAATATTGTATGAAATTGCAAATAGAAGACTTTTAAACTATATGTTTTCTTAATTATGCAGAGAGTGCTCGTTTATATAGTGAGGCAGGTTGGCCGAATGGTTAAGGCGTCAGATTCAAGGTCTGATCTCGAGAGAGAATACGGGTTCGATTCCCGTACCTATCATATTTTTTTTATATATTTATTATGAAAGTCTTGATTTTAAGGTAGTTTATTCACGACGGCTCTACCAGAACAAACGACTGAGCTCCTTTTCGACTAAAATGGACAAAGAGCGGAAGATGTTGATTGTATCGCCGGAATTTGTCCAGCGTCTTAAGTCTGGCGATGATGCGGAGAAAAATATATTATCACAGCTTGATGACGAAATGCAAAAAGTTTTAAAGTCCAAATTAACTGATCACGATAAATGGATCCAGTACAATCAGGTTTTACAACGATTCCTTCATTTCACAAACCAGGCGAGGCAGCCAATCAAAATACCTATTGAAACAACCAGTGACAGCCTATCAAATGCCGTTATTTTATCTACACTTCCCAAAACTTTTAAGAAAAAAGCTGAAGTTTTCCTACGCATTTTGAGTACCTCAAGCGATGTGAGCTGGGATCACAAGGGTACCGTTACTATAAAGGGTGAAATTTTACCGTCGTCTAACATAGTCGATTTAATTCACGACACTCTGCGGCCTCGAAAAACTATTAATCCACCCGGACGCCTACAGTTTGCTGATTACATCAAAGACCTTAACGTTGCTAATGTGCTGCTAGCTAAACCTAAACAGCAAAAGAAGCCAACCCCGACTGGTAATACAGGAAAAACCGAAATGGAAACTGATAACTGCGAGTCCGATTTAGAATATAAATTAAAAACACCAGCTACTCATCCAAGTCCACATCAAAAAGGTTCAGTCAGAAGAACGCCGATAAGGAAACGCCTCCAAAAAAGGGCCGTTAGAAAAACGCCTCTAAGGCAGATGTCATCAACACCAAAAACGAAGGGAATTCTAGATTGGGTGCATCTTAAACTTTAAAATTACACAATGAAATTCTGATTTTATTACTTGCGGCCTTTTTAATTTGAAATGTCGTGCACCTCAAACTACAGTTTTGTAAATTGCTAGCGAATTTTTAGAAAATAAGACATTCTGCTGTACATTTATATTTATATTATTAAGCATTATACGAAATAAGAACAATATATATATTTGTTTATTACAAAGTGTTTGTGTTTTTTATTTCTACTCTGCTTTTGTTTTTTTCTCGAATCTGCAATAATTACAAAGTCTAAAGCTAAAATATTAGTATTTGCAGTTATTTTACAGTTACAAAGTGTAAAATTTCAAAAAATCAATCTACGATTTCATAATGGCGTGATATAATTTAAAAAATTGTGATTTCTTTTAATTTTGGGCGATACATTTTATAGAAAAGTGTAAAACATTTGCAAATTTTTCAACGAAATTGTGTGTTTTATTCAAGTTTATGTTAATTTGCGATCAACATACATATATTTCCATCAAAAGTACAAGAATTTTTGAATTTTGTTTATCGAAATGCTTGTGGTAAAAGATTTTTTCAACGAAATTACTATTTCTTTTAATTTTGAGTAATGCATTTTATAAAAAGTGTAAAACATTTGCAAAATTATGCATAGTTTATGTAACATGATGTCGATTTTTGTAAAAATGTATGTGAGATGGCGTGTAATTGTGTGATTTTTGTTCAATTTTCGTCGTGTGTTTAGTAAAAATGTCGTTTTTGTATAATTTCAAGTGACATGATGACAGTTTTTGTATAATTTATATGACATGATGTCGATTTTTGTGACAATTTATGTGAGATGCTGTATGACAGCGTGATTTTTGTTCAATTTTCATCGTGTGTTGAATAAAAATGTCGTTTTTTTGTATAATTTCAAGTGATATGATGACAGTTTTTGTATAATTTATGTGACATGATGTCGATTTTTGTGAAAATTTATGTGAGATGCTGTATGATTGCGTGATTTTATTCAAATTTTTGTTACTTTGGGGGTCAACACATACGTCTTTTCGTAATTTTTGCGTGTTTCTATTCAAATTTATTTTCATTTGTCGTCAACACAGACGTATTTTCGTAAAATTTTACTATTTTTTCAATGAAAGTTGTATAAAAATATTGTTTTTTGTCGTTTTTGCAGAATTTAATCTGACAAGATGCCGATTTTTATAAATTTTCCACGTATTTTCGTAATTTTGCGTGCTTTTATTCAAATTTATTTTAATTTGTCGCCAACACATACGTCTTTTCGTAAATTTTTTACAAGAAAAATGGTTTGACTTGTATTTTGACAAGTATCCCTTGTCTTATTTGCAAACGATATTGAAAAGCTATTTTTTTCAACGAAATTGTCTGTTTTTATTCAAATTTATGGGGGACAACCATTCTTATACAATAAGACTCGGATATCTTCGGAACACGGTAGCTGAAAGCAACGCACCACCCTTTCTTACCTATATGAGTAAGAAAAAAATAGCCATACAAAAAATTATATTAGTAGGTATGTTTAGTTGACAAATGTCATAATTAAAATTAGTCAAGCCTTGCGAATAATTACGCATTTTATGTTTATCTCTTTCTTATTCAAGCAATACGTATTATCAGTATTTCATTAATATACTAAAATAAAATTTGTAACTCGTTTTATATTACGATCTGCCTTTAGCTCTTATCGCCCATTTAATTTTTAAACTAGCTGTTGTAATTTATAAGCGGCTAAAACTCAGTCGAAAATAACATTTAAAATTTATTTATAATATGAATATGGAAGTGTAATGTCAGAACAGCTAAGTGGTACAATGTTCAAACCTTTAAAACCAGACAAAACACAGGGACCGACCTGTTTTAAAAAGGGAACTTAGACGGAATTTCCTATAGTAGGTAGGGACAATGAAAACCTCGTTAATCCAGACATATAGCAATCACAAATTATAAAATTATTAATTATGACACATCCAACCCTAAAATCAGTTTTTTAAAATTACTACAAGTTATTTAACACCACAAGCTACACATCCCCGTTCTTATAAATCATATTTCTCAAAAAATAGTTTGTTTAAATTCGAGCGGTGTGACACGTAAGTGACTATGTTTAATTCCTTTAACCTCGATGGCTTCGATAGCCCAGTTGGTTAAGACTTCGTACTCGTAATGCTGTGATCGCTGGTTCGACTCCAGCCATGGGACATCGCAGGAAGCTTTTTTTTAATATGAAATAAATGTGAGAAAACCAAGATGGACGACACCCGAGAAGTTAAATTCAAAACAGGGACTTAGGAAAAAATCTGAAAGATTCCTATAGCAGGTAGGAACAATGAAAATCGCGTTAATTCATTCATGCGCACCGCCGCGTAATTCCGGAAGTAAATTAAAAATGGCCGCCGCGTAATTTAATCAGTAGCACATATGTAAATTACATATCAAACTTCATATGTGATTAATTAGATCAAAACGCGGAATTAATTGGGTCAAACCGCGAAATTAATCAGGTCAAACCGCAGAATTAATTAGGTCAATCCGCGGATTTAATTCGCGGATTTAATTAGGTCAATCAATTTAATTCGCGTTGATGTTAGAAATTAGATTTTTGTAAGGCGGTTTTAATGTAATTTTTGATATTGGCGGATCAAAATAGTTACTTATGTATCGACTGCAAAATTAAAGTGTTTTCGACACTAGACGTGAAGTGTTACATTCAAGATTTTCTTAAATTTTGAGTCATTATAAGTTTTATAGTAAATAAGTTGTTCTAAATTTTCATATTAGCACTAGTGTCAATTTGAAATCTCATATTGCAACTAGTGCGAATATATGCATAATTTTCACGTTGAAAACGACAACAAACTCTCATTATATTAGATCAAAATTACAGAAATTATTAACCGACACTGATAATTTGATAACTATAAACAAACGTATATAAGGCAGCGAGTTCAACTTCCAGCATTAGCTTTAGATCAAAGTTGTAAATAAATGAGTTTTCCTTATAACTTTAATTTTTATTTTAAAATAACGTATGGACTTTCTACCATCAAGCGTAATATCTCCTTAAAATTTCTACCCCAACACCGTACACAACCTACATACAGGGTGATCGAAATTCGCAAATTGTCTCATTTCTTGATTATGTGGGTGTTGCTTTCCAATTAGACGTTAGTGACTTCTTCTTCGGTATTTTTTAAAGTATTAATTTTTTCTTTGCGATCTAGTTTACATCTTTTCATCAATTCCTTGAACCTTATTTTTCGTCTAAACTCCTACTTACGTAGTATTTACGTTAAATTAATATATTTCAGTGTTGCTGTTTTACGAGGGGATAGAATTATAGCATAGTTCCAGAATCAATGCAACCGATTCCTTCAGATTCCATTTGGCCCGCTTGCGTCCTTGAAGGATGAAAAAAATTGTAAGAAAAAAGTATAATAACAAGTCTGGCTTTTTGCTATGTTAAAAGTACTTAATCATATCTTATGGAAGTAAAAAGATTAACAAACGCTTTCGCGGGTGGTAAGTTTACCCCAGATTTACATAAAGTTGCATAATAAACTTAACCATTTACTGTAAAATATCGAGAGATCCAAAAAAACTGATCCTCAGCAGGCTGTGGAAATTCAAACGTGTGAATAATAAGTTGGTGGCACTGTAAGTCTGTCAAATTCGAGGTTTCCGGGTTAGATTTTCCGTCAGTTTTGACACAGACTGACGCAAAACCTAACCTGCTAACCTCGAATTTGACATAGACTTACAATGTTACCAACATATTATAGGTTTTGTGTCAGTATTGCCACATTATTTTTTCCGCCCTTCAAGGACGCAAGGGGGCTAAAACCACCACTGCAGGATGACCAGACAACGGGTTTCCTTCTCAGTATATTCAAAGGAACCTACCATAACAGTTACAGACTTGTTAAAAATACTGTAAGAAATTCGTTGCTGGCTCTTGTACTATAAGGGGTGAGGGGGCCACTCCAGAACTCGTTTAAGATTTAAAAGAAAACACAAACATTTGTAGTCGGTACGAAAAACGAGCATCTTGCTAGTCTGTAGTAAATTAAGCAAGAAAGTACATATGTATTATGTAAGAAACTAATCTGTTACATTATTATTTGTAATAATAACATATTTATTTTAATAATTGTACGTGAAGATATAAACTACAATTCAATTAAAAAAAAAAGTTTTCGGTGAGGGAATGAACACAGGTCTCCTTAGCGAAAGTCAGGTATCCTAGCAAATACACTATACAGGGTTATAATTTCTCTTCTTCAACCAGCTATATACTTCGCAGATTTATATATATATATATATTGGCGAGTGCTTTACGGACGTAACCGTATCTCGCATCCTGTCCTCCAAGCCTGCTTATCTAACCAGTCGCCCTCTTGTAATCCTCTGGCTTCCATTGCTTCATGAACTTCTTGTGCCCAATTTCTGGGCGGTCTTCCTCTTTTTCTTCTTATATTTGGAGTCCAATCCCACACTTTCTTTGGCCATCTGTGAGTGTGCATCCGCTGCATGTGGCCATACCACCTTAATCTTTTTGCTTCTATGGTATCAATAATTGATCCTTGAACTTCCATCCGTTGACGTATCTCGTCGTTTCTTATTCAGATTCATGATATTTAAACCAAAATGCACTTATTTTAATGGCTGAATTTTTATCAGTAATAATGTATTAAGGGCAAATGATTTTGCCGGTAAAAATATTTTACGAAAGTTTCTTGTTTTGGCAATGTCACAAGACAAACTAACTTAATAGGTAAGGGAACTTGTCAAAGTTATTTTGTTGAGGGCATTGCCAAAAAACAACAAATCTTAAATAAAACATGTTCCGAGCAAAATCATGAGCCCGAAACACATTTTGTGGAGTATTTCTCAAATATGGGTTTATTTTGTATCAGTATACAATGAATATGACATTTATACTGATTCACAATGACAGTTTAATGACGTTTTTCAAATGCCACATTGCTTAAAACAACACATTTGGTGGTGTCCATGGATACAAGTGGTAAAAGAAACTGATAAAATTGCAAGGAAAAATTTTGATTTATTGCTACTATAAAAACACGTGATTGGTTGAATTTTGGAAAATTATGGCTTTTGATTGGAGAATAGGAGATGAGGGAAATAGTCACTAAAATTAGTTCAACAGTAAATTATTATTTAATATTGCCACATTGGAAAAGAGATCACCCATTTGATATAGATTATTTAATCATTACAAGATACTATCAAATAAATTATTTTTTAAATTGTTTTATTTATACATTACATATCTACATTCAACAGTTTTGTGTTGAACGCGATAATTAAACTATTTAGGTGATGCTTATAAAACATCTATAAAATAATGCTTTTTAGAGGCGCGAGTCCAGCGACAGGGCCGTATCAAAATTAGAAACAAATAGGAATTTTTATTAAAATTAATATTATAAATTATTTTATTTATTTAAAAATACGATTTTGTTACTAAACAATCAAAAGTAACGACTAACGCGTACAGCAGCTGAACAAATCAGGTTAAAAATCAGTTTTTTATGTTTAATAATCTTCATCATCTTTTCCATAATGCTGCATATTGTACGACTATACAGTGTGGTAAAAAAGTCTGGAACACCTGAAATATCTTGCTTTGTTTGCATTTTCTTGAAAATTTCTTTATGCAACTTCATAAAACTTTTATACTGCAATACTTAGAACGATGTGGTCTTCCACCTCCTCGAACAAAAAATAGGGGTTATCATT
Organism: Agriotes lineatus; assembly: GCA_940337035.1. Lineage (NCBI taxonomy): Eukaryota > Metazoa > Arthropoda > Insecta > Coleoptera > Elateridae > Agriotes > Agriotes lineatus. The sequence goes on from OW679202.1 coordinate 61,699,471, forward strand.
TAAAAAAAATCCCTAATTGGCCCTGCTGGTGCACGCCACTGTATATAGTTTCAGACTTTTGTACCACATTGTATAATATTTTTATAAGAGATTGAGTTTGTGACAATGTAAAGCAAATTGGTTCCCAACAACTCTATAATGTAACTGTTATAAAAGTAAGAGAAACGTCTACTTTAATGACAAATTTTAGTAGTACTGACTTTTAAGATGGTTGCCGAAACACATTATTTTTAAACCTAAAAATAAATATTCTTTAACAATTATGTTCATCATAATTCATATTTCGTTCTAAAAGTTTCTGTTCGGCTATTAATTATTACGTATAGCAACACAGCTAGAAATCCGGGCTGTAATAATAATCATCCACTGTCACTCGTATTCGCGATTTACCGTATTGTAAAGTTCGCATTTCCGACAGCATTGCAAAGTTGAAATTTACCGCAGTTCGTGCCATGTTCACAACCTTGATTTTGTAACGACAACACGACATCTGTTTTACAATGCCTACACTATTTATACGATTTTTATGTGGAAATGTATCAGGTGTCTGCAAATACAGCACCGATAACCGACATTTGGCATTGTAATATTAGCTCTAAATGACAACCGCTTGAAATTTTTTTAGGAATTACGTATTATCGAAAACTAAACGTCAGAAATAGTTCAATGAGGTCTTAAATGAAAAATCAAAAATCTTATCTTCTTGTAAACTATTTTACAGTTTCTGCTTTCTATTTTGCACAAGTAAATTTTACTGTTGAATGGCAGAAATACAAACGAAAAAAGGCTACAAAAGCGTCGATATTTTAAATACACCTTTACAACGCAAGCGAATCTTTTACCATTTATAAAATAGCTTACGATAAGCAGCCAACATTCGTCTTTGAAATGAAGTCTTGTTTAACTTCTTACGAGGTTTGTAAATCGATAATACGTGATTCCTATGTATCGATCTGTCTCTATTATTTCAACATAAGCCAAAATCCAGCCTTAACTTAGTGTTCTGCATAAATTCCAATCCCGATATGATAGCGAATTTACTATATGAGGCCATTATTTGCAAAACTAGCTAATCGACATTTTTGCCGAAAATTTCATTTTATGTCAGAAATGTTCAGTTTCATAAGGCGAATCGTTTGGTCAAGTCAGATCTGCCCAAAACAAGCTCTTCGATACCTAAATGTAACATTAAAAGTGCTAGTTATTTGTAAAACTAGCCCTATGCTTCACGGAGTTGGTTGGAAAACTCTCGGAATGCCTTAGAACCAACAGCGTGCGTTAGTAAGATCACGTGACTTGGTGCCGCCGTAGCCGTTGACGGCGTGTGTTATGATTGTCATCTGTCTTAGACGTGTGTTGATGTTGTGCAGTGTTTTACGTCTTATTTGCTATGGAAATACTAAATGCTAGTTCAAGTGTTATACCTAGCCTCCCTGGGAAAGGGCGTAAAAAAAGGACGTCATCCAGAAAACTACAAAAGGAATGTTGACCAGCGTATGCGGTAGGTATATAATTTTCTTGCGTATCATAGATTTATTTAATGAGTTACTACTGTTCTATTCCAGACATTTACTACAGTCTTTGTCAAAGTATCCGACCTGCAAGCATGATGGTCGATCAGGGCAACCTTATTATTGCACAACACTAACGATGGCGCACCTAAAGCAGTGTCATGCGTACTTGTACGAATCTACAGACAAGATAGAACAAGATATGCGAATACTGGCTTGCTGTATAGGAAACAAACCCAAAAGAGGAAAGACAAAACACGCTCAAGTTTCTATACAATACAATATTCGTTTGAAAGATGAGCACTTGCTTAGGGTGTGTCAAAATGCCTTTTTGGGAATATCAAATTTTAGTAAAGATAGAATTCAAAGAGTACTGCGAAATTTTGTGGTTCACGGAGCTGTCCCTAAGGAACGCAGAAGTGACGATCGGGTAGGTGTAAAAATATTGACAAGAAAAAAAGCATAAAACCATTCATTGAATCAATTCAATGTGTTGAATCACACTATTGCCGAAGAAAGTCAAGTGTCCGGATGTACTTACCATGTGACCTTAATTTTCAAATGCTCTTCAATTAATATCTGAATGTCTGCATGTGAAAATACGCGATTTCAGAAAATATATAAATGCTCATTACAATATAGCATTTGGAACGCCACAGACTGACTGCTGCTCTTTCTGCCTGAAGACGAAAGAACAACTTAAGTCAATGACATCCGCGAGTGGAAGGCAACAATTAAGGCTATTGTTCACTCGTTCCTGAAATCGTTTCTCCCTGAGAAAATGCAGTGGCAATAAGCAACCCATCATACGTCTAAGAGAGCGTCACTAATCAGAGGTTGTCAGCGGAGGCTAAAGAGATTAAGATAAGAGGCAATAAAATCAACCCTACTCTCGAATAGCAAGTTTTGAAGGTACTCAGAGATTTTTGTTACCACGTCAGAGAAAAGTAACATAAAACAAGTAGCAGCAAAACATTTATTTTTCCACATGGTTAACTAATTTTTTTACAATTACTAACTGTACCTTTACGGATATAGGTCTTTTTTTACACATTTTTACAATAATCACATTAAAATTATTTTATTATTATAATAGATACCATAAAATAATAATTATCATAACATACCTAAATAATAATTATTTTAACAGCATTGTATAGAAAGTAAAATAAAATAACATAATATATAATAGGCGCAAGACCTTATTCTATATATTAAAAATTAATTTGGTAGCTAAAATTACTACATTACCCTGATAGGATAAGTTAGTTGCCTATCCATCTATTGGTTATTTCCATTGATTAAAATTGTTGCATACATATTGCATGTTTTTAATAGTTATACAGATATTTTCATAGAAGGTAGTTCTGATTAAAAGAATAGTTTCCGATAAAAAGTAGTTTAATGTTTTAAGAAAAGTTTGAGAGCCACTGAAATTATTCAAAAATAATAATATAATACTATAATAACAATTAATTAATTACTAATATAAGGAAAACGCAAAACGTGATAAAGTAAATCTTTTTTAAATTATCTAATTATTTAAATCGGAAAATGTTATATCTCTAATTGACAAATTGCGTTTAATTCTTGAATCCAGAAATTCTGGCAAAAATATGGAAAAATAAAATCTATAATATAATTTTCCTTAATGTGTGTCTCTGTGTCTGTGGCACAAAATAAAATCTCACGTTCCGGCTTCACAGATGTTTATATTTGTTTAGGTTTTTTTTTCTTATCTTAGCGCTCGGCTTGGAGCTTGACCTTTCGCGTATCCTATTTCACGTGCGCCTAGCGCGCAGTTTGCTTGTTTTGTTAATTTGTCAATCATATTATTCCAAAAGTTTTTACTTCTTGTTCTAAGTTCGCAGTTATAATCTTTTTGGGTATATATGAAAAAATAACAATATTCTCGATTCGTGACTTAAAGTTGACCTTGTATTTGATACATATAGTCATGATTCGATTTTAATTTAATTTTGTTATCACTGTCAATGTGGTGTTTGTGCCGACAATTCTCCGAAGGACAGTTTTGGCCTGGGAGGCCCAGCCGCTACCTGCACCAACAGGGGGTCGAAGCTAATGCAGGGTGGCAAAAACCTCTGAATTCATTCATAGTTGGCGCTTTGTAACGTTCGGTAGAATAAACGAAAATATAAACTTGTGCGTTATTTATTTCTTACCACTCAACCACATAAAAACATTACATTGGCGACGAGGAAAAAAGTAGTAATCAAGAGCTAGTGCGGCAGTAACAATCGTGATTGTGGACTTTTGTGCAAGTGTACGGGGATATTGTAAGAAACCGGGAAAATGTCAGCTGTAATTGGACAAGTTGAGCGTTTTGACCACGAGGGTCAAGACTGGGTGCTGTACCAGGAAAGGCTGGAGCAATTTTTCCAGGCCAACGGAATCACAGACACGGATGCATCAAAACGAAGAAGCGCGGTGTTAATTAGCCAGTTGTCAGCGGAAACATACAGCTTGTTAAGGGACTTGTGTTATCCGGTGAAACCTAGCGAAAAAACTTACGAACAGTTATGTGAGTGTATGTCCAAATATTTCAGTCCGAAAATTTCTACTTTTCGTGAAAGGGTGGAATTTTACGGAGCAATGCAAAAGCGCGATGAAACAATAACCGAGTGGCACGCCAGACTGAAAAATTTCGCGGTCAACTGTAGTTTTGTCAGTTTGGACCCAATTCTGCGCGATAAATTTGTCACGGGCCTAATTAAAGGGCCTATTCTGGACAGATTATGCGAGGAAGATTATAAGGAGAAACTAACTATGAAGGATGTGGTGGAAACGGCGTTAAAGAAGGAAGCCAGTTTGCAAGCAGCCACACAAACCATCGGGGTTAACTGGACACAGAGAAACGGGACTACGAGCGCAAACAAATGTCGGAGGGAAAAGAAACAACCAATTCGGCGGGAAGAGAAAAATGCAGCGTCGAAACCAAGGGGGGCCTGCCAGATTTGTGGAAAAGCTCACCAGCCCGGTCAAGTGTGTAAGTTTAAAAACGTGAAGTGTTTCAAGTGTCAAGCGGTGGGACATTTTGCGAATAACTGTAAGCAATCCAGTAATTGTAAGAGACCGGTTAATAACCTTAGTATTAAATCTGTAGAGAGTGAAAATTTGCCGCTTTATAACATTAGGGCGCATAAAAGCAGTCCGTTTACAGCAGAGGTAAAAATAGGAAATATACGTTTAACCATGGAAATAGACAGTGGCGCAGGAGTTAGTGTGATTTCAGAGGAGCTTTATTTAACAAAATTTAGTAATTATAGGTTGAGATCTAGCAAAATTTATTTGAAGGAATACACTGGCAAGACGAGCGAACCATTGGGGTATTTTACAACAGAAGTAGAATACAATAGGGAAAACCGTAGTATTAATTTATATGTTGTAAATGGTGGGGGTCCGCCATTATTAGGTAGAGACTGGTTGAAAGCCTTTGATTTGGGCATAGGAAAGGCAGGGCTTGATCAATCAGTAAATTATGTAAAACAGGTGACTTTAGACCAGATTTTAAAAGAATATAAATCTCTATTTGACGGTTCTTTAGGTACGTACAAATATGGAGTTATTCATTTGGATTTAAAGCCTGATTATAAGCCTGTATTTTGTAAACCGCGATCGATACCAATTGCGTACAAGGAAAAACTGGAACTTCAATTAGAGCGACTAGTACGGGAGAATGCTATTACACAGGTCGAAAGCAATCAGTGGGGCACGCCACTGGTTGCAGTTCTGAAATCAGACGGATCTTCAATTCGGTTGTGCGCGGATTATAAAACCACGGTAAATAGATTTTTAGTTGAGGTTAAGTATCCGTTACCGAGGGTGGAGGATATCTTTGCCGCTTTAGAGGGTGGAGAAAAGTTCAGTAAAATCGACTTAAGTATGGCATACGCCCAGTTTAAATTGGATGAGGATTCGGCAAAAATTGTAGCTTGGAGTACGCACAAGGGGATTTTCAAAGTAAACAGATTACCATTTGGGATATCTCCGGCAAGCGCTATTTTCCAAAAACGGTTGGAGCAACTTTTGAAGGGCATTTCAGGGTAGCTAATTTTTTGGACGACATCATTGTCACGGGGAAAAATTCAGAAACGCATTTAAGTAACTTGGCGGCAGTTTTTAAAAGGCTCTCGGACGCCGGTTTAAAAGTGCAGTTAGAAAAATGCGAATTTTTCAAGCCGGAAATTGTATACTTAGGGCACGTCATAAATAAACTAGGGATTCGTAAATCCCGAGATAAAGTGAAAGCTATTTTGAATGCACCCGAGCCGAAAAACGTGACTCAGGTCAAAGCTTTTAGGGGTATGGTAAACTATTATTCCAAATTTTTACCTGGTTTGACCCAAGCAATGAGACCGCTTTATGATTTGCTAAAAAATCGTTTGAATTCATCAAAAAAGAAATCGCATCGGATAAAATACTAGTGCATTATAATCCGTCGCTTCCCATTATTTTATATAACGACGCTTCCCAAAACGGCATCGGTACCGCTTTATGTCATCGGTTTCCTGATGGAACAGAAAGACCAATAGGTTTTGTTTCACGAACATATTTACCAGCGGAGAAAAACTATTCGGTAATAGATAAAGAAGCATTAGCCATATATTTTGGAGTAAAGAAATTTCAAAATTACTTGCTAGGACGGAAATTTGTTTTGCGGACAGATCATTGACCGTTGTTGGCAATTTTGGGCGAATATAAGGGTATTCCGCAGATGGCTGCTAATAGGTTACAGCGATGGGCAGTATTTTTAGCTGGTTTCACTTATACCATAGAATATATTAAGGGCAGTGATAACGCAATAGCAGATAGTCTTTCGCGGTTACCGTTGCAAAACGAAGAGGTAAACGAGGAGGCGGAAGTCAGTTATCTAAATTTTATAGAGCTGCAAGATACTCCGATAGATAGTGAGCAAATTAGGGAGCAATCCAGAAAAGACCCGATAATAAGTAGAATGATAGACTTTGTTTTAAACGGGTGGCCAAATACTCCAGACCAGGAAGTAGGACCTTATTTTAATCGCAGAAACGAGTTAACGGTAACTCGCGGTTGTTTAATGTGGGGTTACAGGGTAATAATTCCGAAAGCATTAAGGGCAAAATTATTACAAGAGCTGCATCAAAGTCATCAGGGCATCGTGCGTATGAAAGCGGTGGCGCGTTTATATATGTGGTGGCCGCAAATGGACAAGGATATCGAAAAAATCACGAAAGCGTGTGTAGGGTGTTTAAAAACTAGGGCAGATCCACCTAGAGTTGCTCTTACACCTTGGCCAAAACCTTCAAGGGTAGGCGAGCGCATTCACCTTGATTTCCTCGAGTTATAAAATAGAATTTATTTAATCATCCTGGATAGCTACAGTAAATGGGTTGAGGTGCATGATATGAAAAACAAGGCCAATCATAGCAGTACCATTAATAAACTCAGGCTTACTTTTACAAGTTTAGGTATTCCGGAGTTAGTTGGAGTTAGTTGTTTCTGATAACGGAACCCAGTTTACGAGTAGAAAATTCAACAATTTTTTAGAGCAAAATGGTATTCGGCATATCACTACGCCTACCTTTTACCCAGCCTCAAACGGCGCAGCAGAAAATGCTGTAAAAACTTTTAAAAATGCATTAAAGGCAGCCATGTACGAGGATATGAATAAAAACGTAGAGATCGATACTTTGATATGTAGATTTTTAATTACCTATCGTAGCACTCCTCACTGTATAACGAAGGAGACTCCTTCAAAATTGTATCAAGGACGGGAATTAAGAACGCGATTGGACTTAATTAGGCCAACCGAAGACGATAATCGCATAATACCGGAAATCTCAGCTTGTAATAAGGGAAAGAGGAAGGCAGAATTTCAGGTGGGAGATCGTGTTATGGTACGGGATTATCGCGCGGTTAATAAAAAGCTTTGGACTTCAGCGACAATTAAGCGACGTATTGGAAACGTTGCGTATATGTGTCAAATTGATGAAATAAATAAAGTATGGAAAAGACACATAAACCAGATTATTCGATACGAGCCTGAAAATAGCATTTTCCAAGAAGCACGCGAGGAACCACGCTCTAAATCCAAATATGTTCGGCGTCGCGAAGGTATCCATGTAAATAATAATAGAACTGATAAAGTAGTGGAACCAAATAAAGATTTAGTCTTAGTTGTAGGAAATTCGGTACCTAACACAACAGGTGTAGACACAATAGGATTAGCTTCTACTTCCGCAACCACACAAGTTCGTAGGAGCGAACGGAACAAAAAAGTTCCCGATCGATTTGGCAGCAGTATTGTCTGCACCAAATAAATAGTACCTATAGTTAGAATTAAGTGTGTGTATTATATCTAAGAGTTGGTAACGGTATGTTTAAGTTGCCACTGTACTAAAGATAAGGTTTTAATCTTAAAGGGAAGGTATTGTGGTGTTTGTGCCGACAATTCTCCGAAGGACAGTTTTGGCCTGGGAGGCCCAGCCGCTACCTGCACCAACAGGGGGTCGAAGCTAATGCAGGGTGGCAAAAACCTCTGAATTCATTCATAGTTGGAGCTTTGTAACGTTCGGTAGAATAAACGAAAATATAAACTTGTGCGTTATTTATTTCTTACCACTCAACCACATAAAAACATTACAGTCAATAAAACAGTAACTTACTACTTTAGATCGGACAGCTTCTTTTACACCAGAGCTGGGCAAATTACTTTTCAAAAGTAATTAATTACTAATTACCAATTACCGCCCAATGTAGTAATTTAATTACCAGAGATTCAATTACTCACAGGAAATAGTAATTCAAGTACCAATTACTTAGTAATTGTAATTGTAAACATCAATTACTTTTTCAATTACTTTCAATAAAAATAATTGTCATATAGTTGTATTTAGTAAACTTTTCTTGCAAGTTGCAACTATCATTAGTGTCGTGTCGATTCGTAATCGTTATCTAAAAATGCTTAATTTTTATGTTTTGTTAACTATAGTAACCTAATACTTTATCACTCTTGAAGGTTTTTTGATAATTAAATCTTCTAGCTACATGCATCGTTCACCAAAACCAAAAGTTTTTAGTTTGTTTTGATGTAAGATGTAAGTAAATAAATAAATTCAACAATTATACAGGGTGTCCCAAAAAAATGGGACACCGATTTGGCATAGATTCCTTAGGTTATAATAAACCGATTAAACCTAATATACTTTAGTACAAAGTGACTTCAGTAAGAAGGTATAGGGACTTGGAAGTTCAAATCTATATATTTTTTTATATTAGTTTCCACATAAGTTATCACTAAAGTTGAGCTTTTTATCACGATTGTGTATGTAGTTGCCGAGGCCCGAAGGGCCAAAGCAAATAAACCACACAAGGATTGAAATGAAACTTCCAGTGCCCAGGGGTACGTTGTTTTTTTTAAATCGAGAAATCGCGAAGTTACAACATTTTAACCAACTTTTATAGGTTACGTTGACGTCGGTTGACGTTTACCTTTCGCCCAGCCGCCTACAAAAAGTTGTAAAACAATGGATTACTTCACTGCCAATTTGTCGTATTTTATTTGACGATTTCGACGTTCTATACTGCCAATTAAAAAAAAAATTCGAATATGAAGAAATGTCGAATTTAATTTTGGCTAGATTTTGTAATGATATTAGAAAGAATAGCACGCTGAATATGTTATAAAGGCGATTTTTCCATGTTCGTGATAAATTAATCCACTCCCTTTGCAGCACTCGCTCGTAAATTAAACGTTGAAAAACTTTCACTTTTCTTAACTTGTAGAACAATCTATTATTAAATAGGCTTAACATGAGGCTGAATGACGAAAATTTATGTAACTTACCTAAGTATACAGGGTGGAGCATTGGATTTCTTAAGCGTTTGACAGCAAATTTCTATTTAGATTTTGTAGAAGAACGATCCAATTGGCGCAACTTGAGCATTTTTTGTTGGCTCTGTTCAAAAATACTTTTTTTTACCCCTTTATACGAAACTGACATTTTCTGTCGCCTGTTGGGGGTATAGGGAAAATATACGTTTGGGTCCCTGGTTGGTTTCCAATGGCAGTGGGAGGGAATATAATACATTGACTGCCGTTGCCATTAGAGACATTGTGATTATGATTAATAATAAATCAACTAGCCTCCTGGTTTTCATATTTAAATATTTTTGAACTAGCAACCAGTGAGACAAATGTCTCATTTAATAAAACAAAAAAGACCGTTTTTCAAATAGAACGCGTATTAAATAAAAACAATAATATTTTTTACATCTGCGGGAGGGAATGATACATTTTCCTCCCTAGTAAATAGTAATACAAATAGTTATTAAAAATGTATTAGGTAACTTCTGAAATTTTAAAACAAAATTTCAATTCTTATTATTTTTCTGATAGGTATCCAGAGCAAAGGTGTACACAATTGAGCAAGATGAACCTAATTTGGCTACAACAAAGACGGGAAATAATTTTAAAAACGCAAAATTTTGAAATTTCACATTTAAAGAAGACCTACAATTAAAAATTTGGAATTTTCATTAAAAAATTAGTACTTTACTGTGCAAGATCTTTTAAATTATGCGAAAGAAGAACTACAGTACAATGGATCTCGTAGTACAATATGAAGGATAGTCAAAAGCATGGGCTATAAATTTAAAATCGTGAAGTCACGAAAAATCTTATGTGAACAGCAACACGTTGTCGCTAAAAAAAATTCCTTTTTGAGGCAGTACCTTCAAAAAAATATATATTGCATTTTCAATACTTAAAGCTAAAGCTGATGTGTCAAACATTTATAACCTAACATTTAAACTGACACTTTTTCTACACTGTTTTAAAAAACGTTCTTAATTTCAACGTCTACTCGGTGTCATGTAAAATTGAAACGGACTTTACATTTTATATATGTGTTTTCCGCTGTTTAAATGTTGTTATCGGATTTTGTCCGTTTAATTCAATTCCTCACTCAAAAACGTAATTTTCTGGACTTAAGGTCTGTTACACTTGCACGGATCATTTAAAACAAGCAAATTGAAATGAATAAATAATCATTATGAACCAATATCATCTAATGAAGCTATTTAAAATTATTATTTTACCGTAGGTATTGTAATCTGTAATGTACTCACCGCAAATATTCTTATAGCGTCTTACACTTAGCGTCTATCACAATAAATGTGTTACTATTACAAACTACAGATACACGCACTAATGCTCGTGGACGCGTCATACAAAATGCAGAAGTTGCTGTTATTCGACTCGTCAGAGGAAATAATAAATTAGGCATATATTGCGCCGGGAATACCCTGCGATTTGCTTAATATGTAACTTAATAAGACCTTATTTATGCGTTCTGGAGATTTAGCACCCTATCGAGGTCAGTAATTCAGTAATTGAAATACCACAAAGTAATTCAATTACCTCGAGTAATTTCAATTACCACAAGTAATTCAAATACCTATAATGTAATTTAAATACTTTAGAGTAATTTAATTAGACGAAAGTAATTGAGTAATTGAATGCAGTAATTAATTACTTTTAAAAAGTAATTTTCAAGTACTTTCTAACAAAGATGGCAATTCCCAATTACAATTACCGCATTTTGAAAAGTAATTCAATTCCAAGGCAAATAAACAAAAAGGAATTTAATTAGTAATTTAATTAAAAAGTAATTAATTACTGCCCAGCTCTGTCTTACACTCATATTTTTAGCAGAAAACGGGCATTTAATTTCAATGATCGCATCATGATCAATTAAGCCGACTGGATAGGCACCAATGAAATGAACATTTTTATGGATCAAAAGACCGCATGGAGCAACATTCAGACAAAATTCTTGTTCAAACAACTCTTTTGCGTGGATTTCATTTACACTTCCATATTTTAAAGATTTAGCTTTGTTTTCAAATGGTAATGAATATAATAAAGATTGTACAATATTTATGGTAGATGTCTCTCTTATTTTGCAAATCCGTCCAAAGTTGCTCGCCGTTAATCTACAATATTTTTCAACAAAGCATTTAGGGTTCAAACTTTGACCCTGAGTGTTTATTTCTATAGTAATGTTATCGACGCTGCCGATTTTTTCCATAAATTTTTTAACCAGCATTGAAAATTCTTAAGGGGTTTTGTAAGGGAACTCATATTCTGAGTTCAATGTTTTCTTAAAACTTACACACGACTTACTATTTTTAAAATAATATTCAAAATGTTCAAGTAACATTGTAACTATTTTTATTAAAATAATTGAAGGTTTTTTTAGGCAAATAACACAGTCGCCCGCACCATAGTCTTTTTGCTGTAAAAACAGTTCATTATGATGCACTACAGAGTCACGGCTGCACATATTTTGACACTGATCACAATTAAAGCGTAAAAGCGTTTTATGAATGACATAACCAGCTACATATACCGTCGCACAAGATTCTAATGTGGCTTCTTGATTTGGTTGTGTTGAAACTTCTATTACCTCACTGAGTAAACTGAGGTCACCATCTTCTGCTAATTCAGTTTGTTCAGCAACTGTATATGGTATGTCCTCAACATATCCCATGACGTCTTTTTCTGGCACTTCAACATTCGCCATGTTGACAACAGCATCTTCATCAACTTCGCAGTTGGAGCTCTCTGTAGGATGCTGCAATTTAACCAGCATGTTGAGCTGTAGTGCTTGGCGGAAAGATTTTACTGTGGGGTTCGAAGAATTGCCTCCCCTATACCTCAGGACCGCGAAAAGATTTTCTAGAGGATCTTGGTTTAGTCTGCTGGTCAGGAGCAAACGATACCCTTCTTGTTTTAAGTCTTCCCATAGCTCCATAACTGACTGCATGGTTAAAATAAGTCCCTTAAAACAATAAACACCTTGGTTCACCTTGTTATTAGATGTAGGTATATGTTTGCCAAGTCTTAACCCACTGCAAATACTCTTTCAAATTATTTTCAGTACGCGGTACGTTGACGGATAGAGCACATGCATATTCAGCATTCGACTGTTTAAGCAATCAAATAAATAGTTAATTTTCTGTACGAATTCTGCAGTATCCAAAGCGCTGGTGCTTTTTAACCCGCCCGTTCCAACAGCAGTTCTTATCGTAGCACTCATGGTGTTGGAAAACACTTGCGTTGCAAATTTAACCCTCATTCGCTGGAAAGTATTGGGGTAGATGTGGGCATCCGTGATTTTTACAGCTACTCGAACAGTACCAGAAGATTTATCTATTTTGTATGCCTCTTCGATATCTTTCCAAGAAACTTTCTTGCCCTCCACGTAAAAATCCTTTGATAGGAGATTATTCCGTACGCTTTTTATCAAGTGCGGTACGTCATATATTGCAAAAATTTTTGCGTCGCAGACAAGAAAATACGGCTGTTCTGCAGTCACTCCTAGATTTAAAAATGCAGCTCTATTTGTAGCAGCTTGGTCACTAGTAGCAGCACGCACTTTAAGTCCTATTCTTTGTAACTCTTCGATGTTTTTTATAATGAGGGAAGATAGCTCTCCATGTTTAATGGTACCTGAAGAAACATAAAAGCTGACAGGAATCTTCCATTTGTGAATAAGTCCTCTTGCCATAAACACTAGTGCATGACTAGCGATTTTGCTTTTCCGTCCAAGATGTCCTAAATCTTCGAAACCTTCAATCATATCTTGGCGTGGATTATATTCTAGACCTTTCTTTAAATGCATTTCGTCAAGTAATACGACACACTGTTTTTCATCATGGGTCATGCTGTTAACTTTAACACCAAGTTTTTTCATTAGTTCCGTACTGGTGCCTGTATTAAGTTGGTTTAACCTTAACCATGAAACTATTGTAGATTTGGAGGGCATAGTAAATTTTAATTTTTCTCTCATAAAAGGTAGAGGGCTGGAGATTTGTGGTACATATTTAAGGTCAATTCTTTTTCAGCTTCTGTCCAAGGTTGTTTAGATTTGTGAGAAAGTTGCATATTTACAAAGACGCGAACGGTTTTTGGTTTCAAGCCCAATGCATCTAAATTAGACCCCTTTCGTGCACATTGCTTCTTCATACGGTAAATTTGTGAATTTTTTGCCCCCACTTGTCTTCGCAGTTTTGCAATTTTTTGATGTAGCACAGCAGAACTACGGCGCTTTCTTGTTTTGGTAGGTGTTGGCATTTCTAACATGGCCTGTTGAAATATGGTTTTTAAAAATATATTCTTTGGTTATATGTAGTAAAAAATATTCATGCGCTCGTTTAGAGTTAAAATGTACGGTAATGTGTTTATGTGATAGAAACCGCTGTGAAACCGACAGTAAACGAAAATTTTAACTTTTAGGCATTCCTTTCTTTGCTATTTTATAAAAAAAAATCACAAAAGTAGAAACATTTAGTTAAAATAAAGGTTACAAAAGAATGTATTTAGGTATTTTTTATTAAAAATAAAATTATATTATAGCTATAAATATATTATTTTCCTGCAACTGAGAAAACTAATGGAATCACAAAAAAAATTTAGTTTACTTTAATTTGTGTAATAACAAAAATATTAATACAATTCGCCGTTATCGAGATAATGTCGATTTCTGACGATTTTGAGGTTATAACGGCCGAACCAATTTTTTTTTTTGAGTGGTACTATATCCCATTTTGTTTGTCTCAAAAAACTGTCTATGCCCACCCAATTTCAGGTTAGTATCACAATCTGAACGATTCTTAAGAAAATTCGAATTAAGCAACTCCACTAAAAAGCAACAATAAATTGCAATAGCTTAAATGTTATAGGTACTCGCATCTACTCCGGACACCTTCATGTTACTCAGTTTTTTGAGACGATAGTGATTTATTTGTCCATGCAGTTAAGTTTTAAAATAAAACCATCTGTAAAGATTTTACTTAGAAATTTCCACGCAAGTGGACGTTGTGACACTAAACAATTTTAAAATAAAAGAAGACTGGTTTTGTAAAAGGCAAGGGAACTAAGGAACAAATACTCAATCTCAGACAACTGATTGAAAAATGTCGTGAATTCCAAGTACCGGGCAGTGCTTTGCTGTTTGGACTACAGTAAAGCTTTTGATTGGGGAATTGGACCCACGTGGAGAGTCTTGGTGGAAATGGATGTACCTCGACGCCTCGTATATTTAATATAGAGCCTGTATGAAAACAGCAAAGCGGTGAGGATCAACAATCGAACTTCTAGCGATTTTGAGGTAAATAAAGGTGTGAAACCAGACTGTGTACTTATACTTAGTCAAGACCTATTTAATATCTACAGAGATGGATGGTTGGAACGGGGGCTTTCAATAAATGGCAAAAGTATCACAAACCTGAGATACGCAGATGATACGACTATTATAGCTACTGTCGAGAAAGAGATGATATACCTACTAGAAAAGGTAGAAAGACAAAGTCGTAAATTTGGGCTTGAAATTAACCGCTCTAAAACTAAATTAATGATAGTCGACCGTACCAATCAACTTCAACTTACCGGTGCACTAAATGATCTGGAAATTGTCTCGCAGTATAATTACCTTGGATCAGTTATATGCAGCGATGGTGACTGTATGCCGGAAATTACAAGACGTACCAGAATGGTTAAGAAAGCAATGTCGGGGTTAAATAAGATCTGGAAGGATCGAGGAATTGTAAATTCAGTTAAAATGCGCTTAGCCAGATCCCTGATTTTTCCCATATTTCTTTACGGAGCCGAAACATGGACTCTGCGGGTCAAAGAAAAGAACAAAATTGATGCTCTTGAGACGTGGGTATGGATACATGTGCTGCGAATTCCATGGACAGCTCTGCGAACTAACCTATCTGTTTTACAAGAACTGAATTTTAAAACAAGGCTGACCACAATATGTATTTAAATCTAGACCGAGAGGTAGCTCACCAATACGTTGGGCCAATGTGATACAACATATGGTCGGACCAACATTACACGAAGCACTACACAACGGCGAAGACCGTAAGAGATGGAAAGACATTATACGTGAAAGAGTTCCATCCATCACAACCCTCTTAATGAGGATGACGAAATATAGAGAGAGATTACAAAAATCAATATAAATAAATACAGCAAATATTTTTCAGTTTGCACGTCTACCTAGCATTCGAGAGGTCGTGGGTTCGATTCCAGCGACCGTATGCCTTGATTCAGATTTTTACGAGTAGGTGGCTTTCCTGAATCAACAGTGTACCTTTTCTGAGGTGAATGCCGGGACAGTATTTCTCCACATTTTCTGACCTTTCTTCCATTCCTAACCCCTCCTTTCTCTTACCCATCCTATAGTTTCCCATTCTTGGTTGAAGGGGGACGGAAGGTCCCTATAGCAGCCCGCCCCCAGTTGGGGAAATTGAAATAACCTTAACCTTTCTTTTTTTATTGTTTAGTTTGTTATTTACCAAGCATGCTCAGTTCTTGATTCATAAAATATATAGTGCTCTACTCTGCTTTGATATTTGGATTGCAGTAAAAAATCTTCAGGGACTACAAGTTTCGTGGTCCACCCCGTATAATAAAAAGGAATTTATTGCTAGGTAACTGGTTTATTTCAAGCTTTTCTTCGAGTGAATACGACCAAAACTGCTTATTTAAAAGATTGATAATTTTATTCGTGGTATCATATCGACGCTGGATGCGTAATGCACTCCAATAACTGCGTGATAAATAGAAGGTACAATAATTATTGTTAAACCTAGTAATGACTAATACAATAATACCGGGTGCAGCATAAAGTATTTTCCTATTTATTTTTTTAATAACTTTAATTGTATTTTACGTAACAGCATAAAAGTTAGGTTATCGTAAAAAGACAATGTGGGAGATTGGTTTAGTCTAGGTGTGAAACACAATATCCATAATGTAATCTTCATTTTCGGCCATACATTTTCAAACTTTTCTGGCAATTTTTTAACTAAGATCTTTTTAATGCATTTAAATTTTATCTTGAAAAGACTTTGGATATTATTGACAGCTGTCAAAATGAATTGTTAGTCAGTACATGAGACGACCCCACACCATCGTGTAGTTGAATGGGCGAACCAAAGATCGGTGGCTGTTTAGGAGCCATCAATGGCAAACGTAAATAGTAAATCGGGCCGAGAAATGCATGAAAGAAAATGGTGGCCACATTAAAGATACTGTGTTCCATATTTAGGCTAAACAAATATTAGTGCTCACCGATTCGAGAGGTACTCCGTGGCCGAGTACAGCGAACTGGCGGTTTACTTATGGGCTACCGCCAATCGTTGAAATAGCATTTGCAGGCGCTGAAGTTCGAATTCCACCGCCACTAATGTTTTTGTATTTGAAACTGAACTAAACGTGAAGATATTTTTACTCCTTTTACCTCCTTTAATTTTTAAAATTGTTTGGTGCCATAAAGTCCACTTGCGGAGAAATTTTGGAGTAAAGCCCTTTACAGATTTTTTTCTTGTGTTATTGTCAACAGTTAAAGTCTCTCTCTATCTATTATTAATTGTAAACAGTTTTTTTTCCGATAGGTATATTTTTATGGCCTAGGCCGGTACCTGCCTTTTGATAGTTTGTGATAAACTTTGTTATTGTTTTTTATCATAACTACTTACCTACTTAATTAAACATTTAAAAAGTAATGTCACGTTATTTTTTTTGTGGTTCAAGTTCTTAATACTTAGTACTGAATTAACATGTTACTAAGGAGCGGGTGTCTTAAAAAGAATTACATCTAGTATGCTTTGTATTTCCCAGAATGCAATACCAATAACAATCGAGTGGCACGTAACAATTTACATGCAAATAAAATTCAAAACCTACTAGATGTAATTTGTTTAAAACACACGGTATTATAGTAATTACATACAAAGGTTTTCTAAAATAAATTTCACCGAGTTTTTTTTATCAATGTAAGCCTACTTTGTGACGTTAGCGCTGGCCGAAATTATTATTTACGATTCAAAATGCGTTCAAATTTGGTCGCCGCCAAAACTTCGTCACAATTCAAGGATAACATCGCAGAGCGCGAGTTTAGGCGAAGAAACGACCGAGGTGCGCGGGCTCACGGGCGTTCGTCTTCCGACGCATTCCCGCCCCAATTCCAGCTTAGACGAAGGAGATGGGTAATGTATAAATAGACGTACCACCCATTGGAAAAGGCACCTTTTGACTTTCAGTCTTAGAACCAATCTTTCCCAGAAATCCCTGAATTCCTGTTAAAGATCAAAGTGGCTCATTGAGAAATGCCTGTGATCTCCGCCGAGCCAATTCAGGAGTTATCTTGTCTAAAATTCAGACGTGGATCATTGTATATATGCCTGTCTGGAATTTGGATACGTTTACTCTTCGAAACCGACGTGGTCTAAAACTCGTACGTGGATCATTGTTTATATCGCCTGTTAAGGGTTTTAGATCTCCTCGGAACCGCTTCCCGACAACATTCACGTAATTCATTTAGAAAACATTTTAAAAGCGAGGCCCTCCAGGTCTGGGCATAAACTTGAACAAAAATTGCGAGGTTAAGTGCCCGCAACGAAAACTCCCGTAATTAACGTACTCGTAAAGATTAAGAGTTTCACTCACCTAGAGGAAGCTCGTCCTACAGATTTCCCATGCTTTCCGCAGTGCCCCAATTCAGAGTACATAATCTTCCCGAAATCTAAACCAAAAAAGTGTGAGGTTAGCTTCAGGTTAGAAGTAATTCATGTAGCTTAAAGGAGGTCTCACTCACCTTGAATAACGTAATTTGAAAACCCCTAGTTTTCACCTAGACACCCCTGGAATTTCAGTAACAGCTTTAAACGCAAATTTGGCTCAAAAGTCAAAGCTGACACATGATGTTTAATTCTACCGTATTTTCACTTGTCACTCTAGGTTTTTTCATCACACGAGGTTTTGTGGGCACTGTAGAATAGCTTCGACGTAAAGGGGATTACGCCTTACATCAAGTTCAATCTCAACACCCCCGAAATAAAAACAAATATAACTTTATTTCATGCCTACGATAAAAGTAAATAAACTTAATTTAATTTCTGTTTCCAGTTTAGCCGAGTAGAGGACGCTCCACTAACTACGAACCCGCCCGTTCCACGCACGAGATTCCCCGACCGAGGAAGTATCGTGGCTTGCCTAACCCCATAGGCGCTAAAATATTAACATTAAAATCCAGATCTTTTATTGGAAAACACATGAATATTTTAGTAATTATTTTAAACTGTAAATAGGTATATAAAATAAACCGCTGTATTTGATGTGTACTTGATTGTATATTTGAGTTAACCTGACTGGACCCTGGCATCTGCTACCTGACTGTAAAATTATATGTTGAAAATTTCCTTAACAATGGTAATTATTTATTATACAAAAAAAATTAAGTAAATAATTAGCAAGATCAGAGTGTTATAACTTGATTAAAATGTGAAAACAATAAATGTTATTGGTATTTTCTATTTAATTATATGTTATCTTACTACGTTGACAAGAGAAGAAGAAATTCTATTCAGTAACCTAAAATTCCAATATGGCGCCCATTTAACTTAAGGAAGTTGATACGGCTACCTGAAAAGCAGCTATCTTGAATTGTTGTTCAACACAAATTTTAAATTGGTCTCATCGTAAACCGTGACTTTGATATAAAACTTTCTTTGTATCTCTTATACTTACGAAGATATTTGACATACAAGAAAATGACAGTACAGTAGAACTCGGTTATAACAAATTCCACGGGACCGCTATATTTGTTCGTAATAACCGTTATTCGTTATACCCAAGAAGGTCATAATTTGAGCAAATTTCCAACTTCGGCATAATTTCTACTTTTTCGGAAACCGATAAAATTTTCCATTTGACTCCCGACATTTTTCCACAACTAGAAAATGCGTAGGTACATACGGAATGTCAGTAAAGGAACGACCAAGATACATCCACTTGAAGATTTTTGCAACTCTTTTTGTTGCGCTATAGGCCAAGGTCTTATAGCTATTGTATTTTTAATCCTGTAAAGGGTTTTGTTAAATACAATAGCTAAGACGTGGCTATGACGCAACACTTTCGTTTTGCAGAATTCGATAACAGAACTGAGCCATAACACCGGGCGAAACCCATTATCGCTTTTCGAAGAACTGGATCCTGCAGGTAGCTGCTGGATTCTAAGAAAAACGGAGTTGCTTACAATGCCCACTATCTCGCGCTATTGTACAGAGTGCTAGAGAGAGCTAGAGAAAGTGGCCTACTACGAAATTTAACTGACCACTATTTTCCTAGAAAACCTTCCTTATTATAATGTTGCCACAACAAAATACCTAATATCTTTCAGTTACATTTTATTAGGAGATGAAAAGGATCAGTTCTGAGAATGTATTCTTAAATTTTGGTTCGTTATGCCCGTGAAACGAATTCGTAATAAACATGAAATACATGCATTAAATCAAATGTAATTCAAATTTTCCTTCAAAATTATTCGTTATAAACGTGAATTCGCTGTAACCGTGATCGTTAAAAGCGAGTTCTACTGTATTTAGCTTTTTTAAATAACTTCTGACGAATTCGACATTTTGAACTTTTTCAAACAGATATTAAATCAGCATATAAAACTGGAAAACATTTCACATTTAACCAAATCTCCATCTTCAATGATAAGAAAGTTGCCCGTGCAATCCCACTCGATCTGGGACACACTGTATTCAGTTTAAAAATATTTATCAGAAGAAGGAAGAAACCTAATTAGCGGAGATGATAGACTAATAAAATTGGCATAGACAGCATTTGGTAAACACAGAAAACAAGTACCTATTTAATACTATCCTACCACAACCACAATATTTAAAAACAAAAGTATAAAATCAGTGCATACTGTCAATACTAACCTAAAAATCAGAAACATGGATCTTAAAAAGACAATGGAAAGAGCCACTTTAGGAGTGAGACTACATGACCGAATAAGAAAAGAAAATATAAGAAGCAGATCAAAAGTAGATGTGGCTTGTCGCATCGCCAGCCTAAAATAGCAATAAGCTGGCCACTTAACAAAAACGCAAGACAACAGGTGAACTAAGAAGGTTACCGAAAGGAGACCGCGGCAAGAAAGAAGAAATCGCCGAAAACCAAGAATTAGATGAAAGGACGACATAGAAAATATACCAGGAAAACTATGGCTAATCCGCTGCAGACCGCATAACAGGAAAGAAACTTAAGGAGGCATAGAGAAAACAGAGAGCATTGTGAACTCAAATGTGTGTTTGTACCACGAGAAATGCAACGTTCCAGCATGCAGCGATTTTACGAACAAGCGGACAGAAACTCCGAGACTTTGCCTAAGTGCGTACTTGTCCATTTCCTGGTATAATGGCTGACGGCTACGTGAATTTGGCAGTATAAAAAGTGAAGTTCACAAGGTAACATTTGCTGAAGCAAGCGTCTCCTTCAGCGTTTATATTTGAAGTGAACGCATTATTCACGGTGTACACTTAAGTACACCGTTGTTACCATAATTGTTCATAATGCGTTTGGAGGCGCTAATTCACGCCTCACCCAAGAGAACATTTGCGGGTTTTGCGTGTTTTTATGTTTTTTTGTGTTTTCATATATTTTATTTGTGTTTTGCAGTCAGTAGATTGATGTAAACATATTTAGTAGTTTTGTACATTGTTTAACGTTTAGTTTAAATCGACAACACTACAACGGGGAACCAGATTCCTGTTTTGGCAGATAGTGATTTTTCATAAGTCACGAACTAAGATATTAAGCGAGTTTCATGTTCACTGAGCTAGCTAACCGGATAAAAAGGACAAGTAATTATTTTAATATTACGGCGTGCGAGACGTTTAGTTTAAATTTAATGTATCTACGGAGGGGTAATCAAACGCCGCAGTTCAAACTTGCTCAGCCAGACTTTTTGTAGAATATTTGTTGGAAGTTTGAAAGGAAATACAAAAGCATTCAAAGTCCTTGTACAACTTTTTGTGATTTGCAAATTTGAATTTTACGACATGATAACTTTGTCTATCCTCATATTAAAAGCCTTTATTTTAAATTTATTATCTGAATTTTATAACGCTGTCTTCACAACTTTCGTCGTGAAATCTCTTTTTATTTCCCATTTTCTGAGCGCACATCTCTTTCTTAACGACAACATCTAGTGGGATTTCATTTTAAAGCAATTTCTCATTTATCTTAATTATAATAGTGTTTAATTCTCGAAGAAATTTCTTCAGGGATTGTAAATTGTGTGTAGAAAACCTCCAATATTCACGGTTTATGGGACTCTTTTGTGATCAATCTTCAACATCTTAATACGTGGTTGTGATTAACCAGCACACCACCGGCCCCGACGACCAGCTGCCCATCGGGTTGGCGCCCGATCGCCCGGCCCCCAGTCTGGCTCTGAATATTAACAACGAAAGACATAAAAGGAAACCTATACATTGCAGAGAATTTTAACAGTAGAATAAAAAAAAAGACATAAGATTAACCACTCCACATGTTAGTCGTAGACTTCGAGAAGACATTCGGCACAATCGAAAGCTGGGCAACAATTAACGAGACCAAAATGTGTCAAATTGACCATAGATACGCACTCTTAATCAAAAACCTGTACTTCAGATATTAGAAGACAGTAACCCTATTCCAATTAAGAGAGGCGCCAGTCGAGGAGACTCAATATCTCCAAAAACCAGCTTGGAGGATACATTATAACCTTAAAATGGTACAACACGGATATAAACATGGCGAATGCCTCTTGAACCTACGCTTCGCAGACGATATTGTAGTATTATCAGATAACATGCTTGACCTAGAAATAATGTTAAGACAAATGCAAGCGGCTACAGAGAGAATAGGGCTGAAAATTAACATCTCAAAAACAAAAAGGTCGTATACGTGTAGACGTTGTAGATGACTACATATACAGTGTGTCCCACATTGAGTGAGATTGCATGAGTAACTTTCTTATCGTTGAAGATCGAAATTTGGTTAAAAGGAAATGTTTTGCAGTTTTATATGCTGATTTAAAATCTCTTTGAAAAATTTCAAAATGTCGAATTCGTCAGAAATTATTTAAAAAAACTAAAAACTGTCATTTCCTTGTATGTCAAATATCTTCGTTAAGTATAAGAGATACGAAAAAAAGTTTTATATATGAAAGTCACTGTTTTCGATGAGACCAATTTAAAATTGGTGTCAAACAAAAATTGAAGATGGCTGCTTTTTAGGTACTCGTATCAACTTCCGTAAGTCACATTTAACTTTTAGGTTACCGAATAGAATTTTTTATTCTCGTTTCAACGATGACGTATGATTGAATCAAAAATACCAGTAAAATTAATTGTTTTACATTTTAATCAAGTAGGCTTACATGTAGGTAACATTTTTTCACTTGCTTCCTACAAAAATCTTTTTCATAAAATAATACCAGTCGTAGGGATCCACTCAATAATATCTTGGCACAATTACTGTCCATCCTACATAAAAATCATAGCTACGTACCTGAAAAGTATAGAATATTAGAATTCAATAAGTACTTATTTTATTCTATCCTAAATGCTGTTTAGGGTCAAGGCTTGTATATAGTAGGTTGCCTCGTAACTCTGCACCAATGGCAAAACAGCGCGCGAATACGTCACTTATTGCTGCTGGCAATTTCTTAATGAAATAACGAAAAATGTTCAAAGGAAAGATACACCCACTATAAAATATAACTACACTAACGTCAATTAAGTTTCTAGGTTCAGAAATAACACAAAATGGAACTGATAATAAAGAAACAAGCTATCAACACACACGTTAGCATATAGCTTGGTAACCGCACAAGCAGTCTGCATACTGCATGACGCGCCACCTTCCCCTGCCCGCTCACTTCACTTCGGAGTTACGAGGCAACCTACAATATACAAACCTTGGTTTAGGGTGCCTAACCCCTTTTTAGTTTAGTTTGTGTTTTTGTTTGGAAGAAGTAATAAAAATATAAGTTACAAGGTTCCGAATAATGAGTTATAGACTCAGACACTTGTAATTTATATTTTTATTCTCTCTTGCGTTATTAATAGATAGTTTCCCATTTTATTTAAGAAGGTGATAAGATCAATCTGCGAGTGGCAATACTAGCGCTCTATATTGGAAGCACGTTACACTGCTATTGAAGAAAATGCGGGTAAATACTAAAATTCAAATCTAAGGCGAGGCACATCGAGTGCGAACGCGATTTTTTACAAAAGCAAAAATAAATTGCAATAGCTTAAATGTTATAGGTACTCGCATCTACTGCGGGCACCTATATCTTACTCAGTTTTTTGAGACGATAGTGATTTATTTGTCCATACAGTTAAGTTTTAAAATAAAACCATCTGTAAAGGGTTTTACTTAGAAATTTCCACGCAAGTGGACGTTGTGACACTAAACAATTTTAAAATAAAAGGAGACTAGTTTTGTAAAAGTCAAGAGAACTAGTACCAATCAACTTCAACTTACCGGTGCACTAAATGATCTGGAAATTGTCTCGCAGTATAATTACCTTGGATCAGTTATATGCAGCGGTGGTGACTGTATGCCGGAAATTACAAGACGTACCAGAATGGTTAAAGACGCAATGCCGGAATTAAATAAGATCTGGAAGGATCGAGGAATTGTAAATTCCGTTAAAATGCGCTTAGCCAGATTCCTGATTTTTTCCATATTTCTTTACGGAGCCGAAACATGGACTCTGCGGGTCAAAGGAAAGAAAAAAATTGATGCTGAGAGGTGGGTATGGATACATGTGCTGCGAATTCCATGGACAGCTCTGCGAACTAACCTATCTATTTTACAAGAACTGAATTTTAAAACAAGGCTGACCACAATATGTATTTATATGTAGACCGACAGCACTAAGCAACCATTAATAGAGGAGTTTCTTAAATGCACCTGTCAAATAATTGTTAGGGACTGGCCCACCCATCGGAGGGCGCTAGTGTCGCCACTCGGCAAGGTTGTGAACCAAACTATAATTAATGATGGGTCGGTATGTGAAGAAGTGTTGTTTCAAATTGTGTTGATTTAGTGTAGGAGACACAAATTTCCCAACGGCATAGAAAAACCTACTAATAGAAACGTCTTCTCAATGCATCTGTCAAATCAAATAATTGTTAGAGATTGGCCCACCCGTCAGGAGGAGCTGGTGTCACCTGTCCGTTTTTTGAAAAGTGCGTAAATAGTAAACTCATACGTCAAACTGACACCGACAAATCATTTAAAATGCGTGAAAAGCACTTTGAACAAAAGTAAATTGTTGCAATTGAGCACGACTATTGTAAGATTGGCAATACTTATTCAACAATATTGCTATTTGAATTACTTAAAATTTATTTGTTATTGGCAAATATTTTGTTTGAATTTTCCATAATTATTGTAAACTTCAGAACCTATAAAGATTTTGCATATTCGGATTTATGCGGTTCAAAACTTTAAAATCGAGATTCTGGTAAGGCAAATTATGTATATGCAAAATTTGTATTGCTGTTGACGGCATATTCTTGATTAATCCAAATATCGTATTTTGCTTTGTGGCAACCACTAATAGAGCGATTTCTCCCATAGTAAGCTTGTATAAAAGTTTCAGCGCCCTATAACGGGTGGGCCAGAAACTATTCCAGCAAGGCGGCAAAATTTAAATACGCCATTACTACGATATTTGAATTAATCAAGGATATGCCATCAACACCAATACAAATTTTGCATATAATACATAATTTGCCTTCATCAGAATCTCGATTTTAAAGTTTTGAACCGCATAAATCGGAATATGCAAAATCTTTATAGGTTCTGAAGTTTACAATAATTATGGAAAATTCAAACAAAATATTTGCGAATAACGAATATATTTTAAGTAATGTAAATAGCAATATTGTTTAATAAGTATCGTCAATCTTACAATAGTCGTGCTCAATTCCAACAATTTACTTTGGTTCAAAATGCCTTTCACCCATTTTAAATGATTTATCGGTGTCAGTTGACGTATGAGTTTACTATTTACGCACTTTTCAAAAAGCGGACAGGTGACACCAGCGCCTTCTGACGGGTGGGCCAATCTCTAACAATTATTTGAATTGACAGATGCATTCACAAAACGTTTCTATTAGTAGATATTTTATGCCTTTGAGAAATTTGTGACTCCTACACTAAATCGGCACAATTTGAAACAACATTTCTTCAGATACCGACCAATCATTAATTATAGTTTGGTTTACAACCTTGCCGAGTGGCGACACTAGCGCCCTTCGACGGGTGGGCCAGTCCCTAACAATTATTTGACAGGTGCATTTAAGAAACTCCTCTATTAGTGGTTGCTTTGTGGTGGTTGCTTTGTGACCGAGAGGTAGCTCACCAATACGTTGGGCCAATGTGATACAACATATCGTCGGACCAACATTACACGAAGCACTACACAACGGCGAAGACCGTAAGAGATGGAAAGACATTATACGTGAAAGAGTTCTATCCATCACAACTCTCTTAATGAGGATGACGAAATATAGAGAGAGATTACAAAAAGCAATATAAATAAATACAGCAAATATTTTTTAGTTTGCACGTCTACCTAGCATTCGGGAGGTCGTGGGTTCGATTCCAGCGACCGTATGCCTTCATTCAGATTTTTACGAGTAGGTGGCTTTCCTGAGTCAACAGTGTAACTTTTCTGAGGTGAATGCCGGGACAGTATTTCTCCACATTTTCTGACCTTTCTTCCATTCTCCACCCCTTCTTTCTCTCACCCATCCTATAGTTTCCCATTCTTGGTTGAACAGGGACGGAAGGTCCCTATAGCAGCCCGCCCCCAGTTGGGGGAATTGAAATAACCTTAACCTTTCTTTTTTTATTGTTCAGTTTGATATTTACCAAGCATGCTCTGTTTTTGATTCATAAAATATATAGTGCTCTACTCTGCTTTGATATTTGGATTGCAGTAAAAAATTTTTAGGGACTACAAGTTTCGTGGCCCACCCGGTATAATAATAGGAATTTATTGCTAGGTAACTGGTTTATTTCAAGCTTTTCTTCGAGTGAATACGACGAAAACTGCTTATTTAAAAGATTGATAATTTTATTCGTGGTATCATATCGACGCTGGATGCGTAATGCACTCCAATAACTGCGTGATAAATAAAAGGTACAATAATTATTATTAAACCTAGTAATGACTAATACAATAATACCGGGTGCAGCATAAAGTATTTTCCTATTTATTTTTTTAATAACTTTAATTGTGTTTTACGTAACAGCATAAAAGTTAGGTTATCATAAAGAGACAATGTGAGAGATTGGTTTAGCCTAGGTGTGAAACACAATATCCATAATGTAATCTTCATTTTCGGCCATACATTTTCAAACTTTTCTGGCAATCTTTTAACTAAGATCTTTTTAATGCATTTAAATTTTATCTTGAAAAGACTTTGGATATTATTGACAGCTGTCAAAATGAATTGTTAGTCTGTACATGAGACGTCCCCACACCATCTCGTAGTTGAATGGGCGGACCAAAGATCGGTGGCTGTTTAGGAGCCAGCAATGGCAAACGTAAGTAGTAAAACGGGCCGAGAAATGCATGAAAGAAAATGGTGGCCACATTAGAGATACTGTGTTCTATATTTAGGCTAAACAAATATTAATGCTAATATAATTGTAATTTTATTCGCTAATATACAATAAAGGTTATTATAAACGAAAATTGGACCCAACTGATACAAGGTAAATGTTGTAAAAGAGAAAAAATGTCAACAATAAATTCGTTGTATTTAAGACAGCCCCATCTCACCGATGCGAGAGGTACTCCGTGGCCGAGTACAGCGAACTGGCGGTTTACTTATGGGCTACCGCCAATCGTTGAAATAGCATTTGCAGGCGCTGAAGTTCGAATTCCACCGCCACTAATGTTTTTGTATTTGAAACTAAACTGAACGTGAAGATATTTTTACTCCTTTTACCTCCTTTGATTTTTAAAATTGTTTGGTGCCATAAAGTCCACTTGCGGAGAAATTTTGGAGTAAAGCCTTTTACAGATTTTTTTCTTGTGTTATTGTCAACAGTTAAAGTCTCTCTTTATCAATTATTAATTGTAAACAGTTTTTTTTCATCTAAAGTTTATTATACTTCAAATATTGTTGCAAATTTTATGGGGGGGGGGGGGAGAACAGGCTTCTCCTGACCGCTCACTCTTTGATTATTCATCAATAAAGCATATTATTATTATTGTAAAAGCCATCTTGATTGGCTGGTTTGTTATGGTAGGGCCATGGCTCCTTGGCTCTCTATAGCAAACCGCCACTGGCTCTGTCGTGATGCTACCTTCATGGTTTTATATAAACAAAATCTATTGAAAACGGGTCAAAGAAATACCAAAGAATTTATTGTTTAGATGGTTGCAAAAATATGTAAGTTAGAAACAGTTTTTTTTTTAGAAAAATGATGTTAGTGTTATATAAATATAATGAAATATTTATTTTAATTGTACCAATACGCAATAATTCATTAATAGTAAATCTTTTTTTGTATACTGGTCTAGTAGCCACTATCCACCAGCTTAGCAACGAGTCCGATAGGTATATTTTTATGGCCTAGGCCGGTACCTGCCTTTTGATAGTTTGTGATAAACTTTATTATTGTTTTTCATCATAACTACTTACCTACTTAATTAAACATTTAAAAAGTAATGTCACGATATTTTGTTTGTGGTTCAAGTTCTTAATACTTAGTACTGAATTAACATGTTACTAAGGAGCGGGTGTCTTAAAAAGAATTACATCTAGTATGCTTTGTATTTCCCAGAATGCAATACCAATAACAATCGAGTGGCACGTAACAATTTACATGCAAACAAAATTCAAAACCTACTAGATGTAATTTGTTTAAGACACACGGTATTATAGTAATTACATACAAAGGTTTTCTAAAATAAATTTCACCGAGTTTTTTTGATCAATGTAAGCCTACTTGATTAAAATGTGAAAACAATAAATTTTGTTGGTATTTTCTATTTAATTATACGTTATCTTACTACGTTGACAAGAGAAGAAGAAATTCTATTCAGTAACCTAAAATTCCAATATGGCGCCCATTTAACTTAAGGAAGTTGATACGGCTACCTGAAAAGCAGCTATCTTGAATTTTTGTTTGACATAAATTTTAAATTGGTCTCATCGTAAACCGTGACTTTGATATAAAACTTTCTTCGTATCTCTTATACTTACGAAGATATTTGACATACAAGAAAATGACAGTATTTAGTTTTTTTAATTAACTTCTGACGGATTCGACATTTTGAACTTTTTCAAACAGATTTTAAATCAGCATATAAAACTGGAAAACATTTCACATTTAACCAAATCTCCATCTTCAATGATAAGAAAGTTGCCCGTGCAATCCCACTCGATCTGGGACACACTGTATTCAGTCCAAAAATATTTATCGGAAGAAGGAAGAAACCCAATTAGCGGAAATGATAGACAAATAAAATTGGGTTAGACAGCATTTGGTAAATACATAAAACAAGTAGGTACCTATTTAATACTAGCCTACCACAACCACAATATTTAAAGGCAAAAGTATACAATCAGTGCATACTGTCAATACTAACCTAAAAACCAGAAACATGGATCTTAAAAAGACAATGAAAAGAGCCATTTTAGGAGTGAGACTACATGACCGAATAAGAAAAGAAAATATAAGAAGCAGTTCAAAAGTAGATGTGGCTTGTCGCATCGCCAGCCTAAAATAGCAATGGGCTGGCCACTTAACAAAAACGCAAGACAACAGGTAAACTAAGAAAGTTACCGAAAGGAGACCGCGGCAAGGAAGAAGAAATCGCGGAAAACCAAGAATTAGATGAAAGGACGACATAGAAAATATACCAGAAAAACTATGGCTGATCCGCTGCAGACCGCATAACAGGAAAGGAACTTAAGGAGACATAGAGAAAACAGAGAAGTGATGAAATAAAAAGAAGTTATAAAATAAGTATTAATATAGTTAAAAGCGAGAACGCGCCCGTATACGACAAAATAGCAACAAAGATAAGAATATGGAATAAACAGGATTAAATATTTGGAAATATAACAAGACCTGGGAAGAAGAACAAATCCCAAAGACTGGAAGGTGGCACTAATATTAGGTACTCATTCACAAAATCTATAAAGACATAACGCTACTTAGTGCAGCTCTAGAGATTTACGAAAACATAATCAATAAACGACTAAAACCAATAACAGGCCGGTACTAAATTACACGAAGCGCAAAGTGGATTATAAAGAAGACTAAGTACACAATGTCATGCATTCGTAATTAAAAAAACAGTAGGACAACAAAAAGCTTTTGATCTGGTACCACCAACATAACTATGGAAGTACTTATAGAAAGAACGAATAAGCAATAAAATTATGACAACAACAAAAATGTACAAAAACAATTTTATCTAATTACATAGCCAGTAACAACATGAGATCTGAACAATTTACAACGAAAAGGAACTAAGACGAAGAGGAGGGCTAAGTCCAGTGCTGTTCATAGTATCCATGGACGACATAATAAAGAAATGTTCATTCGAACCAAAAAGTACATGTAGGACACAGAAACTTACAGAAAGTAGTAATTTCCGAGAGATTATTTGCAGAGTACGTAGGAATATAGGCTGAAAGCGGGAAAAGGCTTACAGAAAACCCCAAAATTGTGGAATAGACCACTACTAGAAAATAGAATTAAAACAAACGAAACCTAACAAAAATCATGGTAAAATAAGATGAACAAAAGGACTTAAAAATTAAGATAGATCATATATCTTTACAAGTCAAAACATTCCACTATCCAGGAGTATCGATCGAGAACAAAACCAAAACTATACTAGCCTACGTATAAACAACAACTTCATAAATAAGTAAGAAAGAAATCTCAGGGTGGACAAAAATAAAAGTGTTCAAGACAATATGCATAACGTATGGGTACTAAGAAGGGAGTAAAAGATCAAAATGTAATACATCGAAATGAAGTAACTGTAACATGTGGAAGAAGCTTTACACAGGAATGGCTACAGTCGACGAGACATCAGGAAAACACCATAAAACCGAAATAACCTAAACCTAAACCTATTAATTACGCCTGCCTTCCTTTCATTGCTGGAGTAACCAACCAAATAAGAAAGGTCTTAGATAAGCAAAACATCGGAGTCCGCTATGGTACAATAAGAAAGGTCGAACAATTGATCTCCTCCAACAAAGATTATTTGCCCACACTACAGACAGCAGGCGTTTACCAGCTTTAATGTACTTGTGACAAATCTTACATCGGACAAACGGGAAGAACCATCCAATGTCGAATAAAAGAGCACCAAAGTTACACTCGACTTGGAAACACACAAAAATCAGCTATCGCAGAACACGTCTAAGGACCAGGAGATCACAGAATAAGTTCGACTCCGTAAACACACTAGCCAGGACTAAAAAATACTTCCCTCGTGTTATTCGCGGATCCCTAGAAATTATTAAAAATCCAAACAATTTCAACCGAGAAAACGGCTACCGCCTTAGTAACACATGGAAGGTAGCTCTGCAAAATCAATCCACCCATAAACAAGTTTCACGTGAGCAACCAAGCGGAAAAACGACAACATACTAGATCTACATGAGCAGCCGACCGTAACGGCTCCTCGGTATATAACCAGGAGCAAAAGGCACCAACATCAGTCTTAAGAAAACTTCTGAAGAAGCTGGCAGCATGAGCAGCGAAACGTCAAGTTCAAATCGATGACCACGGCATAACCCGGAAGAACCTACCATTATGGACAACGGCCGTGAAAGCCTGCATTCGACTATTATAAGCATATCCTCTTACGCATCATCACCCAGCTCCAGAATGACATGGTTTCTACTCTAAGGTGATGTCACGAATGGCTACTGCCTGTGCACAGTGATAAATGTGCGGTACTTCATGTCGTAAAAATAACTCGTGTCCACCTAAATTAATAACATTGAGCATACAAATGTGAATTCATACAGTGATTTTGGTATTCAAATTAACAAGAACCTTACGTGGTGTAGACATGTTATGGAGACATATAAAAATTCTAACTAGAGCCTAGAGCCGTATTCGGTTTTTATTAAACTTATACACCATAAAATCGGTGCTCTCTTTCTTTCGTTGTATCTTTGTTCGCTATTTCCTTCGAAGATACTGGACCGATTAAATTGTAAGATACCTTAAAATTTTTCTAATTATTAGGCTTAGATCGTAGGCCGGTTTTTATTTAAAAAGAAGTACGAAAAAGTGAAATTTTCATTAAATCGTGTAAGTAGCGAAGGTAAGCGTAGCTCGGGTGATTTGCTATATACCATTATAGCAGCGCCTTATTCAATGAAGCATTATTGGTTCAGTGGTAGAATTCTCAGCTGCCACGTGGGCGGCCCGGTTTCGATTCCCGGCCGATGCATCTCTTTTAAAATTTATATTAATGAATCTCTCTTAAATTAGCGAAAGGAATCGTAGCTCGGGTGATTCACTAGTTTTGAATAAGTGGGTGCGGACTGGTGTTCTGATACGGTTGTGGATCAAACCCATCTTGAGAGGGTGCAAAAATACACTAATCGCATCACCTTGAGAATGATAAGAGTATCCTAGAAAGAGAGACAAGCTATGGCGGATCTTCCTTCATTTTCGGACCGAAAACGGGGGGGTGATATAATATTCACTTATTCTACACAATCTGTGCTCAGTTAACCTTTCGTATCTCTACCAATTATATCTTGAACATGGGCAAACCACTTCGTATCCATGAGTTTAAACTGCGAAAGAACAATTTTAAGACATTTTTTGCTTAACGGTATTTTTGACCATTAGAATACCATGTTGGCTGATGTAGTGTGCCCAGCATCAATCAACAGTTTCAAAAAGAAGTTTGGCTAGCTTCAGTATATAATATCAATTGAAACTTATTTAAAATGTACTGTTCATTTTGCTTATTTTCGGTATACTATTGCTGCCAACTGTATTAATTGGTGTTTTTGGTCACTATAAGTCCCAGGTCTTTAACTCTAATTTAAATAAAATAATAATAATGTCGACTATTATTGCTCGAAAAACATACTGTTATGTTTTACAATACAGAAGTTAGATAAGAAACCACTTGTCCACATGTATCTAAACAATTTTTTGGTTTTAGAGGTAAATACGTGCACATTTTTAACAACTAAGACCATAAATCTTGATAACCACCTCGATAATTAAGACAAAAATAGATCTTGATCTTCATCGCTATGTTTTGGTGGCATGATTAACTGTGATTGAAATGTTTTATGGTAAGTCAAATGATCCAAGAAATGCCTTCTTCTTATCTTCCTGGCATTTTATTCCATTGTTCAAGTTTTCATCTAAATGATATTTATTTACAAAGTGTAAAACTGAAACAAGAAAACACAAATAATCGTACATAACGTAATACTTTAGACATACTGGGTGACAATGAGACTAGGGTCATGCTTATATCTTATTTATTTATGAATCGATATACGAAGATACTAGAGATAATTACTGATTGACCGCTAGATATAGTTAAAATGGTGGACTGTCGGTTTCACCAAAAATGATACCAACTTTAATTTTTTAAATACACCACCCTGTATATTTTATGGTTTTCGGAATCTACAAGTCAAATTACAAAAACTAGACTCGCCAAATTTTTATTTTTTCAAACAAAAAAAAAATTTCAACTTTTATTTTTCACGATAGAAGCTGTGACTTGAAAAAATATGTTCCAATTGACTCTAGCAACTACTCATAATAGCTATTTTATCAATGAAGCCAATAACAAACCATTAATAAAAGAAAAAAATTTGCTAAACACGTATTTTAAGAAAAAAACACTTTTTGCCATTAAACAGCAAATTTAATTACCATTCTAACGATATGCATTGTGCACTACTTTATCTTTATCTAAAGTTGAAGAATAACTAATTAATTATTTTTTATAATATTTCTGTATAATACTTAAGCAAATTTCGCAGCACTGTTGTATGTAATTTTAGTCGTAGATTGCGAAAAACATAAAATACATTGGGTGATCCATTTAAAAAATCAAAGTTAGTGTTATTTCCGGTGAAACCGGAAGTCGGCCATTTTGATTATACTTGTATGTCAATCCGAAATTATGTCTAATATCATTGTATCAAATTTCATCCAAATTCATTCGTAAGTAACGGAGATAGAGGCATGGCCCTGGTCTCATTGTCACCCGGTATACCTACTTTGAAGTTCAGTAATGTTCGTAGTTTGGAATATATTATAATTTTAACGAAAATGTCGAAAAGATAAAAATGAGTATTACAAAAGTGTCTGAAAGGAAATTCATTCTCATTCAGAAAGAAATAAAATATGTAAATCGTATAGCTACTCAGTTAAGATAAAAATGGAAAATTAGTAACCGACATACATTGTTCTAAGTATTCCCATTTTAATTCCGGTGGGAATTCAAGTACAAGGAAACAAACCTGGCATTTCACATAAAGAAGTGGATGCTGCCATAGCACGACTTCTAAACCACAAAGTCGTAAGTACCCATACAATTTTAGCTGAACTTCTCAAAATACCGGCGATGGGTGTGCGAAAAAATGCTCAATGGGAAAACCACGCAAATATTAATTATACATTTATTCCATGTTTTTTATACGTTTCATCCATTAATCAAACCGTCTGCCACTGCCAACTAGGGTAGATTATGGTCATCATGAAATAAAATGAGGGTACCACTAGAGCTGATAGAGCTACTACATTTTCTGTATAAATAATGTTAAACAACCATCAAATTTCACGATGATATAGCTAGCGACTACCCAATACAAAAAAAATAATGTCAAAAATGTGTATCGCCTTCACTTCCAAATGCAAAGTGTAGTAGTGATTTGTAGTCTTGAAATATGCAATTTTAAATTTCCAAATGATTCCACATTTCCAGAAAAATGTGTAGAATACGTAGAGCGTCTGCTGGAACTTTTGGTAAGACCAAGTGAGCAATTTTCGCTGCCACTAAACTGCAGAAAACCTATAGTTTTGAGTTCAACTGAACAAATAAAAATCTTCAAATAATTAACAAATACGGAAGAGAAATTTTGTTACTTGTAAAAAGCGTAACTAACATTAGAATTTATTTTGTGCATAATTCTTGGCCGTGTAAAAGCGCCTTTATATGAACTACAGCAGCTGTTTCAGGCTGTAATTACTACAGTCATTTTTGACGTCTTTTCCTGTTCATATTTTTATAATCACTTCCGAATTTTTTTGCTTCAGATTCTCCCCTCTAGATTTTATGTTTTCGATCGTTGAGCTCTTCTTAGTTTTCAATTTCTCAATAACGTGATTTACAAATTCTCTTGTTGGTTCAGCCACAATATCTTCTTCTAGCTTCATTTGATCTTGACCTTTATCCTGTTCATCTTTTTCCTCATTATTTTTCATCTTTCCGTATAATAGTATAAGATTTCCACTTTCATCTTTAATGTAAATTGCTTTTTCCCTGTATCTTTGTTTTCCCTTCTCTATGAAAATTCCCAATTTTTTTCTAACACTCATTTGGTCTTTTCCTTGCTTCCTGAATCCCATTCGATCCTCCTTGTTGGGTTTTAAGTGGAATCACTTTTTTCGACGTTTCTTGAATTTCTTTAGTTTGACCGTACTACATAGTTTACAAAATCCCAAACTTCCTACTTTCCCTAACGTATCCTTCCAATTCACAAACCCACTTGGCAAGCGTTGCGTGCTACATTGCCACACGCCTCCTAAAGTTAACTATACACCTTTCGAATTTAAAAAGAAATAGATCCCAGGTGAGTAGAGATCACTTGTCAGGCCATTTTTAATTTAAATAGTTACGTGACCATTTGAAGTAGTTTTGGTACAAAAATTACGAGTTTTCCTGTATATAGATTCCTTTTCAGTCATAGTACATCAGCTATTTGTCTCGTATAGTACTTCATCGATTTGCATTTAAAATTCTGAAGTTGACACGCCCGCAACTCCGCGCCGCTCTTGTAGTTTTCGTCGCAGCTGCACTTTGTTTCGTCTTATGTACATTAGTTTCGCAATATAGCCCATGGGAGCAAGCGAGATATCTTCCTTGAATAATTCAAACTTTTGTCGCTCTCTCTCGTCCGCGGCTTGCCTCGCGGTTGTCACGCGAGGCAGACTGCGATTCAATTGGCTGCAGGTGCCAGCACGATTCGGGCGTTTGGGCGCGAAATTCGTCGTGGCGTCTATTTTGACTTTAGTCAGTCTCCGGCCGTCATAAGCTCGTTTGCGAGCGTTGGCTCTTGGTAGCCGCCGTGTCTTCGGGCACGGCGTCTTGTGTTTGTGCTGTTACAGCTTGGTCCCGCTTGTTTGATTTTGTGTTTTTTTGACAGATTTGACCGGTGTTTACGTGCCGTTGGTCGTGCGGTTGTTTGGTGACCCCCTTTTGTTCTTCTGTCGGCCGACGCCATGCATTCTCATGTGCCAGGCAGGCATATACCCGTTGGGGGATTTACCTCGCGTGGGCGTGCAAATGGTCGCAGTAAAGTTTCCTGTAGGAAGTTGGCGTCATCATTTAGTACCGTTGCAGCGTTGCGGCTCTCTTGCACTGCAGGCGAGCCCGACACCAACTACGCGGCCAGGCAAAACCAACAAAAAGGTGTGTGTAGTTTGTAAGATCTAATTAATTCAACTGTTCAGGCCTAATTTATCTGTATTTATTTGCTAATGCAGTGCCGCTTGGTCGATGCTATTAATAATCAAATTCATGTAACTGTTGAGGCCTAATTTATCTGTATTTACTTGCCAACGCAGTGCCGCTTGGTATGATAATTTGCTGATTCATACCGACCTACCAAGGCCTCTTGTAAAACCACATGTATTTAGTTGTTCGCCCATAATTGGTGCGTTCTTTGTAGAAACATTACAATCGTCGCTGAGGCCGCGGTGAACTAATTTTATGTGTTTGTATAATTATAACTAGAGTTAAAGAGTCTCCCAGCTAGGCTATATAGCTTAGTCCATATATGACTGTGTTTACCTTTTGTGTATCACTAATTTACATGTGGGAGACCAATAGAACGGTATTTTGAACGAGGTCTTATAATTTTCGACGAGTCTGTGCATGCCCACTTTCAGACTACTGTATAAAGACAAATGTACGGCTAAGCCTGAGTGTTTAAGCTTTACGAGTAAATTGGCGACGCTTGCCGCTGCAGTGTAAAGAAGTGGTGCACATTTATTTTCCATTCCCGTTGAGCTTTGGATTTCGCCAAGGTGATAAGCTAGAATGTAGGCTCTTTTGATTTCTCGGTTTTAATTTGGGTCAATCTTTGCATTTTCGTTTAAAACGAAGAAACCGGGTGGCGCCCTATTTAATCTTATTGTTGTTTACCTCCCCTTTGGCCGTTTCCCGTAGGTAATCTCGTGAAGGACCCTCCCTCGCTCCACTGATGTCTAGCCGGCATATATTGTTGCGGGTTGGGCAGCGGCCCTAGGTGAGTCTTTGTCCCGATTTAGTGTAATATCGTCCGCGCCGGTTGTTTAACCTTTACGTATTTTATGTATGAGCCAGCACGGTGTCGTAAAAGTCGATTTAGACCGTAACACACTCAGACTCTCACACTGCTGATACAGCAGTCCGCCCCAAGTCAAACACTTAAAAAAACGAAATATGTAAATTGTATAGGAACATATAACATAAGAACACTACGAACTGAAGAACACTTAGAAGAGTTAGAAGAAGAACTGAAACATGTCAAATGGGACATAATTGGTTTATGTGAAACTTGACTACCTGGTGAGAAAACTATAAATTTCAAATCTGGAAATGTGATATACCAGAAAAATTTAGAAACGGCTTGTAGTACTGGCGGAGTAGGTTTTATAATAAATAAAAAATAAAACATCAAATATTAATATACTGTGCTATATCTGAAAGAGTAAACGTATATTACTGGTCAAACCAGTGTAACCTGGGAGCCTCCCCCCCCCCCCCCCCGGGCAGTACAGATTGCTTCCCGGGAACATTATCGCATGATATTCAGGTTTTTTTAATATCTAAAGAAATGGGTGGATTACGCGGAAATAAGTAATATGTATAAAGCCATATAAGTCTGCTTTATTTCTGCAAATTGAGTAATCACTATGCATCTTTGTATTTTAATTTAAACAAAAATACCTCCTAGAACGTTCACTATATATGACCTTTATTGACCTTAAGCAAGCATTCGACTCCCTAAATCACTCAGCACTGTGGAAAATACTTCAATTATCTAGCATACCACCTAAAATAAATAATATGATAATATCATTGTATGAAAATTCAAATTGCAATGTACTACACATTGGGAAAACTAGTAACGACATCACAGTCTTAACAGGAGTTAAACAGGCTTGCCCGTTGTCCCATCTTCTATTCAATATCGCATTAGATTGGATAATGAGAAATACAAACTTCCAACGCACAGGTATCACATGGGGTTTACAGAACAAACTTCATGATCTAGACTACGCAGACGACATATGTCTCCTAGCACACACATACAAGAATATGCAAACTAAACTGAATCTGCTCGTAGAAAAATTAAAAACAATAGGTCTCGAAGTAAACATCATGAAAACTAAATCGAATATGCACTAATAACCAACAACCGCTGCATATAAATAACCAGCCGATAGAAGATGTAACAGAATTCTGCTACCTGAGCAGCATATTAGTAGCAACTGGTGGTGCTGAAGAAGATAATAATCAGAGAATAAGAAAAGCAAGGGTAGCATTTGGTACACTACAAAATATCTGGAACAGTCTTCACCTATCTCGGAACAATAAAATAAGGGTATTTAACACAAACGTCAAACCCGTATTGCTATATGGATGTGAGACTTGGAGAACCTCTAACACCATCAACAATAAGCTGCAAGTATTTGTTAATAGATGTTTACGACGAATAACAAAAATACTTTGGACTGACTTTATCACCAATGAAGAGTTATGGAGACTAACTAAACAGACTGACCTAGCCATAGAGATCAGAAGAAGGAAGTGGAATTGGATAGGTCACTCACTAAGAAGAGAAGCCAATAATATTTCTAAAGTGGTACTTGAATGGAACCAAAGCCGAAGAATAGGTAGACCTAAAACAACGTGGAGAAGAGCAGTCCCTAAAGAAATAGAATTCACGGGAAGAACGTGGCTTTAAGTTAAACGCATTGCTCAGAACCGAACAAGATGGCAAGCATATGTGGAGGCCCTATGCTCCAACTCGGAAGTTTGAGGAACATATATATAAAATCGGAAGTCGCCTGGAGAAAATAAAATAACAAGCGAAATGTTAAATATGGGAGGAAAACCACTAATAGAAGCCCTAAAAATACTTTTTAACAAATGTTTGGATGAGGGAAAGATACCAAAAGAATGGCAAAATGCGAACGTTGTCTTAATATCTAAAAAGGGAGATTACACCAATATAGAAAATTATCGGCCAATAAGCTTGCTTTCGCATATGTATAAATTATTTGCACGTATAATAGCTAATATATTAACATCTATTTTTGGCTCACATCAACTAGTTGAACAAGCAGGTTTCCGGAAGGGCTTCAGCACTTCAGATCACCTTTAGGCTATGAAGTTATTAATAGAGAAGACCAACGAGTATATCATTCCAATCCATCTAGCTTTCGTAGATTTTCAAAAAACTTTTGACTCTGTGGAGACTTGGGCATTTCTAAGAGCTATGGATGATGCCAGAATAGACTCTAGATATTCACAACTAATTAAGAACATATATGAATCTGCATCATTTCAGATTCAGCTAGATCAAGATAATAACATCAACAAAATTCAAATCAAGAGAGGTATTCGCCAAGTTGATACAGTATATCCAAAGCTTTTCACTCTAGCGTTAGAAAATGTATTTAAACGTCTACCATAGAAGCAGAAGGGAATTAAGATCGATGGTTGCTACCTAAACCACCTACGATTTGCAGACCACATTGTTCTTG
The DNA here is from genome assembly GCA_940337035.1 of Agriotes lineatus. Lineage (NCBI taxonomy): Eukaryota > Metazoa > Arthropoda > Insecta > Coleoptera > Elateridae > Agriotes > Agriotes lineatus. The sequence continues at coordinate 61,738,933 of OW679202.1, forward strand.
TAAGTAACGATCTAGACGAGTTAAAAACAATGTTGGAGCAACTGAGTCAAGCTTCGAATACAATATGCCTAAAGATGAACACCACAAAATTTATTTATTTATTTATTTAATTTGCACTCAGCCAACAGCCGTTAGGCCAATTATAGGCATCGCTGTGCAGTTATGAGGACTTCCAACCCCACTAACGACTGTCATGATGTTGTATGACCGCCGGGACCAACTTTTTTCCGTATTAGCCGTACCACGAGGCGCCGAGAAATGCAGCCGTGGAACTCCCATCCAAGTTCTGACCAGAGACAGCGTTGCTTAACTCTGCTGATCGAACGTGGACGCTTGTTCAAGCTACACCACTCGGGACCCAATCAAAAATAATGAGTTAAAACAACGGATTGGTTTGACTTGGGCTGCTTGTGGCAAACTGAAACACATATTTGAAAACTCTGAAGTCTCCTTAAGTTTGAAACGCAAAGTGTATGAGACGTGTATACTGTCAGTTACAACTTACGGTCTTGAAACCGCCACACTGACCGACAAAAGTGCAAATAAATTGAGAGTGACACAAAGAGCACTGGAACGAAGAATGTTGGGAATTAGCTTGAGGCAGAAGATTTGAAAAGAGGAGATTCGAAAGAAAACCAACATTACTGATGTAATGCACCGTATAGCACAGATGAAGTGGCAATGGGTGGGACATGTCGCTAGACATAGCTCAAACAGATGGACAGGTAAACTAGCCCACTGGAGACCTAGGTTGACCAGACGCAGAATGGGAAGGCCACAAAAGAGGTGGCACAGGACAGAGGTGAATGGAAGAGTGCAGGAGAGCCCTACGTTCAGCAATGGACGGATAAAGGCTGACTATGATGATAACATAGTTTATAATTTTACTATAAGATAAAGGACGAAGCTGGAGAGTAAAATTAATTCTTTTGTTGGGTAATTGTTCTATGAATTGAAATGAATGAATTAGATTTGAGGTTCATATCCGAGATGGATACATACATTAAAATTGGTCTTATCATTGTCTTATATACTTGTATTTTTGTGCTTCTAGGTACTTAGTTTCATGTCTTTTAGTATTCTGTTGTTTGCATGCAGCGCTTTATAGCCTTGCTGAATTCTATGTTTTGTGTGTGATCTTTCATTTCTTCTATTTATCAGGAATCCCAGATATTTGTATGTTTCTACTTTTCGATTCTTAATTCCCTCAATGCCTTTTGCTTTTCATTAGAATGCATGTATTTTGTTTTCGTTTCGTTTGTATATAGGCTTTTTTCATTTGATGTTTGCTCTATTATCTTGAAAGTACGTTCTAGTTTGTCTTTCTTGCTATTATTACGATATTTTCTGCTTAAGCTAATATTTGAACTTATTTGCTGGTAATTCTCCCATTCTACTTTGTTTCTTTAATTATGTTGTCTTGTATTACGATAAAGAGCCAAACGTTGCATATAATGGTCAGTACAGCAGGTCCTAAAGGCATTACTTAAGCAACAGGTCTTCTTCTTCTTTTTCGCACGACTAGGATTTCTCTTGTTTGTCTGCCTCTTATTCGGTTTCTGTTGTTGATTGTACGTTATCTTGCCATCGCTTTTTTGGTCTTCCTATTGGTCTTCTGCTGCATGGCTTATTGTTTTTAGAGATGTTTGCTAGTTGGTCTGGTCTCATCCTATCTATGTGTTCGTTCCATTTTTTCTTTCTCGTTTTCACCCATTTGTTGAAGTCTTGTATGTTACATTGTTTTCGTATGCTACTGTTTGTTTGTCTATCTCTTAGGGTTATGCCTTTTATCGACCTTAATACTTTCATTTCCAAGTTGTTTATTTTCCGTTTTGTTCCCTTTGTATCTGCCCTTGTCTCTGCTGCATATGTCAATAGTGGCCTCACTGTTGTTTTATATACTTTTATTTTGCTTTCTGTAGTCATAAATTTGTTTCTCCATATGGTTTGCTTAAACATCTACTCATTCTCATCGCTTTAGTCGCTTGCTTTGTTGCTTCTGTCTTCAAGTTTCTCTCACTGGCGATTTCAACTCCCAGGTAGTTGAAAGTCATCACCTGTTCTATGCTTTTGTCTTTCTATTCTAATTTGCATCTGCGTGGTTCTCTGCTAATTACCATGCACTTTATTTTTTCCGCTGAAATCTGCATGTTGTATTCTTGTGCCTTAATATTAAATGAGTGGAGTTATCTTTGCAGGTCATCTTCATTATTAGCTACCAATACCGCGTCATCTGCGTAGCCTACTATATTAATTTTATGGGGTCCCATTCTATAGCCTTCTCTCTTTTTTACTTCGTAGATTATTTGGTCCATTATCATATTGAACAATGTCGGGCTGAGCGAGCCCCCTTGTCGTATTCTTCGTTTTATGTTTATGTATCCCGTTTCTCCTCTTGGCATTCTGACCTTTGTTTTGTTATCCACGTTTGTTTTTTTAATTAATTTTATTATCGTATCCTCTATTTTTTGTTTGTTTGTAATAGTTTTATAATGTCCTTCCGTTTTACCCTATCGAAGGCACTTTTTAGGTCTACGAAACATATATAATATGCGGGATTGTTGTATTCAATTGACTTTTCAGCTATTTGACGGATGATGAAAGTCGCGTCTATAGTGCTACGGTTTTTTCTAAAGCCTTGTTGTTCTTCGGCTGTATCTAATCTATCTTCTATCTTGTCTTTTATTATTGCAGTTGGCAGCTTCAGCATGTTATTCAATTAGCTGATTTCTCGATAGTTTTCTGATTTTCTCCTGTCTGCTCTTTTTAGTATTGGTATTAGTATACTTTCTTTCCATTCTACTGGTACTTTTCCACTGTTAATTATGTGGTTGAATAGTTTCTGAATCCATACGTATAGCGTTTTCCCTTCATATTTTATGAGTTCATTGCATATTCCATGTGGACCCGGTGCCTTTCTGTTCTTTAATCGTTTTATTCGCATGTTTATTTCTTCCTCTGATATTTGCAATCTGTCATTGTTTGCCTCGTTGTTTTCATTATCCTCTTCTTCTGTTTCTCCATATAATGGAGCAAAAGGTGCACCCCCAAATAGCATTTTATACTAGTAAGTAACTAGCACAATTAAATACGCAATTTACGGTCAAAAAATTGTAATGTAAATTACAAGACTGAGAACAGCTTTAATTTCTCTATATTAATACACCTGAAGGTAGTAGTAGTAGTAATATCATTAATGCAATTTAAAATCGGCAACGCAGTGCAATAGGTCGTAATAAACTTTCTGAGAGATCGGGCTTCTGCAGTGGTTGATGAAATAGCCTCTACATAGCTCCTACAGCTATGCTGTAGCAAGTTGGGGGTGCTTGCAGAGATCACCAGCGAAAGATTCAGGCCATAAGCCCAAAATCAAACGATGCTTACAAGACGGAATCGCTAAAGTTTCAAATCTCCCGGGTAAAGCTAGAATACAGGACTAATTGTACTTACGCTACCAAAATCGAAAATGAAGTAACCACTCATCCTGAATTACAGTCTTTTCTAAGGAACAACAATTAGATATTTCGTGCTAATTCGAGGCCACGTACGGAAAAGGAAAGCCTATGCAGGTCGCAACAAGTCGTTTCCTATCTTAATGAAGGCCGAATCAAAAAAATGCCTGCACCGTAAAATACGCGAGAGCTGTCAGAAAAAAGTTTTCCGATAATGCAGACAACAGATTGGAGCCATTTACGAGCGGCCAATTAGGTTACGTTTATACGATTAGGACGCTTCAAGTAAAGCAACGCTTACACGATCAAGATTTATGCAAAAAAATACAAATTTAACGTTGCTTTTCACACGTAAGATTTTCCAAAATTTTGAAGTCGTATTACAATCCCAAAGAAATTTGGACATTAAAAAATGCGGCAGTCACATCAGTTGATGTGTGGAATCTTTATTTAGTCCATAGAAATCTATTTTAAGTACTAAGGCTAGATAGGTGTCGTTCTTCATTTGCTACTACGTGTAAAATGCATTTTGTTGTAAATAATTTCAAAGATTAAGCAATGTTATATTAATTAAATTTGTAAAAACTATTTGTTTACAATAAATACATGTTTGGTTTTTTAGTACATGAAAATCGATTAGAGCAAGACAGAAGTATGGTACACAATCATAGGTTTGCGTTCGCACATTCCTTCTTAGTATTACAATCAACCGTGCAGGTTAATACGAGAATCTATTTTTTACTTAATCTAACACCTGGTATAATTTCTGCGCGTAGACGCAGAACCAGGTTTTAAACTCTCAGCTTGTCGGTCTGGATCCTCTCAGGGTCCTTGTAGTGAAGCAGCTTTAGCCGTTAGTCTTTTACTGCTTGCGGGATTTGCCTGTTTTGGCCTGGTGGTTAGCCTAGAATTCTTCTAGGCCGTTTTTTAATTTGTTGTTGCGTTCCGGCAATTGGTGCGATTGCACGGATCGCAGGCAGGTCGGAATTGTCAATATTATGAAATGTTCTTTCTGCCAGTGCTCTTGCATGGTCAGAAATGGAGTCCATGTTTAGGTCGTTGGTGATTGTGTCGTTCCGGACGTACCATGGGGCTCCGGTTATTTTCCTCAACGTTGCTGTCTGAGTGGTTTCCAGTCGCTTCCGATTGGTTGTGGAGATGTATGCCATCCAGGCTGGTGCAGCGTAGGTTAGGATCGGCCTGATGTATTGCTTATACGTGTTGAGGCGGATCTGGAGTGGAAGTCCCTCATGGCATGTTAGCACCGGGTACAACATCGCTCTTGCCTTGCGTGCCTTGGTGATTACGTTGTCCACGTGTTTCGTGAACGTAAGCTGGCGATCTATAGTTATGCCCAGATACTTCACGGAGCTGCTCCACGGTACGTTTTGCTGTTGTATCCGTGCAGTTGGGATTCTAGCGGCTTGCCTTCTTGTGAAGGAGATGGCTTCCGTTTTGGCTGCATTGACTTTGAGTCGCCATTTTCCTTACCAGTCGGCAGCTGGCGTTGCATTTTTCTGACCGCAACTGCTGGGTCTCTGGCTTTGCTGTAGAGCATGACATCATCTGCGTATATTGCACATTTGACGTCATCTCTACATGTCATTTATGTAAGCATTGAAGAGCACGGGTGATAGGCATCCTCCCTGTGGGACTCCTGCTTCGGCTGGCGTGGGTTGGGAGGTCTTGTTTTCTACTCTAACGATAAACGTTCTGGCCGTGAGGTAGCTGTGGAGGATCTGTATGTATGGCCTTGGAAGTTTCTGCGTCTCGGCCAGTTTGACGAGGAGCCCTTGCACCCATTCTTTATCGAACGCCTTTTCTTGGTCCAGAAAGACGGCGACGGTCGTTTCACCACGTCTCTTTCCTGGTTTGGGCAGCATGATAATTATTGCACGTTTCCATGGTTCAGGAAAGTGCCGGTGGGTTATCATCCCGTTGAAGAGCCGAGTGATATGTGCCAGCGTCTTCTTAGGAATATTTTGCAGTGCTGCATACGATATTCCGTCAATTCCCGGGGCTTTGTGGCGGCTTTGCCGAAGAATTGTGTCTCTGACTTCGTTCGGTGCTACGAAGGGAATGTGTTCCTCTGGATTATCCGACAGAAGTCTGTGCAATCGGAGGCTGACCTGGCGGGTGTGTTGTTCGTCTGCGACTTCGTTTGGTGTGAAATTGAGTCGCAGTGTTGATGCGAAGAAAGCTTGTGCCCCTACATACGTATATTATGCAAAAACCTTACAGGAGGCTCGAAACATAATAATTTGACTCACTGTAACACGTTATGCCGTAATTATATCGCGTGCTGTCCCACTCATTGCGTTTGAAACTACAAAGCCCTTTTTCTAGTTGAAAATTTAACAACAAAGTATTTTGTACAAAGGTGTGAATTTAGAAAGCTGCAGTTTAAAATTTGTGTGTACTTAGAATAGAAAAGAACAAAAAGAAAAGGTTAATTCTTCTATGTAGACCGTAACGCTGAAGTCACAGCCGTTCCTCTCTGCAGTCTGCACCGGAGGAATGGAATGAGTCATGAAGGGTAGGTCAACTGTTTTTGATAGCGCAGTGAGGTTATGTGGTATTTTTCTTGAATCCTGATTTGGTTATTATACGAAGTCCGCATTTGTGTGTAGGTTGCTGAATACCGATACTCAGTTTTCGAAGAAAATTAATTTTTAACTGATTATCACAGTTTCTACCCTACAGGGATCTTCAATTTCGTTGCTCGCCATTGAGATTTCAAAAATGGTAAAATATACCAGGTCGGTTTTATGGGGGCAAAGTTGCAAATTCTAATACTGCATCATATTTTAAAAAAATGAACCTAGCTGTCTTAATTTTTGAGTTATGTCCAAAAACGAATATTTTGTTTTTTGTTATACATCGATTATTAGACATTATTAAGATACTTCTTAACGAAGAGTTCAAATCTGATCTTATATTTTTATTTATTTTCATAATTTTCGAGATATGTAACAAAGATTACAATTATTTTCTGATTGAAAAGGCACAGACTACTGTAAAGAAAAACATTTTTACCTTATCTCGGTATTTTATGAAAATAAGTATAGCAAACCTTATATCAATGAACAGAAAAAAATAAGCTCATTCTCGATATGCATTTGAAATAAGAAAGTTATTATCCATAGCTCGAAAACTATAAAAACAAACTAAAATCTAAAATCCAAAATCTGCCCATTTTGTCTGTAAAAACCTAAGCTAGTGCTAAATATTACTTGTATTTAACTAACAGTTCTTGAGTTAAAGCAAAAATAGTCAGAATATCATTTTTAAGGTGCCTACCCTGTATACGTTTGACCGAAAACATTTCACTTCGAGCCAGGTAGACATCTAATTTGCATGCAAACATCTTGGCTTTCTCCAACAAATAGTTTTTGATGTACACTACCAACAGACGGACAAGCAGGCAGACGGATTTGAAAAAACATGTTGTTCATCATCTAGGAACCCTGAAACGTAAATATCTGAAAAAAGGTGATTGTTTCACGATGATTAGAAAATACTTCCTTGGTCTTTCAGACAAGGGAAGTAAAAAATAAGAAATCAGTATACGTCGTGTTCAAATAAATCTGGGACAATGTTTTTTTTTCATATGCAGGTTGAGTTAAGAATTGAAGAATATCTCCATGGATTTCCTGCTATCAGAAAGGGTTACAGATTTCATTACCTGTTAAAGTTTAACGTAACTCTATCTGATAGCAGGAAATCCAAAGAGATATTCTTCAATTCTTAACTCAACCTATATATGAAAAAAACATTGTCCCAGATTTATTTGAACACTACTGTACCATTTAAAAAATGAAAACTCATTCTTCTAGCTTTTGCTTCTGAATGTTCATACTTTTAGCTGCTGATTTATCCAATTTTTTTTTGTAATTTGCTTGAAAGAAATCATGAGAAATTCTATTTAAAAAATCAATCTGGTTTTCCTAACACTTTATACTTCTCTCGTTTTTGTAATGCTCATGAAAGAACTAGTGAGATATTTTATATCTCATTTTAATAAAGAAAATAAAAATTCAATACGCCAATTCAAAATAAAAGCTAATACACCTAGCTTTGAAATTTTCCATTTTTTTGTTTTCGTAAGTTGCAGTAACTCGCCAAAGAAGAATTTCATAACACAGAAAAGAGAAGAAGTCAGTGCTCTATTAAACGAATGAATGCTCATGCTTCGAGCCTCTGGTTTGTCCAACGCCTGCTTATAATTGTCAAGAACTAATGAGAATTTTAGTAAAATAAAAATTTGAAAATCAGCATTCTACTTAAAAAATGAAAGCTCACCCTTTGTCTGAAATTTTCCCGGTTTCATTCCAGGTATATATATATATAATGTGTATGCAAAATATCGTCTTCCTCCGACAAATATTTTTTGAGTTATACCGCCAACAGACAGACAGACAGAGAGACCGACAGACAGACAGACGGAATTGAGAAAACCTGTTGTTCGTCATCTAGTTCCCTGAAACGTACAGGTCTGAAGAAATCTCGGAAGGTGATTTTTTCGTGATTACAATACTTCCTTCGTCTTTCAGACGAGGGAAGTAAACATTAAAACTTCTAGCTCCTGGGTTAGCCAATATTTTTTGTAATTCACAGAAAAGAACCAATGAGAAACTCCATACCTTCTCTTAATAAAACTAATTAAGAAATCGGTGTCTTATTTCCAAAATGAAAACTTCTTTCACATGAAGAAACTAATGAGAAATTTCACAGCTTTTCTTAATAAAAACAAAATTAGGAAATCAGTGTTCCATTTAATGAATTAAAGCTCTTATACTTCCACCTTCTGACTTTCCACATTTTCTTTGTAAGAAAAGGCTAATAAAAATGCCATACCTTCTCTTAATTAAAAAAAAAATCAAGAGATCAGTATTCCATTTAAAAATTGAAAACTCATAGGCTAAGAGCATGTTACTACCACACACTGAGTGCGGTTTTATAAGCCATCTTAAGCCACGACATGGGCGCTGACTGATCCGTCAAAGTGTACACCTGAATCAAGGATCAAGCATCTGACGCATCTGCTGCTTATAAGGTGTGTGCGAACGGCGGTGTTATTACAGAAGGTATATATCTATCACTTATGTGGTAGATTAATAATATCCATACATTTTCAATATTCACTTTATTATTATTTATTTAACATGTTTAATACTAATAACTAAGATTTTTGGGCAGGTACATAAAAATAAAAAGGTAGTTACATGACATTGGAAAACTGCTTTTTTCATTTTTAAGATTTGTTGGCACCTACCGAACGTTCTTCTAATCCAATCTTCCAACGAGTGAAGCGCTTTTCCTTTCCTAACTGCCAACTTTCCATATGACAACCTCCCTGACTTGGCTTGTTTGCTACCACAAGGAACCCTTGTGCATCCTACACACGTTGGTTGCACAGGTATATTTTCGCCTCTTTGACGACATTTGTTTGAAGCATTATCTCTTCTGGGTTACCTTTATAGGTGAAGGAAAAGTCTTGGAGCAAGCATATTTTTTATGTTCTTCATATATGTTTCTACTGCTGGACAAAAATTGGGATCTTCTTCAATGTTTTCAAAAATGGAATTGCAATGTTTTATTCATTTTTCTTTAATGGATTCACATGCAGATTTTTTATCTTACTTTTCCTTATTCCTCAGACTCGAACCGTTCTACTGACTCTTCTAAATCAAGTTTGTCTTGAACTCCAATGCTTTCTAAAACCCCATCGCTTTTATCTTGTAGAAAAAGAAAGATTTTTACTTTTTTGCATTTTTCTCCAAAACGGCGCCCTGGTCTTTCCGAAGTTTCCCATTAAAACCAACTGGACACGTGTATGTACAAGTTTGAAGATCCACACAATATTTCAAGGTTTTATTTTTCACTGTTTACAGAAAAACCTAAACAATCCATGTTGATTGGCTGATTGGCTCATTGGGGTCCCGGGTGGTGTAGCTTGAACAAGCGTCCACGTTCGATCAGTAAAGTTAAGCAATGCTCTTTCTGGTCAGAACTTGGATGGGAGTTCCATGGCTGCTTCTCTCGGCGCCTCGTGATACGGCTGTCACGAAAATAGTTGGTCCCGGATGTCATAATAACATCATGACAGTCGTTAGTGGGGTTGGAAGTCCCCATAAAATGTACAGTGACGCCTATAATTGGCCTAACAGCTGTTGGCTAAGTACCAAAATAAAATTAAAAAGAGAACAATCTCTTTACCGTCAGTTGATTTAGGGAAATATCTAGAAACAACTGCTTTTACACTCTGTTGAATACTAAATCTAATATACGTTGCTTGTAATAATTTTCGAAACAAGTAATAATGTAATTTGTCAGTTGAATAATTATATTGTATGCCTTAGCTTTCCCCAAAGTATGTACTTTAGTAAACGATACATTATTTCTGTGTAATTATTGATATCGTTTTCTCTCAACTTCAAATGTGTTCTGTAAAGCATACACCAAGTTTCTTCACAAGTTAGCAGATCGTTCACATAATTCTTAAAATTGTCATATTTACAATTCTCGAAAAATTCTTTTTTGGTTTCTTCGCGTTCATCTTTTGTTTTGAAATGTAATACTTTTTTGAATAATCTATAATATTCTTTTGCAGAATCACGTAGTATTCAATTTTTTGCCATTAAAATCCACCTCCAGACCATTTTCTTCACGAAATATCACAGAGGCAGTTTTGCTTGTGGCCGCTAATGCTTCCTCAACACTTTTCACTGACACAAATTATCATCTGTTAAGATAACTGTAGGATGATTTTTTTAGGCATTATGTCCAGCAATCCTCCAACCTCATCACCGAAAATATCAGTTTTTTGACAGTTACTTAAAAGGCAACCAACAATCAATCCTCCCGTATTGTATGACGAAAATATAACAGAAAAAACTGCAAAAGTCGTCTCTAATAAATTTCCATGTTCCATTGAACGACGCTACTTCTGAAACAGTATGGCCTCCATTGCAGTACTTTATAAACCAAGGGTTTCTTCGATTGCTTTGGCTTCGATAACGTTCAGTCGATGATTATGATTTGATTTAAATTCTGTCAAGCAATGCCATTGTTCTGACCTCACAGAGGTTTTCGATTTAATAAAAAACCTTTGAAAGTTTTTTGATGGTATTATAAAGTTTCGCGAGACAATTTGTTTTTTGGTACCAGCTTTTACTTGTGTTCTTGAATTCAAATGACATCCAGAAATTCGCTTGAAATTATTTCTTGGGGCACTGTTTTCTCTATAGTCCAATTTTCTTTACTGATGGTCTGATGATCAGACACACATTGCTAAAGAAAAACGTAAGAATTAGGTGTAGCTATACACGAGGTGTATTGGATTTTTTTTCGATAATGAATAAGTAATCTCATGTTGAAAAAATCTACGAAGTTGCCATATTAGTGAACAGTAAATATGCAAGATTAGTTCTGGGTTACCACCGTATCAATGAAAGAAAATTTAATCTCATCCAAGTATATGCGCCCACTAGTTAAGCCTCGAATGAAGACATAAACGTATTTTATAAAACTTTAGAACTTTGTAGTTGGAAACATTCCCAGCGGAGAACTAACAGTAATAATAGGCGATTTTAATGCCAAAGTAAGCTGTGATCGCTTAAAAGACGATCAAATCAGAAAGATTATAGGGCAATTCGAACTTGACCAGTGAAGTGAAAGGGCAGATAGTCTAGTGGTATTCTGCGCCGAAAACAGTATGTGGATAGGAAATACCACTTTGACGACAGTATACATGGCGTTCTCATGGCACCTTGTAGAGAAACCAAATTAATTATATTTTAGTTCTAACAAGATGGGGGAGTTCATTGAAGGACATTAACACTTATCCTGGGGAAGAGTATGGTACAGATCATCAGTTACTGGTGGGTAATACCTACTCAAATTAAAAACATCACGCCTTAGCCTTAAACGCTAAAATAGGCGGCACTTAGGTAACAACGAAGATTATAAGAAGAAAATCGCAGAACGATTGAGACACGCTAACGATAATGGGCCCCATCAGATGAATGGAAATGAACTTTGGGCAATAATAAAGAAAGAAATTGAATACACGTCTAAAACCACCAAAGACGATGACCGTAAAGACCATAAAATAAAACAATGGGTCTCTAATGGAACTTGGAAAGTAATACAACTTCGAAACGCATTAAAGAAACGAGGTCTGAAAACACAGAAACTGAAATAACACTATAGTGAACAATGTTTCCTTATAAAATAATGTACAGGCCAGACAAGAATAAATACCTTAGCGAAATGTATAGGGAAATTTAATAACACAAGCACCAGACTAGAGAACTATTTGCAAAAACCAATAAAATGACTTGTGACTTAAAATCTTTAAATCAAGCTGTGAAAGACGAACAGAGACACTTCCTTACACAAACATCAAACATTCTTGAAAGATGGAAAAGATACTGCCAACAACTTTTTGAAGACCATTCAAAATCCAATATCAGCTATGCTATTGAAGAACATGAACCTGAAATCATAAGATCGAAGCAGCAATGAAAAAATTAAAGCCTGCAAAATCAGCTGATCCTGATGGAATAGTGGCGGAAACGCTAAAAGCCACGGGAGTTATCGGAGTTGATTTGCTGTCTTGTAATAAAATTTACCATTCAGGCGTTTAAGTTTATTAGTGGACTTTTTTACTGTCTGAGTGTTTTTCACGCTACGTTTCGGGAGTTCTTGAAGCAAATTGTGGAACATAATGGACAAAATGGGTATCCCAGGTCATCTTATTTATCTGAAAATAAATCTCTATATATCGGGGGAAGCGTTAGTGCGAATACAACATCAGTTCTGTTGATATAAGAAAAGGAGTCAGGCAATGATGTATATTTCCCCCATACTATTTAACATCTATGGAGGATTGATAATCCGCAAAGCAACCGAAGATTAGACAGGAGGAATCTGTATAGGCGTAAAGGAATATCTAATTTTAGGTACGCGGGTAACACGACTATCCTTGCATCATCAGAGGAGAAAATCACTTTCTTCAACATGACTCAGAGCAAGCCATCACCATCATAGGCGGATCCAGAGACATCCTGGGGGGGGGGGGGGGTAACTGATTTTTTGCAGATTGAACAGTAAACTAAAAGTTTAGATATGGATTGCCTACTATGGGATGGTACTACGTAGATATTTCGAAAAAAATAAGTAAAAAATAAAAATTGATTTTTCAGAACAATATATGTATATATATTTTTTCTTCGATATGAACAAATAAAAAACACAAGATAACACAAGTTAAATTAACACTATATGTAAATAAAGGAACAATAAACCGCTATTTTAGCTATATACGCTATATAAAAATAACACAAACTTTAAATTATTTAAAAGAAGAACAATAAACCTCTCTAGTTACCCTAAAATACGAAGTAAAATGTATACAGGGACGGCAACGATGAGGGATGGAAAATATTTCTAAAACTGCGAGAGTTTCATAAATATTGTGTCTATAAAAGTTGTAGGTACGAAGGTGGTGCGCATTACTAAAATAGTTTTGATTGTACAAGGTGGCTCAAAAAAGTGTGGCGAATTAAACTTACTTTTTTTAATGGAATGTTCTACATTTAGGTAACTTGAATTTTTTGATTGAAATACTAATCATTTTTATACCTATCAAGTTGTGTAGGTCTAATGTCAATTGTTTTTGAGATAAAACAATTTTATGCTAAAAAATTATTAATTTCAGGCGGCTGCTCTAAGAGAAAACAATTGAATGAAGACAAACGTTACCAAAGAATTATGCTTTTCGTGAACTACCGTTCGAGTGGAAAATGGTTGTTCTGGATATTACTGATATACAGGGTGCTCAACATTTGCTAATTTAATAATTTCGGATATTTTTGAATTTTTAAAAAACCCTTCTAATGAGCTTTTTTTATATGTTACTTCATACCCCTAAATTCAACTGTTTTTCGGATATGCGAGTTTGAGCATAAAAAAACAATTTTAGCCACGATGCTTCATTTCAAGAGAGCCGACAAAAAACTCCTTATTTTATATGCGAATAGACAAGCCAAGTATATTTATCCAAATAACTAATATTAAAATGTTACGTTCCCATGGATTTTTTTCCGAGAAAGGTAATACGCATGTTTTTCGGGGGAACGTCAGGGTTCTCCAATAAATAATTATTTTTTCTTTAAATTAGAAATACTCGCAAGAAGTCTATCAGTGCTGTCAAAATAACCTCCGATGTCGTTTGATAAACTTCCAAACATTGTTAGCGGGAATAGAAGTGGATGCGGTGTCAGTTTCAATAGTAATATAACAAGAGCGAGACATACCGATAATTTTGCACACGCCAAGGGTCGAGTGCTGGTTGCAATGAAAACTGTCCCGAGGACACTTTTCTAAGGGCAACTAGCACGATTACTCTTGGGACGGGCAAAATTATTTGTGCTTGCCCGCGTTTATATTTTGAAGATTATTACTCAAAACCCGTATACGAATTATGATTTAAAATTGATCTAATAATGCCAATAAACTCAAATTGCTCGTTTCTTGCATTTCTATTTTTAATTATGACACCATCAGCTGAGTCAGTTATCATCTCTAGGGAGCTTATCGCTTGATAAGCAGCCCACGGACGCTTATCAGGTAATTAGTTCGGAATTTGGTCGATTTAAAAAAATGCCTGGTTCTCATTGGCTGATATCAGTCGTGTGACAGATGTGTGTAACAATCTGTGAAATTGGTTGACAAATCATCTGCTATCTGGATTTTGAATTTCTAGTGTCTTATCCTGATTGACATGAAGCGTTATACAAAATGAGGCATTTCCTAACTGGTTTTATAAAAAGCTACTTCATCAAGGGTTGTAAAATATTTTACTTTTCACAACTGATTGCAAAAAGTGAGACTTTTCTAAACTTCACTCAATTTTGAAAGGTGATACTTTATACCTAAGTCAAAATTAGGGAAAATGTTATAAAATAAGCATTACATACGAGTGCTTACCTTTCAAATTGAATTTTTTCAGACTTTGGATATTTTGAAATTTGAGTAACTATGTAGTTGTACAATTTAAAACAAACGATTAAAACATTATACACGTATTATTAGCACTATTGCAAAATATGTCGTTCACTATCACTACACACTAGTTGCAGTTCATTTTTTTGTCTAGTGGAGACTGGTAGACACTAGACGGGTCATAGAATCGACATCGACAAACGATGAAATCCCCACCAGGAGGTGATGACAAATTTGCGATGATTGGAACTATGAAAAAATGAAGAATGTGGAAGAAGCAATCCGCAAATTCAAATTTAAATTACGCACGGATGCTATAAAGGTACACTTTATTTAAAATGAACTAGTCAACTTTTCATCCGATTAAATTTTTTAACAGGCCCAAGGGGGTGTCCATAGGGTCAATTGGATCCGCCAGTGGTCAAGTGCACCACGGAAATCAAACTTACCAAACTCAAAATTTTATAATCCTGGACATTTGCATTCAATGTCTATTATATATAATAATATGATTTAATTAAATAATATGATTTAATTCAACGTAGCAGATTAGTTATAGAATATTTCATTGGTCCTTTATTTTGTATTTCACAGCTATTTGTGACAAGAGGTTTTATTTACTTTATCTATTTAGTTGTATTGTACTGCTAGCAAAATTTTGTTTCCAACACTAAATTTATGTCTGGAATTATAGCGATATAACTCATATGCCGCAAAATAACATCAGAGCAGCTCATGTAAATATAAGATCGTTATTGCCAAAAATTGATAACTTACGGTTGTTTATTTATGAACAAAAAATTCATATTCTGACTGTTTCTGAAACATGGCTTAATGAAAATATTTCTACTGATCTTCTCTATATCACAGGCTTTACTTTTTTACGAAATGATCGGTATGGTCGAGGTGGTGGTGTAGGAATATACATACGTAACACACTAAATTATTCTGTTGTTGATATGATTAATAACAACATAGAACAAATTTGGATTATCGTTACATTAAATAAAATAAAATTTATTGTCGGCTCTGTTTATAATCCGCATCAACAAAGTTATCGAACATTCTTAAATGAATTTGAAAATTCTTTAACAGCTTATTTACCATACTCGGAAAATATAATATGTTTCGGTGACTTTAATATTGATTTTTTTAAATCTGATAATCCATCAACACTTTATTTACAAGAAATCTTAGCGTCATTCGACTTGCAACAAATTATAAATCAGCCAACCAGAATTACAAATGTTTCAGTTTCACTTATAGATCTTATTCTGGTTTCTGACCTCTCATTGGTGAGCGATAGTGGTGTTGTTGGTTGTCATTTAGCTGATCACGATCTTATCTTTTCTGATGTTATCACGAATCAAATGCCAATAAAACCTATTACAAAAATTATTCGTAATTTTAATAAAATTTATTTGGTGTCATTTTACAAGGATTTAGAGTCATTGCCTTTCCATGAAATTTTTAAAATCACTAATAATAACGACAAATTGAATTATTTTAACGAATTAATTTTACATTTGTTTAACAGACATGCTCCTTTAATTAGACACAGTTTTCAAAAACCTTATGTTCCTTGGCTAACTGACAATCTTAAGTTTCTCATGAAATTGCGCGACAAAGCAAAAGCTCGTTTTAGAAAAACTAAATTATCTCATCATTGGGAGTACTATAAATGCTTGAGGAATTTAACAACGCGAACGACAAGTAACGAGAAAAAAGCTTATTTTAATTTCATATTTAACAGAAATGATAAATCAAAATTATGGAAAACATTAAAAACTATTGGAATATGCGCTAAGAATGAAATTACAGTACCTAGGCATCTTGCTAGTCCGGATATCATTAATGATTATTTTATAAACAGTATTCCCAGAGTTCATACAGTCCCAACCAATAATCAGACAAATACTGTAAAAATCTATGACACTAACGTTAATCAACATTTAGCATTCAACTTTTCTCTTGTTGATAAATCAGATTTAATTAAAATTATTAATAAACTTAAATCAAATGCTTTTGGTTGTGATAGCATTAATATCATCATGATCAAGATGTGTTGTCCTTTTATTTTACCTTGTATTATTCATATAATTAATTCTTGTATATTAGAGCACACATTTCCACAACCTTGGAAGCATGCGTTGGTTAAACCTTTACCTAAAATAAAGCAACCTACAGAATTTAAAGATTTACGACCAATCAGCATACTTCCTGCTTTTTCTAAAATTTTTGAACGAATTATTCATAATCAATTAAGTATCTATATTAACGAAAATAAATTTTTACCTACGGTACAATCTGGTTTTAGTAGGGGATACGGTTGTACGACAGCTTTACTAAAGGTCACTGATGATATTCTAGCTGCGACTGATCAGGGAAACGTTACTGTACTTGTCTTATTAGATTACAGCAAGGCATTCGATACCGTTAATCACGACACGTTGATCTCCATTTTAAAATATTTAGGAATTCGAGCTAATGCATTATCCTTAATAAACAGTTACTTAAGCAACAGACTACAAACCGTTAATTTAGAAGGTGCTAATTCTCGTTTATTACAAGTACGTCAGGGGGTTCCTCAGGGATCAATTTTAGGGCCTTTATTATATTCTATATATACATCAGTTTTCATGAATCAATTAAGGTTTTCTAAGGTTCACATATACGCTGATGACACCTAACTCTATCTTTCGTTTAATCCACTGCAGTGAGAAGAAGCTGTGAAGAAGATAAATTCTGACCTCAAATATATTTATGAGGCATCCGTTGAGCATTCACTCAAAATAAATCCTGACAAATCAGCAGTGATATTGTTTGGTAATAGAAACACTTGTAGCACATTATCTTCCGTAATAAACATACATATTAACAATGTAAACATACCAATTGTCACTAAAGTTAAAAGGCTTGGGGTATTTCTTAATAATTCATTTCGTTACCGTGATCAAATTACTAAATATATTTGTCAAGGATATCAACACTTAAAGCAACTCTATCCTCACAGGTCTTACTTAAATCAACAAATTAAAAAAAGAGTTTGTGAGGCATTTGTCTTATCTCAATTTAATTACTGCTCTCCTGTTTATCATGGCGCACTTGACAAAGTGACCGCTGAACGAATACAGAAACCCCAAAACGCATGTTTACGATTCATTTACGGTATAAAAAAATTGGATCACATATCACATAAACTTGTAGATGCTGGTTGGCTCACAATGAAAAATCGCAGGATACTGCAATGTCTTTCCCTCTATCACCAAATTTTGCTAACTAAAACTCCACCTTATTTATATGATAAAATAACGTTTCGCACCGATGTTCACAATATTTCTACAAGGTTTAGGGGACTTATATCACCACCTTACCATTTGTTAACCTTATATGAGAGATCATTTTTCTTTCAAATTTATATGTTATATAATAAGCTATCCAATATATATAAGACATACAGTCTTAAAACATTTAAAGACAAACTTCGTTTGGAATTGTTTCAGGAGCAGTGTGGAAGCTGAATTGTTTGATTGATTGATTTATTTATTTTTTATTTCTTGTATTTGTGATTTTTATAGCAGTATGATATGATATGATATGATATCAAATATTTTTTTTCTCTAGGTTAGTCATCGCAGAATTTAGAAATAGGGATTGCTTTTATATTATTTTGTTTTGTTTAAAATACTAAAGGTTTAGGTGGTAGAACAGGGAGCAATGAACATTGCTCATCTGAACCTCGCCTTTTGGTTTTTTAACCTACACTTGGCTTTTTGTTTAAAATTTGTATTGTTACCTATATTTACAAAAGTTAGAAAATAAAGTTTATTATTATTATTATTATTATTTCTTTCTAAACAATCATTTTACCCTTTACAGTGTATCAGACCATTATAGATGATTGAATTTGGAATACACAGGGGGCTACAAACCACTTTGCAAACTATTGAAATCGATGGAGTATAAATATAAAGAAAATGTTTCAAATTATACATAATTTATTCAAAATTTCTGTTAGCGAGCAAACTCAAATTCCAAATATTTTTTAAAGAATTTGAGTTTGCTCGCTAACAGAAATTTTGAATAAATTATGTATAATTAGACCATTATAGATTGAATTTGGAATACACAGGTAAATTTGCGATTATTGGAACTATAAAAAATCTGTAAAAGGCTTTACCCAGAACTTCCCTAGTCCATATTGTGACACTTAATAATTTTAAAAATAAAATTAAGTTAGGAGTAAAAATATCTTCACGTTTCTAATAAATTTTCAAAAAAAAATCCGGTACTGGGGAGGGATTTGAATCGCGGCGCTTGCGACTGCGAACAAAGCGCGTTCATCAATTTCTAACGACGCTACGAAGACCTGTTGATATAGTTCCGTTTCAGCAGGCTTAACCTTCACGCTGCCGTCGGTTATGTTTTAAGTTTCGTGCGCTAGTTGCGTTTCAACTACCTAAATCAGATAATGGAAAATTAATTATACTTTTACATCAATAAACCAATGCAGATAATTCTTTCACTAACAATTCTGTGATTTTTTCTGACACATTTCATACCCTGGATGTATACACTTATCTGTAATCGTTTCTACAATACGTCGATGCTAAAGTTTATCCCGCAAATTCCCCGTATGCTTTATTTAAACAATTTCTGTAGCAGTTGTTAAAAGTAATTTAGAGAGTAATTTTATATCATCTGAATGTAGAAAAAATAATCTTTCCACTAGTTGAAGAATCATCGAGAAATATTCAAAACTAAGCTTGTATATGCGATGTATGTATAAAATTCCTCTATTTTCAGAGTGACAGCCTCGCGAAAATATTTGAGCATTATGAGGCTCTCTGTAAGTAAGGAGTAAAAATATCTTCACGTTTCTAATAAATTAAATAAATTTTCAAATAAAACAAAAGTTACCGGTGATCGAATTTGAACGGCAGGCGAACGGCATGTGCAGCCCCAACGTTTTCTGAAATTCTAAGGAACCGTGCAATTTCTACATGCGCCACGAAGCATCAACTCCTAGTAGTCCTGCTTCGCAGCTACATTAATAAATATTTACGTTGTGTGTTGTATTTCAAAATGTAGCGCACTTATTTGCGGGCCAAATTTAATGCAAGTGCATCATTTTTCGACGCACAAATGTGTGTTGTGCGTTGTGTGTGGGCGATCCGCCTGTTCGTCGATTTGCAGAGCGGCGCATTGGGCATTCTCTTAGTATTAGTAAGTTCCACATTTGTAGAAATAAAGAGTAATAACAGAAGATGGAATGTCATCCAGTAACGTCTTTCTGTCTTATTATTGAATTTATTATTATTTTTTCGAATTAAACGGGGCATTATAATAAATACTATAGGTTTATTCTTTACTAATAATGAATAATAAGGCATGGTTAATTCATAATTCCCTTCTACAAGTTAGAAAGCTCATTCCTAAAAATAAATTAAAATTAAAACAACTCGAACACATACAGGGTGCCCGGATTTCGTAGGGACAACATGGGTAACTTTTGTATTTGAAGAGATAGAGAGATGGTTAAATTAGCAAAAAGGTGCAGGTTTGAGAGCTCATTAAGAATCCATCTTCAAATTTTACTTGCCATGGCCCACTTATCTAAAATTTAAAAAAAAACAAAATTCCCTCATTTCTTTTATATGCCGTAACTTTTTTGTTACTTAAGGTATTGAAATGCGATTTGAACTAATTTGCATGGTAATTTAAATACATTTATTGACACTTAATAAAACCAATTTTATTTGTGTAAATATTTAGTAATCTAACCTAACCTCAAATTTTAAATTGGTACCGTGCAATTTTTTTGGCCCTTTTAAGAGAGGATTTTTTTCTGAATGCAATGGTGTATTACATGATATGGAAACTTTTTCAAAATTTTGAAAAACTGATCTTATTCTTTTTACAGGCAGAAATCACTAGTGCTATGATCACAATAACTTTGTTTTTTGTTTATTACGTTATCTGTGAAATTATGTTTCGAAACAAAAAGCAGGCTTATCATCATACGTGCCTGTCGGTAGTGTGAGTGTTATTACTTCAACTTATAATGGAAAATTTTGCAAATATGATGTATTTTGTGCGTATATCAAGTGCTACAAGAACGTAGAACTTACACGTGAAACATACGGAACACACTGACACTACTGGAAGGCACGTATGATGATAAGCCTGCTTTTTGTTTCGAAACATAATTTCACAGATAACGTAATAAATAAAAAACAAAATTACTGTGATCATGTCGCAAGTGATTTCTGCCTGTAAAAAGAATAAGCTCAGTTTTTCAAAATTTTGAAAAAGTTTCCATATCATGTAATACATCATTGCATTCAGAAAAAATCCTCTCTTAAAAGGGCCAAAAAATTGCACGGTACCAATTTAAAATTTTGAGGTTAGGTTAGATTACTAAATATTTACACAAATAAAATTGGTTTTATTAAGTGTCAATAAATGTATTTCAATTACTATGCAAATTAGTTCAAATCGCATCTCAATATCTTAAGTAACAAAAAAGTTACGGCATATAAAAGAAATTAGAAGATTTTGTTTTTTTTAATTTTAGACAAGTGGGCCATGAGAAGTAAAATTTGAAGATGGATTCTTAATGAGCTCTCAAACCTGCACCTTTTTGCTAATTTAACCATCTCTCTATCTCTTCAAATACAAAAGTTACCCATGTTGTCCCTACGAAATTCGGGCACCCTGTATATGCACTACCAACATGCGTCTACATCAGAACAACGTTGCGTCGCAAATTTTTTTTAAGTTCAAGTAAAAACAGACTTGGCGATGGATAGCGTGCGTCGTTCGTCACGAAAATATTTGTGTGCGTTGCGTTCGGCAAACCGTCCACATCTACATTAATTTCAACGCACACGCACAAATTTGCGTCAAATACAACGCACACCGTAAATATTTATTAACGTGGACGCGGCTTTAAGGGGATGGTTTAGTAACGTTACCACACGCCGTTATGGGTATATTTCTGCAATGATTTGACTTTTTTATTTATCACTTTATAACTTCAAACATAGAAGATGAAGGAGCGGTAAGGTGCTTATAACAAATAAATATAATGCAGAAACTTCCCCATGTAAAAAAACTTAAAAAATGAAGGAGCAATTGGAATTATTCATCATTCTATACAGAGCAATAAGAGCCAATAAAAGCGCTATTAAGTAAAATTTTCCACTTTTTTTTACCATGAAGAAGTAGCTATTTCTATATGTTGTGTATTAACTCGTTTAACAATGTTTTAGTTTCCTTAGAAAAACTTGATAACATTAAATTAAATTGAATATACACCACACAAAGTTCCAAAATATTTATCAAAATTAGGTAACACACTTTACTATTTAAGAGTAGAAAGAGAAAGCTGATACTCATAAATTAATCCTAAACTTGAGCTTGGGCTAGTTAATTACGATATACAAGATAACAGATCTTTACCTGGAAAGGTATATATTATATTTTTGGTTTACTAGGTTCGTAATTTGCTTCAAGTGTCAGCTTTACATAGTTGTGGTGAATTCAACAAAGAACATTGTATTTATTTCACCTTTTAGTTCAGGACTATGATAAATTGCCACATTACTGATTAAAAAGTGCACTATTTCTATAGTGTGGTCTGACCTGGGCAGCTTTTGGCAGACTGAGTCATATTTTAAGGAGTAATGTTCCAATGTGTTTGAAAAGAAAAGTTTATGATCAATGTGTCCTGCCGGTGCAAACTTATGGAGCGGAAACCTTGACGTTAACAAAAAGATCAGCGAACAGGTTAAGAACAACTCAACGTGCCATGGAGCGTGCAATGTTGGGCGTAAGCCTCCGAGAACATTTAACAAACGAGGAAATCCGAAGAAGGTCAGGAGTTCAGGACGTCATTGAAAAAATCGTAACACTGAAATGGAACTGGGCAGGTCATCTAGCAAGAATACGAGACGATCGGTGGACCAAACAGATTATGGAATGGAGGCCCAGGGAGACCAAAAGAAGTCAGGGAAGACCACCGACCAGATGGACTGATGACCTGAAAAGAATAGCAGGAAACTGGATACGGGAGGCACAAGACAGACATAATTGGAAAAGATTAGGGGAGGCCTATGTCCAGCAGTGGACGCAATTAAGGGCTGCGTGATGATGATGATGATGACTATTTCTATACTTACAGTCTGTAGTTAATCATAAATATGAAGTAATGTAGGTATATTTTATAAAAGTGTTTCCTGATGTTCGTTTTATTCATTTTCAATTTCAGAAAAAAGTAATAGATAAGGACACCAATCCTAAAAAGGCATCAGGTTTCGATCTTATCACTGGGGACATTCTCAAACAACTACCTGACATAGCTATTCGAGCGATCACCCAAATATACAACGCCATCCTCACTATTAGATATCTCCCAACCTCTTGGAAAGTGGCCCAAATAACAATGATACAGAAATCTGAAAAAAACACCTACTGATCTCGCTTCCTATAGACCAATTAGCCTCCTCCCAGTCCTTTCTAAAGTTTTCGAGAAGCTGCTACTAAAAAGACTCCAGCCAATACTTGATAAAAAAGAATTAATACCCAATCACCAGTTCGGTTTTCGACGACAACACGCAACTGAAGAATAAATCCACCAAATAGTAAATCAAATACATAACGAGTTTGATGAACACAGATATTGCTCCGCTGCGTTTTTGGATATTTCCCAAGCCTTTGACAAGGTCTGGCACTTGGGACTATTATATAAACTAAAAAAGCTTCTGCCATACCAATTCTATGAAGTACTAAAATCCTACCCATCAGACCGGTATTTCTTCGTGAAACATCACGGCGAATCCACGAATATACAACCCGCTGTATCTGGAGTTCCCCAAGGCAGTGTTTTGGGACCCATTCTATACTTGCTGTTCACGGCCGACATTCCAACCATGAGTTCAACAACAACTGCCACTTTTGCTGACGACACAGCTGTCCTGGCCTCACATACTAACCCTGCCACTGCATCCCACAACTTGCAAGTCTCCCAACAATGGCTCAAAGTATGGAGAATAAAGGTGAATGAAAGCAAATCCCAACATATCACTTTCACCATGAACCGCGACAGCTGCCCGGCGGTTACGCTCAATGGACAACAACTGAAACATGGCGACTCAGCAAAATATCTAGGACTCCATCTAGACCGACTTTTGACATGGAAAACCCATATATTTAATAAACGCAAACAACTTGGACTACAATATAGGAAACTTTACTGGATGATTGGAGGGGGGTCTAGAGTCTAGACTATCATTAGAAAACAAACTCTTGCTCTATAAAGTCACGTTAAAACCTATCTGGGCGTATGGCCTTTCACTGTGGGGAATAGTTTGCAACTCCAATCTGGCTATCATTGAACGATTCCAAAATAAAGTGTTACGTGCCATAGTGAGTGCTCCGTGGTATGTGCAAAATACGGTGATCTCAAGTGATTTGTGTATACCCACTATCAGAGAAGAAATAGAAAAAACTTCCCAAAGATATAAAGACCGATTATCGACACACCCCAATCAATTAGTGAACACTGATGGATGAACCGCAAACACCAAAACGTTTAAAACGGTTCAAACCTAATAAACTTCTGACACATTTTAACCCGTAATTTAAATTTGTTGTAAGTTGTAACATTCACTTGTATATAGCCTAGTGAAATTTATAACGAGTAGCTTATTGTAGACCTACTCTACATGCCTTTAAGCAACTGGCAGTTCCTACTGCTACTTGCATTCATTATTATATGTGTCACTCCACGTACTTATTGTCCCTTTTAATTAGGACAGATTGTATAACAAAGGAGTTAAATAAAAAAAAAATTCAGAAAAAGTTAAAAACAAGATAACACATTTAACGACCGCGTATAAATATAAAAAGCCAGTTATCAATATTTATCCTTATTATGTTAAAATTATTAATACGCTTTAAATTAAATTATACTATTAAAACCCACAGACACTGTTTGTACATGAAGTCTATAATTGTAATTTTATTTTTCATAAGCAGAGCCAACTATTTCAATTAAATATATTTAAATATATTCTGGTCCTGTCCAGAGCTGGGCAGTACTCGAGTAAAAGTACTCAAATACTGTACTCTAATTACAATTCGGGTACTCTGTACCCGGTACCCAGTACAATTTTCAATAAAGTACTCTGTATTCGTACCCGTCATCACATCGGGTAGAAGTATCCGATACCCGCGTCTTTTATGAGTACATTTGTCCGAGTACTTTAATACCCAACGCGCAAGCGCAAGTGCGCCATGCAAGTGTGGACTTGGCTGTGTTTGAAAGTGTCGCCGGTGTCTGTTTGTACTAGAAGGCCAAGCGACTGACAAGCGGTGATTGCAGCGGAAGCACCCTCAAATGACAGCAAATACCAGAACGCCAGCAAGTGTCGAAACTGCGATTAGGCTAATAACTTGGCCTCCGAGATAAACTCGTGGATGAAACTGTTAATAAAGAGCTAAGAAAAAATGTTAATTACTATGGGAATAACAAAACAGAAAAGCGCCATCGTACCTGATCATAATCAGCCCTTAGAAACACAAAGCTCATAGAAATTGGTTGAGCGCACTTAATTTGAGTTAATTAAAATCAAACCTCAGCCGCGCCGGTGACGGCGGGCGCAGGTGAAGACAGCAAGTGCCTCGGACGAAAATTTCTTTACAAAAGAAAGCTCGCATTACAACGGCCTGGAATAAGAGATAGCACAGGTCAAAAGTGCATCGCGCGAACTCGATCCAGGTACAAAATAAGCTGCTTTGGAAAATTTAAGAATTCGAAATGCAAAGGATTTATAATTCAACTAAAAATATACAGGTTAGGCCTGAAATAAATTGGTAACTGGCGAAACAATTAAGCGGAGCCAAAAAATTGTGTCACACTGGTTTTCTTAAAGACTTGAGCATTCGAGGTAAGGGGCATATTGATATTGTATTATTACTTATATATTTTGTTGGTTGTACCAAGGAATGTAATAAAATGATAAACTGTTTTGTTTATTTTGCTTATTATAAACCAAAAACAATGCTAAGTAAAAGTGGTGAAAGAAGAAACATGTACTTGCAAATAGTACTCTTGAAATTCGAGTACTTGTACTCGGATTACTGTACTCAACAGGGTGTGCAATGAGTATAGTACTCGATACTCTGTACTCGTTCTTCAGTTAAGGCATGTACTTGGTACTCGGTACCCGAGTACAATTTATCAGTACCCGGCCCAGCTCTGGTCCTGTCTTAGTTCGATTCATACTCATGTGAGAAAACATTACATTTTGTCATTGTTATCAGTGATAGAAGGCTAACACATTACTTTTACTTTCCATGGGCAATCCTTATCTAGAATTTAAGTGATCATACGGTAGGTACTAAAAATAATGCACTGGCAAAATTTTAATGATTTATTTACAAATAAAATACTGCTTTCAGTGGAATCTCAAGGAATCGGTTGCATTGAGTCTAGAACTACGCTATCCCCTAGTAAAACAGCAACACTGAAATATATTGATTTTACGTAAATACTACGTAAGTAGGAGTTTAGACGAAAAATAATATTCAAGGAGTTGATGAAAAGATGTAAACTAGATCGCAAACGTTTGGTTTGGAAAGCAACACCCACATAATCAAGAAATGAGACAATTTGCGAATTTCGATCACCCTGTATGTAGGCTGTGTACGGTCTTGGGGTAGAAATTTTAAGGGGATATTACGCTTGATGGTAGAAAGCTCATACGCTATTTTAAAATAAAAATTCAAGTTATAAGGGAAACTCATTTATTTACAACTTTGATCTAAAGCTAATGCTGGAAGTTGAACTCGCTGCCTTATATAAGTTTGTTTATATAAGCCGTTCACCATCTTTTTGGGTCAGGTGAGGCTATGACCATCTAGTAATTTTGTTGGCAGAAACTCTGTTGCAACTAAACTCCCTCATGAAAATTGACACTTTTTGTGTTAGGTTAGGATGTTTTCAGTTTAAGGTTATATTTTCTGAATAGGTACATTGTTGCCGAATATTCTCTAGTCTCCACATCGATTCGCGTTCTTTTAAATTTGGTCTGTCCTTTTTAAATTGGAAGTAGCATCGTTTTTTGTCGTAACAAAATTATTTTGGGCATTTTGACTTTACCTTTGACGGCAATTAAAATAATTTTTACACATTTGATAAATCATTTATTTTCTTACAAATATTAAAATAATAATTGCATCCACTACATCATCGAATCAGTTAGTCCAACATGAAAAGAAAAAATCATACCCAACTCTGTCCCAAAAAGGTCGTGAATGGCTTATAGTTATCAAATTATCAGTGTCGGTTAATAATTTCTGTAATTTTGACCTAATATAATGACAGTTTGTTGTCGTTTTCAACGTCAAAATAATGCATATATTCGCACTAGTTGCAATATGAGATTTCATATTGACACCAGTGCTAATATGAAAATTTAGAAGAACTTGGTAGATTTAAATAAATCTATTTACTATAAAAATTAATGACTCCAAATTTAGGAAAATCTTGAATGTAACACTCTTCGCTCGTAGGACAAACTTCACGTCTAGTGTCAAAAACACTTTCATTTTGGAGTCGATACATAGATAACTATTTTGATCCGACAATATCAAAAATTACATTAAAACCGCCTTACAAAAATGAAATTTCTAACAATTAATGCTACTTGATTAAAAAACGTTGAAAATGATTTGCTTCCATCGGTAGTACATAACCCTCTTTTATAATTATTTTCTTTAATTGCATTATTAAAACACAATCCACCTAGTCCACACTATTAATGCTATTTGATTAAACATGTTTTGCTCTTAACCGTAGCACATAACTTCCTTTTATAAGTTTTTCCGATTATTACACACAACTGTCACATGACTGATATCATCCAATGAGAACAATGCATTTTTTGAAAATCGACCAATCCCAAACTGATTACCTGATAAGCGCCCTAGGGAGGATTATCAAGCGATAAGCTCCCTAGTGCTGATTATCGACCCCATAGATTCTGTTATAATTGGAAATAGAAGTGTAAAAAACAAGCAATTAGAGTTTTTTGGCATTATTAGATCAATTTTAAATCATAATTCGTATACAGGTTTGGTGTAATAATATTTAAAATATAAACGCGGGCAACACACTTACATATAATTTTGTCCGTGCCAAGAGTCATCGTGCTGGTTGCCCTTAGAAAACTGCCCTTGGGCAAGCTCTCGAGACAGTTTTCATTGCAACCAGCACTCGACTTTTGGCGTGTGCTAAATTATCGGTATGTATGCCTCGCCCTTGTTGTATTACTATTGATAATTTGATTATCAAAATACAATCCACCTGCTCCATACTAGGTGGACAATATGTAGTATTTATATAGAAAGATTTCGTGTTACTCCTGGGACACCCTGTATATAAATTGCCGATAATTAGTGCTACTGATAATGTTTTACATTTCTTTTAATTGCCGTACTAACTCAAAAAATACAAATTATAATATCTAAATTTACCGTGCCGTTCTATTTCTAAGTTCAACCCGTGCAGCATGCAATGCCTTCTTTTTTGCAGTTTTTCTTCGAACAGACAAAGCTTTTTTCGACTTTGAACCCATATTTTAGCGTTCACACTTCACTTATTTTCACTAGGTACAAATACATACAGATTGCGGCAGGCAACTAGGACCATAGCAAAAGCAAGGGGACTTTACATGTGGCCGTAATTGTATTTAAAAAATTAAAAAATCGAATATATAGGTACCTTGTATTTATAAAGATCCTAACGACCTTCCGCTCTCGTACATTGATTGTTCGTTTGTTGAACACTACAACGGCCTCGTGCATATTCTCCTTCCTTTTGCAATGGTCCTAGTTGCCTGCCGCAATCTGTATAAGGAAAGCTAAGCGCCAATAATTGATATAACTCGGTGAAGATTTTATAAACCACCAATCTGTAGTCTGTGTCATTACAGAACGTCATTATGAAACAATTTAAATAGAGCTTTAGAATTTTCGGCTTCTCGATAAGCCCCCAACGAACCACCTATCCGACATAATAATTTTCATTGCTTGCTTGCTTGCTTACTTGCTTGACGCCACTTTGAGAGCGAACCCGTGGGCCGAATTGGCTGATTTTGGTATCAATCGACTCAGGGCGAAGCAAGTAAGCCGTAGAAGGGTTTTCAAATTTTTATAAGTGACTTTTTTATGTTAATTTTCTAACCTCAAAATTAACTCGACACACAAAATGGATCACTCTTGTACAAATTGTATTAATGAATTATTTCGCGCCCAATTTGGGTGCAGAACGCTAGTATAATAATCCTTTGGCTCCATTCATATTTTGTTTCCTCTACATAATACCAATAACATAGCAAGGTTATGACGTGTAAACAAAATCATTTAAAAATTACTAGTATGGCTTGTTGTCTATCTTTAGGCGGTTTTGAAAATTCTGGACGTATTAGAAACGAAAACTGAAGTTACTAAACAGTCACCTTAAGTTGTTCTCTGAATGTCATTTTTTGGCAGTGGTCTATTATGATATGTTTTTCGGACTTTTTCCACTGTCTAGGGTGTAAATCACACAACGTTTCGGGAGTTTTGATCTACTCCCAAAACGTTGTGTGATTTACACCGTAGACAGTGGAAAAAGTCCGAAAAACATATCAGTCACCTTAAGTAACTACCTAATTTGTGCCCCGTTTTTGTATTGTAAAAACTTTATTCTGTATCTATTGGCTTCCATTTTTGGTAAGAGTGGCCTGCACTATGTACAAATTATTACTTCTATCTGTTACTAAATTGAATAAAAAATAAACAAAATTTAATTTTTAAGGTGCTCACCCTGTATACATTTGTCTGAAATTTTACCGGTTTCATTCCAGGTATATATAATTATAATGTGTATGCAAAATATCGTCTTCCTCCGACAAATATTTTTTGAGTTATACCGCCAACAGACACACAGACAGACGGAATTAAGAAAACCTGTTTTTCGTCATCTAGGGACCCTGAAACGTGAAGATCTGAAGAAATCTGGGAAAGCGATTTTTTCGTGATTACAATACTTCCTTCGTCTTTCAGACGAGGCAAGTGTTAAATGATACGACTATCCTTGCATCATCAGAGGAGAAAATCAATTTTTTCAACATGACTCAGAGCAGGCCATCACCATCATAGGCGGATCCAGAGACATCCTAAGGGGGGGGGGGTCAACTGATTTTTTGTAGATTGAACAGTAAACTAAAAGTTTAGGTAGGTACTGCCTAATATGGGATGGTACTACGTAGATATTTAGAATAAAATAGGTAAAAAATTAAA
Organism: Agriotes lineatus; assembly: GCA_940337035.1. NCBI lineage: Eukaryota > Metazoa > Arthropoda > Insecta > Coleoptera > Elateridae > Agriotes > Agriotes lineatus. Next base: position 61,768,746 of record OW679202.1, read on the forward strand.
ATTGATTTTTCAGAACAATATATGTATATATTTGATTTTTTTCGATATCAATAAATAAAAAACACAAGATAACACAAGTTAAATTAACACTATATTTAAATAAAGTAACAATGAACCGCTATTTTAGCTATATAAGCTATACAAAAATAACATAAAGGTAAACATTAAATTATTTAAAAGAAGAACAATAAACCGCTCTAGCTACGCTAAAATACAAAGTAAAATATATACAGGGTCCGGCAACGATGGGGGATGAAAAATATTTCTAAAACTACGAGAGTTACATAAATATTGTGTCCATAAACAAGGCAACAAACTTCACCCAGCGAATTACAGACAAATTAGTTTGACATCCCTGGTTTCCAAATGCTTGGAAAAAATTATATCCCGTCAATTAACTTTGTTTTTAACGAAAAATAGGTGCTTAAGTGAAAAACAAAATGGTTTTATGCCCGAAAGGTTAACGATCACTAACCTGTCACAATGCCTTGATCACTGGACGAAAGCCGAAGATAATCGGCAACCAACCGACGTTATTTACCTTGATTTTAGATAAGCTTTTGTTCTTGTACCTCATCAAATATTAATTTATAAGCTTGAACATCATGGTGTTAAAGGGAACCTACTAGCATGGATTAAGGACTTTCTAAATAACAGAACCTGTAAAGTTACAGTTGATGGAGAGTTATCGGATGAATACTTTGCAGTTAGCGGTGTACCACAAGGATCTGTTCTGGGACCTCTCCTTTTTAAAGTTTTCATCAGCGATGGTAACCCAATCAATCAAGCAGATGTATTACAATCAGACTTTTCTAAAATTGATAAGTGGTGTGGTCTGTGGTTGTTGGAATTTAACCCGCAAACATGCTCTGTGCTACATATTGGAAGTAACAATTCTAAATTGCAATATAAACTTAATAATGTGACGATCAGACCACTAACCCAGCAAAAAGACCTGGGAATAATCATATCTTCAGATTTAAAATGGGCCCCCCATATTGGAAAGCTGGTCAAAACAGTTAATTCAGTGGTGCATATGGTATCAATAACGTTTAAGAATATGTCACCCACTCTGCTATCAACAGTATATAAATGTTATATCACACCTTTGCTTGAATATGCAGTACCTATTTGGAACCCTTATTTTGCTGGTGATATCCATGCTTTGGAACAAACTCAACGCAGAATAACGAGAATGTGCCCTCAAATACGTGCATTACCCTATGAAGAAAGACTGCAAGTTCTTGGTTTAACTAAATTAAGTGAAAAACGGCTACGTGGTGACCTTATTGAAACGTATAAAATTCTCCATGGGTCACTGTCAATCTTGATATTTTTGTGATCAATCAGAACAGTCGTTTAAGAGGCCACAATTATAAATTAATTCGTGAAAGGTTCTATAAACTCTGTCGGCAGTATTTTATAACCAACCGTGTTCATAGGCAATGGAACTGTTTACCGGAGAGTGTTGTGTCTGCGCCAAATGTTAATACATTTAAGAACAGCTACGGAAAATTTTTACAAAATGTCAGTTAATTTTGTATATCACATCACGTGCATTGTATGATATGATAAAGTTTAAACGGCTTTGCCGCCTAACTTTTAATGTAAAATATTAATAATAATAATAATAATAAAAGTTGTAGATACAAAGGTGGTGCACATTACTAAAATAGTTTTGATTGCACCTACAGGGTGGCTCAAAAAAGTGTGAGAATCAAACTTACTTTTTTTTATGGAATGTTCTACATTTAGGTAACTTGCACTTTTGCATTGAAATACTAATTATTTTTATACCTATCAAGTTGTATAGGTCTAACGTCAACTGTTTTGGAGATACATAATAACAATGTTATGCTAAAAAATTATTAATTTCAGGCGGCTGCTGTAAGAGAAAACAATTGAATGAAGACAAACGTTACCAAAAAATTATGCTTTTCGGGAACTACCTACCGTTCGAGTGGAAAATGGTGGTTCTGGGTATTACTTATATACAGGGTGCTCAACATTGGCTAATTTAATAATTTCGGATGTTTTCAAATAGAACGCCCTTATTAAATGTTCGCTCGTAGCGTGCAGACGTGAAATTGTACGACGCTGTTGTGCTAGTTTATAATTACAAGGTGTAATCTGCAAAATCAATCAAAATGGTGTTGACACAAAGCCAAAAAGAATATGTGTGTGAAGTCGTTACCACTAAGTACAATAAATAGATTACTTCAATACAAAAACTTTATATCTCAAATAGCTACAGCTGTGTCGGAGATAGTAACTAATAAGTTACAGTCTTCAATTGAAAACCTTAACGGCTCCCTACCACAATTGCAACAACAAATAGATGGAGTAAAGGCAGAAAATGGGAAATTAATTGAAAAAAGTAACGAGCTTATGGTAGAAGTTGATAACTTGCAACAATACTCAAGGCGTAACTGTTTGCGTGTTTTTGGGGTTAATGAAACTACTGGCGAGAATACTACAAATGTAATCATAAATTTGTTTAAAAAGAATTTGGGAATTCATATGGATGTAAGAAGTATAGACAGAAGCCATCGTTTAGGGAAACCCGCAACTGAGAAGCATAGACAAATAATAGTAAAATTCGTAAGTTATCAAGACCGACAACTGGTCATGAAAAATAAAAGGCTCCATAAAAACACCAACGTTTTTATAACTGAAGATTTTACCAAAGCGAAATATAATTTGTTCAAAAAAGCGCAATAGAAATTTGGAAAAGGTAACGTGTGGACGCATGATGGTTCCATCTGAATCAACGATAAAAATAAGAAATACGTGTTAAGGGTAGATAATTTTAACCAATCTAATATTGCCCGGCCAGCAGCGTTGGTATGGAAACTCTATTTAATTTCATTTCAGCAAACTTACAATCATTTAATTTCTGTTTACATATACTTTGTTTGTATTTTTAAACGTATACTGTTTTTTTTGTGTTATTACTAGTTATATAACTAAATATTTGTTTATATATTAATATATATTATCAGAATGTCAGAGGGTTAAGAACTAAATTACAACAATGTTATGTCTTATGTTAATATATTATCTGAATCATACGACATAATTGTATTAACTGAAACGTGATTACATGGGCACATATATAATAATGAACTGTTTGATAGCTGATATAATGTTTACAGGAATAATAGCGATGCTAACGTTACTGATAAGGAACGTGGTGGGGGCACTCTAATTGCGATAAAGAAAAATTTTAATTCCACATTATTACCATTTTCTTCTGCCAATGGATCCTTGCGGGTGCAGGTGCAGCTTGCAGGTAATAAAAAACTTTTTATTAATACTGTTTATTTTGAGCCTCAATCAAAGACTGAATGTTACACGTCATATTTAGATGTATTTGATAGAAATTATGATTTACTCATGAGCGGTGATATAGTTGTTGCGAGAGATTTCAATTTACCTGAAAAAAGATTATAACTTTCAGAATGGCAGTAACGTCTGCCGCAGAATTTGGGAATGTTTTAATTCTTTAAATCTTGCTTCTTACAATAGCGTTTTGAATTCTAACAATCGGACGCTTGATTTAGTTTTCTCTAATTCTGATTTGGTGGTGGAGAATGAAAATAATTCTGTTGTTCCTACTGATATAAATCATCCATCGTTATCATTTTATTATAATACAAACACTGTCAATAGAAAGTGTGAAGGATGGCGAGACTTCCCATGTAAATATAATTTCAAAAGGGCAAACTTTTTGGAACTATATTATTTATTGCAAAATTGTGATTGGCGGGAATTATTACAATGCTCCTATGTAAACGAAGCAGTTTTTACCAACGTATGAATAATATTTTCGATTTATGTATTCCGAAAATGAAAATTCATAAAAACAGGTTTCCACCATGGTTCACACACGATATTATTGAAAAAATTAAATTAAAAGAATACTATCGAAAGAGAAAAAATAGGGGCGAGTGCTTCTTGTTGGAATTTAAAAGGCTAAGGTCCGAATTAAAGAAAGATATTGATACGTGCTATAAAAATTATGTAACTAATGTTGAAATTTATATTGTTGAAAATAATGAACCAAATATATTTTGGAATTTTATAAAACATAAAAGAAAAAATAGTGATGATTTTATTCAAAGGTATACACTAAATGGTAAACTATTTTTAGGAAATGCTAACATTTCTGAAGGGCTTGCACAATATTTTTCTAGTACTTATAACGAAAGAGCGCCTGAGAATAATAGTAACAATAACTCTCAGTCAGGTCACTATATACAGAACATGTTGAATATAGATTCGATAAATTTAACGGACATCCTAAAAGCCATAAAAAAATTGAAAAATACTAGGAGTTGCGGAGTTGATGGTATACCGAGTTTTATTTTCAAAGGATGTGCTGAGAGTTTGTCTTTTCCATTATTAATAATTTTTAATTTATCGTTGAAACTTTCCATCTTTCCAAGAGCGTGGAAGAGGTTCAAAATAGTACCAATATTCAAGTCAGCGATAAGAGCAACATAAAAAATTATCGGCCGGTTGCAGTGCTGCCTGCTATTGCAAAGATATTTGAATATAATATATTTATCAAAGTGCTTATACTATATTATAGTATATGACAAAATGTATTCTCATGTAAGTAGCGTGATATCCAGCACACAGCATGGTTTCTTAAAAAAAGATCAACAACTACAAACTTAACGGTGTTCGTAGATGAACTCAGCTCTGAAATTGATAAGGGCCGCCAAGTAGATGTTATCAGGGCCGGATTTAAAATGTGGGTGGCCCGGGACCCAGTTTGGTGGGAGGCCCATTGTTTTAAGGTGTTGCAATATGTAATGCAAACACACGAAATGAAACGAACACAAGTTTATTTACAAAATTTATTTACGCAACGAAAATTCAGTTAAAATTATTCAATTTTTACTTCCCTCCTCTGAAAGAGGTTTTCTCAATTCCGTCAGTCTGTCTGTCTGTCTGTTTGTCTGTCTGTCTGTCTGTCTGTCTGTCTGTCTGTCTGTCTGTCTGTCTGTCTGTCCGTCTGTCTGTATGTCTGGCTTTTGGCAGTATAGCTCAAAAACTATTTGTCAGAGGAAGACAATATTTTGCATACATATTATATATCTACCTCGCATGAAACCGGTACAGTTTCATACAAATATATACAGGGTGAGCACCTTACAAAAATAAAATTTTGTTTATTTTTGTGGTGATTTTGAAATAAAAGGAAGTAATAACTTTCACATAGGTCAGGCTTTACATTTGCCGAAAATAAGACAAAAGCGATAGAGGATAATGTCACAAAAAAGTAAAAACATTTCAACAATAACAGCGTTTTCTTTAATAGCAGCGCGCGCCGGACTTATATTTGAAAGCGGCTTGGTAGCGTAGATAGCTTTATCGGTGCAGATAGGGTCTCTATGCTGGGGTGCTCTGCAGATGCGACGGGTTCACACCCGAGCGGTATATATTTTTTATTTGAAAATTTATTTAATTTATTAGAAACGTGAAGATATTTTTACTCCTAACTTAATTTGATTTTTAAAATTTATTATTGTCACAATGTCGACGAGGGAAGTTCTGCGTAAAGTATTTTACAGATTTTTTAATTTAAAAGTATAGTATAACATAACACAAATAACACATAAATATATTACAAATCAGCGAATGAATAATGCTATAACCATTACAGGCACTTTCCTTGATTTTCGTGCTGCAAAATCGCTGATGATGTCACTAAAGTCCAATTAATGCAGTATATCTGACTTTTAACATAATGCAATTTGTGTTTTTCAAGTAACAACATACTAAACATTTAATTGTGAATAATTATGACTGGTGTAAATTAGTAAATTATCAGCCATTGTAACTAAATTTAATGTGCATTACTATATTGTTGGAAGAACCGACCAGTTCACCAGTACAATAACTTATGATTTTCAATAATTTTAACTAATTTAAAATATAAAGCTTGACTATTTCATTTCATATCAAGCTAGAGAAGTAAGACAGAATGTATGAAAATTGTTGTTAAATGATCCGTATCATCATAAGCAGTACACAGCAAAGAGACATGTATTTTTCCTGTTTTGTGATATTTACCTTTGTATTGGTGGGAGGCCCACTCTTAGTGGGTGGCCCAGGGCCCGGGCCCCTTGGGCCCCCCTCTTAATCCGGGCCTGGATGTTATCTATACTGACTTTCAGAAAACATTTGATAAAGTTGACCACAATGTTTTAATAAACAAATTACAGTCATTTGGGTTTTCATTGAAATTGTTAGACTGTATTAATTCTTATCTCCGACATCGTGAGCTATTTGTGTTTTATCAAGGTGCTTTCTCATCTATGTTTTATGCTACGTCTGGTGTACCTCAGGGCTCAAATTTAGGACCCCTGTTTTTCTTATTGTTTATTAATGATTTACCAAGTGTGGTCAAACACTCAAAATGCCTTCTTTATGCTGATGACTTAAAACTTTACAAAAGTATTTATAGCGAACACCGGGTACTACAGCTACAAGATGACATAAATAGCATTTTCAAATGGAGTTGCAAGCATAAGTTGAATTTTAATTTTTCTAAGTGTTTTATAATGAGCTACACATTTAAAAAAATCATATATGTACTCTCATTACGTAATTAACGGTAACGAATTGCAAAGAATTAGCAACTTTAAAGATCTTGGGGTTCATTTTGCAACTGATCTTAACTTTAAACATCATGTTGAAAATACGGTCAATATTTGTAATAAGAATCTAGGGTTTATAATTAGAAATACATATCTATTCCGTCAAACTGAACCTATGATCGTACTGTTTAATGCCTTAGTAAGGTCTCATCTTGAATACGCTTGTACTGTCTGGTCTCCTTATACACAAAGTCTACAGCAATATATTGAAAAGGTACAAAATAAATTTATTAGATATTTATATTATAAAAAATTTGGCGTTGGTCCTGAATTTGAGTCTTATCAACCAATACGTGAGCTATTTAACATCCAAACATTACAACATAGAAGAACGTCATTAATAATAATTTTTGCATATAAAATTTTGAATTATCACATAGACTGCCCTTATTTACTTTCAGAAATTGCATTTCGGGTGCCCCCTCACGGAATTCGACCGTTTGTTTTCACCTGTTATTAATATGTGCACAGGGCCGGCGGTTGACGTGGGTAGTATGGGTAGTACTACCCACTCGAAAATATCCGTGTGGGTAATTACCCACACGAAATTTTCGAACAAAACCTAAAATTTGAAATGGGGGAGGGGGGGGGGGTTCCTATTTGGAACTACAGCCAGAGGTAGTCACAGAGATCTCTTTTACGCTTTGTGTCGCCCCGGTGCCGGTGCAGTGTGATGCAATTATATCACAATAACGTACAAAAAAGTCAGTGTCAGTACCGAGATCTTCTTGTTCTAATGAAAGAAGGTTTTCAGTTTTGCGTCGAATAAAAAATGATTTAAGATCGACTATGGCACAGAATCGGCTAAACCACGTTGCACTATTGGATGAATTTATTGTTCGTAATGGAAAACCAAAGTCTTGTTTCGCCATTATTTATTTATATCTTCAAACAAAATGTGACATCTCAAAGTATATTTTTATCAATTTTTGATCGTATCCCTGTATCTCTTATTCCTTCATATGAGTGTACTAGAACGCGCGTGGCCAGCCTCCGTCTGGCACTGCCAGCGTAAAGAAACGGTTAACAATAAAAATGCTTGCTTAAGCTGGTAGCCAGCCTACGTCCGGCCCCGCCAGCGTTAACAATACAAATGCTTGCTGTTGACTAGAGATGGGTAGTTTGCGAACGAACTGATAAAATAAACGATTCTTTTAGGTGAACTAAATGAACTAGTTCGCGACTTTGAAATGAACTAGTTCAAAACGAACTATCGAACTATTAGCAATGTTTAATATGAATTAGGTAATCGATCGGTCCATAGTTCGCAAACTACTTTAATATGAATCATTCCCAGCAGTCAGTACTGTTTGAACTTGAAACCAACGAATAACATTTTGTCGGTCGCCGGTCGCGATAATCGGCTAATGACGACTTTTGTTTGGGCCCATTGGAGCTCCGCACAACAAATAACTGCTTTATTACGATAACACTCGCTGCAAACGAAACTCAACTTATTGTCTGTGGATTACTACATATGCATCGCATATTATTTTATTTATTATTACATCATTTATTTTTTGTGGGCTAGTGTGAAGTATATATTTTGCGTTAAATAACAGTAATAAGAAAACATTGTATTTTATTTAAAATAAAAATTCTAAGTAATATTTTTACAAAAACAACACGAAACCATTCAACATATTTTTATCTGTTTATCAACAACTAAAAATATATTCAAAAGATTTAGTGTTTGGTAATATTATACCGAGAGATCAGATAAATTTATAAGTAGAGTTACCTGTGATTCGTATTATACATTTGACGGTACTGCAGGCTAGTGTCACTTTATGTCAAATCACAGAGATAGGTTTTGTTATTTGATACAGACTGACGCAAAACCTAACCTGCTAACCTCGAATTTGACATAAACTGACATGGTCATCAACAATACACGTCCTGCACCCACAGGGGGTTGAAGCAAATATAGGGTGGCTAAAACTTATGGATTCCTTCATAGCTTGAGCCTTGTAACGTTCAGTCAAATAAACGAAAATAAAAAGTTGTGTGCCATAATTACACCTTGCTTTATTACTACTATCTGCAGAATGATCAAAATGATTCCATAAATTACTACAAAAGAATGTAGTCGATCTGATCAACCAGTCCACACAACTGTAACGCTTGCAAATCTGCATTTCTGCATATTCGTTCAACATGATCGTTCAACCTTTATACAGATTACCTAAATGCTTGCGCGCGCATTATAGTTCGCGAACGAACTAGTATATTGAACGATTCTTTCCTACGAACTAGTTCGCGAGAACTAGTTCATCACAACGAACTACTTTGCCCTCTACTGTTGACGGTCCCGCCACTTGTGCTTACGGTCGGTCGGCCGGCGGCCGGCATCAGCTCTTATAATATAAGATTGTGATAAATTACTTGGAACTCCCCCCCCCCCCCCCCCATCTTACTACCCACTGGGGCTAAAAGTGTGTCGCCGGCCCTGTATGTGCACCATTATTAATAAATATTACCAATACTTTGATTTATTTGGAGCATCAATAAACCGCTTGAGAACGATATTAAATTCTATGAATTTAAGATCTTAATTATAGGATTTTTTTATTCTTTTCCTTCTTGTATTTTGATTTGATTTGAATTTGAAATTATTTTGAATTAATATTTTATCAGTTACGAGCTAAGTTTACGTTATTAATTTATATGTATAAGAAACATGTAATTAGGCGTTGTGCCTGTTTGTTTCTATTAATAAATAATAATAATAATTTATATTTTTGAATTTTTTAAGTCCTTCTAATGAGCTTCTTTTATATGTTACTTCATACCTCTAAATTCAACTGTTTTTCAGATATGGGAGTTTGAGCATAAAAAAAACAATTTTAGCCACGCTGCTTCATTTCAAGAAAACCGACAAAAATCTTCTTATTTTTTATGCCAATAGACAAGCCAAGTATATTTTTCCAAATAACTAATATTAAAATGTTATGTTCCCGTGCATTTTTTTCCGAGAAAGGAAATACACATGTTTTTCAGGGAACGTCAGGGTTCTCCAATAAATAATTATTTTTTCTTTAAATTAGAAATACTCTCAAAAAGTCTATCAGTGCTGTCCGATGTCGTTTGATAAATTTCCAAACATTGTTAGCGGGAATAGAAGTGGATGCGGTGTCAGTTTCAATAGTAATATAACAAGAGCGAGACATATTTACCGATAATTTTCCACACGAAAGGGCAACCAGCACGATTACTCTTGGCACGGGCAAAATTATTTGTGCGTTGCCCGCGCTTATATTTTGAAGGTTATTACTCAAAACCCGTATACGAATTATGATTTAAAATTGATCTAATAAGGCCAATATACTGAAATTGCTCGTTTCTTGCATTTCTATTTTTAATTATGACACCATCCGCAGGGTCAATAATCATCTCTAGTGAGCTTATCGCTTGATAAGCAGCCCACGGGCGCTTATCAGGTAATTAGTTCGGAATTGGTCGATTTAAAAACAATGCATGGTTCTCATTGGCTGATATCAGTCATGTGACAGTTGTGTGTAACAATCTGTGAAATTTGTCATCTGCTATCTGGATTTTGAATTTCTAATGTCTTATCCTGATTGACGTGAAGCGTTATACAAAATGAGGCATTTCCTGCTGGTTTTATAAATAGCTACTTCATCAAGGGTCGTAAAATATTTTACCTTTCACAACTGATTGCAAAAAGTGAGACTTTTCTAAACTTCACTCAATTTTGAAGGGTGATACTTTATACCTAAGTCAAAATTAGAGAAAATGTTATAAAATAAGCATTGTATTACATACGAGTGCCTACCTTTAAAATTGAAATTTTTCAGACTTTGGATATTTTAAACTTTGACTAACTAGTTGTTCAATTTAAAACAAACGATGAAAATATTATACACGTATTATTAGCAACATTGCAAAATACGCCGGTTACTATTACTACACAGTAGATGCAGTTCATTTTTGTGTCTAGTGGAGACTGGAAGATACTAGACGGGTCACAGAACCGATTTCGACGAGCTACGAAATCCCCACCAACGCTGGGATGTGATGGCAAATTTGCGATTATTGGAACTATTTAAAAAATGAATAATGTGGAAGAAGCTAAGAAGCATTCCGCAAATTCAAATTTAAATTACGGGCGGATGTTATAAGGGTATGCTTTGTTTAAAATGAACTAGTCAACTTTTCGTCCTATTATTTTTTTTAACAGGCCCAAGGGGTCAATTTGATCCGCCAGTGGTCAAGTGCACCACGGAAATCAAACTTACCAAACTCAAAATGTTATAATCCTGGACATTTGCATTTAATGTCTATTTCCTTGAACAATGCTGTAGATATGTAGATTGTGAAAAATATTAATCGTGACATTAATAATTTGCAATTTGTTTATTCAAATGCAAAAAGGCAGCCGCAGTCGCTTCCACAGTGATTTTGAGACACAGTCTCTAGAATGCATATATGGCTGCAGTACCAACGAGCATATTATATGCAGACGAGCATATTACATGCTGATTGTTATTACAGCCTGCATTCGTTGGGCGAATTGCGGTTCTACCCTTACCGCATTCTGGGAAACATCGGACTGCCTACCATTCATCGCTTGTGCTTGGTATATATAGTTATGTGTTCAGCGGAAACATTTGCGACAAACAAATATTGGTAGTATTTTTAAGAAAAATCCAGCCATAACACAGAGTTTTAAAAAATACTCCTTAATACTAAGCGAATATTTAACCCTACTGTAGAAGGATTTTTTGAAAGATGCAATTTTAAGCTATTTTAAACAAAGGTACTTTTATAACATCAGGGATGTCCAAATCACAAAGCGACTAAGTAACATTGTAAGCATAGAGGACTGATCGACTGATTAACGTAACAATTCGGCAATTAACGGTTAAATACTAAATACCTAATTGCCAAAAGAAGTAGTGTACTAAACTAAATAAAGGTTTGGTTTCAGCATGTATTTTATCTAGTCTGTTAATTTGGCAACCCCTGTATACTATCGGCAATCACGCACCATTCCATTTGACATTTATTAACTGCATTGCTTAACATAACAGAATTTCTATCTCTTTGCACCTATATAAACACCAGCAGTACAGCTACGAAGCGCATATATCAAAATTGAGTTTACATTACACTGCATTGTTATTAATTAATACCCCTGAATAATTTTTAGATTTCGATCAGTACTGTATTCATACCTAAATATTTAAAATCTAATGTTCAAGCTGTAGAGAAACTTTCAACAGAGATAATGAATTTTTGAAATACCAACTGGGTCGAAAAGTTTGCGAATACCACGAGAAAACAATAATTTTACTCTTGACAGTGTATTAGACCGTTATATAGTGAATTTGCAAACTATTGAAATCGATGCAATATAAAAATATAAAGAAAATATTTCAAATTAAACATAATTTATTCAAAATTTCTGTTAGCGAGCAATCTCAAATTCCAAATATTTTTTAAAGAATTTGGGTTGGCTCGCTAACAGAAATTTTGAATAAATTATGTATAACTAGACCATTATATATTGAATTTGGAATACACAGACAAATTTGCGATTATTGGAACTATAAAAAAATGAAGAATGTGGAAGAAGCATTCCGAAAATTCAAATTTAAATTACAGACGGATACTATAAGGGTACGCTTTGTTTAAAATTAACTAGTCAACTTTTCATCCCATTACATTTTTAACGGGCCCAAGGGGGTGTCAATTGACCCCATTGACACCCTTTTGGATCCGCCAGTGATCACCATGGATTTTTGTAAGAGCGTTGATAGAAATTTAGTTAAAAACCAGATTTTGATGTTGGTTGCAAATGAAGTTAGCAAAGTAACTTGGTACTTAAATTTCAGTTTTTTTTAAATCCATTAAACTTACGAAAGCAACAATGAATAACTTGCTTAGTTTCTTTTGTTAGCTTTATTGGCATTTTAAAGATATATTTTACAAAATCGTGTAATAACTTGCAGTGTCTAAACAGCTGTCAAAAGTGGCGTTAGTGACATTTTTAAGGTTAACTTACTATATTGTAAAAAATATTAGAAGTTAGAGCCTGCACTGAGGCATGTTGAAAAAAGATAAACTTTAGATAGAGTTCAGCGTGTCAGTCAAGAAGCTGGACTAAAACGTAATACTTCTAAGAGCAAGATTATGACTATAGACCGACCGCACAAAACTAAACATGCTTGCAGCCCAATCTATTTGTGGTGTGGAGGTAGCCAAAGAAATGATCTACCTAATAAAAGTGCACATATCTAGTACAGAAGACTGCGAGGAGGAAATTAGACGCAGAATTTCAATAGCAAAAACTGCAATTGTTAAATTAACCCGTATATGGAAAGATCACGAAATATCTATAGATACCCACGAAATATCTATAGATACCTAGGTAAAACTTGTTGAAACTTTAATGTTCCCCATTGCCACCTATGCTGCAGAATCATGGACTATAAAGACTGCAAACAGAAGACGAATCTATGCATTCGAGATGCCTTTCCAAATAGTGGAAGTATTTTTGCCGGATTCTGTATGTCGGGCGTCGAATGTTTCGAATTCCTTGGAAACAAAGATGCAATAATACAAAGTGATTTTTTAAAAACGCAATTGCAGCAGGCTCTGGATAACCTGAATCAGTTGGCAGTACTAAAGTGCATTGTCAGTCTACGTCAAATTCGAGGTTAGTAGGGTAAGTTTTGTTTGTCATTTGACACACACTGACGGAAAACTTAACCTACAAATCTCGAATTTTATATAGACTAACAATACTGCCAACTTATTCAGGCTATCCAGGGCCTGCTGCAATTGGGTTTTTAAAAAATCACTCTATACCTACCACCACGCCATAGTAAGAGAACTACACATCACAGAACGGCTCAGTGCGCTGTGGAGAAAATAGTGGTACAAGGGAAAGTTGTTGATGACGATAGGTCAAGAGGACGCTCACCACGTTGCTACATTAGAGACCCTAGAAATGAGAGACTGGCCATTTACCGGAATTAACTAGATTCCCCTAGCGAAATGTTGGCAGTTCTCCCCAAAATGGCGAATCTGTCAACTGTGTTTTGCAGGATTTCAGGATTTCAATCAATGTGAGTATTTGAGTGTTATATAACTACTAAATGCTGATATTTTGTACTTGTAGCAACTGTAAGCAATGTACTTCCCGAAGAATGTGAAATTGAATTGTTGAAAAGGATGTTGGAAGAGGCACAGAGAAAAGTGACTTTAGCAAAGGAAGAGTGTGAAAAGCAGTTGAAATTGACAAACAAATTGTACATATAACTGAACAATCTATATATATATATATATATATATATATATATATATATATATATATATATTGCTATGATTATAGACTTATGTTCGTTTAATAATAATGGTTTTAACCTTAATAAAAAGGAATAGCATGTATCTCAACTCAGGGGTAGGTTCTGAAATATCAAGTAATCTAATTGTAATTTGAATTATGTTAAAACTTCAATAAATTTGACATTTATGTCATTTGCAATTGCTTGTGCAGATAACTAATCAAGATCCTTTACAAATTATATAAAATTCATAAATCAATTCGTAAGTATGACTTTCTTTGTCTTAATGAACCAATTTTAAATGTTCTTTGTTACAGATAACATTAGCAAGTATTTATTATTAACTAACCTGCAACGCTCAAACTTCCAAGTAGCTTGAATCAGCCTGTTTTCTTCAGTTCTATCTGTAAATAAACACTAATCACCTCACTTGTAAACTCGCTGCATCCATCAAGTTGTCGACTCAAACTGTCCAGCTGTGAGTAGCCTCAAAATAATCTCGTTGTTTAACAATCCAAATCCTCATGTATGTTCCCTCAGTCGTCAGGAAGTTGATCTCCGTTCAATGGGACCCATTCTGTTGTGACAAAACTCCAAACAGCAACCTCGTCCTAAGCTGGAAGATGACAGTTCTCCACCAAGTCCAAACACCCTCCGGCGCAGCACACAGAAACTCCAAGCAGCGTCAACACTCTCAAAAGAACGTCCAATCGCCAATCCTTTGTATTAAAATTCCAATCAATTATATCCAAATCGTTACTCTTACTGATGTTTTATTATATAGTTCCAATTAATAATCTTGATCCTCCATTCTTGCTATATTTTATCTTTGTATTTACTTGCACTCCTGTAGTTATACCATGTAAAATTCATTTACATTGTCGAGTTATATTTTCACTTCAGTACCACGTAAATTTCATGTATAGTCCATTTATCATGCCAAAATAGTTCTTAGATAAATAGGACTAGAGTATATTAAAGTTTATTAGTCGAAAAATACTTTACATTTCAGTTTTCAAGTTTGTTTATTTCATAATCCCTCTAAAACATATTTTTCTATCTCTTGACTACCATTATTTAAATTGAATGCCACACTCTAGACATTTTATATTAGGACTTTGATTCATTATCCTGCAACATTAAGTTGTTTGCATTATAATATTTCCTAGCCTTTTTCAATGATTACTATACGAATACTATTCCATTCTTTGCACTTAATTTTCGATATATTTAAATTATTTTCTCTCTCTATGTACCATAGCAATATATATATATATATATATATATATATATATATATATATAAATCAATTGCCGTGTGTTAGTAACGCAAAAACTCGAGAACGAGGTGGTTTAGCAAAAAAAAAATTCGGAAAAATCCAAAAGAAAAACCGCAAAATGGGAAAATATCGAAAGTGTGTTTTTCTATACACTGTACGACTTTCTATTTACAATCATACTTTTACGAATCTGTGCTTAATGGTTTGAAGGGTTTTCTCCATCATGTCATAATCCAAAACAACGTTTGCCTGGTCAGCTAGTCAAATATAAAGTTGAGAAGGAACAACATGAACCAAAACTTGTTAGTGAGTCAAAATCGTTTGACGTTTGTGATGAAAAAAATTTTGCAGAAACGCTCGGTCACCTTGTTAATGATTTGGTGATAACATATTTTCAATCTGCAGCATTTATCAAGTGATAAAAATTTTGTACGAGTCCTTGCAAAGTGATCTTCCTACTTGGGACTTTCTCGAAGAATTTCAAAAAGGATAATAATAATAATAATAATAAATGCCTTTATTAATATATGTACATGAAAAAAATCAAAATATATGTACAATATTTTGGGCGACGTTCAATTGGCAGTTCAATGTTGTTAATGATTCGGCTGAAATAGGTGTTGAAGGTTATAGAAGAGTTTAACAGCGTTTTAACTAAGAAGGATGATCAAAAACAGTTTCCGTTACAAATAGTAATGGACTACCGTAAGAAATGTCCACACAGTACCAGAAAGAGGCTTTTATCCAACGTTTACATTTTATTTTTTTAAGTTATTGTGAAGCCACGGATTCTTTATATTGTTTCGCTGTTTAATACCAATGTATTCTTTAGCTTTGCTGTATATTTTAATAAATTTATGAACATGTAATAATACATATACATTTTTTAATTTTCCTCTAGGTCTTCAAGATCATTGAGGCACGTCTTACGGTTATCCAGTTGGTTTTAAATTTTACAGAGCTTTAATTTTTCTATTTGGAAAAATGTTGAAAGAGTGAGATCGTCAGAATTTTTAAAAAAATTCTATATAAATAAAAACCACCCTAGTACATATGGAATGCATTTGAGTAGACAGCTTTAAAATCGATGCTAGAAAATATTTTCTCTAATACAATTGCAGACAAATGGATTGTCTACCTCAAGGTGTTGTTAGTACCTCTTCTGTTAATAAGTTTAAAAACAAACTTGGTGCCTAGTAAAAGAATTCAGAGGATAGTGTTTCGAATTAATAATTATGTTGTCATATGTTGGTGCATAACAACTGCACTCTATGAGTACGGTTAAACAGCTTCTGCTTTGCATTAAAAAAAGTATTCAAGTTTTTCTGATTTTGTTCAATAATTGTTTGTAAATTTTGGTTATTTAAACTCCTTTTGACAAAATGTTTGTTGACAATGACATTTACTTGGTAAATAAACACAAATTTTAAAAAAAGTTGCGCTTTTTGTTGACTGTTTGTACAAAATGTACATTTTCATTTCACTACTTACAAAGTATTTTTGTTGAATATAAAAATTTGTTGCGTCAATACGAATTTTGTCTGTGTAACTTTGCAAGCGTAATGTCTCAATTTATGAAAAATTCATATAAATCTACCAAAGGATGTCTGCCAAATTTCGATCATTTGATAATATGTATATAAAAATTGACTTTTCCATTTTATAATTGCGATACAAAAGTTATAAATATAAAAAATATAAGAATCGCTAATAAACTGTATTTTTACGAGTCATTTTCTTTATACTTTAAGTTTGAAATTCGCGCCATATTTGAGGGCACACCATTGGCGCAGCCATTTTGGGGACAAAGTTTGCCTGAAACAATGCCAATGGCCAGTCTCTCATTTCTAGGGTCTCTATGCTACATTAATCACATAGCAAAAATCACTGGTAGTTCAGTATACACTTGTATCGAAACAGCAAAAAGTATGGAAGAATAAAGAAGATAGGTAGATAAATGCGGACATTCATAATAGTGCTATCACGGTATCCGTAGTGGGCTAGAAGAAGAAGAACCAATAATAAATTGTAATATTTTAATATTTCTAAACAATTTGATTAGTAAGAATTTTAATATGATGAAACTACATACTGATAATATTTTATTATAAAATATTGAATATAATAAACTGATTTTTACCATTGAATATTGTGAAATAGTCCAAGTCCCAGTGATTACGCAATAAAAGAGCAATATGAAGACTGCAAACACAAAAGTGGGTTAAAAGAAAAATAGAGCAAAAAGTAAACTTTTGTTAGTAGATCGCTTAAAAGAAACTAGAAACCACATAAGAAATATTCACGGCATCAAAGTTGTAAATGAAGTTATTTATCTGGGTGCGCAAATAACAAATACTGTGAAGGGGAGATCAAGCGCAGAATTTCCTTTACGAAGGTAGCCATGTCGAAGCTAACTCGTGTTTGGAAAGATCACAGTGTATCTAAGACAACAAAAATGCGTCTCATAAAAACTTTGGTCTTCCCAATAATGACATATACCTACTGCCGATTGCTGGACAATAAATGCAACAGACCGTCGTAGAATACAGGCATTTGAAATGTTTTGCTGGCGTAGGATGTTGAGAGTCCCTTGGACTGAGATGAGCACCAATGCATCAATTCTTGTAGAACTTAATATCAAAGAAAGATTAAATACCATCTATAAGTTCGTATTAAAATATTTTGTCCACATAATGCGCAAAAATGATGAAATAGTACAAGAAAACGTAGAAGGAAGAAGACGAAGAGGAGGTTTGCCCACATGAGATACCGACCAAGTAGCAAAGTTAACCGGATCCACACTGCATTAATGTGCCCATAGCGCTTTAAATAGAGAAAGATGGAGAAGTGCCATTCATAACTCCTTTACATGATGCTGTCAAGATGCACAGATGCGGGCTTACCGAAGAGAGAGAGAGAGAGACGGAGACAGCAAAATATTTACGAAAAATATATAATATGACTTTTATTGTATTCAGGAGAAGTTTTGGAAGTTGCTAAGATAAACAAATTAATAGTTTAATAAATAAACAAAAATAAACTTATTAAAAAAAAGCTCTGTTAAAATATTTCAAATAATTCTACAATGATATGGGAAATACAGGAGTATCAAATACAGACGTAATAAGTTTATCAGTTATATCAAAGAATATAGATAGGGGAAGAAGGACAGCCTTATGGGCTATACAGTATATGCTGTGATTTGGGTTGCATAACTATTTACTTGGTTAAATATATCATTTTTTGTTCGAAAATGCCGCTGGAAGCTCCTAGCGTCAAAGTGATTGCCTTATCACTGGCATTCAGCAGGTAAATGCGTCATTAGCATTCTTGAGCTATAACAGTGTTGCAAGAACTTTCTCTCTACAATTCCAATAGTTTTACAATGGTTGTACCTACCCGAAATAAACTTTTATTCTGCCAAAGAATATTTCAGTAGTTTGATTCTGCTTACATCTAACTTAAGTTTGTTACAAAGAATATTAAATATAGGTGTATATTCTTTGGTTTGTTTTGTTATTATTTAAAACATTTGTTGTCAATCGGATGAACTCGTACCAAGTAAAATAAAGGTTTTATAAGTTTCACATGCAACACCTTTAAACATTTAATAGGTAGCTAGGTACCTATAAAAATTACATAAGAGGTTTCTAATATAATTTCAACAAAAAGTTCACCGATGAGCACAAGATTATACGGAATACGGATTGTCCCCACTTTATTCTCACAAAATTTTATAATAAATATAGAATTAGCTATGTACAAATAATGAAAAGAACAACATTAATAAACAATATAGGGATTTTATTTAAAAAGTTTAATACGAGAGGAAATTATTGTTCAAGTAATGTTGACGATTAATATAGTTTACAGTGATCTATTTTAAAAGGCAAATAAAAACAAAAATAATATTGTATCTTGTGAAGTTGATACGTATAGAGTACGGCTACTAAAACAGTACGCCTTGAATATCTCATTTACTTGATGCATTAAAAAATGTCTATTTAGGCACATTTAAGTTGGCGATCTCTCTATGTATAGTCTCAGCAAAGAATAAGACAATATTATTCGAACATTTATTATCGACATTAAATTATCTTTCAGAAATGTATGCAAAAATTTAATTTGGTGATTAGGGATCTGACCCAAGTTCTGTACAATCTGTTATTTAAAAAAATGAATCGGGGCGGTTTTCACAGAAAACTCACAATTATTTAATAATTTATACCTAGTTTAAATTACTGCACTTTAAACGTAAATTAGAGTAGAAACCAAAAAGAACTTATGTGGTCAAGGAGCTGCAAACTAATCGAGGGTTGGGGTTCAATACCCAACAATATACCTTTTTTTAACAAATTATCTGTTTTCTTTATTTACCTTGGGGTTTAGTGGTAGAACAGTATGCTAATTCGATTAGCACGCCTGAACTTCGCCCCTTTGAGCAACTTATGTATTCATAATTCAAGTATATTGTAAAATAACAATTTTATTTATTTTTGCTCAATAAACGACATTTATTATCCATATATACAATAGGCTTGTCTGGGACCCTGTTTTGTGTGTCCAGAACGCTGTTTCAGCAGCCAAACCGTAAGAGATAGAAAAAAAAGTTATGAAAGTTATATGTTTGGAATGGTCATGTCAGGTCAGGAACCGAATTTCAATCACGTGATTTTAAAAAATATTATTGTTTTTATTTAATGCACGTTCTATTTGAAAAACGGTCTTTTTTGTTTTATTAAATGAGACATTTGTCTCACTGGTTGCTAGTTATTATTATTATACTTAAGTCGCTCAAAAATTATGCCAAATAGCTATTTTTAAATAAATTATTATTACTTGCATTTGACATAATTTTTGGGCGATATAAATAATAATTTGTTAATAAAGAGTTAGGTACCTATTGTTAGGGATTGAACCCCAATTTTCCCCAACCTTTTACGGGTTTAATTACTTTTTTTTAAGGCAGATTATAGGAAATTTGAGTCAGATCCATTAACGCCAGTTTAAATCAAAATATTTTGAAATAAAGATGTTATACATTTCTTACTCTCGCCAATTTCAATGATCTATTAAATAAATGAGATTTTCAAGGTGTAAATATTACATACAATAAAACAATATAATATACAAAGTTACAAAGAATAGGAAGTACACAAATATATCTGTAAGCATATAAACGTACATTTTTTAAGCTTTAAACATTACTTAAATGTTGTATTTTTTGTTGCGTGTACCAGACTGGTTTGTAGTTCTTAAATCTTGCGATAGCCATTTCAACGTTTTATGGAGTTTGCACTTAATTAAATGATTAATTAAAAACAGTTTATGAGAGTAACATGTGTCTTGCTCGTTAAGCCACCCTGGAACTAAAATTTTCACTTTATTTACACTATATGCTAATAATGTTTTCTTAAAACTTACACACGACTTGGTAAATAACACAGTCCCCCGCTCCATAGCCTTTTTGCTGTAAAAACAGTTCATTATGATGCACTATAGAGTCACGGCTGCACATATTTTGACACTGATCACAATTAAAACGTAAAAGCGTTTTATGAATGACATAACCAGCTACATATACCGTCGCACAAGATTCTAATGTGGCTTCTTGATTTGGTTGTGTTGAAACTTCTATTACCTCACTGAGTAAACTGAGGTTACCATCTTCTGCTAATTCAGTTTGTTCAGCAACTGTATATGGTATGTCCTCAACATATCCCATGACGTCTTTTTCTGGCACTTCAACATTCGCCATGTTGACAACAGCATCTTCATCAACTTCGCAGTTGGAGCTCTCTGTAGGATGCTGCAATTTAACCAGCATGTTGAACTGTAGTGCTTGGCGGAAAGATTTTACTGTGGTGTTCGAAGAATTGGCTCCCCTATACCTCAGGACCGCGAAAAGATTTTCTAGAGGATCTTGGTTTAGTCTGCTGGTCAGGAGCAAACGACACCCTTCTTGTTTTAAGTCTTCCCATAGCTCCATAACTGACTGCATGGTTAAAATAAGTCCCTTAAAACAATAAACACCTTGGTTCACCTTGTTATTAGATGTATGTTTGCCAAGTCTTAACCCACTGCAAATACTCTTTCAAATTATTTTCAGTAAGCAGTACGTTGACGGATAGAGCACATCCAAATTCAGCATTCGACTGTTTAAGCAATCAAATAAATAGTTAATTTTCTGTACGAATTCTGCAGTATCCAGAGCGCTGGTGCTTTTTAACTCGCCCGTTCCAACAGCAGTTCTTATCGTAGCACTCATGGTGTTGGAAAACACTTGCGTTGCAAATTTAACCCTCATTCGCTGGAAAGTATTGTGGTAGATGTGGGCATCCGTGATTTTTACAGCTGCTCGAACAATACAAGAAGATTTATCTATTTTGTATGCCTCTTCGATATCTTTCCAAGAAACTTTCTTGCCCTCCATGTAAAAATCCTTTGATAGGAGATTATTCCATACGCTTTTTATCAAGTGCGGTACTTCATATATTGCAAACCTTTTTGCGTCGCAGACAAAAAAATACGGCTGTTCTGCAGTCACTCCTAGATTTAAAAATGCAGCTCTATTTGTAGCAGCTTGGTCACTAGTAACAGCACGCACTTTAAGTCCTATTCTTTGTAACTCTTCGATGTTTTTAATAATGAGGGAAGATAGCTCTCCATGTTTAATGGTACCTGAAGAAACATAAAAGCTGACAGGAATCTTCCATTTGTGAATAAGTCCTCTTGCCATAAACACTAGTGCATGACTAGCGATTTTGCTTTTCCGTCCAAGATGTCCTAAATCTTCGAAACCTTCAATCATATCTTGGCGTGGATTATATTCTAGACCTTTCTTTAAATGCATTTCGTCAAGTAATACGACACACTGTTTTTCATTATGGGTCATGCTGTTAACTTTAACACCAAGTTTTTTCATTAGTTCCGTACTGGTGCCTGTATTAAGTTGGTTTGACCTTAACCATGAAACTATTGTAGATTTGGAGGGCATAGTAAATTTTAATTTTTCTCTCATAAAAAAGTAGAGGGCTGGAGATTTGTGGTACATATTTAAGGTCAAATCTTTTTCAGCTTCTGTCCAAGGTTGTTTAGATTTGTGAGAAAGTTGCATATTTACAAAGACGCGAACGGTTTTTGGTTTCAAGCCCAATGCATCTAAATTAGCCCCCTTTCGTGCACATTGCTTCTTCATACGGCAAATTTGTGAATTTTTTGCCCCCACTTGTCTTCGCAGTTTTGCAATTTTTTGATGTATCACAGCAAAACTACGGCGCTTTCTTGTTTTGTTAGGTGTTGGCATTTCTAACATGGCCTGTTGAAATATGGTTTTTAAAAATAAAACATACTAATAACAGAAAAGATTTTCATGCTGTAGGCTCCATTAAAATGCTTTACAAGCTCATTGTTTTGCCTACATATTTCTACACAATTTATCAGAGAATTCAAAACGTCAATAATTTTTCTGTATTTTATGAAACTGCCAACTTTTGTTCATTTTGTGTTATTGAATAAAAACGGCTAAAGAAGTGAAAATTGATTACCTGTATACTTACTGCTTGGGATTTAGTTTTGATTTAATTAATAAAACTTTAAAAGAAATTTTAACTAATTATACCTTATTTAATTAGTACCTACACGAAGATCGAGCAACACATTTGGGGAAACTATAAGATTTAAGCCCCTATAATCGGACATCGTGTTAACCTACTATCGATGGAAAATTTAAAAATTTTATTATACAGTGTGGTGATAAAGTTCCACACAAAATTAATAATTTTGTTATTTAATGTTTTTTGGGAAAACCCTGACACGTCAATTTTATTCTTTAAAAAGTGGACATGGCACCGTCCCTAGACTTTCCCATACTGGAAATTGTTCATATTTTCTTTTGCATTTAACAGTATAGTTATTTTCCTCAAAACGGCTGCTTGAGCGCTATCGTAAAACCCCGCCTCCTAACATGGTTAGGTGAAATTTTCGAAGTCCCTGAAAATCATATTTTGTATGGCATAAAAATTCGATCTTTTTATTTTCTGATTCTTTAAAGGAAAATAGTAACGACAATTAGAATAAACAATTAATTTTTCAAAAATAGAAGGGGGAGGGAGGCTTTTGTTTCTGCGCTATGACGTCATTATTAATTTTTTCAAATGGAAATCCCATTTTCCCCCCCTTATGTTGATAGATCTCGCCAGTTAAATGGTGATATAAAAAATTAGTACCCCACATAACAATTTTTTGAGAAAAATACACATAAAGTTAAAAAAATTCAGATTTTTTTTTAATTAAAATAACGCACCACATCTGTTTCCTTAGAAACGTTAAATTGTTGACTTTGACACATTTGTGAAACAGTGGTAAATGTTATAAAATCAAAATTAGGTAGTTTTTGTCATAGCTCTTATTTTCATTAAAAATAAATTCTGAATTGTTTGAACTTCATGTGTATTTTTCTCAAAACAATAGTTACCTACGAGGGGCACTAATTTTTTTACATCATCATTTCACTGGTGAGGAGATCTATCAAAATAAGGGGGAAAATTGAGTCTTTTTAAAAAATAAAATGACGTGTTTCGGGGTTTTCCCAAATAACATTAAATAAGAAAATAATGAATTTGTGCGGGACGTTATCGCCACACTGTATACAGAATGGGCATTTTTAAAGGAACTAACCTGTATCATAGACGAATCCGGTATGGTATCTGCATCTAATTGCATAGGCGAAGCAATGTGATCTTCATCCAAATGAAACGAGCCTGAACAACACGTCGCTTTACCATAGACCCTTGGCAGGATCTCTTTTTTAAATGCGAGTTCTTTGGGCGACACTGGCGATGTTGCGTGGTCAGGTTGCATGACAGTTTTGTAATTTAAGGGAACAGCATTATGACTCAGCCAATTTTTTCTTGAATTCATAAACTGCTTTTCGGAAAAATGCATGGCACACACAGTTCTTTCACGTAATTGTTCTTCAGATAACGTGAAAAGCTGTGGATTGCCACAATTAATCAACCACAAATCGCGTCTTTCTTTTTCTTTGGGAAAACAAAAAAGCTTAAATCGCAGTCGGTTCTGCGATTTCGCTTACATTCAAAATATACGCACGAATTAACCATGATTAAGATTAAGCGTTCGAGTGATCAATTTCGGAAACGGAAACGTCAAAAGAGTACGACAACACTAAAGACAAACTTCAGCACAACTGAATGTGAATTTCCAGAAGAAATTCTTATAAGCTGTCCTGTTAATTAGCCTAAGGAATGGGACACGTCTTATCAGGAAAGCACATCAGTAAGGAACGATGCTAATGTAGAATTAATTGAAAGTAGGTAACGACCTATTGACTATTGACTTATTTACAATAGAACTGACCGAAAAACCTATTTTCATAAAACGTAAAACATTTGCCAAACTTTAATATTTGTGGAAAAAGTATCAAATAAAAGTCACTAATAACTTTAATTTTGAGCATATGATTAAACTTTGAGTAGTTAGTAGCTTATTATTTCTTATTGCAGTATGTTTAGAAAGTTTTCACTGCAAATTGTTCCCTATCTATATTCTTTGACACTACAAATATTAAAAACTATGACAAGGAATATCTTTTAGGGAGAAGTCGAATAATTTAGATTGTGCTGTAATTCTGATTAAATATTTAGAAGCCACTTAATATATTTCTTTAAATATAAGGTCTTCAGGTTCCAAAAAGTCACTTGGGAATAACAAATGCGCTCTATATCAAGAATTTTATTAAACATTAAAATTACATATAAAAAATAAAAACAACATAATTAAGAACAATATCCGCAGTATGTATCAATATTTTGTGTAAAAACCGTTGTTATCTAAACATTCTTGCATCCTCCTTCTCATTGATAATACAAGATTACCACATATTGCTTGGCGACGAAATTGCTCCCATACCGAAACACTATGCTGCATTAGTGCTCTCTCTGTTCTTGGCCTCACCCCATGCCAGTCAACATCCTCTCAATTACGAACCATTGCAGCCCAAAGGTCTTCAATTGGATTTAGATCAGGAGATCTAGATGGCCATTCAAGCACGTCAAATTTTGGGTGGGCCTGGAACCAATTCCTAACCACGCGTGGGGTGTGTATGGGAGAATTATCCTGCACAGGAACAATTCGCTCGTGTTCGTGTGCAGGATACATCTCTCGGAGTGCTGGTAGGAATTGATTTTCCAAGAGCTCCACATATCTGAGCTCGTTGAAACGTGGGGGTGAGACCTGGATTGGCTGTCCAGGACCATTTTGGGACATCCATCGCCAACAGCCGATGGTAATTCTTCCGCTTGCTCTGTTTTCGCAAACATTTTGAGGTAGATATCGGGAATTGTGTGTCCGCAACACTCTAAGTCGAGGATTGTCCTGCGATGGTGCGAATGTTTTCTCGTCGGCGAAAATAACGTTGCTCCAGTCCCACTCCATATTTCTTCTGCAAAACTCCATGCGAGCTTCTGCCAGCTCTGGCGTAATAGCGCATTTTCTTGCAGGAATCCTGCTTTTCAATCCTTCCTCTGCCAATCTCCTGCCCAGTGTTTTAGTGGAAACCGCCAGGTTTAATTCTTCCCGGATTTTTGGTAGTGACTGAAATGGATTTGCCTCAGAAAAGCGGACAATGTTGTTATCCTCGTCCGGCGTTGTATTACGTAGTCGGCCGGACTTTACCCCCAGAAAATTCTCCCGGCCTTCGAGTTCTGCACGGTTGAGCCAGTATCTCACTGTAGATCTGTAGAAAAATAATCCATCCATATATATAATAGGCTTGTCTGGGACGCTGTTTTGTGTGTCCGGGACGCTGTTTCAGCAGCCAAACCGTAAGAGATAGAAAAAAGTTATGAAAGTTATATGTTCGGAATGGTCATGTCAGGTCAGGAACCGAATTTCAGTCTCTAACACTAATTATTATCTTAATTATCCTAACCCTAACTTTTTAGGTTAGATTCTAGGCAAATTTTATCAAGGCGAATGCGACTGGTAGTTTGCTACCAACAATGACGTCATATACGTACGTGTGGTGAATACGCGTTCTATTTGCAAAACGGTCTTTTTGTTTTATTAAATGAGACATTTGTCTCACTGGACTGCTAGTTTTAAACTATTAAAAATAACTTAATACAAATTACGTCGCATCACAATTCGTTAGATAGCTTAAATACGTCGTCTATTTTATCAGGAATACCTACTTTTTTTGTATTTATTACTGGGATACTGGAAGCGATATTGGTAACGTTATGTTATACATACAGAGAGTTTATTATAACGCGCAATGTGTAAATGCTTGTTATATAGGATATTTATCTGCCTTCCTGTCGCAAAGTAGGAATAATTCCTCTTATTTCTCGAGAGCAGTCCTGTTGACCTTGTCTTCTGCCTCCCATACTGAAGTACAACCTTTACATAAATTTTTGAATAACACAGCTCACTGTCACAAATTCTAAACGTGAAATGACTGAATGAGACCACACCATCCCAAGTAAAATTAGAAAATAGTGTAGGAGATTAACTTTCTAATGCTCTATGAAATTTTCTTAAAAACTCAGGACAGTCAAATGACAAGGAAACCAGCAGCTTCATCGCTTATATGAACTCTTAAATATCCCAATTTATTTTAATCATAGCAGCGGTTTTGCTGTATCGATCATAATATGTATCAAATGATCAATTTTGCATAAAAGAATTATATTATAATTGGTAATATATGATGAAAGCCCTATAATAGAAACATACGTAAAGTAATCAACAATTTAAGTATAAATTTTTGTTGACCCTTGAATGTCATTAAGTGAGCTTAAATGATTAATGAGTAAATGGGCATAGTAATTATAATTCCACAAATTATTAGACCGAATTGAGCTAGAAATTTTTCAGTGGCACATTGATTGTTAATATTTGCACTGTTAAATATATTACGTAGTTTACTTGCCTGCCCTTCATTATTAATTTGATACTGGGCAATAAAGGTTAAAATATAACAGCTATTTGTGTATTAAAAGCGCAAAGTTACAAGTTGCAGATTGGGAGAAAAAATCGACTCGCGACAGCAGTATTTTTTGCGAAATTGGAAATTTAATCTTGTGATCATAATATATACACTATTTTATCTACAATAGCATTTAAGAGTAATTAGAAAACAATTTATTGTAATTATTGCATTACAAACATCTTTTCTTGGATTTAGAGACATTTTTACATATTGAAAACATTTGCTTATACCCCTGGTTAAATCAATTATTTTTTATTCTCCACTAAAGCATATAAGCATTCGATTACTGAACACCAACTCCCATGTCACATAATTTGTCCAATGGCAATTTGGAATACTGGCAGCAGTACTGTAACAGTCAACTTCTATGTAAAAGAGTGAAAATGTATGAGCGCGACATCTTGCAATTTCTTACCCTCCTCAGTAAAACGGGTTGCCTATCCGAGACTTTGCAACAGTAGACTGGTGAAAACCTTTGTTCTTGATAGTACACATGCTAGAAGTTTTTTTGAGGCCGAAATTGCATAGGCTTGGAAGGTAAGACTTTTGGTGTCAACAAGATGAAGCGACGGTTACATGTGTATTTACACCGTTGCTCCGATAAAATTAAACAAAATATGCTTTTTTACATTTAAAACACGAGGGAAGTATTGCAATCGTGAAAAAATCACCTTCCGTGATTTCCTCAGATCTTCACGTTTCAGGGCCTCTAGACTACGAAAAACATGTTTTCGCAATCCCGTCTGTCTATCTGTCTGTTTATCTGTCCGTCTGTCTGTGTATCCGTATGTTAGCGGTACAGTCCAAAAACTATTTGTTTGGGAAATACCATACTTTGCATGCGGATTATATGTCTACCTGGCTGGAAACCAAAAAAATTTCGGTCAAATATATACAAGGTGAGCACCTTAAGAAATCATTTTTTGCCTATTTTTGCTTTAACTCAAGAACTGTTAGTTAAATAAAACTAATATTGTGCGCGTAGCTCATATTTTGAACCCAACATATGCATGTCGTTTATACCGCTGTCGTAAGCCCATAATGTAAGCGAGCTTCCGTAGTCCAGAGTTAGAGCGCTGGGGGTAGCATCGCGGTCTGTGTTGGACATTACATTGTCAAAAAGTCGACAATAATGGAAAGTAAAACGTTCAGATAACCTAGCTTAAAAAATGAATTAGTTGAACACAAATATATTGTATCTAAAGATAAACGATTTACAGTGGTAGGTCGTTTTCCGCACCTGTACCCCCTATAGCGAATATAAGAAAATCAATTGTGTGTGTGTGTGAACAGAATATCTCAAAAACGAAAAGAGGCATGACGTTGAAGCTTCATATATAAGTAGATAACTGCATAATATATAAATTTTTAAATAATTATAAAATTGTCATGAAAAACGGAGAAAACATGAGTAAAGTACTACTTCCAGTTGACCGATCTTAACCAAAAATCACTAGAATTTCTGAATTTAAAATAAAAATGAAGATATAAATTTTGAGGCCGTTTGATTAAACCGTCTGGGTTGTAGAGAACACAGATTCACCGATAGACATCACTTGAAAAACACCTTTTCTGAATCAGAAAACACGAAAATTGGCATTTTAACAAAAATCTCGGTTTCGTAAAAAATCATGATTACTATGATTATTAAAAAACGTGTCAACGCAATGTTATAGTTGTAGTAGAAAGCTATACGCAACCGCCGTCTGCATACAAGTATTTACAGCAAGCTTTAGGAAACAAAATGCATAGGTATCTACAATTTTGTTTTTGAATATATCTCATTAAGTACTCAGTTATTAATAACGTTCTCAGTACTAGATAGTACTTGTTAAACAAGTAGCCTACTTGAAAGGGGCCCCTAAAAGTTACCAGATACTAAATACGCATTTACCTCTCGCAGACGCGTAATAGATGGAATATGTATAAACTAGCTGAAACCCGCGGCATATGCCGCATTTAAAATGTACGACAAATGTAATAACTTTTGTTGCACTAAAGACAGTTTTAAAAGCACGCTAGAGATTGGCAGTAAGGAAAAGTTCCAAAAAATATATTTTTAAATGGAAAGTCTCTGGAAAGGAAACGCTCGTCTCTGGAAGGCGTCCTAATTAATACGACGTTGTTGGATGCAGTAAAAAAAATCAGGAAAGAATTAATACTCTCATGAGATTATATGTGAGAATTATTTGTGCCACCGAAATAATTTTCAGCTGCTTGCAATCTGTGTTTCTTTTCAGGTTTAAGCCGTTGAGGCGTTGAGCGTCATAAAAATATAAATGCGGTAACTCAAGTCTCCAGTTACGCCGTTACTGTTATTGTTAAATAACTCGATTAATTATTATTTCTTTGTCATTTTAAACTGGCATTATTATTATTATCTCTATAATAGCAACCATAAGTAACTGTTTATAATGTTTATATGCTAGCAAGTTGTTCTTAAATCGCTAGTGAATTAATAGTAGATTGTTCTACAAGTTAAGAAAAGTGAGAGTATTCCGGCGAATGTAAAAGTTTTACGTGAGCATGGAAGAATAACTTTTCCAATGTATTGAACATGCAATGTTTCCGTGTAGTTGACAAAAATATCTTATTAAATAATTTTGGTCAAAGTATGGAAGCGTAATGTTTACTGTACTGTATAAATACAGAGTCCGGCAACGAAGCGGGGGTGGAAGATATTTCTAAAACGATGAGAGTTACATGAATATTGTGTACATAAAAGTTGTAGGTACGAAAGTGGTGCACATTACTAAAATAGTTTTGATTATACAGGGTGTCGCAAAAAAGTATGGCGAATCAAACTTACTTTTTTTTAAATAGAATGCCCTATATTTGGGTAGCTTAAAAGTTTTGTATTGAAATTCTCATCATTTTCAGATAAAGTTGTATGGGTCTAACGTCAACTGTTTTGGAGATATTAACGATTCTATGCAAAAAAATGCTGAACTTTAAGGCGACTGCTTTAAGCGACAGAAAACAATTGAATGAAGGAAAACGTTACCAAAAAATTATGATTTTTGTAAACTATCTTTCAAGTGTAAAATGGTGGATCTGGGTATTAATGTTATATAGGGTGCTCAATATTTGCAAATTTAATAATTTCGATTATTTTTCAAATGGAACGCCCTGTATATTTTTGTATTTTTGAAGAGCCCTTTTAATGAGCTTTCTTTTGATATGTTACTTCATACTTCTAAGTTCAACTGTTTTTCAGATATGCCTGTTTGAACATAAAATCAATTTAAACCCCTTAAGATGCTTTATTTCAAGGGATAAAAACAAACGCCCTTAAAATAGTGATTTAAACGCATGATCTCTCTAAAAATAAAAGCACAAAATCCAGGTTTAGAAAATATAAATTCAGTCAGTGTTGATACAGGAAATTATAAACACGAAAAAAAAACGATAAATGCAGGAATAAATTAATTCCACGGTCAAATTAAATCAGATAAAAAAAAAGCCAATACACCAAAAGCTTATACGTAATTACACTAAATGTTCAAATAGTTCTCCTTTCCTGCTCTGAGTATTAAAGCTGTAAAGAGAATTCATAATCTGCAAATATAATTAGTTTGATTTATTTAAATGGAACACCCTGTATATCCCTGTATTTTTAAAAAGTACTTTTAATGAGCTTTCTTCTTCCACTTCATTTCCTATCTCAAAATTCGGTCGTGTTGGTTATTTCTAGTTTTGAGTTCTGGTTCAATTTTTGTATTTTAAGCTTGGTTTTATCTTTTGTTTGAAGAATTCAAGTGTTTAAATAATTATTTTAAAGGCGTTTGTTTTTTATCCCTTGAAATAAAGCATCTTAAGGGGTTTAAATTGTTTTTTATGTTTAAACTCGCATATCTGAAAAACAGTTGGAACTTAAGAGGTATGAAGTAACATATCAAAAGAAAGTTCATTAAAAGAGCTCTTCAGAAATACAAAAATATATAGGGCGTTCCATTTGAAAAAAAAATCGAAATTAAATTTGCAAATATTGAGCACTCTGTATAACATTAATACCCAGATCCACCATTTTACACTTGAAAGATAGTTTACAAAAATCATAATTTTTTGGTAACGTTTTCCTTCATTCAATTGTTTTCTGTCGCTTACAGCAGCCGCCTGAAGTTCCGCAATTTTTTGCATAAAATTGTTAATATCTCCAAAACAGTTGACGTTAGACCCATACAACATTATATGAAAATGAAGAGTATTTCAATACAAAACTTTTAAGCTACCTAATTATACGGCATTCTATTTAAAAAAACCCTGTATAATCAAAACTATTTTAGTAATATGCACCACCTTAGTACCTACAACTTTTATATACACAATATTTATGCAACTCTCATAGTTTTAGATATATCTTCCACCCCCGCTTCGTTGCCGGACCCTATATAAATTAACCATTATACATTATAGAATAGAGCTTACTTGAAAATGGATGAATCTGTTATTAATTCATTTAGTTCATTTTTAGGTAAAATCAATATGATTTTGAGCAGTTATGAAAAGTATCGAAAAGTCACTTTTTTAATGTCACCAATGGCAATGTGAAAAAATAATACATTATAAGAAAAAGAAAAGCATAATTTTTCCCAAGATGTGAGTTTGCAGCTCAAGGGCGATGCCGAGCACTACAAATACACAGAGGGAAAAATGGTGTTCTGTCCTGCCGTGTATATACAATTTTTTCAACCGCCAGGATCAGAACCATAAGAAACATATTTTTCGACGACTGACATCGAAAGTAGATTTTTCTCACTGTCATTTGACAACAGAAAGTTGACATTTGCCGCTGAGCGTGCGTTTTCATCACTTTGCCGCTCGCCGAGCGTTTTGCGTTTCCGCGTGAACAAAATAGGTAGCCACGTCCGAATGTTTCCTTGACAATGCCCGTCATTTGTCGAAATAATCGCGTCACATGTCTAATAGACTGTGCGAGTAATGTTAACTTGATTGCCAATTAATATTTGCAATAAAATGAAATATGATATTTTCCATTAATAATATGCTCAGTCGTCGAAAAAATAGTATGTATGTTTAGAGCTAAAAGTGCGTGTGCTGCTTTTGCATGATTGTTGGTTTCGGCTTTGCCTCAACCAGCAATATTCATGTGCAAGCGGCAAGAATGCACTTTCAGCTCTTAACATACAATATACTATTTCATTACTCTAAATCAAAATTATGCTGTAATACGGATTGGGCCATAATTATATATAACACAATGAGATAACATGAACAACAAAATAGAATGCTTGAGTATGTAAGAGATGACCATACGAAAAAAAATTATTTTAGTAGGCATGTGTGGTTGACATCTGTCATAATTAAATGTACGTCAGGCCTACTCGAATATTTGCTATTATGTTTATCTCTTTCTTACTCAAGCAATACGTGTTATTTTCTTGTTCATGTTATCTTATTGCTGTTACAGTGAAATTCCTCTTCGCGGATACACGGACACCTCCCTTGGACGGACAGTTTCTCATGGTCCCGACCGACTCTCATATAATTTGCATTGTGTTAACTCCCTCTTGGACGGACATTCTCTTGAACGGACGCGGACACAAGAAAATGATCTCTTAAACGGAAAAAAACAAAATAAAAAATAAACGCCTTGTCTCATTTTTCTGTCGCAAGTGTCGCTGTTGCATTTCTCAATCGCGCCGCACGCCAACTTCGCTGCCTGCCTTCAAAGAGGGTCTTTCCCGAGTTAACCGGAGATTCACCGACTTCAATCTTTCGGTACACGCGGGGATTCAGTATTAGTCTGACGTCTATGCGGAAAAGACACAGTGGGCGACACATTCATTGTAGAAATGGCGCCAAATATTAAAATTCTCACGCTTAAACAAAAAATTGAGATTGTTGAAGTTCACAATAGAGAAAAGTCAAGTGCAAGGAACTTATCCAAGCGTTTTGATATCGGAAAAACATTTTTAGCGACGTGTTGGGCATCGATAACCGATAATCGCTGATTCTTTAAGTTGCCCTCGATATTCTTTAGCCAGGTTTTCTTCGGTGCCAATCGCTGAATTCTCCAGTCTGCCGGACGGTCTTGCCAAAGAAGTTTACATGGCAAACGGTTATCATCCATTCGGCAGACATGTCCGAACCATCATAGTGTCCACGTTTCCGATCCATAAAGAAGAATGGGAAGGATCAGCGTTCGGTATAAGCGTACTTTCGTTTTGATGGTAGTATTTGTTTTCTCATACGCACCATTTGAGCAAGGCGAATGTTGATGTTGCCTGCCCGATGCGGCTGTAAACGTCGGCCGTCGATGCCACTTTCTTTTCCTCAACCAGCAATCCCAAATACACTGAGCGACAAAAGTCTGGGTTTACGAATAATTTTTCCAATTTTACATACTGAAAATGGTTTCTGGCGCTTAAAATCTGATGTCGATGTTTACATATCAATAATAGTTATTTATGCATCAAGGACGAAAAATTGGCTTTTTATGGACGATGCCTGCAATTGCTGGCCGAGGCAAGCAATCAGGCAAGGCCATAAAAAGCAGTTTTCGTCCGAGGTGCATATTAAATTTTTCCGTCGACCGTCATAATTTGAAAAAAAATTAAAGTGAAGTCCGAATTATAAAGTTGTTGAGAACAAAAAGCGTTTACGGACGAAAAGTGTTTGCGGACGAAAAGTGTTTACGGACGAAAAGCGTTTGCGGCTGTAAAGTGCGGCCGTAAAGTGTTTGTGGACGAAAAGCATTCGCGGACGAAAAGCATTTACGGACGAAAAGTGTTTGCGGACGAAAAATTAATGGTGTCCAAAAAAGTGGCATTTTTGGTACGCAAATGCGTCCGTAAAATCACATTTTATAGTGAGGTCGACGGAAAACAAATTTAGTGCTATAGTGGGCTAACTCATAACCATACAATTGTTGAAATATTGCGATTTTGTTTCTGTCGTACATTATTCAAGTTTTTGATAAAGTTTTGTTAAGAATCGGGTTGGCGTCAGGGATATGTTTACAGCATGTCAATTGTTTCCGATAAATGTCAGTATTAACTGTTAATTCTACGCCACGAGCTCTAATTACACATTCTAGACGTCTAGGCATACTGCTAATCAGTCGTGCAAGATTTTCTTGTAGTAACCTATCCTAATGTCCGAGGCCAATTAGGGCGAGTACGAATTGTTCTTCTCAGTTGATCCCACATGTGTTCTATCTGGTTCAGGTCTTGTGAGCAGGCTGGCCAATCCAAAAGTGTAATTCCAACTTCGTTTAGATACTGCAGAGTAATGTTGGCTACGTGTGGCCGTCCATTATTTTGCATTAAACGGAAGTTGTCACCAACAAAATGACTAAACGGAACAACATATTCCTCAAGAATGTTCCTAATGTACCTATCTGCATTGAGCGCTGCTCTATCACAGATGTTAAGCTCTGTGTGAGCATCTGAAGAAATCCCTCCCCATACCATTACCGAACCTCCAAAAAAATATGAAGTTGTGGCCATAGCACAAGCAGCATAACGTTCTCCTGGTCTTCTCCATACCCGTGAACGACCATCTGGAGCATCCAAAGTAAATCGAGACTCATCTGTCCATAATACGCATCTCCATTCGGGATCCCCCCAGTTGTGGTAAGTTCTAGCAAAATTTAGCCCATTCTTTAGCCATTCTTAAGCCCATTTTGAACGTTTTCTTTTTGAAACTTGTATAGCCACTTTCGCCGCCACTGCCAACGTGGTCGTAGTATCCATCACAGTTGATGAAGCGGTGATATCAGAAAAACTGAACGAAACAATCCGTTCGTGTGTGGCTGAAGTCGTTGTTCGTTTTTACCCGTACAGTTTTGCCCGTGCAGACAAAACTGCCAGAAAAGAACAACGTCTGTGGGGCCCTTAACTTATTGATATTTCATCACCATGCGGTACATAACCGTGGATTTTTTGTATTATAAGTGTGAATTTAGTTGTGTTTTATATAAAAAGAAACAATATTCACCATTTATATCAAAAATAAAGAAATTGTAGCGAAAAAATGTAGATACCGCCTTTTGACTTTAAATTGCAACAATCGACCGAACACTAAATACAGATTGAAAAAGCGGCATCTACTTGACAATGTTGTATAATGGAAGACTTGATACTATTAATTTAATGAAACGGCAGTTGGCCGTATCTGAACATTTGCGTCCACGAAAACAGACAATAAAGGCGGTATCTAACAAAACAAAAGAAGAAGGCGGCTTCTACACGCAGATACTGCTTTTTACTTTTGCATTTTGCATATGACGCCTTCTTGCGCTTTATAAGTAACAAAATTTCTGTAGACAATTTTTTCTGAAATTTGTGATCCAATGAAATTAACTCTTTTCTAGTCATGTGGGAAAAATCAACCAATTAGATTATCCTTACATTGAAAACTACCCATGGGTTGTTATCACTTTGTGTACAGCAGTCAGTGCGGGTTGCTATGTTACGTCAAGTTTTTGACAGTTCGCAATGCAGTATTTTAAGATGTCATATTCTTTTTATAATTGCACTTCCACTAAATAAATGTAAATAAATGCTTTCAAGGGCAAAAAATTGTCTAACCGAATATCCCTCGACCGCTGGCGTCGGGCTGTTCCCAAGCAACGTGCTTTCGAAACCTGCAATAAAATTATTGCGTAATTATCACTGTCCTTGGGATATTATAGCTGATAAGTTCTTACATATATTGCAAACCAATCAGATTTGATTATTTTTAATCACGTGAGTCAGTTTGACAAATCAGACCACACTTGAAGTGAAAACGACCCTAGGGTGATTTTCAATCACTATGGAAACTACCTAATTAAATTTCAGTAGTATCCTATCACAAGTTGGTGGCACTGTAAATCTAAGTCAAATTCGACGTTAGCAGGTTAGGTTTTCCGTCAGTCTGTGTCAAAACTGACGCAAAAGCTAACCTGATAACCTCAAATTTGACATAGACTTACAGTGCCACCAACATAATATTATTATAATGAAGTGTCAAATTAATTTGTCAGAAAATGGCTAATTTATTTAAGAACTTATCTTTTCGAATTCACCGCGGCCAGTGATAAATCCTTATAATTTTGACAAATAATATCCCTCAAGTGCGTTGCCTTTAAGAAATAAACCCCGGCTTCGCCTCGGGTTATTTCTAGGCAAGCACTTTCGGGTTGTTATTTGTCAAAATTATTGCGGGTGATTATCACTGCCCTTGGTAAATTATAGCTGATAAGTACCGCCTTTTTCCATCTGAAAATCATAGTTACAGTGCAGATATCGATTTGTTACTGATCTAAAATGATTGGAATTTTGTACCAATTCCAACGATACCAATAACTCAATTTCGATTTTTTTGTAGATATCGCCTTCTTGCTTATGACGGCAGTATTGAGCTATACACATTTCAAACTAAATTAATCTTAATAGTAATATACGTTACGAGACCGGAAAGTAGTGTTTTGCAGGTCGAACCAAGTAGATTTCAAACTTGGGGAGCTCACGGTTTTCTGTATTTCTTAGGTAATCTTCAAAATGTCGCTATAATAAAGGAAACAAATTGTTATTCTTCATGTATCGGCATAACTGAAAATCAGCACGTATGCAGGTTTATTACTGACATCGGGGTACAACGCCAACTCTTTTTACTGCAACGTTTCATGCTCTCAAAGAAAGTAGATGTCTTCCAAGCGTTAGCATTCAGGATGTTGCTGAGCAGCAGTTGTTGAATTATAGCTCAATGGTTTTCTGTATTTCTTAGGTAATCTTCAAAATGTTTTGCAGGTCGAACCAAGTAGATTCCAAACTTGGGGAGCTCACGGTTTTCTGTATTTCTTACGTAATCTTCAAAATGTCGCTATAATAAAGGAAACAAATTTGTATTCCTCGTATAATCCTTCGTTGATCGGCATACCTGAAAATCAGCCCGTATGCAGGTACAACGCCAACTATGTGGTATATTTGCAGCGCAATCAAAGCGATGCACAACAATTTGCAAAAGTTTCGTAGTCAAAATAATGTATAGGTTATGTGTAAACATCAGAGTCAAAGACACATTTAATATGCTCAAAAAGTACGGCTTCAATATTTCCTTGCTTCGGCCGTTGGTTGCATTCAGTAACTCTCATTATTATTAACAAAAATTCACTTGCCTTTGAAGCTGTGTCAACAGTTTTGAAAAAACACAGGTAATATGCATAATAAATAATTGTTTTCTGTGATAATATCGCTATTAAAAGTTAAGGGAAGTTTGTTTACAAAAACCCGAAAATAGAAATAAACGAATGCAACCGTGGTACTTTTAGTTGTGTAAACACGGCTTTTAGTCTTCTGCATTATTATAAGTGATATAAGCCACTTTTCATGCAGGAGAAAAAATCATAGTTGCTCCGTTTGTGTAAATGTAGCAACAAATACAAATGATGTATAGTCATGCATACGCGGTCTCATAGAGGAGAAAAGCCAAAAATTTGAGTTTTTAATAATCCATGTATTTAGGTGTTTCTCCTGTGTGAGACCTCATATGTTTAACTAAATATTTTTATGTGTTGCTTTGTATTCGCAAACGGAGCAACGATAAACAGAGCAAGTTAAAATAGTATATCCATATAAACCCTTCCCGTTAGCCAATATTTCTCAATAACGAAAATCGAAGAACAATACATTTTCCCAGTGTGTGTTTGACTTCCTCTAACCTCTAACTAAATTAAGAGACTTAAAATATGACATTTTGATAGGTAATCAAACTCTTGTTTACTTTCACCAAGCTGGAAAGAAGAAGAAGGTCGATATTACCTACATATACAGTGCTCTACCATTACCGTATGGTATTCAAAAGAAAGACATATCCTCCATTTTCAATTAAAATAAATGGTCCTCCACCCACTCTAAAATGACCTCCTTTTTTACCAACGAAGCGTTTGCTATTAGTTTTAATTGAGTCGTCCGCTAAATCAGCCAAAACAAAACACCTAATCCACACAACACGAATCTCAACATCTCGCTTCGTCGGTGCATTTGGCGCATATGAGAATCAGATATATTACATTCTATTCACAGTTTACTGTGTATGCGAAGTTAGTGTTTTATCTTTATAATATAACTGTGTGGACCACAGCATAGTCGATGAGTTCTAACAAGCGAAAGTGCAAATTTACTGACATTTTAAAGACACAATTCCACAAAGTGTGTTATTTGTGATTGCCATGTTGCTGTCAGCAACAGGGGAAGCCTTGCTTTAGATCGTCATACTAATAGTTAGAAGCACAAGAAGATGGTTCGAACTTCAGCTTCTTCATCAAAAGTTAAATTTTTTGCCCCATTAGCTTCAGTTGCTATTAAAAAGACGAATGCTGCGGC
The DNA here is from genome assembly GCA_940337035.1 of Agriotes lineatus. NCBI lineage: Eukaryota > Metazoa > Arthropoda > Insecta > Coleoptera > Elateridae > Agriotes > Agriotes lineatus. Next base: position 61,807,355 of record OW679202.1, read on the forward strand.
CGGAACTATGGCTTTTCACACTGTGAAACATTACCATTCGTACAATATTCTACAATTCACATTTTCGATGATTTGGAAATTGCGAAAAACCTCAAATGTGCTCGGACAAACACAAAGCTATAATAAACTACGTGATAGCTCCACAAGCAATTACTAAAATTAATGAGACCTTACAAAATATTACATCCATTTCAATTGCTACAGATGCCAGCAATCATGGCTCAGAGAAATTGTTCTCCATAATGATTCAATATTATAACTGGGCTGGCCACCTAACTGAAACATAACTTTTTGATTTGTGTAGTATCCCAAATGAAAATTCGAAGACCATAGCAAGCTATTTGTTACAGACACTTGAAAAGCATAGACGGTCTAGAAAGTGTGTTGCTTTTATGGGCGATAACTCAAATGTTAATTTTGGAGGATTGAATAGAAATTCCGGTTGAAATATTTATACTCTCTTAAAGCAAAACCTCGATAATAATAACTTTATCGGAATTGGGTGTCTTGCGCACAGTATTCACAACAGCTTTAATCACGCTGTCGACTTAATGAGAGTAGATGTGGAGTCAGTTATAACGAAAATTTTTAATTCTTTTCTATTTACACAGTTACAACAGAAGGCTTAAAAGAGTTTTGTGACTAAGTCTAAATTAATTATCAATCTTTACTTAACCACAGCGAAAACAGATGGCTAAGTTTATTCTCAACGGTAGAAAGACAATTGAAGTTATTTCCTGCTTTCAAGGAATATTTTTGACATTGAAAATATTTAACGAATTGGTGATGTGACGCTAGTAGGGCGCTCGTCTACCGATTTGTGTGACGCTACGCTACGTTGTACGTATTGCAGGTGAATGTTGTTGGTGTCATTTTGAAGATCTCGTAAAGGGCGAACTTTCTGTAGAGTTTATGAAAACGTAAAATTTGAGGGGGCAAAAATACGGGGGTTAAAACGATTTTTTGGACACGAAAGCGTTCGGTGCTGTTACATCGCATACTTTTTGAAAGATTCAAATGTGATTTGGGGCTAGTTGGAAAGAAGATGAACCAACGGTCATCGTACTGGCTGGTTTCTGGGGTCTGCGATGCACGGAGGCGAAGTTACAGGAGTAGAAAGCTTAGGTGCATTTGTAGCAAATTTCATGTTCGCATAACCAGGGGGAAAGAATTTTTTTTTTTTTTTAATTTTAAGTTGGCGTAATCTGTACGATATTCGGCCAGCACAAAGTGTGTTGACAGATGTATCTAAATATAGTAGGTAAAGGTACTGTTGTAATAACACCTTACTCTTTATCTATTTATATTTTTAAGTTAGTGTTTGCAAAAAAATTTACTAGAAGTTGATATATTTCCATTTTATTAGAGTGTAGAAGGACGCGTATGTCAATAGGCAGTTGGATACCTATATCCAGTAATTCCTTAATTAATGTTTCTCTTGCAATAGAGTACAGAGGGCAATTAAGAACAACATGGTTTAAATCTGATACGCTGTCTATGCATGTATGGCAGTAGGGATTGTCTATTACGTTGATCTTATATAAGTGTGCGGGAAAACATCCATGTCCTAGTTTTAACCTTGAAATGGTGGAAGAAAATTGTCGATGGCTATTAAAGTAGGCTAATGAGGTAGGAAGCTCTGAGTGAATAAATGTATATTGCGTGGACGAATGATTAGCAAATTCTTCCCATTTGTTTTTAAATTCACACCTTAGGTTATGTTTAATTTCTACATACAAATCGCTACTTGGAACCAATATATTTAAATTTTCATTTGGTGATTTAGCTAGTTTATCCACAGTTTTATTTCCAGAAATTCCAGCGTGTCCTTTAGTCCAAACGAAAGTTACCCTGGTATTATTTGCATAATGTTCGTTGACTAAATTAATAATTTTAGCAATAAATGGGTTGTCCAAATTTTTAAAATTGTGTACATCAATAGCTTCTAGAACAGATCTTGAATCTGATGCGATTATGATATGTGAGGAGTTATTTTTACAATATCGGAGTCCCTCCATTATAGCAGTAACTTCTGCAGTATATACAGAAGCCTGTTTTGGGAGATTATAGGATTTTTGGCAATTAGTCGACGGAATGTAGAATGCACAGCTAGTGTTATGTGGTGTTTTAGAACCATCTGTGTAAATTACAATAGTATTGGTGGTATCCCAACGATTGATAAATTCCAAAAATAATTTTCCATTCATTGACCTCATATCACTATATTTTGGAAAATATACTTCATATTTACACCATAAGTATTCATATCTCAAGGTAGTAAATATTGAAACATTGCTACAATATTTATCTAAACACGCAGTAGAAAAAAATGCTTCAGCTAATGGAGGCAAATTTTTCTTATTCCAAAATTTATTTGTAAGAGTTAGAGGAGCTAATGTTGCAATTCTGTTTATCAAATACTCATCTGGACTTGATCTGAGCTTTATAACATATTTAGCAGATAAATATCGCCTTCGTAGGTCGAGCGGAGGTTCTTGGGCTTCTGCTAGCATAGGTAGAATAGGAGAGGACTTCATTATTCCTAAGCATATTCTTATGGCTCTGTATTGACATCGATCTATCAGTTGCAGAGTTGTATTACAAGCTGAACCATAAAATATACTACCGTAATCTAGAATAGACCTTGTATACGTTTTATAGAAGGTTAACGCAATAGATGGTGTTGCACCCCAATATGTTTTTGTTACTGCTCGTAAGAGGTTAAGTCCTTTTTCGCATCTATCTACGGTGTACTTTGCTTGTTCTCTCCACAGTAATTTTTTATCTAATATAATACCTAAATATTTGGTACTATTGCTAACAGATAATGTACTTCCTGATAAAACTATTTGGGTCATACTAGGATTGCGATGGCGGGAGAAAAATATAAACGTTGTTTTCTCTACCGATAAATTAAACCCGTGTTTCTGCAGCCATACTTGTAAATTGGACATTGTAATGTTTAGCTTTTCAATGGTAATATTATATTTGGGATGGTTAGTGTAAAAACAAATATCATCTGCATATTGGATGCATTTGATGGGAGTATTAATTAACTGATGTAGGCTTATTGTATATATATTAAATAAAAGAGGGCTCAAGACAGATCCTTGAGGCAAACCCATACTTGCTACACGTCCATTGCTTATTTTACCATTATTTTGACGAAGAAAGATAGTTCTATTGACGTATAAATTGATTATATTAGTAGCAATGCGATTGGGGAGTCCCAACTGAAGCAGAATATCTTTGAGTAATGTCAGATTGACTGATTCGTAGGCTGATTTAACATCAACAAAAAGACAAGTAAGATATTGGTTGTCTGAGTATGCAACCTGAATATCAGTAATTAACTGCGTTAGCGCTTCTAGGGTTCCCTTACCTTTGCGAAAACCATATTGCCCAGACGGCAATAAATGGTGACTTTCTAACCAAAATTCTAGTCGAAATTTGATCATTCTTTCAAAGGTTTTAAAATACAAGACATTAACGATATTGATCTATAGGATGTGTGACAGTGGGGTGCTTTTCCTGGTTTAAGAATCGGGACTATTATAAATTCCTTTAATTTAGAAGGGTAATCACCGTTATGCCACAGAGAATTAAATATATTTAATAAAAATAGTTTTACACTCAACGATAAATTCTTTAGTATAGGATATGTTATATTATCTTTACCAGGTGCAGTATTTCTTGTACTTTTTATTGCCGTTTCTAAGTTCGGCTAAATTAAAGTTTGCTATCAAAAAATTATCACCATTGGTATTATCATATGCTACCTTGCCAGGTAGGTCATTTACATACGGAAGAGCTAACTGATCTAATAGTGCATCTAAGATGTCAGGTGGAACCTCTGGCTTCGGACTATGACATCTGGAGATTCCTCTTATTTGACGCCATATATCAGAAATAGGGGTGGACCTACTAAGTTGATTACAATACTCCATCCAGGTAGTTTTGGCTTTGCTTTTAAATAGTCTTCTAGTTTTTGCATTAATCCTTTGATAAATTAAGACATTTTCTAAGGACCCTGATGACTTGTATTTTTTAATACTGTCTTGCCGCTCTTTTACAGCTACGGAACATTCGTTATCCCACCAGAGTGGTTGCTTTTTTGTTTTGGGTTTAAAAGGTTTTTGAATTGGGATAGATAGTGTTGCCGCATGATTGATAGATGAGTATAGAAGGTCGATTTTTTCTGTTGTATTTAAGGTCTCATATTGTACATTAGAGACTGTTTCTTCCAAGATATTTCTAAAAGCATTCCAATTAGCATCTTTATCTCTCCACTTGCTAGATGGATAGATTATAGGTGTACCGGTACATATGCTATTAAGTTTTATCATGATCGGGAAATGATCACTACCGAGTGTGTCATCGTGTAACATCCAACTAGCAGATAGAGCTAAATTTGCCGTTATTAAAGTAACATCTACTGAAGATAAGTTACCGCCGTGTAGATTTAATCTAGTAGGCTGCCCGTCATTAAGCACTACGAAATTTGTGTGGTCAACTGCATCAACTAGGTTTACGCCTATTGTATTTGTTTGACAAGAACCCCATAGATTATGATGTGCATTAAAATCGCCACATATTAGGATTTTTCTGTTTGAAAATTGATTGAATAGGTTTATTCAATCCGTTGTAGATACTTTAATATTTGGGGGTCGATAGAGGGAAACAATTGATAACCAGTCGTTATTCGTCCTAACTTGTATAGCACATATTTCAATATTGACATTAAAGTTATAGTTAATTACTATTTCCTTATATACAAAACGTTGTGCCACTAATATGGCCACTCCTCCTTTTCCGTCAAAACGATCCCTGCGTATACAGGTATAACCCTTAAAATTAATGTTAGCGTGAGGTTTGAACCATGTTTCCTGCAAAACTACTACATCGATGTTTTCACTATTTAAGAATGCAGTCAATGATAATCGGTTAGCTATAACCGATCTAGCATTCCACTGCAGACTGCACTATCTTAATGTGGTTATGAGCGTGTCTATCCATTATAATTAGTATTTAAAGAAATAAATTGATTTTTACACTTACTTTTTATAACCGCTTCTAGTTCTAATTGTGACATTTTAGCATTATCTAAATGTAAATCATTTAATATAGAATAAATAATATCATATATAATTTTATAATTTTGTGCAGGGTTAGGTACCTTTTCTGAAACGGCCCTGTGGTACTGCGGAGGATAGGGGTTTTGGTGTATCAGACCTCCTGGTTTACTTTTATGTTCCCTAAAATAATCAGTTTTAGGAAAACTATATATAGGGGATTCGACCTTTTTGCGTTTATTGGTTGTTAGTAAAACGCTGGGTTTAGAAGATGAACTATTTACAGGCATATTGCCATTTTGGGGAGTTTCTTGGATATTATTGCCGATACTAGGAAAGTTTATAATATTTTGTTCAATGTTTCTATTGTTTAATGTATTAGAGTATGACGCAGGATTGTTGATTAAATCGGAAGCATCTTTAAATGATAAATTATTATTTGCCATGCAAGTCTTGATTTGTTTTTATTTAAAAAATTCTGGGCAGTTTTTATGATCAGTAGCTAAATTCCGCCCTTTACAATGAATGCAAATCGGGTTTTCGTTAGATGTACATTCCTCTACATTGTGATTTTCAGAACATTTACTACATCGATTATTGCTTTTGCATTGTTTGCTAAAATGTCCAAATCTGAGGCATTTAAAACATTGTAGAACTTTTTGAACATAAGGTTCGCAAACACATCTTACTCGGTGAATATAAAAATATTGGGGTAATTTTTGGCCACGGATAGAAACAATAACACTTTGTGTAGGTAGTAGTTTATCCTCAGTTTTACGCATAATTCGTCTAATATTATGCACGGTAGTATTCTCATTGTAAGGAAATTCTAAATTATTTTGTATTTCTTCTTCAGTTAAAGTTGTGTCGACTCCACGAATTACTCCTTGTTTAAAGAGTAAGTAACGCGGTATGTAACAATCAAATTTGTGTTCTTTTAAGATAGATGATTTTACAAGAATATTAGCACTTTTATAGTTTTTTAATTCTACCCGAATTCTGTTTTTACCTAGAGAGTTAATATTAATTACCTTACCTTTCAGATCTTCGTGTTTAATATGTACTAATTTACCTATAACCGTAGGGTGAATGCGGCCCGCATTTCTGCTTTCGTCCGTACATTCAATATAAACAAAGAATGGCCCGGTATCGCTTGAAGTGTATTCGCAGCTCTGCCTATTATCTGCACTTGATGACCTCTGTATGCTTTCTTTTGGTGTAAGCGTCTCTGATGTACACTCACTCCGCGACCCCTGATCCAGTAGATCAACCGTATCAGTTTCCATAGCTCGATCCAACCGACAATCAATCAATGGTGGTCTACCAGTACCACCGCCACCGGATTCTACACTCATTTTTAAACCAAACCAACTGGAATGAAAAGTTCAAAATGTGGAGCACTTTATCGTTAAACGCAGAACACGTCCACTTGCAACGAAAGCTCAAACTGAACTCGGGGAAAGAAATAAAACTCGAGTTTTGTTGTTGGCAGTATGTATATGAATCTGTAGGATTTTAAGAATTTTACGGCTTAGGTGGAGTTAAGGGTTACGTGAGCATTGCCTGAAACGGAAGATAATTACTTTCAAATATTTTGCTTCTGCGTAGTGAAACTAAAGCTGTAAACAGAACCGTACTCAAATAATTTGTAAAATTACACAAACAACCAGGAGCCCAACTCAGTTAGAGTGATTGCTTTACTGGAGAGCTAGCGGTTATTTATCATTATTTGCAGGTAGATAAAATACAAAAACGGGCATATAACCATTTATTTTGACAAGTAAAGTAAATACGAGTTACATTTTAATCAGCCTGAGAATTAATTTTATTCGAATCAAAATATTGTGTGGAGGCTCCAACAATTTAATATTTAATTTAATTAGAGAAAGCTATCCATCGCAATATATAAACGAGTTCTCATGCAGGAGAAAAAAAATCATAGTTGTTCCGTTTGCGTATATGGAACAACAAATACAAATGATGTATAGTCATACATATGAGGTCTCATACAGGAAAACAAAATGAGTTTTTAGTAATCCATGTATATTAGCTTTTCTCCTGTGTGAGACCTCATATGTATAACTAAATAATTTTTATGTGTTGGTTTGTATTCGCAAATGGAGCAACGATATGTAAAATTAACCAAGTCAGTTACAGTTCTTCGATAGAAAATTGGGGTACCTCTATTTTTGCCCGTTACATCTTATACTTAAAAAATGCATATACGTACCTACTTTCATTCGATGATACAAATATTTTGTTTCACTCCGTATTTTTCTCCTTCTTTAATTAGTTAGGGTTGTTTTATTTGAGGATAATTACAGGTAGATCACTGGCATATGTTATTTCCTGTCTAAAGTCATCTTACTTCCTTTCTCTTTTTTGGAAGCACCTCAGGGTTGAAAGTAACTAACTACCCCTTAGAACATTTGTGGCCTATGTCAATTCACAGATGACCACAATTCAGTATTTGAGATTGTATTAAAAGTAGTGAATTACTTGATTTTATTGCGACACTTGTCTGCAAAATCCTTGGTAGTAAACAATAACGATGCAGTTTGATGCAGTAGAGTCAGACCAATAATGATGCTTGCTTAAAAGTAGCTTGCAATAACGCATATTGTGGGGTACAGGTGAACTCATCACCAATCCTAATCTGTAATAAAATAAACAGGCCAACTCATCACCGCTAATTGCAGGTCATTTCAAAACCATCTTTTGGAGAATTCATCACCAACCACCCGCTTAGATATAATCCCTCGTCTAATGGGTCTATTAAGTACCTACTGCAATTAAGCCATCGTGTTTTTCCCAACATGACTGGTAGTTTTTTGCAGAGAAAGTTTAGAGGGTGGTTCCTTTTTACCCCCATATTAAGGAAATTTAACCTATATAAACGCGCTTAATATGCAATTAAGTAAATTGTCTGTCATTTTATTTACGGATGTAGGGATGGACACTTTAATAATAGATTTTATCGTAAGTCAGCGTGGCCACAAAATGCTGATTATAAATTATAACAAGTTTCAAAAACGTAAAGTGTTAAAAGGTGAAAAAGTATTGTGGTGTTGCACTGTGAAGGGCTGTCCAGCAAAATGCCATACAGGAGGTAAGTTTCATTTCGTATTCTAATATATTCCGTTGAGTACATATACTATGCACTATATACAGGGTGGTTAATTGCTTGCTATTTTGCATAATTTTCAATTTACAGCAGAACCATTGTAACTATGTGGGCGGCAAAAAACAGACCTAATATTATACTAAATTTCAAATAAGAATGCAGTAGGTGGCGCTCTAAACTCCAACTGAGTTTTACACTAGGAAAGTGTAAGTTTGTTTGACTGTCCGTATTTTACAATAATGTTGTCCTATATAATTCAAATAGAGGTAGAGCAGCCTTTTATGTTCACTATTTATCGATTTTCCTGTTAGGTATATCTGTAAGATTCATACCTAATGTCAAATTGAAAATTCTGAAAAAATATTTGATTTTCAGATGGTTGTAACGATGACTTTGTTTCGGCCAATCACGGTCAGAGTTATAATTACTGCTTAGTTCTAAGTACTGCATGCTTATTTGAAATTTAGTATAGAATCTAGTAATTTCTAGGCCCTGTATGTAGCAATCAAAGTATATATATGCCTTCAAGGGGCAAATTATTATTTACAATGCACGTTAGTAAATGGGGTTTTAACTTACCATCACACATGCATACAGTTTTACTCGCAGATATACGCAACACAGGTAAATCCGTGAATAAAACTACATAAATATACAGGGTGATTGAAACTCGAGGGTTTAAATTTGGCAAAGTTGCTAAATATTGTGTACGAGTACTTCAGCCGACGACACCTTTAATTATTCGCAAACAGATTCCATGTACATTTAATGTCATAGTTACGAGTATTTAATATTTTATTGTACACACACGATCATATAAAATGAATTTTTTTTCTTTGTTCTCCATTTTAGATTATTATTAGCCTTCTGGGGCACAGATCCCGTTTTTATTTTATTGATATCAACCTTATTTCTTATGGGCGTGGTTTTCCATTTTTACTTCGTGTGATAGCATTCTTTTTTTCTAATATCAACGAAGTGCAGAAGTAAAGTAAAGTAAACAGTTCGTCAAGGTGCAGAGCGAAATATTAAAATTTTGTAAACAGTAGTCCAGTCAAAAGGTGCTCAAAAAGGGCGAATCGGGGAAAGTTTTGGTGGAGTTTTGATATTTGGTCCCTATATGTTTTTTGGGTCGCTGTACACGAATATCAGGTTTGCCAACAAACATTTTGACCGGAAACACGTTTTTTAAGCAAAAACGGTGTAAAAACGGATTTTTCTTAGTTTTTCTAAGATTACTCGAAAACTATCCTATTTCGTAAATGTTGAATTTATATGAAATGAAAGAGGAAAATTGTTCTACATTTTATGTAGGCGGGGATTTTTTCTCCGACCAATCGCTCAGCCGCGAGAGCGCCGCGAAGTTATAGTCCAGTCAAATGGTAGAAAATAGGCGAAAGCTTTGGAGTTTTGATATTTGGTTCCTATATGTTTTTTGGGTCGCTGTAAACGAATATCAGGTTTGCCAATAGATGCTTTCGAGCAATTTTCTAAAAAAAAATCGGTTTTGTTACACCGTTTTTGCTTAAAAAACCTGTTTCCGGTCAAAATTCTTATTGGAAAACCTGATATTTGTGTACAGCAACCCAAAAAACATATTGGGAACCAAATATCAAAACTCCACCAAAACTTTCCTACCCTTTTTCTACCATTTGACTGGACTACAGTTGCAATAACAAATATAAAATGTCAGTCAATTTTCTAAATTCCGATACCTAGCCCTGTATTTTAGTTGTTCGAAATTTCTCCTGAGATGGTTACATGCAAGTCAAATTTGTTTGCATAGGAGCACCCTGCACGTGTAACATATATTTACTTTCTCTTTTTTATTTTTTTTTTATTTTTATTTAATTAATTAATAAATTTTTTGTTTTGTTTAAAGGCGGCGATGACATCGTACTTTGGCACGAGTTAAATCACAATCATGATCCGGATTTGCAAAAGTTAAGCAGACAAGCCATCAGCAATTCATGTAAAAGAAAGGCTGTGGACGATTTGTGCGAAAGACGAGCGAAAATAATCAATTCGGAAGTCCCTCACTCTACATACAATGAAAACATCACCACGAAGGACATCGATTTAATTAGACACAACATAAACCGAAGTCGTCTGAGCATCATGCCGACCAATCCACGAAACAGCCATGAAGTCCACGAAGTCTTGAATACGATGAACCCAAAAACTGATCGAGAAGAATGTTTTCTTTTGGACAACGATACCGAAAATCACATAATTATATTTGGTTGTGTTTCCAACTTAAAATGCTTGTCAGAAACCGACACTTATTACATGGACGGCACATTTAAATATGCCCCTAAATGCTTCTTCCAACTATTTACCATTCACTGCGTACGTAATGGTCATTACATACCACTGATATTTTGTCTCCTTCCTAACAAACTTACCCAAACGAATATTAAAACGTTTGAAAATATAAATAAGTCATCGGAATTCTTTAATTTCACTTTAAGTCCGTGTAGAATAATTTTAGATTTTGAACAATCTATTCACAGCGCCGTTAATCACGTTTGGCCATCCGCCACTATATTTGGATGTCGTTTTCACTTGGCTCAGAGTTGGTACAGAAAAATTCAGCAGCTAGGATTGGTTTCTGTTTATAAACAGTCTCACTCAGATGCAAAGTGGCTTCAACATCTTTTTGGATTACCTTACCTTCATCCCCGCAAAAGTTAGCGAATGTTTTGTAAATAATTTTATGGATGATTTACCTTCTCCAGAAGCGTACGGTAGAATGGCTGATTATTTAGTGGATAACTACATTAGTGAAGATGCTACTTTCCCTCCATCTTTATGGGCTTCCGATTCAAGCCATTTAGGCTTGACAGCCAATCCATGCGAATCGTTCCATGCTCACTTTTCTAATGCCTTCTACAATACTCACCCAAATATAAATATTTTTATTCAAACTTTATTACATGTGCAAACTGGTATATACATTAAAATCCAGAGTATACACATTCCAGCCATTGTGAAAACACGGAGGGTTAAGCAAGCTGAATTGTTTCTACTAGAAAAGTTGCGTGAGCAGAAAGACGGCATTATATTTGATTACGACTTTGTAAAGCTTGTATCGCATAGGTATAAAGTTTCGACTTCGAATGATATTTGAAAATAATTAACAATTAAATGTGTACCTACTTATGTATATATTGTGTAAATTTATTTTGCATTAATTTAATAAAAAGTGTTTCCACCAATTTTCGATTATTTATTTTCCTGTGTAGGTGTTTCATACGAAATCTGTGGGTAGGCGGCAATTTAAGTATCATTGAAATGTTCAAAAACGATTAAGTGGTAATTAGGATGCTAGTGATCAGTTGGCCTGTCTCTGGTGATGAGTTGGCCGGTTGTTATCTGATGCCGGTGATGAGTTGGCCTATCATTAAGACCTACAAAATTTGGATTAGTTGGTGATGAATTGGCGTCCGCCCATATTGTGAACTGCATTTAAATTACAATAATTTCCTTAAAACTAACAAAATTGTCTAATTTATGGTCGCACGTTAGTTTTAAACATTGCTCGACATTTGTAATTTATTTATTACAGGTACAGCCATGATATTCACACTTTTTTTTATGCAGAGTCTGATTATTTTTCAGATTTGATTTCCTTTGTAGTACACAATTTTTTGTTTTTTATACGGAAGAGTAGAAAAACTCATACAGTAGAAAATTGTAACGTTTGTTACTTGTTTTAGGTGTTATTGATAATACTTGAATAGATTTTGTTGATTATAAGAGCATAAACCACGAAATTGTAAATTACATATTTTTTTTTACTTCGGAACTGTATTAGTTTTAAAGAGCAAATACATTTTTTTTAAATTTCGTAGTTTCAATGGTCTTACAATCAAGAAATGTATCCAGGTATTATCAGCAATCCCAAGAACCTCTACCAAAAATTGTAAGTATTTACTGCATGCCCTTCTTAGGTTTTTCGAATAAAAACCAACATAATATCATGGTTAATTAGATTTTTGGTAAGTAGGTAGGTACTGTCTAAATAACAAAAACAAAATATCAAAAACAACTGCACCGAGTTGTTTCACCAGTAAATTTTGTTTTGCTTTTAAACAGACATCCGATAGGCAGACTACTTCCACAGCACTTTTGTGACACTCGCTTTTTTTTAATAACTTGTGAAAAACAAAAGTAAAGTGTAGAGTATTACATATCATTGAAATCGGAAGGAAAAACTCTATTTAAAGAATTTGTATGCAGCCTGTAAGGAATATTGCACAATATCGTTTTACATCAGCTACAACTAAAATCGAAATTAGAAATGCACTCGACAGTAGGTATTAATAAATTCGCAGGCATACTTACCGAAACAAGTAGCGTGCTATTTAAATCTAAAAGATCCTGAACTTTACACAGGTCATTGTTACGAACGATGATCGGCAACAATACTGGTCGGTGCAGGAGGAGACATTACTACCCTTAAGTGCCATGGAGGGTGGAAGTGAACTATTGTCGCCGAAGGGTAGTTACATTAATGAATCATTGACCAACAAAATTGTACAAGCTATTAATTGTTTATCATTTTCAAGACCACAGACAGATGTATCTCAGGACCTACCACTGCCAATAATTGCCAATGAAACCATCGTGCGACCTGCCGTTCAACAGCAAGTACTATCACACACGTTGAATACTGCTAGATCAACGCATCCCTTTAATTTCATTAACTGTTACAATAACAACATAAATATAAATTTCGTTAGTGATGTAAAAAAACTAATAAATCGTTAATTACGATAGCTTTTTATGGTGGTAGGAAAAAATAGTGTACATAACTCGCTGAGCAGTTGATTTCATGCATTCGTGTGATCACTGCACTCGGCTGACTCATCGTGCATAAACATATACACTCATGGGAAATGTGTCACTTTCTACACTCGTTATATAATATACTAATTCCGTTTTCGGGTCATCGTCTGTATTTCTAAAACTTATATTTGCAAAACGTCTTGTCCACGTTTATATACCCGCAGCTCAACAAAATATGGTTTGTGGTAATGATAATTTACGACAGTTGATGTAGATACTTTGCACAGAAGGCAACAGAACGATACTGGACACAAACGATAGGAATATGCTGTATTTAAACGCCATGTCAACATATTAGTACTAAATTTTGGACACAAGTAATCTTTACCAACGAAACTACACGCATACTTAAAAATGTCTACCCAAGATGAAGAGGATGTCAGGTCATTTTGTATTTTAATTAGCCACCTAGGCTTTAGGGCAGCGTGCCCGTATGTTAAACCCTTTTAGTTACTTATTTGGCTTCATCGCCTAATTCCATAATAATGATTTTGCACATATTTGGCCTCAATCGCAGTATTTCTCGTCATCCGGGGCACCCCTTTGTTGGTACTTTGACAATCGGGTGTTAACGCTCGCAGGATTTCCGAACCTTCTAGAATTTACGCTGTTGATGTGACTGCGAGGCCTCGCACTGTCTTCGTTACCGGCACTTATTTGTTTTATTGGGCGCCTCGCCATTGGCTGTCTTTGTCACCGGCACTTATTTGTTTTATTGGGCGCCTCGCCATTGGCTGTCTTTGTCACCGGCACTTATTTGTTTTATTGGGCGCATCGCCATTGGCTGTCGAGAGTCATGTGGTAACGCCGTTTTGGCTCACGCCACTGCGGGGGGTCGTAACGCTGCTTGCTTGGGGAGTTCAAGTGAGGCCGTTGATCGAAGAAGTCGCAGAGTGTGCCGTTTCGCGGCGTTCCCGCCATTTGCGGGGACGCCAGCCTTTTCCCGTCTCGTGCTGCTTCAGCAAGTATTTAAAAACTGTTTCGCCTTAAGCGAGAGTCGGAGTTCTACTCAGGCGATTGAAAAAGGGAGGTGTGTGTGTGTCGTTAACGGCGATCTTATTACGCCAAGGCGTATGTGTGATGGAATTCCATGCCCGGTTCTACGTCGTCACGTAAGGGAGTGTTCCCTTTGGCTCGTTGTGCGAGGACTCCGTTGAGGTAGGACATCACTTGGGCTAGTTTGGCCGTCGTAGCGGCGTTTGTTGAAGCGCCAGCCTTTGTCGCCATTTTGGGCGCATCCAGACCATTCACACGTCGGCCGTTTTAGCGGCGAATGAATTGCCACAGGCAACCTGTTTCCCGCAAGCTGGACCGCACGCTAATCTCTTGGATCGTCACTAATAAAATTAAGGTATTTGTAACCATTGAATTATACTAACTTCTCGTGCGCGAGCTGTGCGCTTAATCATGTGAATAACTGTGAAATCTTGTGCGCCGTTAAAAACGTACCCTTCGCATCTTAAATCGTTGTCGCGAAGTGGCGTCGCTAGCTCATTTTTGATCTAATCACTTCCCTCACTTGGACTTTGCTGTGTTTGCCCAAATTATCATGTGAGCATTTTTTTTTATGAACAAACGTTCCCGTTGTGGGACTCATATGTCAAACTGCTTTTGATGTTGTACAGTTATGGGTGTTGTTTAGTAACCGTAGTGCGCCCATCAGCTGATGCTTATTACTAAGAGTTAACGCAATGTTTGCGGCACGCTTTGCTGCCCCAATGTAAGACTGGACCAATTGACGCTTATCTAAGTAAGAGACGCTTTATTCTTGGTCGCTTTGTGCATGTTCTGTTTCAGTGTGCGGCCATCATTGAGGAGATGAATGTACGGTGGAGCCAGTGAGATCAGAGCGTGCAGGTAGGCTTGGTGGTGACATTGCCGTGGCTGAAAAAGCCCCACTTCATGATCTAAGTATTTTTGCCATCACGAAATCGTGTGAGTTTATAATTCACGAGTACCCCTATCGACGGAGTGTCTTGAATACTTCGCCCAGTCTAACCGCCCAGGCCCGGTTATCCGGGTTAAGACAGACTTGGTGGCGCCCTCATAATTTTGACGTACCCTATATATATGCCTCAACACGCTTGCCCAGAACGTATCGTGTGACTCACGCCCGACTCCCTGAGCGTTCCAGCCGTGGCCTTTAGCCTGTTTTTAGCAGATCTCACGGCAAGTGTGCCAGTTTTCCAGAACTGATTCCGTGGTGCGATGCTCACCTTGGGTGGGTGTCGTAAAGTTGTTTTAATACCGTAACAGGCTAATTTTGGCAGCCCAACGTGTGGGGCTTTGTGGCTCCTTTGTTCTCGTCAAGACGCCTAATTTTGGCGCCCGCCTCTGGCGCATTTTAGGCATTGTAGCCTTGTCGTGTCACTTATATTGTTGTTGCAAGTTTTTTTTCTTTTCGTCTTTTCGAAGTGGTATGGACTGGTAAACCCGTTTTTTTTTAGTAGAATATCTTACCGAGCTTCTTTTCATATTTTCTATTTGTCTTTTCCTGTTTTCTTCTGTTTTCTATATGTCTTTCCTTGTATTTTCTTGTTTTTAGTTTATTTTCATTTGTTTTCTTTATCGGTCATTCGTCTTTACGTTCCTTTTCTTGTTCTCTATATGTTTTTTTCTTGTCTTTTCTTATTTTCTATTTGTGTTGTTGTTTATCGCCTTTTTGAGTTTTCTTTTTGTGTTTTTCCATGTCTTTTCATATTTTGAGTATCTTTTTCGTCATTTTTACCGTCGTTTCTTGTTTTTCTTAGCCAGTTCATACACCGAGATCTCTCGTTGCATTTAGTGCAGATTTATCCCGTATTAGTCGGATTTAGTACCAGATGTCGATGAGTGAAGGTACCGACCTTGTTTTTTTTTAAGTCTTTTCGAAGGCTTAGTGGGAGTTTCGATTCCCTGTCGTTTACATTGTTTAGCCTTGGGCTAAGTTGACACTTTTGTTGTACCGAACTGACGTTTATCGATTTTGACGTTCACGTTAGCGAGGTTTATCGATTTTGACGTTGATGATTACCGATTTTGACAATTTTTCTTTCTCTATCGTTTGGTGTTGTGCCGCGTTGATTTTTGGTAAACAGGTTGGAATTCATTTTCACCTTCATTGCCGTGTCTTGGTTTGTTGATAAGTTTTGGTGTGTTGTTGGTGTGCTTGGGGAGATTCGCTCGTGCGGTTATTACGTCCCTCAGGCCATCTTCTTAGTTGGTTTGACCTAGTTATTTTCGTTTGGCCTTTATCTCATTCTCATTATTATCATGTACCGCCCAACTTTGTTGATCGACTTCTTCGTGGACACCCCTAACAGTTATCGCAGTGTTTTGTACACTTACCGTTAGCATTTAACGAGTCTTTACCGCTGGTCGGAATGCTTCGTACTTGTTGACGTTTTGTTGTCATTTATCGTACTCTTTTTGTCTGATGACGTCATGTTGTCAAGTATCGTGTTCTTTGTGAACAGTTTCTTTGAATCTTCTGAGCTTTGTGTGGCAGTAATGGCCTGCTGTCCGCATGAGGTTTCTTAAGTGTATAGTGTTTGAGTGTTTAACTATTTTTGACTCTTTTTGAGTAGCGATGCCTTGTTGTTTTCATGGCCTAACGCTCTTTTACCGTACCGTTGGCCGTCGCCATTTTCAACCACCTGTGTGGGATTACATAGAGAGAGCGTGTCTCTGGTCATTTTGTTTCGTGCGGACCCTGTTGTCGTAAGGTAGTCCCTTTGGGCAGCATGGATTTCTGAAAAGGATTTATTGGGCATGCGTCATCGAACGCCTACACCCTTGGAGACTTGGTTCTTCCGGATTTTCTTTTGGTGTTCGGTGTTGGAGTCACTTTCGAGCTCGCGCTTTGCGGTTTAATAGTCGACTTGGCTCCGGCATCGGCATCGATTGAGGATTTCGGTGGACTGAGTTTTTCCTATTACTGATCATGACTATTTTGACAGTTTCTGTCACAACCATTTTCTCTTTTTGGTGGTTCATCCTCTTCTCTTGGGTACTCCTACCAGTTGTGGGATCCACACAATGCGCCGGTCTCGTGACGCGCAGCCTTCCCTCTTCAGGTAACCCTAGGGTGGGATGTTGGACCTCCATTTTTATACCCCCCCACCCCTGTGTTCTTTTGGAACGGTTGCTCGGAAGTGTCCACAAGTGTAAGACCTATTTTTACCAGATTTAGACCCAATTTACGTATTTTCTACTGGCGTATCCAGTCTTTCTGCTTTCTCTTCTCTCTTCCCACCTTTGCACCCTATCTGGTGGCCAGTGTGCGTAATCCCTTTGGGGGTGCACTCTATTGTATCGAATGTTTTTTTGTTTCGTTTGTTTTTCGTTGTTGCGTTTTCGTTTGAGTTCTCGTGGCGCCGCAGCCAAAATGCCCCGTTGATTTTAAGAGACTTCGGGAAACTCTCTTTCAAGTAAGGGGAGTGTCAGGTCATTTTGTATTTTAATTAGCCACCTAGGCTTTAGGGCAGCGTGCCCGTATGTTAAACCCTTTTAGTTACTTATTTGGCTTCATCGCCTAATTCCATAATAATGATTTTGCACATATTTGGCCTCAAGCGCAGTATTTCTCGTCCTCCGGGGCACCCCTTTGTTGGTACTTTGACAATCGGGTGTTAACGCTCGCAGGATTTCCGAACCTTCTAGAATTTACGCTGTTGGTGTGACTGCGAGGCCTCGCACTGTCTTCGTTACCGGCACTTATTTGTTTTATTGGGCGCCTCGCCATTGGCTGTCTTTGTCACCGGCACTTATTTGTTTTATTGGGCGCCTCGCCATTGGCTGTCTTTGTCACCGGCACTTATTTGTTTTATTGGGCGCATCGCCATTGGCTGTCGAGAGTCATGTGGTAACGCCGTTTTGGCTCACGCCACTGCGGGGGGTCGTAACGCTGCTTGCTTGGGGAGTTCAAATGAGGCCGTTGATCGAAGAAGTCGCAGAGTGTGCCGTTTCGCGGCGTTCCCGCCATTTGCGGGGACGCCAGCCTTTTCCCGTCTCGTGCTGCTTCAGCAAGTATTTAAAAACTGTTTCGCCTTAAGCGAGAGTCGGAGTTCTACTCAAGCGATTGAACAAGGGAGGTGTGTGTCTGTCGTTAACGGTGATCTTATTACGCCAAGGCGTAGGTGTGATGGAATTCCATGCCCGGTTCTACGTCGTCACGTAAGGGAGTATTCCCTTTGGCTCATTGTGCGAGGACTCCGTTGAGGTAGGACATCAGTTGGGCTAGTTTGGCCGTCGTAGCGGCGTTTGTTGAAGCGCCAGCCTTTGTCGCCATTTTGGGCGCATCCAGACCATTCACACGTCGGCCGTTTTAGCGGCGAATGAATTGCCACAGGCAACCTGTTTCCCGCAAGCTGGACCGCACGCTGATCTCTTGGATCGTCACCAATAAAATTAAGGTATTTGTAACCATTGAATTATACTAACTTCTCGTGCGCGAGCTGTGCGCTTAATCATGTGAATAACTGTGAAATCTTGTGCGCCGTTAAAAACGTACCCTTCGCATCTTAAATCGTTGTAGCGAAGTGGCGTCGCTCGCTCATTTTTGATCTAATCACTTCCCTCACTTGGACTTTGCTGTGTTTGCCCAAATTATCATGTGAGCATTTTTTTTATGAACAAACGTTCCCGTTGTGGGACTCATATGTCAAACTGCTTTTGATGTTGTACAGTTATGGGTGTTGTTTAGTAACCGTAGTGCGCCCATCAGCTGATGCTTATTAATAAGAGTTAACGCAATGTTTGCGGCACGCTTTGCTGCCCCAATGTAAGACTGGACCAACAGACGCTTATCTAAGTAAGAGACGCTTTATTCTTGGTCGCTTTGTGCATGTTCTGTTTCAGTGTGCGGCCATCATTGAGGAGATGAATGTACGGTGGAGCCAGTAAAATCAGAGTGTGCAGGTAGGCTTGGTGGTGACATTGCCGTGGCTGAAAAAGCCCCACTTCATGATCTAAGTATTTTTGCCATCACGAAATCGTGTGAGTACCCCTATCGACGGAGTGTCTTGAATACTTCGCCCCGTCTAACCGCCCAGGCCCGGTTATCCGGGTTAAGACAGGCTTGGTGGCGCCCTCATAATTTTGACGTACCCTATATATATGCCTCAACACGCTTGCCCAGAACGTATCGTGTGACTCACGCCCGACTCCCTGAGCGTTCTAGCCGTGGCCTTTAGCCTGTTTTTATCAGATCTCAGGGCAAGTGTGCCAGTTTTCCAGGACTGATTCCGTGGTGCGATGCTCACCTTGGGTGGGTGTCGTAAAGTTGTTTTAATACCGTAACAAGGACTTTAGAATTATAATCTTGAACCACTACCATCTTTAATTGTTTATAAAACAAATCAAGTGTTGATTCAATTAGTTTTTATTTATTAGATTACATTACCGCTAGTTATGCTAAATTATGTTTTTATTTAAGAATTTTAAATTGGAAAAATGGGTTTCTTTTGGTCGTTACAAAAGTAACGTACATAACTCGTTCGAAAATGTCTTTCTTAAATTCCTGTGATTTCTGCACTCGGTTGAAGCCTCCTGCATAAACATACACACTCATGGGAAATTTGTCACTTTCCATAGTCGTTATGTAATGTTTACTATAAACAAACATGTATTTCGAATTACATTTGTAATTTATTAAATTATTTAGGTAACAATAATTTTCAGCAAAAACTCCAACATTTGGTGGTTCACTCGTCAAAATTAAATTTAAGCCAATCGTTTTTACCCACTGATTCCATTTTACTATATTAAGTACCATGGCCAGATCTAGATTATCGTGTTAGACTTTTCTTAAGGTAGAAAACAAATTGGCTCTTCAAATCTGAATAAAATTGTCGATACTTTTGAGAAATGCTAAGAGTGTGGTCAAGAAACGTTTTTCTGAGATGGTCAAATATATTATTTATTTTTTTTAATTAAATATGTATTTATTCAATTTTTCTGATTTCGATTTTAGTTGTAGCTGATGTAAAACAATATTGAGCAATATTCCTTATGATCTGCATACAAGTTCTTTAAATATTTAAACAGAGTTTTTGGTTCCGATTTCAATGATACGTAATACTCGACACTTTACTTTTGTTTTTCACAAGTTATTCAAAAGAAACGAGTGGCACAAGAGTGCTTTGGAAATAGTCTGCCTGCTTGTCTAAAAGCAAAACAAAATTTGCTGGTGAAACAAAACGATGCAGTTGTTCTGATACTTTGTTTTGTTATTTAGACAGTAATTACCTACTTTCAAAAATCTAATTAGGCATGATATTATGTTGGTTTTCATACGAAAACGTAAGAAGAGCATGTAGTAAAAACTTACAATTTTTGGTAGAGGTTCTTGAGATTGCTGATAATACTTGGATACATTTCTTGATTGTAAGACCATGTACTACGAAATTTAAAAAAAAAATGTTTGCTCTTTAAAACCGCAACACGTTCGAAGTAGAAGAAAAGATGTAATTTACAATTTCGTGGTTTATGGTTGTTTGATTCACACAGATGCGTGCATAAAAACATTTTTGCTTATAATTATTCATGTAATTCAAGTCATAACTGTTCTATCTCATTCAAAGGTCGTGGTAAAGTCAAATTTGCATCTTGCCGTATTTGTTTGCCTCTGTTAATATTGGAAAGGCATTTGTAAGCTTCCCTTAATGGCTTTTAGGCGGATGGATACACTTTCTAATAGGACTTAAGCCGACTTAGCGTATTTGGGACTCATGTGTTTATGGATTTCGTTCAATACAATGCCTCATTGAGAGAGCTTAGCATTAATATTTCTTAAAATAAGCATCTATTCCTAAACAACGTGCGACGCTCCGATTGGCTACGCAGGATCGCCTCAGCCAATAGTGTTTGAGCCTTCCCCTCCTTGTTGAATTTGCGAGTTCAGCTCATTGTCAATTCAGCTTCAGTTAGATTCAGAATTTCGAGTAAGCAAGTTCAGCTATGCTTTGTGCTGGTTTGCGGTCGGTCTAGCTCCCTGGTAAAGACGTTTCCAGGTTGTTTTGTGTGACGGTTACGCGCAATTCGCTATTTTCGCGTGGCCAATCCAAGCGTGTCACAACAGTTGAAGCTATTGTAAAAAACCATTGGTCCATCAGTCACGTTTGTAATCGTTGTTACTCAATATACTCGTGTTTGTTAAGTCTTGTTTCCCTCCAACAAATAACTGAACCCAAGTCAAGGGTTATTAAGTGGCAGTTCCCGGCAATCCCATTGAACCGGAATTCGCAGCGGATTAACTGGGGGCCCCATTCGTGGAAGCCTCTTTTCAAGTTAATCAATTTTCTATCTGAGAACTGTAACTGACTTTGTTAATTTTATTTATCGTTGCTCCGTTTGCGAATACAAAGCAACACATAAAAATTATTTAGTCAAACATATGAGGTCTCACACAGGAGAAAAACCTAAATACGTGGATTACTAAAAACTCAAGTTTTTGGTTTTTCTCCTGTATGATACCGCGTATGTATGACTATACATCATTTATATTTGTTGCTCTATACACACAAATGGAGCAACTATGATTTTTTCTCCTGCATGAGAACTCGCTTATATATATTGCTATGTTATGCTAGCTGATAAATTTATTTAAATTATCGTATTACTATTTTGCCCTTTATTTTTAACTTTCAATTCAAATCCGTATTTTACAATATTTTTAATGAAACTCTCTCAGGTGGTTCGCAATATCTAGTAACCCAATGATTGATTTGTCAAATTCTCTTTGTTTAATTGCAAGTTGATTGACTTTCAAAAAAATTGACAACTAACGTCAAATTAATCAAAATTCAGAACGAATATCAAGGTTTTTTACAATAAGATCTAATATGTAATTCTTTCACCAATCTATTTTGTAAGTATGAAATTCAATTATATTTTTTATACCTTCTTACTGGTTATAGCTTTTTAAATGTTTCATTTAACCTTTTAAAACACAAACCTGATTTAACACTTTGCTTGTTAATACTGCCAAAATTCTTCTAAGCTGGATCCTCACTCCGACTGCACTCAAACACCTTATTGCCATCCACTTCAAAACTTCCACATCCTATACTGGATTCCTGTCGTTGTCCCCTGCTGCTGTTAACTTCAAGTCTCCTAGCTCCTGTACTGGATTACTGCGGCTCCGATCCCTCTCTGGTAAGTATCAGCATAAATCTTGTTCCAAATATGAATTTGTCTCTTTTTTTAGATGGTCCTACGTCTTCAATGATACCCACAGGTTTCCCAAAAACAATTCGCTGCACGTACTAACCTCTTGTTTGTCTTGTATTCCATTTCCAATGTAGTATCAATAAATCCAATTCTCTTCATATAATGTAATCTTCTGTATTGATTATTTATAATTCACTGCATTGGTTCAATCTCTTCACCTTCTGTATTCCTTTATAAGTTCCAATTTATAATATTATACCTCCACCAAGTATATTTGTTTACAGCCTTTTTAAATGGTATTTGATCAAATAATTACATAAAGTAAGGCATAAATTCTGGTTTTTTATTTTCCAAATTCATTATATTCAAAATTACATGTCTGTTTTTTATGAGTTGTTTCAGTAACTAATTAAACAAATTACAAAATATTACTATTAGACACGATTCTTGTTGCCTCCTATCTACATTTTTTTATATAATCAAAACAGATATTTTATTTTAATTATCATAACAGATACATTTTAGTAGTAACCTTGGTATTTATTCCTATTCAGAATTTTCTTATTACAGATTAAGTTTGAGTAATCAATCATTATGCTATTATTTGACTAACCAATAATAAGAAAGTTAATTTCATTATACTTTAACATGTATTTAGATCCATTAATTTGCTTATATCTGACTTCCAAATTTATTTGACTAAACTGTTTCTTTAGTATTCATATTTAAATTATCAAAGAATATAGTGTATCATAACATAATTCCTCAATTAAGAAAAACATTTTTAATAAACTCGTTTTATTTCAAATGTATTTTCTTAATTCGTTATTTAATTAATAAATTTTGTAGAACCCAACCAAATATCCTTTTATCTAAATTAATAACAATCAACACCTATTTACATCTATCTATTTTAAAATTACTATAGAAACGAAATAATTAACTTTACCAACCAACAACATTTAATGCAATATTTACAGATTTTCATGTTTTCTAAGTTTTCGATATATATGGGTAAATCATTGTAATATGAAATCTTCCTCTAATTCGTCCATCTGTATCATTTATTAATTCATATGTATTGTTATTAAAAGTTTTCTGTATCCTATATGGTCCCTCATATGTGTATAATAACTTTGCACATATTTTTTCCTTTCGGTTAGCTACTTTAAGTTTTTTAACAATTACTAAGTCCCCTATATTAAATTGTACTCGTTTCTTAATTTTCTTATTCTGTTTATTTTCGTACCTATCATGAATTATTTTCAATCTGCTTTTAGCTTTATCTAACAATTGCATTATCTCAACATCACATTGTTCTCTTCTCCATGGTCTAGCTGGAATTATTTGTTGACACAAAGTAATTGGACTAATCTCGGTCGTTGTATTTGGAACATTGTTTATGAAATTCTCCACATCAATACTAAAACCAGTATATTTTCTCGATTCTTCATGTAGCGGAATCAGCCAAAACGAATTTTTCAAATCTAATTTTGTAAAAACTTTCTTATCCCAAATTCTGCTTAACAATCCATCAATCGTTTGTGGAGATTCGTATTGTGGCTTTGTTATTTGATTAATTCTGCGTGCATCCAAACATAAACGTAAAGAACCGTCACGTTTTTTAACTACAACTAAAGGATTGATAAAATTACTCTTTGAAGATTCTATTACTCCATCTTTTACCATTTTTTTAATTTCATTTCTAACTTGTCCTCTTAATGTAAATGGAATAGGGTAAGATTTACTATTAAAACTTTTTGATTCATCAACCTGCAATTTATGAATATATTTTTGTGCTTGTCCTACCTTTTCATTAATAACCTCCTTATTTCTATAAATTATTTCTAATATTAGGCCTTCAAATTGTTTATTCTTTTCAGCTATTTTCAAATCATTCAGCAAAACCCCCTTATAATTATTATCACTCTGTATATCACATATTACATTATTATTAATTATTATACCTTCCTTATACTTCATTGTATCTCCAATTCTATCTAATTGAACACACTTATTTTCTCGGCTGACACTATTGGTACAGTTCCAAGATTTTTTTACCCCTTTTAAATGAATACACTTTTGTGTTCCATCAATATGAATCCCTAATTGCTGAATTACATCAATTCCTAACACCATATCGACAGTGAGACCTTTTATTATAAACAATCTAACAAAATCTTCCCATTGATTTATACTTATCTTTACATTTAACACTCGGTTTGTGGTTGATATCTTTCTTTTGGTTGCTGATAGCAAATCTATTTTATTTACTTTAATTATATTCTTGTACAGGACATCTAAATTATTTAAAATTACTTCCTCATTTATTAAAAATGTGATCATATTTCATAATAGAATACTGTCTTCTTTTTAGTAGTACAATGGCATCATCTATCTTTTAATATTTAATATTCATAACTATTTAAATGCTAAAATACGTGTGGTTCTTCATAAAAAAAAATTTTTTAAATTACTATTTACATATTTACAAGTTCCGAGTTTCCTTTTGTTATCTTAATACTCTTTTAAAAGTATTTTCAGTAGTCTTTTGAACATCCTTGTCTTCTTTAGCTGCTTGTTTTAATTTTCTTAATTCATCTTCTAACCTTGGTACTTCATTTTGTCTCAGCTTTTCTTTTAACTTCTTTGCTTCCTCCTTTAGTCGTCGTTTAACTGTTTCCTTCTTTGTTTTCTTCTTATTTTTATTGACATTAACTATATAACCTCTTGTAATTCTTCTTATTTTATAAAATCTATTACATCTTCTTAAATATCTGTTATTTTTGTTCCTCATAATATTACTCAATATACCTCTTGTTACCACGTTTACTTCTGTATTACTTACCACTTCATTGTATTTTACCTGTTTACCATTTTCCATATCTTCACAAGTCTCTAACATTTGATTTATTTCATTAGTTCCAAATAATAATTCTTGTTTTTTATCCAAAATTCTGTTTTCATAAGTATTGTATCGAAATCTAACTTCTAATTTTTCTTTATCCTGTACTGACTTAGTTTCCATAATCTTTGTTAAATTTTCTTCTATCTCTTTGCGTTCCTCCTGTCTTTCTTTTCTCACCTCATTCTTGAGTTCCTCCTTATAACTTCCTAATGTTTCACTCATCTTATTAATTTGTGCTTGCAATTCTTGCTTATTCTCGATTTGCACCTTATTAAATTCTTCTCTTAATCCCAATATCGATTCTTCCATCCTTTTTGCCTGTTCTTTTTGCTCCTCAATTGCCTGTTGCAAATCCTTTTTCAACTCTTCCGCATTCTTCTGTATTGACTGTAATAATTCTTTCTTCGAACTGTTTTCCCTTTCCTCAGCTTCCCTATTACTTTGCTGCATTTGCATTTGCATTTGCTGCATCATTCCCATTATTTGTTTCATCCTGTCATCTTTTTCTGTATGTTCTTCCTGTAACCTTACCTGGTCTCCTTGTACTTCCATTTCTAGCTGTCCTTCTTCACCTTCTACTCCTGCGCTACTCGCCACTACTTCCATCTGTTCTGGTCCTTCTTCTTTCTCTTCTTCCACCTTCTTGCCTTTCCTTGTAACCCTTTTATCTGCCATCTTTCAGTTAAATTGTTTAAATGTACCTATTTTTTATTATAACCCTTTATAATGAATCGTATATCTTTATATTTGATTTACCAATTAAATCCGTTATCCAATACTTTAGTTACTCAAATTAAAT
Organism: Agriotes lineatus; assembly: GCA_940337035.1. NCBI lineage: Eukaryota > Metazoa > Arthropoda > Insecta > Coleoptera > Elateridae > Agriotes > Agriotes lineatus. The sequence goes on from OW679202.1 coordinate 61,833,259, forward strand.
GTCCTATTCTGTTACTCTATTTTTGCTCAAAAGAACTTAGTTATGATACCCTTTTACCTTTTTACAATTCTGTTCTTTTATTCGTGATTGTTAATTACAAATTAACCATAAACCTGGTTTATCAGCTATATTCAAATAAACGGGTTTGATTGTATTTTCTAATCTTACGTTTGACTTTTCAATTACCTGACATTTGCAAGCTACATCAATTTGCTATGCCCTCTCGTTGCGGCGCCATAAAATTTGCTATGTTATGCTAGCTGATAAATTTATTTAAATTATCGTATTACTATTTTGCCCTTTATTTTTAACTTTCAATTCAAATCCGTATTTTACAATATTTTTAATGAAACTCTCTCAGGTGGTTCGCAATATCTAGTAACCCAATGATTGATTTGTCAAATTCTCTTTGTTTAATTGCAAGTTGATTGACTTTCAAAAAAATTGACAACTAACGTCAAATTAATCAAAATTCAGAACGAATATCAAGGTTTTTTACAATAAGATCTAATATGTAATTCTTTCACCAATCTATTTTGTAAGTATGAAATTCAATTATATTTTTTATACCTTCTTACTGGTTATAGCTTTTTAAATGTTTCATTTAACCTTTTAAAACACAAACCTGATTTAACACTTTGCTTGTTAATACTGCCAAAATTCTTCTAAGCTGGATCCTCACTCCGACTGCACTCAAACACCTTATTGCCATCCACTTCAAAACTTCCACATCCTATACTGGATTCCTGTCGTTGTTCCCTGCTGCTGTTAACTTCAAGTCTCCTAGCTCCTGTACTGGATTACTGCGGCTCCGATCCCTCTCTGGTAAGTATCAGCATAAATCTTGTTCCAAATATGAATTTGTCTCTTTTTTTAGATGGTCCTACGTCTTCAATGATACCCACAGGTTTCCCAAAAACAATTCGCTGCACGTACTAACCTCTTGTTTGTCTTGTATTCCATTTCCAATGTAGTATCAATAAATCCAATTCTCTTCATATAATGTAATCTTCTGTATTGATTATTTATAATTCACTGCATTGGTTCAATCTCTTCACCTTCTGTATTCCTTTATAAGTTCCAATTTATAATATTATACCTCCACCAAGTATATTTGTTTACAGCCTTTTTAAATGGTATTTGATCAAATAATTACATAAAGTAAGGCATAAATTCTGGTTTTTTATTTTCCAAATTCATTATATTCAAAATTACATGTCTGTTTTTTATGAGTTGTTTCAGTAACTAATTAAACAAATTACAAAATATTACTATTAGACACGATTCTTGTTGCCTCCTATCTACATTTTTTTATATAATCAAAACAGATATTTTATTTTAATTATCATAACAGATACATTTTAGTAGTAACCTTGGTATTTATTCCTATTCAGAATTTTCTTATTACAGATTAAGTTTGAGTAATCAATCATTATGCTATTATTTGACTAACCAATAATAAGAAAGTTAATTTCATTATACTTTAACATGTATTTAGATCCATTAATTTGCTTATATCTGACTTCCAAATTTATTTGACTAAACTGTTTCTTTAGTATTCATATTTAAATTATCAAAGAATATAGTGTATCATAACAATATATACCTATTCCCTCTATTAAGCGTCTGCGAGCGGTAAATGCGTATTTAGTATCTGGTCACTTTTAGGGACCCCTTTCAAGTAGGCTACTTGTTTAAGAAGTACTACCTACGTATTTCAGACAACGTTATTAATAACTGTGGACTTAGTGAAATATATTCGAAAACAAGTTTATAGATACCTATGTATGTGGGAAATCACTTGCACAAGGTCTACTCATCGCAGAAAAACTGGTATAGTTGAAAGCAATAATTGGTTAGAGTCTCCTAGTACACGCTAAGAGTAAAATGACCAGATGTTTTATGTTGGAATGGGAGACGTGTTCAAATGAGGACACCATTTTCTTAGTTTATTTAATTGTGTGCCATTAAAATACCGGGTAGCTAGAAAAAAAAACTAATCTTGTTTAAGTCCTCTCATCTGCGGAACGCTTTGAGATAGCGAGTTCAGTTTTTGGTTTCTAAGAAACAATGGATTGAAAATTATTTCTGCCAAATTACAAACAATTATTTTAAAAAACACAGGAATGGCGAATTTTTTAATATCAACTAATATCAATTACACGTTGACAATGTTCTTAAAAATTCCACCAATAAACATCTTGTATGATGTATTCTACTTATAAACACGTTTTTGAATAACTTGGACAGACCTGCGACTGATTCTTGTCCTGGCTGCTATTTTACGCTGAGATAAATGAGTTTCCCGGTTGATTTTCCTGTGACAACGACAATTCGCCTACGATTTGTGAATTTTCATGATTTGTAGCAGTTACAGGTCCGCTTCCGGGTTTTCTGTAAACAGATCCGGTTTCTACAAACCCTCGAATAGCACGATTTATGATAGAAGATTGCCATTTCTTCCCTGGAAACTCACTGGAAATTCCTTTTCCACGCCAATGTTTTTCTTGATAACACATTGCAATTACCTCTAAGTCAGACTTCGTTAAATGAGGTGCCATTATTAAAAGAGAAAGTAAGTTAATTAGCACGAAATGTCGCTAAACTAATTGCGAAGTAACAACTAACTGCAAATGTCACTCACACCTTCATTTGTTTTAACAAAAGGTTGCTTCGATTTAAGTTGCCTATTAAATTATCAACGTGTAATTGATTTTTTCTAGTTGATATTAAAAAATTCGCCATTCCTTTGGCTTTTAAAATAATTGTTTGTAATTTGGTAGGAATAATTTTCAATGCATTGTCTCTTGAAAAGCAAAAACTGATATCGCTATGTTAAAGCGTTTAAACATTTTAAAACATACTCCTGATAAATTAATACCTAATCGTATTTTATGCAACAAGTTTATAAAGAATGTTTTTTATAAGTGGGAAATTTACACACACTAGCGAAGCGAGTGTTGTAAACCCACAAGTAACGAAAAAGACGCTTTATAAAGGAGTTGCATACATAAATTTTTGCAAATTAATAATATTCACTACATTCGTATGTATTTTACACTTCCAATAGTTGGCAACTTATGGTTGTCATGTGAACCTTGTAAAAAACTGAAGTATACTGTTGCTGGCACTGTCAGTCAATATCAAATATGAGCTTAGCATATTAGGTCTCGCAGAAACTGACGCAAAATCTAACCTCAAATTTGACAAAGGCAGCGTCACCAACAATAGTGATTATTTTATTTTATAGTTATATTTTTATTTTACACTTTTTAATAATGACATATTTGAGAAATTAAAAAGTGTCAAATAACAATTATTTATTAATGAGGTGTTGCAAAATACATATTTAAAACCACTTCTTTTCATAACAAACAATAAAATATACACAAAATAAGAGTCTCAACATAAAATATTTCTACACATACATGAATAACAAAAATAACTAAGTATATAAATAGAATCACTCATAAAAAATAGTTTTAACTAAATAATTACATTATTTGTACGTATATTTCTGCGGAGTAATTGTACTAAGATATATCTTCATTATTTTAAATATTCTTATAGTATTCTTGACATAAATTGGAAAAATTGCACTTACCTTGCAATATTGCTTTCATCGTTTCTACGCTCAGTTGAATTTTTTCTGAGATCAAAAATGTATTACCACTGAAAAATTCTTTGCGTTGCATCTTGCGTCGGTTGGCATTTTTGTTCATTCCAAGCATTCATTTTTGTGTCAAAATATTTTTCTATACTATTATCATTCTCCCCACTTCAGATTTTTATGTAACAAACTTATGTCAGGGAGAAACAATTGTTGCCAGATAACAGTAATACAGCAATCTAGTATGAAGTAGAAGAAACCAACTTTGTGTTACAACAGCTTAGTATACACTTTTAGGAAAGGAGAAGGGTAGTTCTGGTTATACTATCTACAGTGCCTATATTAACGACAGTGCGGTCAATTTTGGTCAAGTTTCTGATTGGTTGTCACAATATCCGCCATTTTGAGTCGTTTAATAACCCCCATTGAATATTATTAGCAGTGTATGAATGTTTGTTAAGTTACAAAAGTTACTAATGTCAATACGACATTGTCATTTTTACTTCCTTTTACAATAAAGGAAGTATTGGATTCGCCCCAAAAATTCTAAATTGAGTTTTCAACAGATCTTCACGTTTTAGAGTTCCCTGAACCCAAAAAACATGTTTTTGTTCATTGGTCTGTCTGTCTGTGTCTGTGAACAGCACAAGAATAAATAATTTTTTATTATTTATTCTTGTGAGTATATCTTAAAAACGAAAAGAGGTATGGCGTTGAAACGTCATATATAAGTTTTGTGTACTATCTAGATGCGACAGAAAGCTTGTGAAGAAAATCGCATAATCGGAAGTATGTTTACTTTTGTGATTTTCCAGTATTTTTCGATTTTTTCAAAAAGGGCTGGAACGATTCTTTTCAAACTTTACATTTTTAATGTGTATTGATGTGAGAGAGGTGATTTTTCAGTTGAATACCTCTAAAATGTTTTGGTTTTATTTTATGTTCCTATTCTTTTATTAACTCCTGTTTTAAATAAAAAAACCCGGTATATTATTACATTTTTGAATTCAACTTCAAATTTTAGAGAAAATTTGTCTCTTAAACTAACGCTCTATTTTGTACGGTTTCGGTAGAATTTGTAATTTTTGCAAAATTTTGAAAAATGCTTAAAAAGTAAATATAAAATTTTTACCTAAGTATAAGATCACTGTAAAAGGAAGTTGTGTGGGTGTATTACCAGATTTTTACTTATCACAAGTATAGTATGATCAAAAATTATTTTCATCTAGTATGGCTATACAATAATTCCTAATTTATGAATGCAACTATAAGTCGCTTAAAAATAAAATGTCAAGTTTGATATTTAAGCATATATGTAGTTGCATTCATAAATTAGGTACTATTTCATAGCTATACTAGATGAAAATAATTGTTGATCATACTATATAGTTCACTTATCGTATCAGTGTTGATGTATACAGGGTGTTTATAGATCGCTAGACATCTTGTAACTTAGTTAATAATAGAGATATTGAACAGAACTTTCTTTTGTTTTAAATTCCAGCATACAACCTACAAATTGACCTAAACCAATTTAAGCCATGGCTTCCTATTTTTAGGTAGTGATACACAGCTTTTGGTTTTTTAAATAGAACACCCTGTACTTAAAACTTATTATTTTTCCAAATTAAAAATTAGGTTGTATACTTGCATTTAAAACAAAAGAAAGTTCTTTTCGATATCTATATTATTAACGAAGTTACGAGCTGTCTAGCGATCTAAAACCGCCCATTCTCTGCATGTGCCCATACTACTGGAGAGCCTTGGTTTCGATGTTATCCACGATGATTTCTTCTGCTACTAAGTTAGTACTTAAGAATTCAAATAAAATTTTAACCTAGCCATAATATTGACTTTAGTAATATTTTATTATTAAATATCATTTACATCGTTAACAAATGCATATGCAGAGCATGCTATGCTATAACAAAAAATCTGTAAAAGGCTTTACCCAGAACTTCCCTCATCGACATTGTGCTACTAAACAATTTTAAAAATCAAATTAAGTTAGGAGTAAGAATATCTTCACTTTTCTAATAAATTAAATAAATTTTCAAATAAAAAAACGTTACCGGTGGTGGAATTCGAACGGCAGGAGCACCGCATATTCAGCCCCAACGTTTTGTGAGATATCGCAAGGGAACGGGCTATTTCTACCTGCGCCACGGAGCACCGACCTTTCTGGTTCCTGCATCGTAGCTATATTTAGTAAAGCGCTAATTTGTGTCTCCTTTCTCCTTCGTAAAACAGTTATTCTATATCTATTGGCTCTCATTTTTGATAAGAATAAAGCCTGCACTATGTACCAATTATTACTTGTATCTATTACTAAATTAAATGAAATATTTTTTTTTATTTCTTTAAGGTGCTCACCCTGTATATATTTATTTGAAAATTTCTCGGTTTCATTCCAGGTTGATATACAGGGTGTATAAAAATTGGGGGAAAAGCTCCAGGTAGCGATATTCCTTGTACAATTCTGAGTCGAAAATCTTAATAGGAAAATGTTGGATTGGTCTTCATAAGCCCTCACGAGCGGTAGATAAAATCAATTGTTTTTTCAGGTAAAGTACCCCTTCTGTTTTAAATAGAACAAAATGTTATCAGCAAGAGTTGTTCAAAATGTAAAATTATGCTTCCATACAAAATTTCAGAAATATCGACGTACTTTTATGAAATCGTGTGCATTAGATGAAATACCTACTTTTGTGATAACATAATTTCATAAAAGTAAGCCGATATTTCTGAAATTTTTCATGAGATCATAATTTTACATTTTCAACAACTCTTCCTGATGACATTTTGTCGTATTTAAAACATAAGTGGTAGAGAGCGAAAATACGGGGGTTAAAAATAATTTTTTGGACACGAATGCGCTTGATGCTGTTACATCGGATACTTTTTGAAAGATCCAAATGTGATTTGGGGCTAGTTGGAAAAAAGATGAACCAACGCTCATCGTACTAGTTGGTTTTTGGGGTCTGCGATGCACGGGGGCGAAGTTACAGGGGTAGATGCTTAGGTGCATTTGTAGCAAATTGGATGTTCGCATAACCAGGGGAGAAGAAAAAAATCGAATTTTGTTTTTGGCAGTATGTGGTGAATCTGTAGGTTTTTAAGAATTTTACGGCTTAGGTGGATTTAGGGGTTGCAAAATGGGGAAACCGTTATAATTATCATTTGTACTACCTATACTTCCATAAATGATTTTAAATAGAAATTGTAAACTCGTTCTGCCACTGATACGTGAACATTGGTCACTTGTCCCTGTTACTGTTTCTATTTAACTTGAAAAAGGAAAAATTATTTCAGAGCTTCAAATGTTATGCCGGTTCATATAGGAACTCGTTACCATCATAAATTTAGGGCAGATTCATATTAAATAAATTATTTCAGCGTATTTGATACTTTTGCTGGAAATTTATATATAATGGCTACAACAATTTTACAGCTCTCTCCAACTAGCTGACTTTGAAATTTAGTTTACTAAGTACAGCTCAGAATGAAATTAGTTATATTTCGATATTCACAAGTTTTTGTAGAGCCACTTGTAAATTTCTTATTATATTTCAATAAATGTGCAACTTTTTTTGTGATCTAGATCTAGTGATTTATTAGTAAACTGATACAAAGAAATGTGATCAGTATTATACCTAAATCTTTATAGGATACGCTTGTTATAAATAATACCTTACGTTGCTGATAGCAATAAAATGTAATGTATATGTTACAGTTAAAGTGTTTACTTGGCTAGTTTATACGCTAGATGGATAGTATACAAACTATCCAAATGTCTGGCTATTTTGAGGGAAAATCATATTTCTACTAAAATAGCTATTAATATTGGCTGGTTTGTATACTATCCAGCTAGTTTACAAACTATACAAGATTTATCGCGATTTATCGCCTAAGTAGAAATCACAAGAAAACTACACAAATTAACCGTTGTTTTTAACTAGTTTTAAAAACTATCCACAGTATTTGGAAGTGTGAACTTAATATTGGTAGTAATATACAATAACCAACTCGTTGGTTATCATGTAAACTAATCAATTCGATTTGGCTAATTTATTAGAAACGTAAGGTTATGTTTATGGCAAGTGCTGTGTGGTGTTATTGTTTACTGTCGTATCTTGTGAAATTTGTTTAATGATAGGTATCTGGTTATTAAAAATGAATCAATAGCAACAATTTGAAAACCTGCTTTTGGAAGTTGACGAGCAAAAGTAGCAGAATTCAAAATTAATGAATGACAGTGATTATAGTGAACTTTTGCAACGTTTAAAGAGAATACGCGAAACTGGACCCAACACTAGTAACAAGAATATTTTGTCACATTGGTATTTTATATTTTTCAGTTTAAGGTTATGTCAGGATTGTCATTTCAACAAATACAAACATTCTTGTTGAATACATAAAAATGTTAGTAACAAAAACAACTACAGCTATTAAAAATGATTTGCTGCATTTTCCATACACAGAACCACCTAGTGCTCGGCATTAAACATCCTGTAAAAGTTAAGTTTACTTGCCATAATCGTATAGGTTATATTATTAAGTAGCTTTTCTCATCACTGCCAACATAAATTTAATTTTTTTAAAAATCCACAGCCCTCTAGACGTTGAAAGTTTTCGATCAAACGTAGTAATAGCAATGTTATGTTGTACCTATAAATAAACTTTATTTTTGACCAAGAATTATGTGCTATCGTGATGTGTATGTTTTTGTGGATAAGGTCCACTGAGACATACATTAGGTGAGTATATTTACTCTGCCTGCTGTGGTACCTCAATTGCATGAGGTGACACACAACTACCTGCGTCTCCGTTGCAAATGATGTAACTTTTGTTTTTTTTTTTTTAATATTGTATTTATTGCCAGATCAACAATTACATTGTTATACATAGCATAGATGTTACATATGATATGCTTGATTCAGACTAAGGTAAGGAGACTATTTGGCTGTCTCAATGGACACTTCACAATAACAGCGTCAGTGATTTGCGATGTCGGCTGATATTATATCCTGTGGTAAGCGCCGTTTGAGTCTTGTGTGGATCTGTGTTTGAAATAGTTCGTAATGAAGCGCGCCACTACACGCACTTGAGTTGATTATGAATTTTTTGGCACTCATTTTAATGTATTCTTCAATAGTCATGAGACCAAGCTCGTAATGCAGTTGCGTGTTTCGGAGGTACCAGGGTGCATTGACTGCAATTCGCAGCACTTTGTTCTGAAATCTCTGTAGTTTGCGTATGTTGGTTAGAGATGTATTGCACCATATCGGTGATCCATACAGGAGCAACGGTCGTAAGAGGCTCTTATAGAGGACAGCACATTCAATTTTTAAAGAGGACTTGCGGTTAAGCAGAGGATACAATTGCTTGAGTCTGGTATAACCTTGGAGTAGTTTCTGATTAATATGAAAGCTCCAATTGAGCCGTGTGTCCAGATGGATGCCCAGGTATTTGACTGCGGAATCGTGTGATTTCCAGGGTATCGATGTGTTATCAATGTGTAGGCGGGCGGGATTAGTAACTCTTCTAAGCGTGAAAATTTTGGCTTGACATTTTTCCGCGTTTATTTGAGTGTTTCACTGTTTGAACCATCGGTAAATTTGGTTTGTCGCTTGTTGCAGTGCTAATATAGCTTCATCTAAAGAGGTTGCTTGGGTAAGAATGGCTGTATCATCAGCAAATGTGGCCAGAGTTGCTGTAGTTTTGGGAAGGTCAGATGTATAAATGCAGAATAGTGTTGGGCCCAGCACGCTGCCTTGCGGGACGCCAGCGTGGATGGTCTTGGTTTCTGATAGTGCTGAGTTCACTAGAACAGCGAAGGTTCGGTCTTCTACAAACGAGAATAAAATGGCTTTAAGATAGAGTGGTAGATTGATATCCAGGATTTTCTTTTTCAGGCCTTCAAGCCAGCCTCTGTCGAAGGCCTGTGAAACGTCGAGAAATAAGGCCGTGGTGTATTGCTTGTTTTCAAAGCCGTGCTCAATGAGTTCGCTGATTCGCTGCAGCTGATGGCATGTAGAATGGAATTTTCTGAATCCAAACTGGTGGGTTGGGATTGTGCTGAGGTTGTCGAGTGCAGTAGTTAATCGATTAAGTATTACTTTTTCTAACAGCTTGGAAAGCGTAGTCAGCAGGCTTATTGGTCTATAGCTGCTAATTTTGGTTTTGTTTTTGCCTGGTTTGGCAAACATTAGTATTTGGGCGTGTTTCCAAGCCAGAGGGAAGTAACCTAATCTTAGGCAGGCATTGAATATTGTGCTCAGATGAGCTAGAGCTTTCTTGGTGAGATGCTGAAGGATGAAGTTAGGAATAAGATCGTGGCCGGGAGACTTTTTTGGTGAAAGTGAGTCAACATAGTTTTTAAGTTCCTTAGGGGATGTTGGATAAATCATATCTGAGATAGGGACATTTGTTTCGATGGACGTTATTACTTGGTTAAGGTGGGTGGGGGAACAGGTGATGATGGGTGTAAAGGTTGCTGCCAAGTGTGAAGCGAAGGCGGTGGCTTTTTCTTCATCGGAAGTGTAGTGTGCATTACTTGTATCATTAGTGAGTGTGGGCAGTTCATCACTTTGCTTAAGGATCTTTTTTGTGGTTTTCCATAGACCCCTGTCTCCTGGACTGATGGTGGCTATGTGATGTTTGTAGGTGTTAATTCGGAGAAGGTCTAGTTCTCTTTTGATCCGGTGGGAAAGGTTGTTTAGTCGGTTTTTGATTAGAGCATTTCGTGTTCGTTGCCATTCACGCCTGAGTTGACTTTTCTCATTGATTAAATTGATTATGTACCTCGGTGGGTAGTTGTAGTCAGGCGAAGCAGTTGTGCGTGTTGGTGTGCAAGCTTGTCGTGCACTGTCGCCGATGAATGTTGTGAGATTGTCAATAGCAGAGTCAATATGTTGATTGGTTTGTATATTTGTGGGATTGGTTATTTTACTATCCAAAAGTTCTTCGAACCGTTCCCAGTTCATTTTGCCATTTATGAGTTTGGGTTTTGGTTGTTTATATGCTAAATTGTTTGTGAAGGACACTAGGATGGGGAGGTGATCTGAGTTAAGTTCAGTTATGACTTGTTGATAAAGTGTTTTGTTGAAGTTCTTTTGTAGGACAATATCAAGTATGTCGGGCTCATGATCAATACGATAAGGGTAATATGTATATTTGTCCGGTGCAAGGATTTGGAAGGAGTTATCTGTTGCTAAGTTTTCAAGTTTATTCCCAGTTGGATTGGACGCTCTACAACCCCATAAGATGTTCTTAGCATTTATGTCGCCAATAACCAGTAGAGGTTGGGTTGTGTCAAATATTGTTTTAATGTCATCATCTATTAATCTTTTATTTGGTTGTCTGTATGCGTAAGAAGACTAGTCAGAGGATTGATGTTCACATTCCCCCACGCGTTAGGAATGTGAACAGAAATTTTGAATAAATTATGTATAATTTGAAATATTTTCTTTATATTTATATTTCATCCATTTCAATAGTTTACAAAGTTGTTTGTAGCCCCCTGTGTATTTCAAATTCAATCTATAATGCTTGTTTTCTCGTAGTATTCGCAAATTTTTCGACCCAGTTGGTATTTCAAAAATTCATTATCGAAGTGGTTATCTCTTGGCTCTGTTGAAAGTTTTCCTACAGTATGAACATTAATATTTAAATTTTAAATATTTAGGTATGAATACAGTACTGATCGAAATCTAAAAATTATTCAGGGGTTAATTAATAAGAATGCAGTGTAATATACGCTCAATTACGTACAGAAAATATTTTTCCAACTTTTTAAATGATTTCGAAATTACTTGTACCTTTGCACACCTCTTTAAATTCTTCAAAGCAGCTTTTAGCGGTTGTTTTTATTTCATTGGCATTCATGATATTACCCATTAATCGGAAACGACTTTGACTTTAATTAAGTGTAATTCCAAAACGACTATATCCCTACATTAAAATAAAAATTATACATCGCAGTAATATTCAATCCCACTTTCATGATTAGCAGCTGTCTTTGGTCGTTGCTAGCATTCAATAACTTGTATCAGAAGTTGAGTTTTAATAAATTCCAAAAACAAAAGAAGGTTTTACATTGATTCTGGTTTTGCAACTACAAGGATGTTCAACAAAAAACTTTTTACGCTTGATTATGAGAACATACGATATGCTGAAACCTGGAATCATCAAAATGCAAGAAAACTTTAAAATAGATTAGTGACATGCATCAGCAAAACCGAACAAATAATAATAGATAACGGAGACTACTCTAGTAACTAGAAATAAAGAAATTGGTAAATAAAAAGAAATAGTTAAGCATCCATAACCAAGTTTTATCCGAGTCAATCAAATAAGAAGAAGCAAATTCGTCGATGCTATATAAAATATACACGGTTTCTATAATTTTGCATCTTGTTGAATATTTTAATCGAGAAATAATTATCATTTGCTACTATGTATGCAAATTATTAATTTTTATATACGCGCTTCGTAGCTGTACTGCTGGTGTTTATACAGGTGCAAAGTGATAGGAATTCTGTTATCTTAAGCAATGCAGTTAATAAATGTCAAATGGAATGGTTTATACTTGTCGATAGTATAGAGCGGTTGCCAAATTAACAGACTAGATGAAATACATGCTAAAAGCAAACCTTTATTTAGTTTATGACACCACTTCTTTTGGCAATTAGGTATTTAGTATTTAACCGTTAATTGCCGAATTGTTACGTTAATCAGTCGATCAGTCCTCTATGCTTACAATGTTACTTAGTCGCTTTGTGATTTGGACATCCCTGATGTTATAAAAGTACCTTTGTTTAAAAAAGCTTAAAACAGCATCTTTCAAAAAATCCTTCTACAGTAGGGTTAGATATGCGCTTAGTATTAAGGAGTATTTTTTAAAACTCTGTGCTGTGGCTGGATTCTTCTTAAAAATACTACCAATATTTATATGTCGCGAATGCTTCTGCTGAACACATAACTATATATACCTAGCACAAGCGATAAATGGTAGCAGCCCGATGTTTCCCAGAATGCGGTACGGGTAGAACCGCAACTCGCCCACTGATGCATTCAACGAATGCAGCAGTGTAATACAGGCAATCCTATGCATTCTAGAGACTGTGTCTCAAAGTCACTGTGGAAGCGACTGCGGCTGCTTTTTTGAATTTGAATAAACAATTTGCAAATTATTAATGTCATGATTAATATTTTTCACAATCTACGAACCTACACATCTACAGCAATGTTCAAGGAAATAGAGATTAAATGCAAATGTCCAGGATTATAACATTTTGAGTTTGGTAAGTTTGATTTCCGTGGTGCACTTGACCACTGGCGGATCCAATTGACCCCATTGACCTTGGGCCTCTTAAAAAATGTAATCGGATGAAAAGTTGACTAGTTCATTTTAAACAAAGCGTCCCCTTATAACAATAATCCCGTAATTTAAATTTGAATTTGCGAAATGCTTCTTCCACATTCTTCATTTTTGTATAGTTCCAATAATCGCAAATTTGTCATCACCTCCAAGCGTTGGTGGGGGATTCGTCGCTCGTCGAAGTCGGTTCTGTGACCTGTCTAATAGTGTCTACCAGTCTCCACTAAACAAAAAAATGAACTGCATCTATTGTGTAGTGATAATGACCGGCGTATTTTGCAATGTTGCTAATAATACGTGTATAATGTTTTTATCGTTTGTTTTAAATTGTGCAACTAGTTAGTAAAAGTTTAAAATATCCAAAGTCTGAAAAATTTCAATTTTAAAGGTAAGCACTTGTATGTAATACAATGCTTATTTTATAACATTTTCTCTCATTTTGACTTAAGTATAAAGTATCACCTTTCAAAATTTAGTGAAGTTTAGAAAAGTCTCACTTTTTGCAATCAGTTGTGAAATGTAAAATATTTTACAACCCTTGATGAAGTAGCTTTTTATAAAAACAGTTAGGAAATGCCTCGTTTTGTATAACGCTTGATGTCAATCAGGATAAGACACTAGAAATTCAAAATCCAGATAGCAGCTGATTTGTCAACAAATTTCATGATTGTTACACACAACTGTCACATGACTGATATCAGCCAATGAGAAACATGCATTGTTTTTAAATGTACCAATGCAGAACTAATTACCTAATAAGCGCCCGTGGGCTGCTTATCAAGCGATAAGCTCACTAGAGATGATTAATGACCCTGCGGATGGTGTCATAATTAGAAACAGAAAAGCAAGAAACGAGCAATTTGAGTTTATTGGCATTAGTAGATCAATTTTAAATCATAATTCGTATACGGGTTTTGCGTAATAACCTTCAAAATATAAGCGCCGGCAAACACAAATAATTTTGCCCGTGCCAACAGTCATCGTGCTGGTTGCCCTTAGAAAACTACCCTCGGGAGAGTTTTCATTGCAACCAGCACTCGACCCTTGGCGTGTGCAAAATTATCGGAAAATATATCTCGCTCTTGTTATATTACTATTGAAACTGACACCGCGTCCACTTCTATTCCCACTAACAATGTTTGGAAATTTATCAAACGACATCGGAGGTTATTTTGACAGCACTGATAGACTTCTTGAGAGTATTTCTAATTTCAGGAAAAAATTATTATTTATTGGAGAACCCTGACGTTCACCGAAAAACATGTGTATTTCCTTTCTCGGAAAAAAATTCATGGAAACGTAACATTTTAATATTAGTTATTTGGATAAATATACTTGACTTGTCTATTGGCATATAAAATAAGGAGATTTTTGTCGGTTTTCTTGAAATGAAGCAGCATGGCTAAAATTGTTTTTTTATGCTCAAACTCCCATATCTGAAAAACAGTTGAATTTAGGGGTATGAAGCACCATATAAAAGAAGCTCATTAGAAAGACTTTTCAAAGATTCAAAAATATACAGGGCGTTCCATTTGAAAACTTCCGAAATTATTGAATTAGCAAATGTTGAGCACCCTGTATATCAGTAATACCCAGAACCACAATTTTCCACTCGAACGGTAGTTCACGAAAATCATAATTTTTTGGTAACGTTTGTCTTCATTCAATTGTTTTCTCTTACAGCAGCCGCCTGAAATTAATCATTTTTTAGCATACAATTGTTATTATCTCCAAAACAGTTGACGTTAGACCCATACAACTTGATAGGTATAAAAATAATTAGTATTTCAATGCAAAAGTTCAAGTTACTTAAACGTAGAACATTCCATAAAAAAAAGTAAGTTTGATTCCTCACACTTTTTTGAGTCACCCTGAACCGAGTGTCTCAATAAGAACGGCACTCGGCCCTATCTTGAAAAGTAATTGTCGTAAAGACTTGGGGTAAAAAAAATTATGACTAAAGCGGGCAAGAGAAAATGCTGGATATTATTTTTAAGTTTCTAGAATGGCCGCCAGGGGGCGTAATCGCATTCTTGAATTTTAAATCCCGTTTTTTGAGAAATATTCTTATATTGCAGATAGCTAAAATAGACACCGTTTTAAAGCTGAGATAAATTCGATTCCTTTTCGTTTAATGCTTTTTGCTCTATCTCTTAAGGGAAAGTGGTGGTGGGTGTCCAAACATTTTCGAAATTAAATGTCAATAACTTCAAAATGGCTGAACGGATTTTGTCAAACTTGGAATCGTTGAAAATAGCCTTTCTTAGGCCATCAACGCTGCTTTGAGCGGATTGATTTAGATTGTTTGTGTCGCCGCTACAGGGCGTTTTGAGACAACACTACAAATGAAACAGATTTTCTCAAAAAAATTAAATGCAACGATATCATTTTTATTGCAACAAAAGATAGCCAAATAAGGGTCTAACACGCTAGTAAAAAGCGCATTTCGATATTTACTCTAAAAAAAATTCGTGTGGCCAGAAGGGCAATATTCAATCATACTGACAGTTTAAATATAATTTTGGTATTTTAACAGTAAATTTATATATATTTTGCTAAAAGAACGATAATTAGGATTTAATAATGGCGACATTATTTCGAGTTTCAATTTCTTTTACCGATATTTTAGGTTAGAAAAGATATATCGAAATGCGGTTTTACTAGCCTGTTAGACCCTTATTTGGCTATCTTTTGATGCAATATAAGTGATATCGTTGCATTTAATTTTTTTGAAAAAATCCATTTTATTTGTAGTGTTGTCTCAATACGCCCTCTAGCGGCGACACAAACAATCTAAATCAATCCGCTCAAGGCAGCGTTGATGGCATAAAAAAATCCCTTTTCAACGACTCCAAGTTTGACAAAATCCGTTCAGCCATTTTGAAGTTATTGACATTTATTTCCGAAAATGTTTGGACATCCAAACCACTTTCCCTTAAGAGATACAGCAAAAAGCATTTAACAAAAAAGAATCGAATTTTCCTCTGTTTTAAAACGGTGTCCATTTCAACTATCTGTAATATAAGAATATTTCTAAATAAAACGGAATTTAACATTCAAGAATGCGATTACTCTCCCTGGCGGCCATTCTAAAAACTTGTATATATTATACTTTGTATTTTAGAGTAGCAAGAGCGGTTTATTGTTCTTCTTTTAAATAATTTAAAGTTTACCTTTGTGTTATTTTTGTATAGCCTATATAGCTAAAATAGAGGTTTATTGTTCCTTTTTTTAAATATAGTGTTAATTTAACTTGTGTTGTCTTGTGTTTTTTATTTATTGATATCGAAAAAAATCATATATTGTCTTAAAACTCGATTTTTATTTTTTACCTATTTTATTCTAAATATCTACTTAGTACCATCCCATATCAGTCATTACCTACCTAAACTTTTAGTTTACTGTTCAATCTACAAAAAATCAGTTGACCCCCCTTAGGATGTCTCTGGATCCGCCTAAGATGGTGATATTCTGTTCTGAGTCAGGTTGAAAAAAGTGATTTTCTCCTCTGATGAGGATAGTCGTGTCATCGGCGTACTGTTGTGCATTATTTAATAGGTATGATAGTAACGAACGTACTGTTTCACACTATCTCTGGTATTTCAATCCTTAGATTAGTTGGCAGCTTTCCACTTATGTCGATCACAAGTCATTTTCTTGAAGGCTGTATACTTATAAGCACCTGCATGTTTGATGACTTGTTTAATGAACTCAAGACGGGGTATTCCAACGGGTCTTTTTCAAGCTCTAGTTTCTTCTATTGTTTGTATTATATAAGGATTATTTCTATAAATGTGTCCTATCCATGTGTATCTTCTTTGTCTTAATGTGTTTATTAGTGGTCTTTCTTTTCCTATTCTTGCTAGAACTTCTTTGTTGGTATTTCTTTCTGACTAGTTAATTCTCAGCATTTTCCATACCCACATCTCGAAAGCTTCTAACAGATTTTCGTTTTTTTTTCTATTGTCCATGTCGCCGATCTGTAAAGTATTGTGCTCCAAATACAAGTCTTAGCTAATTTAGTACTTGCAGATAAATTTAGATTAGTGGATGGGAATAAATTTTAAGTACTAAATGCGACTTTAGCTTGTCTATTTCTGATTTTAATTTCTTCTCTGCTTCTGCCGTCTTTGCTTATGATGCTACCTAGATATTGAAAAGATGTTAATTGTTTGAGAGTGTCTGTCAATTTTTACATTAAATTTTCTGTTGTCCTCAAGCATATCATTACTTCCGTTTTCTTTTTATGAATTTCCATCTTGTATGTATTCTTAAATATCTCTTCTATATATTCTAACAATCTTTGTAAATTTCTCTAATGTGGGGCAACAACACTAAGTCATCCGCGAGACGTATAGTTTGTATTCTTTCACCGCCCACTATGATACCTGAACAGATTTCTTTGCATTCATTTATAACTTGCTCTATGTATATATTGCGTAATGCAGGTGAGTTTTATTAAAAGGCCGCCGAAACGACTTTTTAAAAAACGTTTATTTTTATTTTACAATGAAATATAACATTGGAAGCACACAGCTAGCCGCCGGACAATTTCTTACATCTAGCTATGATACGAACACAATGGAACTTATCGACTGACTGGAGCTTAACTTAGAAGTGCAAGCTACTAGTATATATACTATGCCTAATCAGCTAAGATAAGCGTTATCTCTAAAAGGGAGCGTGAGACAGGAAGCCACGTGCGTTCAAGGTTGCAGACTTGCAATTCATATAAAGAAGCTATTTATCGTTCAAGGTTGCAAGCTTGCAGTTTTACACAGGAGACCATTGTCTATTCATAATATAACACGTCCGCCGATAAAATGTTCAATGGGTGGTATTCAAATATGCCTCCATTGAACTTACAAAGAGAAAAGAAAATTAAACTTATGCATTTACGTTAACCGGTTCAAAATCTTTATTTAAAAATCTAATAAGTTTAATCTTCATTGTGTTTCTATTATAATACAAATACAATATAAAAATTATTAACATAAGAATAGTACACAGAGTAAATATAATTGCAGACACACTTAAATTATCAGATTTAATATAATTAACAGGTTTTAACAAATTTTCATATTTATTAAGTTTAATTCGGTCCTCAACCAATTTCTGGGTGTCAAGAGGTATCAAGTCAATCTTTGAAACATTTATGTGGTTTGATTCAGGAACTATTAAGCGGTCAATGTTTGAAATTTTTAAATTAACAATTTCATTTGAGGTTCTTTTTGCGGTGAATAACATGTGTTTTTGATTTATTGAAACAAGACAGTCTGAACTGAGGTGTAAGAGGTTAGTGCCAGATATTCCTTTTCTAAAATTCTGATTTTTACATTTGACGTCCAATATTGCTTCAGATGGGGAAGATATTAACCATGTCGCAGGATTTATTTGTGATATTTTGATTTCTGTTAAATTGAATAAATAAGGGATACATGTTTTATTTTTATTAAATGACAGAAGTTGTGTTTCGCACAATTTGTCGTTGGGGATTTCAAAATAGTTATTTTGATTACAAAAGTAGGTGTCTAAAGTTATAAGTTTACAATGACTTATTTCAATGGGAATGCTGTTTTTAACGTTAAATAATAAAGTACTATAAGTAGGTATAATCATACGAAATTGATAATTTTGGATAAAAATCGGAAATGATATTAATTGTATCATTTGATAATCGTTAGTTTTGGAAGTAAGAGGTATTTCGAATATAAATGTAATTCTGTTTTTAACTTGATAAACTTTTGTAATGATAATTGACTCGTATAAATGTAAATACTGTAACTCTGCAGGATATGGAATAGTTAAAGCTTTTTCTGATATGCTATTGAGATACGTCGAAATTTCATTTAGATTTTCAATTAAATCGTCATTATCAATTAATGACATATGCATCTGTTGATTTTGGGCAAAAGTTAATGCATTTTCTAGTTCCAAACAAGTGTTAATAAGTAGTTGCAAAAATTGAATTGCTTCTAGCAAGACTGTTTTTAAGGAGTATGTAGCGAGATTTTTGCCTAATTCCTCATTTTGTAAAATTATTTTATTTATATTTCTGTCTAATAATTCTTGACTCTTTGCTATATCATTGATTACTGAGATGGTATCATTTAAAATTTTAGTTTGTTCTAATATAACGTCATTTTGAATTTTATTGCTTTCTTGTAATTTAGTGATCATAGATTCATATCTGACTCCATCGTTGGCGTCGAGGTTGCCAGTTAAAAATTTGAAAGCGGATCCAAGTCCATCGAAAAGTCCTCTTTTATTAATTTTGTGTTTAACATCAGGAAATAATTGACTTAAGAGTTTATCTGTTTTTTCAAGATATTGTTTTAATATTATGAGTAAATTGTTATGATTGATAATAACATCATCAATCCTTTTAAATTTTGTATATTCAATAACGTAACTTTTATTTTCAAGTAACGGTATTATTTTCATTAAATTAGTTCTAAGTGTGTCATAATTAACAAATATAGGGGTATAGTCTACATTTCTAATAAGCGTCCATTCGCTTTGTTTAAGCACTACGTTTCCTAAGTTTAGAGGATATAATCCAGGATTATCTTTTAAATTTTTAATAATAATATCGCTCTGTATAACTAGTGATTGAGTCAGCAGGGTACAGGCGATGAAGAGTGTAGTAATCCTGAAAAAGAGAGAGCAATAGTTCCTTTTAGTCAGGGTGTTTTATATTTCCATATTTTTTAAAAAATTAGATTTAATTTTGAATTTCAATTTTACTTCTGAAATTAGTTCTAACAAATATTTTTTCATTTAATTGGAATGTTTGATTTTTCCGAATTGGTTTTAATTTTAAATTTTATCTTTACTTCTGAAATTTATTTTAAATAATACTTCTTCGTTTAATTGAAATGTTTGATCTTTCTGAATGGGTTTTAATTTTAAATTTAATCTTTACTTCTGAGATTTGTTTTAATAAATACTTTTTCGTTTAATTGAAATGTTTGACTTTTCTGAATTTGAATTTAATTTTAAATGGTTGTAAAGGTTTTTCTTTGTTTTCCTTTAGCAATATCAATTATAAATGTATGTTGCTGTGAACATCTTAGTTTTAACGCGAGAAATATTGTGATTATTAAAATTGTAAATACTAGATTAATACAAGCTTAGGTCTTGTTTGTTTGTTAAGTATAATTTTTATTTGAGTTTTTTCTGATTTAAATGATTTTAGTCTTAAGTTTTTTCTTAAGATGTTATTTTTTTAAAATACTTTTGATATTTGAAGTTACTGATTTATTTATTAGAATTTATTTGTAATACTTAAAGTTTTTCAAAAATTCAAGGGTGTGAACAATCTTATTTTTTTCTTTAAACACACGGTTAAAAATTTAGTTATTTTGGCAAAATTTTTGATAAATGTTCTTTAGTAGACTATTTGGTTAAAAATTATTTTATTTAGATTTTTAAGTGCTGGGAAATTTTGATTATTGAATTTTTAGATGAATCTGATTTTATTCCTTCTAAAGTAGTAGGTAGCTATATAATCTAAATATTTTACAAATTTATGTTTGAATTACTAAATATTATGAGTTGATTTTTAGTGTCAGTTTCGTAACGGATGAAGGTACTTCGGGAGAGTAAAATACATCTCTGTATTGAAAACATAAATTAGTCAAAAGAGTTTATTCATCTTCGTTTAAATGGTCTAATCTCAAAAATTTTTTTTTTAATTGTTATTTAAAATAATTATCTAAAATACTTTTAATGTTTGGAGTTTTTATATTAAAGTTGTTAAAAAAAATTGTTATTTAAATTAATTATCTAAAATACTTTTAATGTTTGAAGTTTTTATATTAAAGTTGTTAAGTCTGATAGACTGATTTTTGTTGAGCTCATAATTTTTATTTTTTTATAAGATTAAGGATTATAAATATTAATTTCTTGTATTTCATTTAAAGTATTAATTACGCTTGTTTTAAATTGATTATTGTATGATTTCAATTGCTGAAGGCTTAGTCATGCCTTTTTCATTAAATTTTAATTTTGGAGTTATTTTAGTTTCATTTTTTTTATGCTGATAAATTTTACGGGTTATAATAAAATGGTATCGTAGCTCTTTCTGTCTGAATATGCATCCATTTATAATCTATTCGTGCGGATAATTTTGAAAATAAGTCGGATCCAATAAGTCCTATATAGTCTGGGTTAAAATTATATAAATAACATGTATGTGTTCCGTTTTCATAAAAAAGACTGGGGATTGGTAAATCTGCAATTAAGTTATGTTGAGAAATTCCATGAGATGTAATTATCTCGAATTATGTTTCATAAATATAATTTGGAAAATGTTGTTGTACAAATTCTGGAGAAATTATTGTTTGTGAGCTACCTGTATCAATTAAAAGTTTATCGCCAGTGGCGGGAATTATAATATAAGGAAGATCTGATTTTGAATTTATATTAAAAGTTAAAATATGCTTTTCCGAGGCTCTTAATGAAAATTTACAGTATCGTCTGGATCTGGGTATTCGAAATAATCTGGGGTGTGATCTAAGTCTTGTGAATTATCAGGGTCAGAATATTCCTGAAAGTTTTCGTTAAAATTTTCTGGAGTTGAAAATTCTCCATTTTCAAATAAATCTTCGGTTAAGTCTTCATATTCATCCGGAGGTTTTTCTTGATGGTAATTTAAATGATTAAAATTTCTATTAACGTTCTGAGAATTTGCTCGATATTTATTAGGGAAATTTTATTGTTGAGTAGCTGGTCTTTTTATAGTGCTAAAGTCCATAGGTTCTGGTTTATTTGTTGGTGAAAAATTTGGTTTTGGTGCAAATGCATTAAAGCTTGAATTTTGAGTTATTCTAGAATTATTAGGATTATTAAAATTCGTTGGATTTTTAAAATAGTTGGGATTTTGATTAAAATTATTTCGATTTTGTTGGAATGGTCTTTGCATGAAATTTGGGTTATTAAATTTAGGTTGATGTGAATTTCGTGTTTGAATATTGGAAGTTAAATTTGATTTATTTAATTTTTGACTTTGAAAATTATTTTGATTTTGAGAATATCTGATATCAATTTCTTCTTTTACTATGCTTAAGGCTTGTTCTAGTGAAGTTGGATTTCTACTTCTTACGAAGCTTCCTAAATTTTCATTTAGTCCACTTGTAAAAGTGCGAAGTGCTAAATCTTTGTTAGCCTTTAATTTATGAGTGATAATATCTTTTGATTCTTGACTCAGAAAAACTTTTGAATTATAAATAGCTAAATGAGTTCTAACTTTATTGAAAAATTCTATGGGAGAGTCTTTATTCTGTTTTAATTTAGTTAAATCAATTAAGAGATTCAATTCTGACCTTTGGTCACCAAAATTTTCAATTAAGACATTTTTTAAGTCTTTCCAAGTATCATACTCGTAACCTGTGATTACTTCTAACGCTTGACCTTTTAATTTATTCCTTATCGAATTTAAAATTACTTGGTTGATATAATCGTTTAAATTTTCTGTACAAAATTTAGTTGCAATGATTTCTGCGGATCTGATAAATTCCGAAAGAGTGGCTTGATTACCATCATATGTGGGAATTTCATTTAATAAAGCTACATTAAAATGTGGGGGAAACAATGATGCGTTTTGATCAACCATATTTGTTGTAACAACCCAAAATTATTTAAAAATAAAATTCTAGGGATTGAATTCCTTGGTGAGCGTGATCGATCTCGTGACATAAAATTTTTACAATTGTTTCAAAATATAATTACAGGTGTTTTAACTAATGATTCAAGATAATAGTGATCTAAACATAAAAATTTTATAGACAAAAATTAATTTTGCTTTATTTGTTTCACTTATTTTTAATTTTTATTTATGTTAGTAAACAGTTTAATGACTAGGGGATGTTTAACAGGGGTAGGTGCCCTACGCGCAAGAACGCAAGCACAAATGCAAATTAAGCACACCTATTATGTGCAGCAATTGGTCTGGCTTACTACGTTCTGCCTGAACTTATAAATAAATATTTAAAACTATGTTAGTATAATTTTTAAAACTTCATATTAGTTAACTTTGTTGTTTTAGGCGAACGCTTTAATAATTATCACTTTTGAAAATTATATTACGTTACTTTGTTGCCTTTGAAATTTTTACTTTGTTATTTAGGCGAACGCTTTAATAATTATTACTTTTGAAAATTATATTACGTTACTTTGTTGCCTTTGAAATTTTTACTTTGTTATTTAGGCGAACGCTTTAATAATTATCACTTTTGAAAATTATATTACGTTACTTTGTTGCCTTTGAAATTTTTACTTTGTTATTTAGGCGAACGCTTTAATAATTATTACTTTTGAAAATTATATTACGTTACTTTGTTGCCTTTAAAATTAATTATTTTGCTTTTTCTTTAAAACTTGTAAATTATTACTTAGGCGAACGCTTTAATAGTCGTTACTTTGTTGCCTTTAAAATATATCTTTGCTTTTTCTCTAAAGCTTGAAAATTATTATTTTTAAAAATATACCTTTGCTTTTTCTCTAAAGCTTGAAAATTATTATAAAAATATGCACTTACATTGTGCGTTAAAATTGACGAACGGCGTGCGATCAAGCTACGTCCTGTTGTCTTCAAAAAGGATGCGTCGATCCTATTGATGTCGGCTGGCCTGCACAGAGGTCCTGAAGTCCGACTTGGATAGTCCAGCTTTGCGCTAGAGCGTTATCCAAAAGTTGTCCTGGGGTCGTCGTTGTTGACGTTGCCAATACCAGAGACTGATCCCAATGATCAAGAGTGGTCCCAATGACCAGATGGTTCCAATAACCACGGAGGAGCAGGAGCTGGGTCGACGGGCGCTTCTCACGATCGGGCGATGTTTGTCCCTGTTGGAGATGTCCGAAGATCCGCTGGGTGGTAGGTTTCGATTTGTGGCAAAGAGCTGAACCTCAAGGAAAGTTGCTGGTCGACTCGATGTTTGTAGTTTTCCAGGTTTTCCTCCACAAATCCGAACGACTGCGCCAGTTTTATTAAAAGGCCGCCGAAACGACTTTTTAAAAAACGTTTATTTTTATTTTACAATGAAATATAACATTGGAAGCACACAGCTAGCCGCCGGACAATTTCTTACATCTAGCTATGATACGAACACAATGGAACTTATCGACTGACTGGAGCTAAACTTAGAAGTGCAAGCTACTAGTATATATACTATGCCTAATCAGCTAAGATAAGCGTTATCTCTAAAAGGGAGCGTGAGACAGGAAGCCACGTGCGTTCAAGGTTGCAGACTTGCAATTCATATAAAGAAGCTATTTATCGTTCAAGGTTGCAAGCTTGCAGTTTTACACAGGAGACCATTGTCTATTCATAATATAACAGGTGAGAGGTTGCACAATTGCCGATTCCTTGTAGAAAGTTCGCTTCTCTTGGACAGTCGTCGATTTTTATTATAGCTTTCAGGTTTTCATACAATTTTTTAATTGTCTCTGTAATCCACATGTATTGTCTTCAAAATGTCCATCATACTATGCCAATTTACGTTATCAAATGCTTTTTTTAAACAGATTCTTTAAACGATCACTGAATATTGCTTGGATAAGTCCTATTTGAGATGTTTTGGTTACAAACAAGTTTTACACTCATACAATTTGAATACTAGAAAGAGACGTTTCTGTACTTTAATAACAAAATTTAAGCTAACTAAATATCAGTAATGATTTCTACACATAAACTCGAAACACGTTTACTCGCTACACGGATTCATATCGAAATTCATACCATGGTATTTTCTTATTTTTATTTCTCTCGTCTAAAAGACGGAGAAAGTACTGTTATCGCGAAAAAATACCTTTGGAACATTTTTCAAATCTGCACGTTTCTAATTAGCAACTTCTTCGTAGTTTGGCAGTTACTAGGCTCTTTGTTTGGTCTATTGCTGTTTCCATAGTATATTTCTTGGCAGTATGGTGGAACTGTTCCAAGATTATCTGTAGTTTGTCCTACGCGTCACCTATTACTATGGCATCATCGGCTTAGCACATTATTTTAATATAGTTTCCGATTCTGTATCCCTATTTCGTTCGTATACCTTTTACTATTTTGATTATTCTAAATTTTTTGTTGAAAAACACACAAATAAAGTGCCAAAAAATTTATGTTACTGAAAACGGAATTACCAAATCTAGTAAATTATTGAAAAAACAATATAGGATTTAATTTAAGAAAGAATCGAGGACGTCACCGGTCAAACCCAGCAAAAAAAGAAAGTTTAATCGGATGCGGCAAACTGTAGCCTAAATTTCAATAAACGCTATATTAAGAGGGAGACGAAGCTATTTATTGATAGTGTTTTTGATGAAATGAATAGTAACGTAATCAAATGATACCGTTTTCGGCGCCATCTAGAATACACTTTAACTACATTAATGTGGTACCATAATTGTAGTTGATTTTGTATTTTATTATTAATTCAAAATCACTTTAGAATAATAAGAACCCATTTTCAAAATCATCAATTCATTTAGCACCTTTCCCTAATTCTAAAATATCGTATATGGTAGTAACTAATCGTATTTTTTTATTTTAAAACGCCTAACCACTCTCCATGGATAACTTCGTTTGGCACATCCACGGGGCATTGCAAATCTCACAGAGTAACTTTGATTGAAATCTTTGTAGGTTATTAATATTGATATCCCTTGTGGAAACTCAGATTTCAATACTATAGCTCCATATTGGTTTCAATATTGCTTTATATAAGACTTAGATTTGTCTCCATTGTTAAGTGTGAATTACGGCCCATTACCAAGTACATCTTGCGATATTGGAAACCTAGTTGAAAGCGTTTGTTCCATATATATTTACTCCATGCTAGTTTTATCTATGTGAAGGTATACATATTTAGCCTCTTCTTTTTGCGGTAGCGGTGTATTACACAATGACACTAGCAAACAGATCTCTTTTCGAAGAGTGAATGTTAATTTTTTATCCAGGAATCATTCTTGGTAAAGTGATTTTCCAAGTGTTCGGGTGTTATTTTGGGATTCCAATAGGATGTCATTAAAGCAGTGTCATCTGCAAAGTTAGCGATTTCTGTATTAATAGATGTCATAGATCCGCTGAACCAAGAACACTTCTCTATGGTACGTCCGATTTGATGAGAACAAGATATGAGTATGCTTCTCCATATATCACTAAAACTGCATGTTTGTTAAATACGTCTTTAATACTTTGAAGTATGGATGTGGTAAGCTACTTATAATTTGATATGCCAATCCTTCGTGCCACACATTGTTGAAGACTTGAGAAATATCTATAAAGGCGGCTGAACAGTATCTTCTATATTCAAGATCATTTCTTATTTTCTTGACTATATCGTGCATCTGCTCCGTTGTGGCATGCTGTTATTGAAACCCCAATTGATACATAGGTAGTAAGTTCTTTTCATTTATAATAGATGTTAGTCGTCCTTCTCGAACATCTTAGAAAGTACAGGGAGAAGATTAATCGGGCGGTAGGATGCTATACCAGCAGGACCTTTGCCTGGATTTTGTGTTATAACTATGTCGGCAACCTTCCACCGGGACAAAAAGTACCCAGTCCTTATTATGACTTTAAAAATGTACTTGACCATTTTGTACCCTTCCAGTGGCAGTTCTTTTAAAATTTTGCTTGCTACTATGTAAGTATAAACCTGGTGCCTATTTTGGGTTGAACTTTTTGATATCATCTGTGATTTCATGTGTCTTACATTTATGGTTGGTTAAGCCAATATACAATTGGTATGGTGTATCAAGAATAATAACCGGTGACTTCAGATGCAGTGAGATTTACCAAGAAAGTGTTGACACCATGGTTTTTAAATTCATTTAATATTGGTTTAGCTCTCTTGTTCCTCGATAACAGCTAGTTTTGTCAGCACATGAACATGTTGTTTGCCATCGTTTCTTTAGTTTTCATTTTTATTATTTTATTTTATTTTGGTACTCAGCCAACAGCCGTTAGGCCAATTATAGGCGTCGCTGTACATTTTATGGGAACTTCCAACCCCACTAACGACTGTCATGATGTTATTATGACATCCGGAACCAACTATTTCCGTGGCAACCGTACCACGAGGCGCTTATAGAAGCAGCCGAGAAACTCCCATCCAAGTTCTGACCAGAAAGAGAGTTGCTTGACTCTATTGATCGGACGTGGATGCTTGTTCAAGCTACACCACCCGGGAGCATTTAAGCACAACGTACATGGCGCGAGCACCTACGCAGTAATGAACGGTTTTCATTGGTCAGCGCCGAACAACAGTACGGATTGCCGATAGGGTACTGACCGCACGTACGTTTTGCCGAATGGTGCCATGCAATTGCGTAAAGGGAAGGCCGCTAGGTAGGGCGGTAATATAGGTTCGGAATAGAACTATGTAGCTATTTATTGAGATAGGTACACAAATGTTAAACAAAGACAAACATTTAAAAAGTTGCAAAGTTAACAAACAAAAATTTGTTTCATTCATTAATTTAATGACCACTGCATGGAATTTAGCATTTGCGACGTTGCTTTCCACATTTAGGGCGAGATTCATTTTTCTCTTCTGATTTGTTCTTTTTTCCCCTTCAGCTGGTCTACAACTCGGCATTATTTTGCTGCCTCTGGTAAGATTAGGCCTTCTTCTGGCAGTGGAAGTTGGCTGAACTTTGATTGCTCCACGAGAACGTCTCAAATGAATACTGCATCCCACGGAATTTAAAAAACTATCCCAGGCACTCCTAGCTGTAATTTTTTTAAGACGCGTTGAAAACTTAACTACAAAAGCAGCAGAAGTGCCAAATTTCTCATGACGTTCCCTCATAAGAGTGATCAATTCATCAAACGAATTTTCCGGATCACATTGCACTTGACTCTTAATGCCAGATAATATATGTTACCTGTGATCCCAACGTGAGACTGTTCGTCATTTTGACTCTCAAGGGATAATGACTTTGATATGCTCGTATCATCCTGCGCTTCCACGGCAACTATCTTCAGCGGCCTCTACAAATATTTACTTTTAGCATTTTTCTCAAAGCCAAGCGTGCAATAAGAAAACGATCATCAGTATCATTTGCTTCTGGGCCATAATTACACCAATAATCTCCAGCTTGGTGCTTACACATTTTGCCCAGACGACCAACAGGGCATGTGCAGCATCCAGTTTCGACATCAACCTGATATAACAAGTGTTCTTCGATTTCCCTCTCGACACTCTATGTGAAATTGTAAATTCTTAATATAATTTTTTTTGTTATGTAGATGGCTTTCGATTGATATACCTTCGATGCGAGCTCGCTATTACTCCTTCTGTTGGCAAAATTCCTAAGTCGTCTAATGTAATATTGTTCCATTGTTGTACAAGTGAAATCAACAAGGGGCACTACGTTGTACGCTTTGTAAAGAGAGAGTACAATATTACTTCGACGCGAAGTGTACGAGGTATTGAACTTCCCTCATATCGAAAACCACTCTGAGTCAAATATCTCTAAAATTCGTGCCAACCGACTAATGAACCCACTATACCAAATCTCCGTCTCGGCTGTGAGGATCTTTTGGCGAAAGCCCCAGCCCACTAGATCCCTCCCTCGTATTGGGGGTTGCCTAAACGTGCTGTGCGGTGTACGTATGTTAGTATGTGTACACGATTCCGGTCGCCAGGAACCTTCCTGATGTCTTGGATTGTTTTCTTACGATAGGTCCTCCGAAAATGAAGGCAACATCAACTTTTGAAGTATGGTCGTCGGCAAAAAATTGTTTTTATTTTTTTTATAAATAACTGGTTCATAACATTTCATTGTACTAGCGAAACAGAGTGAGGCCTAGTATTCTTGGAAAGCACCGAAAGGAGCTTTTCTTAGGGGGGTTACCGAATATTCTTTATATAGGAGAACACACACTTCTGAAAGATTGTTAGTTTGATACCCATCGCGATAAGCTAAAAACCAATCATGTCGACGAGTCCAATATTTGGTTATGTATTGTAACCAGGTGGGATATTTTGTTGCAATTTCCATATTGGTGGAACTCTCAAAAGCGTCATCCGCTTCAGCTGTAGACGATGCTATTAAAATATTCTTGAAAGAATAATATAGCTGTTGGCGACAGTCTTTCGGTATATTATGCTTTTTTTCGAACAACCATCTCCACACCGACTGCGCAACATGAAATTATCAGAGATTTTTTCTTCGTTGTCTGGCTTGGACAAAACATTTTTTTCTGCGTTTACTTTTTGGTACTGAAGAAACGCTTTTGGATTTCAATTTAGAACATTGAGAGCAAAACGTACGCTCGATCAGTACCTTATCGGCAATCCGTACTGTTGTTCGGCGCTGACCAATGAAAACCGTTCATTACTACGTAGGTGCTCTCGCCATGTACGTTTTGCTTAAATGCCACCCGGGACCCTTTAGCCTAATTTGGTTTTGATAAAATCAGGACAATAACTCGATTTATTCGTTTTTTGAGTTTCAGTTGTGGCAGACCATGCTTCTCTTTGTCTTAATTTGGTGAACCTTTCTGTGTATTCTTCGATATCTTTATCAGTTTTTAGCGTCAAATTACCTAGTTGGAAAAATGTTTCGGAATACATTCGAATCCGTATGTTTTGGTAGCTAAAGTAGGTGGATTTGATTCTTTGCTATCAAGAACAATAACCATTAACTATCTTAAAGTTAATTTTTCTACAAATAAAAACAACTGAACGCTTACTAAAGACTTCTTCTTCTTGAAGTGCTTGTCCTATCGAATGTTAGCGACCAATAAGGCTACTTGAACTTTAGAAACTGCCGATCGAAATAATAATGTTGTAGACCAATTGCGGAACTATTTTAACCTGGAAGTACGTCTGCGCCAGCGTTTCTTTTATCCTCAACTTTTCCTTGTAAAATTAACTGTAACAATTTATATTTTCCTCCTCTCATCACATGATCTAAATATTGCAGTTTTCGTTTTTTATTTGTGGGAATAATTTTTAGTAGACTATCCATGCTATATTTAATTTCAGCATTTGTCACTCTGTCTGTCCAAGACACGCGTAACATGCGTCTGGATCACCACATTATGACCTATTAATTTTGTTGCATAATCATTTAGTTAACGTCCAGAATTCTATCCGATACAAAAGTACTGGAAAAATGTAAAAATCGTTTCTTATATGTAGATGAAAATTACGATGACGCAGAATAGTTTTTAAATTATGAAATGCTTGTCTTGCTTGTCCGATGTGATTTTTTACGTCCAGCCGTTGTCTTCCTTCGTAGCTAAATATTTATGTGAAATCGCACTCTGTATTGTTTCATTATGTATTGATATTCCCAATGGTCTTAATTGCTTTTTTGTAATTATCATGTACTTCGTTTTCTGAAAATTCCTATACCTTCTGTGCTTTTATCGAGTGGTGTTTTAAATATCATCTCAGAGTAGATACTGAATAGTATTGGAAAAAGAATGCATCCTTGTCTGACTCCTCGTTTAATACTTATTTCTACTGCAACACCTACTGTACCAACCTGAGCTGTTTGTTTCCAATACAAGTTTCTAATAATTTGTACGTCTTGGTAATCTAAATTTATTTGCTGTAATATTTCCAAAAGTGTATTATGTCGAATTCTATCGAAGGCTTTCGTGTAACCTACTAAGCCTATAAATCAGTGGCGTAACTATGGGGGGTGATATGGGTGTCGGAACACCCCCAGAGGCTTCAGGAATAACGAAAATTCGTCTTAAACAAAAAAATCTAAAATTACATTTTGGGTAAAATAATTGAATATCAATTATTACATTCGAAATTCGGACTCAACCATTTTTAAAATCGGATCTCAACAAACCTCCTTCGGACGTGATTGCTAAATTCAAATTGCCAAAATGTACAAAATCTTCCATATAAGACAGCAATAGATGCGCTAGCTATACGTGCAATAAGGACATGTTTTCAAGCATATTCAAGTTGCTGCAAATTCTTGCAAGGATTGCTGTGTCAACTGCAACAGCTGAAGATCATTCTCCAACTTAAAAATAATTAAGACTTACCTCCGAAATGCAACAGCGCAATATAGGCTGAATGAATTGGCAATGCTCTCCATTCACAGAGAACTGCAGGTGAACGTAGATGAAATTATAAACGAGTTAGCAAAAAAAAAAGCCAAGAGAACTTGAATTACTACTATAAGTTGTATTGCAATTGTAATGAGTTTATTGTTTATAAATAAACAGTATAGTTACTTTCAATTCTAAAGGACTCGCAGTAGGACGTGATTTAACAAATTTTCTACAGTCAAAATATCATTTAGCATTTTCATAGGTTATAGAGTTACTGCAAGGACATGCATTATCTTCGAATTTTGTTTTGCAAGCAAGCTGAAATATAACTCTTTCTCGCGGTGTTATTACAATTAATATCCAAGTGTAAGTCAAAATGTAATAGCTCCCTTTTTGGAGCACTATTACATATCAAATTAAATATACCCTTTTTATAATTATCAAAAAGAAGCACTATCAGGTATAGCTCACTTATGTACTTACCCTACTTCTTAATGTAATGACTAGTAATTGACGTATCTCATAAATCAATTTGACATTTAGAATTATGTCATGTGATTATTGTTTTTTAAAACCTCGATTAGTCAGTTTTACAAGCAATGCGACTCATAAATCCCAGCTGAATGGGTTAATCTTCAACTAACAACTTCATCTTGCAGTTAAAGACTGAATTACTTTTAAAATATAATAACTATTTGGCTTTATGAATCAAATACACGTTTCAGGTACTTCAGTTTATTAGTAGCACATTGAAGTTTGATCTGACATTACAAAATAAAATACAAATTGTCAAAAACAATTTAATCGAATATTAAATATGTCCAAACTTGATTTATATGAAAATTCTAAAAATAACCTAATTCCAAGAAGTACATTTCAAAAAGGAATTGTCGAAAAACGTTGAGTACTCGAATCACGATTAACTTTAGAAAAATAATTCTAAATTAATTTCTAAATACAATTACAATTATCTTAATGATTTGCGGCACCAAACTTGCTGTATAACTTCTTAATATTTCGTAAGAAATGGGCACTAACCTTCTGATTGTTTCTTTTGTACCTGAATGCTCTACGTCAACTTCTAACTGGATAAATTCTAGTCAGAAAACACCTGCCGGGGTTGTTCCCGGCCAAATCAAAGCTCGTTGTAGCTCTTTGAAACCTCTATTATGTGGATAGATAGTTCAACAGCATACCATAACACTGGCT
Organism: Agriotes lineatus; assembly: GCA_940337035.1. Taxonomy (NCBI): domain Eukaryota; kingdom Metazoa; phylum Arthropoda; class Insecta; order Coleoptera; family Elateridae; genus Agriotes; species Agriotes lineatus. The sequence goes on from OW679202.1 coordinate 61,865,488, forward strand.
TTCACTGATTTTACTGGCTTCGTAGTAATATACCACGTTAAATGGAATCAAACAGCCTTGAATTTTATATTTGTATAATATTTGTGACTTAAAGTCAAGTTTGATTGTAGATAATACTATATTGCTACTACGTATCAAATCATCAATTATTATTATTCTTCACAATTAATGGGAATTTAACCCTTAACGTGACTATCACATGATATACATTAGATATCTGGATATTATTTAAATTAAATGCATCATTCATACGGTATGTTGCATTACAAAGCTAAGTTTTTATTTATTCGGCAAATAATTATTTCTGACTTCTTCTGGTTAATCAGCAAATGATAAGCAAAAAATAAATTCTTAAATGTAACTAGGTGGTCTATACTGCCAAGAAGTTAAATCAAGGCCTACCGCAAGTCCGGTAGAAATAAAATCAACTATACTTTATGGTACACTCATTTTTTTTAAATTCTTATTGTAAGGTTGATCACTCTCCCAGAACACCCCCCAGAGCAAAATCTTAGTTACGCCACTGCTATAAATACGTTCTTGTTAACATCCAGGCATCGTTCGATTAATATGTTAAAGAGAAAATAAAGCTTTGCGTGTTCCATAATCATTTCTAAAGTCCAATTGCGTCTCGGACATGATCAGTTCACATTTACTGTATATACGTGAATATATGGTTTTTAGAAATATTTTTAGAGAATGACTCATTAGAAAGATATTTCTACATTCTCCTTAGCATTTCGTATAGATTATTGTGGAAACGCTTTGTACAAATTTTTAAAAACTTTGCAAGTTGCGCTACCGCTCCCCCCTTTCAACGATAAATATAATGAGGGGACAGTCGCCGCCCTTGCCCCCCCTGTTCCTGCGCCACTTTAGCTGCATCTTGGATGCATCTTGATTTGTAATAAAGGCATGCTCGGATACTTTAACTTATCCGTTGTTAATAATGTTTAATTAAATAATAAAAACATGCGCTTATCCTGATATATGGAAAACAACTAAAGTGTGTCCTATATTCAAAACAGGTGACAAATCAGATATTAAGAACTACAGGCCAGTCTCTTTGATTTGTTCCTGTTCGAAAGTATTTGAGATTATATTACACAGCAGAATTTTTGAACATGTAAAATCAAAGATAACACCATACCAACATCGATTTACGCCCAATAGATCTACCGACACTAATTTATTACTATTCACTCAAAACGTATCAGAGGCGATAAACGACAATATTCAAACTGACATATACACCGATATTGCCAAAGCGTTTAACAAAGTATCTCATGCTTTGTTATTAAAAAAAATGAGAACGTTTGGTTTTGCTTTAGAACTCATTCAACTGTTCAGGTCTTATCTAAGTAATAGGAATCAATATGTGGTGTTCGGTAATTCTAACTCTAAAAAGTACATTGTTAACTCTGATGTACCGTAAGGTGCAAATTTAGGCCCCTTGCTATTTTTAATGTTTATAAACGATTTTCCAACATGTATTATCAACTCTGAGTGCTTGATGTTTGCAGAGGACCTTAAACTCTGGAAACAAATTAAAACATCAGATGATTGTGAGAAATTAAATGAAGATTTGAGCAGATTAGTGGAATGGACATATGAAAACGAATTACCTCTAAACATCAGCAAATGTTTTGTTTTAAGTTTAACGTATACTAGAAGACTCCAGCCATTTACTTTCAACTATGTAATGAACGGTGTAAACCTATATAGAAAGTATGAAACCGTGGATCTAGGAATATTGTTTGATAATAAAATGAGTTTTCAAAAATATATCTCCACAATGAAAAATAAAGCTAGCAGAATGCTAGGCTTCTTAATGCGTAACACTAAAGGATTCCGTAACACTACTACTTTAATAAAACTTTATAGTTGCTATGTTCGTTCTATCATGGAATATGCTTCTGTAGTGTGGACACCGTCATATGCTTGCTATATTGACGAAATAGAGAGTATCCAAAAATGGTTTTTAAAAATACTAAGCTTTAGATTAACTGGATTTTATCCTTTATTAACGTATTATAGAACATTATTAAGTCAGTATAATATATTGTCTCTAGAAAAAGCAAGATTTATTAAATCGGTAACCTTTGTCAAAAAGATCATCGATATGAAAATAGATGGCAATTTACATTTAATATTCAGCTTTGGTGTGCCTAGAGCGGGCAGCAGAAACAGTACATTATTTTATCTGCTGTTTTCTAGAACTAATAGTCTTATGCATTCGCCATTGCATAAACTAGCCCGACACTCCAACGCAATATATGAACACATTGATTTATTTTCATCTAATGTAAAATGCTATTATAAAACATGTTCAAAAATTATCAGGGATGGCCATTTAAACCAATGGTTTAGAAGTTAGTTTTATGTTTGGAACTGATTTCGTTCATTTTTTTAAGTTACTTATTTATTACATTAATGTTTAGTTAATACTTTTGTTATTTTAATTCATTGTTATGCTTTCGTTTATAGATTGATTATTTTTAATCTCTTCTTTATTATATCATGTTTTAAGTTAATTTCTTCTCTGTAATTGGGTGTATACCTGTTGAGAGGAAATAAATAAATAAATAAATAAATATAAATAACTGTTTTTGGAAGCGCATCAAAAGTGGATTTTACATTCTTGTGCTATGTTTCCTGTTTTATATATTGCGTTAAATAGTTTTAGCAGCAGATTTACATTGTCTTCGTCTATTATTTTTATCGGTTTTAGAAAACTGCGAGTGAGTACGAGTGTGTCAGCTGCTCCGTAAATAAACGCGAATTTCGAGTTCTTACGAGCGAAAATAACACGTAAGATAACAATTACAACAGGATACAGTAGATTGGACAACAGATAAAACAAAAAACCGGACTGAAGAATATACAGTAAGTAATGTTATTAATTATTAAGGCAGTCGTTTTAAATATCTACATTACTAAAGACAAACTAGAACTTTCCATTGTAAACATGTTTATCTCAGCTATTCAACTTATACAAGGTTTTGTTTCTCCCCTAAACAGGTGTTCTATGCAGGTGTGCAGACAGATGTTTTTTGCCGGTGCAGATAATTGTAGGTAAAATAAGCTTCTTGGCCTTTGAGTCACTATAATTAAACAGAAAATCTCTGAAATTTTATGCATAGATAGAATAAACAGGAACCAAATGATATGTAAGTGAATCTAGCCAAATGCTGAATCTGTAATAAATAAAGCAATAAAGTACATATTACGTAAAAATTATCTGTTACAGTATTATTTCTAATAATAATATATTTATTTGTAATAATTGTAAACATATACACTACAATTAAATTTTTTTTAAAAATTCCAGTACCGGGAAATCTAGGTATTCTGCCACAAGCCCAATGCGGGTTATAAGATTTTCTTCCTCAAGCAGCTGTATACTACGTGGTTGCATTATAGTTAAACCAAAATGCACTTATTGATCGAATTTTTAACACCAAAAATGCTTTCAATAATAATTTATTATTCAAATATTAACACATTGGCAATCAGCTGACCACTTTTGAATAGATTAATTTAATTATTAGACGTGCTACAAGACTATCAAACAAATTATTTTAAAAATGGTTATATTTTGTCCGGCGGTTTGCGATGCGATTTTGAGTGATTCGCCGGTCATTTTGGATCAACTTGTCAACGCGTTTGTGATGTTCATCGTCTGAGACAGTGATCGGACGTCCGCTGCGGTTTTCGTCATCAATTACGGCTTTCCGGGATCGCAACCAGGAAATGTTATTACCCATCGATTCACAGTAGTCCTATGAACAGTATCGTCACCATAACCAGCTTTTAAATCTCGATGAATCTCAGTAGGAATCACGTCTTCAGCAGTTAAAAATTATTTTACCGCGCGATTTTTAAGTCGCGCTGATATAGCACGAGAACACGTCTCCATACTTCCGCTACTAAAAAACGAACTGGTAAACGAAGTTCCTACAAACTTGGCACGCGCATAAAGGAAGAATGTAGCTTCCGAATACAATCATGTGTCTCCGTAGGTCATTGCGTTTGCGTTCTAGAAGCATGTGCACATTACTTTTCAGCCCACCCACCTATTAGCATTCTCCCCACTCCAAATTTTAATGTAACAAACTTATGTCAGGGAGAAGCAATTGTTGCCAGATAACAGCAATATAGCCATCTGGTATGAAGTAAAGGAAACAGCAACTTTGTGCTACAACATCTTAGTATGCACTTTTAGAAAAGGAGAAGGGTATTATGGTTTATACTTTCTACATTAATGACAGTGTGGTCAATTTTGGTCAACTTTCTGATTGGCTGTTACAATATCCGCCATTTTGAGTCGTTTGAATAGCCCCCATTAACTATTTTTAGCAGTGTATGAATGTTTGCTTAGTTACAAAAGTTACTAATGTCACTACGACATTGTCATTTTTACTTTCCTTTACAATAAAGGAAGCATTGGATTCTCCAAAAATTCGAAATTGAGTTTTCAACAGATCTTCACGTTTTAGAGTCCCCTGAACCCAAAAAACACGTTTTTGTTGATTGGTCTCTCTGCCTGTCTGTGTGTCTGTATGTGTGTCTGTGAACAGAATATCTTAAAAACGAAAAGAGGTATGGTGTTGAAACGTCATATATAAGTTTTGTGTACTATCTAGATGCAACAGCAAGCTTTTGAAGAAAATCGCATAACCGGAAGTATGGTGTTTATGCTTGTGAATTTTCAGTCTTTTTCGATTTTTTCAAAAACGGCTCGAACGATTTTTTCAAACTTTACATTTTTATTATATTTTAAATGTGTATTGATGTGAGATAGGTGATTTTCCAGTTGATTACATCTAAAATGGGTTTCTTTTGTACTTTTTTCTTATTTTTTTATTAACCCCTATTTTAAATATAACACCCGGTATATTATTACATTTTTGAATTTGAACTTAAAATTTTAGAGAAAATTTGTCTCTTGAACTGACGCTCTATTTTGTACGGTTTCTGTAAAATTTGTAATTTTTGTAAAATTTTGAATAATGCTTAAAAATTAAATATCAAATTTTTGGCTAATTGTAAGATCACTGTAAAAGGAAGTTGTGTTTGTGTGCTTGTATCACCAGATATTTACTTATCAAAATTATAGTATGATCAAAAATTATTTTCATCTAGTATGGCTATGGAGTAGTTCCTAATTTATGAATGCAACTATAAGTCACTTAAAAATAAAATGTCAAGTTTGACATTTAAGTATAAATGTAGTTGCATTCATAAATTATGAACTATTTCATAGCCATACTAGATGACAATAATTGTTGATCATACTATATAGTTCACTTATTAAATACGACTTAAGTATCAAAATAAATCTAGTATCAGTGTTGATGTATAGAGGGTGTTTGTAGATCGCAAGACATCTCGTAACTTCGTTAATAATAGAGATATCGAAAAGCACTTTATTTTGCTTTAAATGCCAGTATACAATCTACAAATTGACGTAAACCAATTTAAGCCATGGCCTCATATTTTTACGTAGTGATACACAACTTTTGGTTTTTTAAATATAACACCCTGTATTTAGAACTTATTATTTTTATAAATTCAAAATTAGGTTGTATACTGGCATTTAAAACAAAAGAAAGTTCTTTTCGATATCTCTATTATTAACGAAGTTACGAGCTGTATAGCGATCTACAACCGCTCATTCTCTGCATGTGTCCATACACTGGAGAGCCTTGGTTTCGATATTATCCACGATTGTGTCTTCTACTTCTAAGTTAGTAGGTACTTACAAATGCAAATATAATTTTAACCTAGCCATAATATTGACTTTAGTAATATTTTATTATTAAATATCATTAGATCGTTAAAAAATGCATATGCAGAGCCTGCTATGCTATAACAAAAAATCTGTAAAAGGCTTTACCCAGAACTTCCCTCATCGACATTGTGCTACTAAATAATTTTAAAAATTAAATTAAGTTAGGAGTAAAAATATCTTCGCGTTTCTAATAAATTAAATACATTTTCAAAAAAAAACGTTACCGGTGGTCGAATTCGAACGGCAGGCGGACCGCGTATTCAGCCCCAACGTTTTGTCGAATATGGCAAGGGAACGGGCTATTTCTACCTACGCCACGGAGCACCGACCTTTCGGGTTCCTGCATCGCAGCTATATTTAGTAACGCGCTAATTTGTGTCTCCTTTTTCCTTCGTAAAACAGTTATTTTATATCTATTAGCTCCCATTTTTGGTAAGAATCTAGCTTGCACTATGTGCCAATTATTACTTGTATCTATTACTATCTATTAAACTGTTAAGCATTTTAATTGGGTTAGAGCAAGTTAAAATAGTCAGAAAATCCATATTAGCCCTTTCCGTTGGCCAATTTTTCTCAATAACGAAAATCGAAGTGCAATATATTTCACATTTCCTCAGTGTTTTGACTTCCTCTAACCTCTAACTAAATTAAAAGACCTAAAAGAACACATTTTGATAGGTAATAAAATCTTGTTTACTTCCACCTAGCTGGAAACAAAAAGGAGGTCGATATTACCTACATATACAGTGCTCTACCATTACCATATGGTATCCAAAAGAAGGATATGTCCTCCATTTTCAATTAAAATATTTGTCGAATATGGCAAGGGAACGGGCTATTTCTACCTGCACCACAGAACACCCACCTTTCGGGTTCCTGCATCGCAGCTATCATACCTCTATAATAATGCAGAATATTACACGATGAAAAGTACCATAGTTACATTCATACATTTCTATTTTCGGGTTTTTGTAAATAAACTTTCCAGTACTTTTAATAGCGATATTATCACAGAAAACAATTACTTATTATGCCTATTACTTGTGTTTTTTAAACCTACGCATACAGCTTCATGCGGAAGTCTATTTTTGTTATTAATAAAGAGATTTTATATCTGCTTATTGAACGCTACCATCGAAGCCGGTTTTAAACGAGCGTCTCGCAGCAGAACAGATCTTGGCTGCGAGACAGTAGTGACATCTATACTGCGGTGACGTTACCGATCTTAGGCGTTGATGTTTGGAAGTGTGGTTAAAGTTTCGAATTTACATTTATTATTTATATTAATTAATTAATCTCAAATCATGGACGAAGATATGTGATACTAAATTTACCCAGAAGAAAAATCTATACGCTCATATAAGAAGAAAGCACAATAAATATCCTGTTACACCCAAAGTTGTTGAAGAAATTTGTGATATATGTGGTAAACAGTTTGTCAATAAATCTAATTTGATTCGTCATCGACAGCAAGTCCATGGAGATACTGCAGCAAAGGAAGATAATACCCAACATTTCAGAAGTAAATGCCCACTCGGAAATTGTTCTAAAAATTTCAGAAATTATGCTGACCTGTGAAACCATTTGTCAAGTGTACATAAAGTGGAAATTGAGTATAATGGAGTGTGAATCTTCTTCAGGTACGTCGTTAATATCATTTGATATAATATAGTCATTCATGATACATGCTTTCCAGCATTTCACCAGTGGAAAGACCAAATTGAAGGACGCACTTTGTCATCGTACGTACGGCTATCGCCTTAAAAATCTGCTACAAGGTCGAAAATCCAGTGACTTGAATTTAAAAATTGTGGACGTAACTCAAGGCTTGTCTATAGTAGGTTGCCTCGTAACTCTGCACCAATGGCAGAACAGCGCGCGAATACGTCACCAGTATGCAGCTTTGAATATCGTGCATGCTAGTCAGGAACGTTTACATCGCAGTTACAAGCTTATTTTCTAATATTTCTTATTGGTTTTTAACCAGTGAAACGCTTATTCTTTCTAAATTTAAAGTCCGACAAATTAATCTCAAAATTATTGTTCGAAAATGCTACATCAATTATTTAAACAAAGCATACCGGTAAAGCGCGGTATACATATCAGCATCGAGGTAGTTTAATTATTATTGCACATAAATACATACTTTCAGCGTATGAAATGCGTGGATAAGAATAAAGAAATTTTTGGTAAAAAAAATGCTTATATTGCTTTATTGTTATAAAAAATGCGATTTATTTTTTATAGCGCTTTGCTGAGTGTCGCGCCTCGGGCTCCGTGACCCACTCAAGCGGTAAGATGTAAGAATATAAGCCACTTTAACTAATGCTGTAATGGTGGTTTATAACGTTCATTTAAGCAAAAAACAATGAAACGCAAACGAAATAATGTGTAAATGGACTAATTTAATAGCATTGTACATCCATGCTTATTTAAGAATATCTGAATTAAAACTGGTACACAATATGTCAATATTACTGAGTGCATCCACAGCAAAATTTCATAACATTTTAAACATAGTGAATTTCCTAAATTTAATGATGAATTAACAATTTCTGCATACTTTCCAATGGAAAGTAAAATGTTTGAAATAAAAATTATTTAAAATAAATAACAATTGCCCATCAAGTAGGTATTTCTGATTAGTAGGAGCCAGTTCTAAAAGACTGTAAATCTAAACTGTGCCCTTAAACGATGAAATATAAATTGTCAAAAGATTTAATAAGGTGCAATTTGATTCTATCTACTACATACTATTCTTTTTTAGTTTTTTTGGAAAGGTGCTCAGTATGTTTGCTTGCACTGAATCTTCAAAGTCATCTAAAGTAAAATGCTTGCTACAAATTCTTTTATTCTAGGGATGAAATTGGTCTTTTCGAGAGCATTTTTGGACCCACTGCTTTCTTAGCACGTTGTCGTAGGGAAAATTAAAAAACCAATTTTTTCCCCACTGTTCTTCGCCGTTAAAGAGTTACTTCGACAGGTAGCGACACTTCATATTGTTCCAGGCATGTTGAGTAATTAGGTTTCTCACCTACTGTTAATATTATAGTGCCTTAACTCATGAAATCGATATTCAGTAAATGAATTACCGGCCTACTTATTTTTGCTCGCAATTTCTAAATGAAATAACGAAAAATGTTCAAAGGAAAGATACACCCAGTATAAAATATAACTACACTAACGTAAATTAAGTTTCTAGATCCAGAAATAACACAAAATGGAAGTAATAATAAAGAAACAAGGTATCAACACACACGTTAGCATATAAACTTGGTAACAGCACAAGCAGTCTGCATACTGGATGACGCGCCACCTTCCCCTGCCCGCTCACTTCACTTCAGAGTTATGAGGCAACCTACAATATACAAACCTTGGACGTAACTTATGTTATTTCAGTCGTATTCACAAAGGGAAAAGTTTGGTGTATCTGATTTTTAAGGCGATAGCCGTACTTCACACTTCATCTAAATTGCTGGCTGATGGCAGTAAGAAACAATATTACAACTGTCATCGCTCCTATGACTACGTACAAAAAGGAAATGGTTTAAGACATATAAAAAGTATTGAAACAAATAAAATTGGGAAAGCATGTCCTTCAAGGGTTGAAGTTTTGATTAAAAGCAGCGAGGAACCTGTTTCTGTGAAGTTTTGGATAACCCATTTAGTAGGTGATTTTCAGGATATTGGTTGTATTTTTTTGAAGCAAAGAAATAAGAACTGAAATTGCAGGTATTTTGAAATATTTATTTATAATGTATAATTTGAAATGTAAACTTTTTGTGTGTTCTAGGCAAATTAAAACGGGGTGTAACTTTTGAGCACATATTAAATGAAATTCGTGATGCTGGCTTGACGAAAGAAGAATCACAACGAATCCTACTTTTAGAGAAGAACGACTTGCACAATATTGCAAGAGATTTTCGTATAGATTATAGTACAAAACACCACCGTAACGATGCAATAAGCGTAAAATTGTGGGTTAAAGATATGAAAAATCTAGGTGATGAGTGTCCAGTATTGTTATATAAAGAACAAGGTGTTGAAAGTGATTTAGGGCTTCTTGATATCAACGATTCTGCCGCAAGACGCTCGTGATCTTAGATGTTGACATTTAAAAGTGAGGTTAAAGTTTCGAATTTACATTACCCTTGCAACTTGAGTTAATTTTAAAAAGTGACACTTGTCAAATCAGAAGAAATATACTTTTTATAGTAAAAATAAATTTATTCAAACAATATAAAACAAATTACAAATTATCACAAATTTAAATAAAAACGAATTACGAAGTGTATGTGTGGTCAAACCTCGTGCTAATGTTTTCAGTAGCATCGGTTTTATTCAAAAGGCCATCCATTATATTTTTTTCTTCAACAATTGTTGGTTTACTAAATTTTGATACGTCTTTAATTTGCTTCTATTTTGTTGTGACCAAATTGTAGCAACTGTTGAATTTGAAAAGATGTCATTATTATCAAAGCAAAATCGTTGATATCAAGAAGCCCTAAATCACTTTCAACACCTTGTTCTCTATATAGCAATACTGGACACTCATCACATAGACTTTTCGTATCTTCAACCCACAATTTTACGCTTATTGCATCGTTATGGTGGCGTTTTGTACTATAATCTATACCTACAAAAATCTCTTAGCCCAGCTACAGTAGGATCGGCCTGCCGAAAAAATCCAAGTGAGCTGAAATTGTGTATAAACCTGTATTTTGACATTACAAATAATGTCCCAAAAGTCCCCATCGATATCGCGCTTGCGATTTGAGTTATTCAACGTCAAAGGTCACAGAAATAAGTTTTTCGTAAATATCTGGCTTTCTATAGGTTGTATGACTTTTATGACTATTACAAATTCTCTACAAAAAAGATTATACAGGTGTTTTACGTACAACTAACCATTCAGTAAATAACACACTGTTAAGTTTTGCAGACGGGTTTTACTTCCTTTTACGATAAAGGAAGTATTGGATTCACCCCAAAAATTCTAAATTGAATTTTTAACAGATCTTCACTTTTTAGAGTCCCCTGAACCCTGAACCCAAAAAACGTGTTTTTGTTCATTGGTCTGTCTGGCTGTGTGTCTGTGAACAGAATATCCCAAAAACGAAAAAGGTATGGCCTTGAAACTTCATATATAAGTTTTTTGTACTATCTAAATGCGACAGCTACCTTTTGAAGAAAATCGCATAACCGGAAGTATGATGTTTACTCTTGTGTTTCAAAAACGGCTACAACGATTTTTTTCAAACTTTACATTTTTATTACATTTTTAATGTGGATTGATTGAAATAAGTGATTTTCAAGTTTAATTTTAGAGGTATTCAACTGAAAAATCACTTATCTCACATCAATACACACCGGTTATGCGATTTTCTTCAGAAGCTTGCTGTCGCATTTAGACAGACGGACGGACGGACGGACGCACAGACCAATGAGCAAAAACATGTTTTTTGGGTTATGGGGACTCTAAAACGTGAAGATCTGTTGAAAACTCAATTTCCGAATTTTTGGGGTGAATCCAATATTTTCTTTATCGTAAAAAGCAGTAAAACCCGTCGGCAAAACTTAATAGTGTGTTATTTACTGAATGGTTAGTTGTATGTAAAAAAGCTATATAATCTTTTTTGTAGAAAATTTCCTAGCCTTCATTTTTTGTAATAACTAAAAAAGTCATACGACCCATAGAAAGCGAGATATTTGCGAAAAACTTATTTCTGTAACATTTGACCTATAATAACTCAAAACGCAAGCTCGATATCGATGAGAACTTTTGAGACATTATTTGTAATGTCAAAATAAAGGTGTATGCAAAATTTTAGCTCACTTGGATTTTTTCGGCAGATGCTGCGGTTTTCCGTCTAATGTAACTGGACTATCTTGCGATAGTGCAAGATCTTGCAAGTCAAAGTGTGAAAATTGCTGTTGCTGTTGATTTTGTTAATTCTGTTATTTTGTTATTGCTATTGTCGCTATTTTTGTGTGTGTTGTTAATTCTGTTTTGAAATGCGCCATACCACAATGTTGAGTACGCCTCCGATTTATTGTGCCCTTTAGCTTAAGTAAGGTTGACAATTTAATGTCAATATGATAGATGTCAAAAGTGTTACCACTACAAAACTTGGAAATTACTAGATTCTAACATCAGTTCTAATTTTCACCGTGCTTCATCTAGAACCTGTAAACTGTACCATATCGGTTTTTGCATACAATGTATAGTCAATTCGTAATATAATAGATGATTTATATATTTTCCTTAACAGCTATGCTAATAAATTCTCTGTTATTTGTTGAACCAAACGTCACTTAGCTGTTAATTAAACAATAAATTATGATATTACGGTTTCGAAGAGGAAAGCTTGAATATGATTACGTAGATAACCGAAAGCAATTCACATGACCTCAAATCTACCGTGGAAAATATCCTTCAGCGAGTCCCACACGACTCAATATTAGGTAGCGTGTTATTTTTAATTTTCATCAACGATCTGCATAATGGCTCACCAGAAGCCGACTTAACGCTGTTTGCAGATGACACTACGGCAATAAAGTCAAATTTTAATCTAAGCGTTTAAATTAATGAGATAAAAGCAATTCAAAATGATTTATCAATTTGGTTTACTGCAAATGATCTGATCCTAAACCAGCAGAAAACACAGGTAATGGTCTTCTCTCAACAAAAAATAAATGGTTTTACAGATCCTAATAGCATGAAATTCCTAGGGGTCTGCATGGATCCATTGCTTTCGTGGAATATGCATATCGATAATAATATATCGAAAAACTTATATTTTTAATAAGACTACTAATTCCATGGTGCTGTTTCAAAAGATTATGAGAAATAGCTTACCATTCTCTAATTGCATCATTGCTGAGTTATGCTGTAATATGCTGGGGGCACTCGTCAAGCTCCTCACGTGTTTTTAAACTTCAACGTAAAGCTGTAAGGATCATTACTGGTTTGTCCTACAGAAGTGATGTAAAAGCAAAATTTATTGAATTGATTATTTTAACTTTCCCATGTATTATATGTTTAAAAATGGACTAAGGAGAGAAGATAGTTACCTCCAGAATGTAGTTAAGTGTGATATGGTAGTGCTAAATAATTGGTATGTGTTTAACGATATACTGTTGATATTCAAATTATTAAGAAACTATATTGATTGCCCTCAATTACTGGCGCAACTACAATTTAAGATTCCCGCAAAAAACTCTAGACAAGCAGATCTGTTATTTATCAAATTTCACAAAGTAAACTATGCCTCAAACGGTATATCAAAGATGTGTGCACAATTTAACAAATGGACAACAAAAATAAATAGAGACATATACCATACATCTCCAGACAAGTTAAAATTAATATTAAAACAATTACTTTTAGGTATAGAAGCTTAACATTATTTTCACAATAGTGATATGAATTTACAGGACATTTTACAAGTATATAAGTATTTTAAATGAATATTATAGAAAAATTACTTTTTGGTATATTAGTGTAAATATTAAGTTAAATTTATTATATAAGTAAATGTTCAATTATTGTCTTTGCACTGATTTAAAATTTTTCGGTTGTACTAATTGAATGTAATATCTGTAACTACAAATATATATTATTATTATTATCTACAGTTATTACTGTTTACACTATGTTAAAGGTAACATGCATTTTTTACTACCTACAAGAATTTTCATACTTATAGTACTAGGAATAACGTCAAAATTAGACCAAACTTTTACAGACTGACTGCGGGTCGCAATGGCTTTATCTATTATGGGACTGTATTTTTTAGCTGTCTGCCTGGCCTGGTGAGGAAACTTCCAATGCCAAAGTTTAAAGTAAAAACATGTTTAATAAATAAGGCTTTATTCAACATGAATGAATTTTTAACCTTTAATATCAATGGCCGGCTCTAAGCATGTTTTACGTACTGAATTAAGAATAAATATATATAATTAAATGTGAACTGTATATATTGTATGTATTTGATGTAGCATTTGCCATAGTAGACGTATGTAAAAGAATTTTTTTTTGTAATATCACAAAGTATATCTATCTAATGCGCAAAACTTTAAATGCGACATGCGCCGCGGGCTACAGCGTGATTCTTCCATGCTCACGTAAAACTTTTACATTCGCTGGAAAACTCTCACTTTTCTTAACTTGTAGAACAATCTACTATTAATTCACTAGCAATTTAAGAAGAAAATTAACTCCCTAGCATATAAACATTATAAACAGTTATTTATGGTTGCTATTATAGAGATAATAATAATAATTCCAGTTTAAACTAACAAAGAAATAATAATTAATCGAGTTATTTAACAGTAACAGTAACGGCGTAACTGGAGATTTGAGTTACCGAATTTATATTTTTATGACGCTCACCGCCTCAACGGCTTAAACCTGAAAAGAAACACAGATTGCAGGCAGCTAAAAATTATTTCGGTGGCGCAAATAATTCTCACATACAATCTCATAAGAGCATTAATTCTCTCCGAATTTTTTTTACTGCGTTCCAACAACGTCGTATTAATTAGGACGCCTTCCAGAGGCGAGCGTTTCCTTTCCAGAGACTTTCCATTTGAAAATATATTTTTTGGAACTTTTCCTTACTGCCAATCTCTAGCGTGCTTTTAAAACTTTCTTTAGTGCACCAAAAGTTATTAAATTCGTCGTACATTTTAAATGCGGCATATGCCGCGGGTTTCAGCTAGTATTTAATAACGCGCTAATTTGTGCCTCCTTTTTCCTTCGTCAAACAGTTATTCTGTATCTATTGGCTCCCATTTTTGGTAAGAATCGGGCTTGCACTATGTACCAATTATTACTTGTATCTATTACTAAGTTAAATGAAATAAACAAAATTTTATTTTTTTAAGGTGCTTACCATATATATATATATACATATTTGTTTGAAATTTTTTCGGTTTCATTTCAGGTATGCAAAATATGGTCTTCCTCCGACAAATAGTTTTTGAGTTATACTGCCAACAGACAGACAGACAGACAGACGAAATTGCTAAAACCTGTTTTTCGTCATCTAGGGACCCTGCAACGTGAAGATCTGGAGAAATCTGGAAAGGTGATTTTTCGGGATTATAATACTTCCTTCGCCTTTTAGACGAGGAAAGTAAAAATGGTGAACATATGTCTGTAAAATCCAGCACGACCTACTACATTTTAATTTAAATTTTTGGGGAAGGGGTACAGCCCCCTCCCATTCTAAAAAAAGTGGAACGAATGTTTTTTCAATAACAAAAATCGAAGTACAATACATTTTCCGAACGATATTTCACATTTCCTGAGTGTTTTGACTTCCTCTACCTTCTAACTAAAGAAAAAAACTTAAAAGATGACATTTTGATAGGTAATCAAACTCGTGTTTACTTTCACCAAGCTGGAAACAAGAAGGAGGTCGATATTATCTACATATACAGTGCTCTACCATTACCACATGGTATCCAAAAGAAGGACATGTCCTCCATTTTCAATTAAAATAAATGGTTCTCCTTCTTCTTCTTTCAGTGCCTCTCGTGACCGAGGTTGGCGATCATCAATGCAACCTGTCAACAGCTGTCCTAAACAGCGATGTACTGTTTATTCCATGCCATTCTCTAAGATTTCTTAACCAAGATATTCGTCTTCGGCCGACACTCCTTTTGCCTTGGATTTTTCCATGCATTATGATTTGGGGCATTTGATATCTATCATGTCGCAGTACATGCCCTAGGTATTCTAGTTTTGTTTTCTTGATGTGCCGTAGTAGTTCTGGCTCTTTTCTCATTCTATGGATCACTTCCTCATTTCTTACTCGATGAACCCAGGGAATCCTCAACATCCTCCGATATACCCACATCTCGAGTGATTCTAATTTTTGTGTTCTTTTCTTATTAAGTGTTCACGCCTCATTTCCATACGACAGAATAGAAAACACATAACAGCGAACAAATCGCATTCTCAGTTGTAAATCTAGCTTCCTATTACTCAATAATCCCCGCACTTTAATAAATGCTTGTCTTGCCTGTTCAATTCTCGCTTTTATTTTCACTGAACAGTCACACTGATCGTTCACATTGCATCCCAGATATTTAATTTTGTGTACATTGTAGAGAGGGGTGTTTCTAATTAAAATTTGTGGCTGCGGAATTTGTTGTTTAGAAACCACCACAATTTTCGTCTTCTTAATATTCATCGCCAGTCCATATCTTTCACTAGTCTCCGTCACTCGATTTACTAAGGCTTGCATATCTTCTTCTGTTTCCGCTAATAATACGGTATCGTCCGCATACCTCAGGTTATTTATTATTTGGCCACCTATATTAACTCCCATCCCAACTTCATTTAGAGCTTCTGTAAATATGTATTCCGAGTAAAGATTAAACAGGATAGGAGAAACTGTACACCCCCGTCTAACTCCTTTATTAATGTTAAATAAATCTCAGCATTCCTTGTCAACCTTTCCAAAAAGTATATATATATATATGTATGTATTTTATGTGTGTGCCCGGCTTTACGAGTAAATAAAACGCATTTATCTCTCCTGCACTTAATTGTTTGACTTCAGTTTTGCGCCGAATTATTAAGTTTTACCCCTAATTAACGATTGTTAGTGACTCATCTGAGCATTGGCTGAGTGAGACAATTGGTGCTTTGAATGCTGCATTGAGCTATCACGTAAGTAATATTCCTCCACCTTTTTTTGTGCATCACAGGGATAACAGTCTTTACTAAGGTTTCTGCCTTTTAGCAGTCTTTGATATTTCCAGTATGCTCTGTTTCCCATCTTGATCCTTTCATTTATTTCTATTCTTCTTTGGTTTTTCCCGTCTATCGTCACGCCTAGGTATTTAAAATATTCTACTCTCTGAAATGTGTATGTCCCCATTTTTATCTCTGTTGGTTTAATTGTTTTCCTTGAACTAAGCAGGTATTTTGTTTTTTCTTGGTTAATTCTGAGTCTTTTGGGTTCTGCTTCTCTTACTAGGGCTAGTAATGTCTGTTCTAAGCTGCGTTTGTCTCTCGCGATTAGTGCTAAATCGTCAGCATAACCTATGATTTGTGTTGAGCTGTGCGTGAGTGTCTTTTCAGGTCCGATTTTCTTGATGGTCTCGTCTAGAGCTATATTAAATAATGCCGTCGATAGTCCGTCTCCTTGTCTCACTCCCCTTTCTATTTTAATCTCTTCTGAGTCTCCATCTTTTGTTGTTATCGTTGCTGTTGGTTCGTTCATTGTCATTTTTGTCAATCTTATTAGTTTTGCTGGGATCTCCATATTTTCCATTTCCTCTATTAATTGTGCCCTGGTTATCGACTCAAATGCTTATTGGAAGTCTACTAATAATATGTGTAAATCTATATTGAATTCATATGCCTTTTCTATACTCTGTGTTAGTGTGTGAACCACGTCAATTGTTGACCGTCCCTTCCTGAATCCTTGTTGGTATTGTACAATTTTGTCTTCTGTGTAGACTGTTATTCTGTTTCTTATTAGTGTTGTCAGTAGTTTATACGCCGCATTTAACAGCATTATCGGTCTGTAGTTACAGCATTCGAGTGTGTTTTCCTTTTCGTGGATCGGTATTATTTGCCCTTTCCTCCGATCCATCGGCATGTTTTCCTCGTTCCATATCATTACAACTAAGCTGTACAATCTCCTTAATAGGTCTTCCCCTCCTTATTGTATCAATTCATCATTTATTTCATCGGGTCCTGCTGTTTTCTTTTTCTTCAGTTGTCTAACTATTTCGGTAACTTCTTCATATGTAGGTGCTTGTACTTCTTGGTCTCTATCGTCGGTTTTCACTTCTTGGGTTTCTTTTTCTTGTGCATTTTTTTTTTTTATATTTTTGTGAAGTATTTCTCCCATTGTTTTTTTTTCTATTGTAGGTATTGTTTTGTGGGATTTTATTTGTTGTTTAATGTGTTCGTAGAGTTTCGAGTTGTTCCTATTTGATGTTTCTAGTGCTTTCATTTCTTCTGTAATCCAATTTGTGTTCTTTTTCTTATAGAGTTTTGTGGCGTCTTTTCTTATTTGATTATATTCCTCAAGTTCTTGTTCTCCTTTTAACCCTATCCATTTTTTACTTGCTTCTTTTTTCTTCTCACTAATATTTTGACATTCCTGATCAAACCATCCTTTACTTCTTTGGATTCTACTCTTTCCGACTAGTTTTTCTGCAGCTGTTAGTATGCTGTTTTTTATATTTGTCCATTCTGTATCAATATCGTCTTCTTTTTTGTGTGTTTCTAGTCCAGTTATGAACTGGGCGTATTCTTTTTTTGTTTCTTTCCTTTCTAGTTCTTTATGTCCCATTTTCTCTTCATTGTTTTGTTTTTTGTGCTTTTTATTATTTTTAGTTTAATCTTCATCATTACTAGACGGTAGTCCATGTCGGCGTTGGCTCCTCAGTAGGATCTTATGTCATGGACAATCCTTGTCTATTTTTTGAGATCATGACGTGATCAATTTGGTTCCCGTCTGTCCTGCCTGGTGTTATCCACGTTATTTTGTGTTCACGTCTATGTTTAAATTTTGTGCTGATGATGTATGTGTTGGTCATTGTGGCTAAGTTGCATATTCTTCTCCCGTTATTGTTTGTATGTTGGTGTACTGTTTCTTGTCCTGATATCTCTCAATTATATTCTTCCTTACCAACTTTTGCGTTAAAGTCACCCACTATCAACAGAATATCGTTTGTCGGTACTTCTCCACATGTCTCTTCTAGCGTTCCGTAGAATATCTGCTTATCTTCCTCTTTTGCTTCTTTCGTGGGGGCGTAGCAAATTATTACTGTTATGTTTGCCTGCTTGTTGTTTATTCTTATCTTTGATAATCGTCCATTAATTGTTTTGAAATCCATTACTCCGTCTTTGAGCTTTCTGTTTACCATGAAAACCGTTCCATTTCTGCCTTGTTTCTCCTCTCCGTAGAGTATAAAGTGCTCTTTATCTATCCTCCCTTCTCATTTCCATCTTATTTCTTGCAATGCCAGTATTTCCATTTGATATATTTTTATTTCTCTTGCTATTTCGTGCATTTTCCCTGCTACTAACATTAATCTGATGTTCCAGGTCCCTATTCTCCATTTTTTGCATTTTTCTTCTTGCTGTATTTTTTTCTTTTGCATGTCCTCTATCATTACTTTTCGTCGTCTTTGATTCAGTCCAGCCTTTTATTTCTGTTAGTAATTTTTTGGAGTTTGTTGGTGTCTACCAGTCATCGTGAAGTTCGTAAGTGTTATGTTTACATCTTCCTCTTCTGGGATTTTACTTTCTTTATTGAAGGGCACTAGAATGGTTTGTGCCCAGTTTTTCTTTTTAGGTATAGCTCCCCTGGAGGGACTTGGTTTTTCTTCATCTGTGGATCATCGGTTTCCTTGTTCGGTATGGATTCCTTTGTTTTCTTAGCTTCTTTTTAAATGTCTTCTAAGGTCCATTCTTCTCCATTTATCAGTAGCTTGTTCTTCCTAATCACTGCTCGTAGTCCTTTTCTCCTAGCATCCACCATGTATGGGATTAGTTGTTTCTTCCTTTCTCTTGTCTTCTTGTCGAGGTCATCGCTTAATCCTATTCTCGTGTCTGCCAATTTCTTTGTGTTTTGCATAATCTCCCATTTCCTTAGAATTGTTATAATCCCCATCTTTACTGGTCTGTTTACGTTTTCTTTTCTTTCACCAATTCTGTTGATAAAATCTATCTCATTTTCTCCCATCTGTACTTCCATTTCCTTCCTTATTACTTCCATAACTTTCTCCTTCAGGGTTGCTAAGTCCTCTTTTGTGTCCTCGGCGATTCCGAAGATTATTAAATTCTTTTTTCTTAATGCATTTTCTAATTTTTCGATTTTCAGGTAATTTATAGTCTCCTCTAACTTCGTTTGTTGGTGCATGTTTTTATTGATCTCGTCTATTTTCCCTTCTACCTGTATTAATTTGTTCATGAAATCGCCTAGCGTAATTTCCTTGTTTTCTGGCATGTTGATTACTTCCCGTTGTATCTCTCTGAAAGCGACCGGCACCGGTGAGGCGAATATACCACGTTGCGCGTGTCAGCTGTTCTGCAATCACCGCGTAAAGAGGTCAACTCCGGTCAACACGTCGCAAGTTGTTCCTTCTTATCGGTTTTAAATTTAGGTTTGATTTCTAGTATTTTCGCTTTAATGCTCCGCACTTAACAGGCGTTTCTTTTACTGCATACTTACTTTCTCTGCTATTACCCGGCGTTTTACGTGATAAGGACTTGCGCTTCGATAATGTGTATCGCCGCCCACCCGCACTGTTTCACGTCTCGATACGTTTGCCGCCGCTCACGTTTCGTTAAAAAACACTTGTTGTATTTAAAGTCACTTAATGAATATTGTTCTTACTTACTTGTTTTTCGTGGTCTTATTTCACCGTGCTTCGTGTTTAGTTTAGTCGCATTTCCCGTTCTCCCAGTTTCAACGTGCGCTTACCTGGCCTTGGACGCGCCTGTCAGCTGTTGGCTGCTGTTGTTTAATTCTTACGTTTTTCTACCACAAAACTGGATTTTCTTGCAGAAATCAATCACTAGTTGTTTAGTACCACTTCACTTTGTCTCCTACACTTTCTGGATATTAATTCGCTTTCCTTCGCTCAAAATCGCTAATATTGTACACAAGCTTAATCAGACCTGTAGTAACCTCAACCTACCAATCATAATATATATAGGGATAAACAATATGTATACGATATACTATATACATATACTTTTTTTATTTATACAACTTTATATTTGTATTTTACCTTAAGTTTGACATTTTATCTATACACTCTTGTGTTTGATATGTATCACAACACCCTGTAAACCATAGGATATAATAATAATAGAATAAACCACAGAGACCATAGATAAACAACGACATCATAAGCCTGATAGAAAGAGACGAAAAGTTATAAATTACAAAAATTAAAGTGAATATAATAGACTTAGAAACTTAATAATAGAGAAGTAAACAAAGCAAAAGAAGAATGGATCAACAAGTTTGTGGAAGAGATTAATGACAACTTCAGAAGAGAAGAAATGGAAAAGGTATACCAACTGATAAGAAAGCATTTCACAAATTTTAAATGTAGAAGTAGGGTTACTAAATCAAAAGAAAGCAAAAACCTCATTGAAAACAAAGAAATAGCTGACTACTGGAAACAATATACAAACTTTAAAACTCACCCTATGAAGAAATTAATATAGCAACAGAAAAGGCCATAGAGAGAGATCAACTAGGTCCATCCATAACAAAAGATGAATTTACAAAAGCCCTGAAAGAACTGCAAACAAGGAAAGCCCATAGCGTAGACACAATCCCGGGAGAACTACCGCAAGCTTTAAACGAAAAACAAACAAATACTTTATACACACTCATCAATATGAGACAGGACAAGTAACTACAGATTTTAAGAAAAGCATAATGGTCATGATGCCAAAGAAAAACAAATCAACCAGTTACGAAGACTATAGAACTATTAGCTTGTTAACGCATGCCTCTAAAATCCTAAAAAAAATGTTAAACAACAGAATTCAAAATAAAATAGAATGCAATTTGAGTGAATATCAATATGGATTCAGAAGAGACAACGGTACGAGAGAGGCTATATTCTGCCTCAGAAATGTGATTGAAAAAAAGCATTGAAGTTAATAAAAATTATATATTGCCTTCATTGATATAAAAAAGGCGTTTGATAATGTAAATTGGCATATTATGATGGACATTTTGAAGACAATAAATATGAATTACAGAGACAATTAAAGAATTGTATGAAAACCTGAAAGCTATAATAAAAATCGACATATGTCAAAGAAAAGCGAAAATTCTAAAAGGAGTCAGACAAGGGTGCAACCTCTCACCTGCATTATTCAATATATACATAGAGCAGGCTATAAATGAATGCAAAGAAATCTGTTCAGGTATCATAGTGGGCGGTGAAAGAATACAAACTATACATTTCGCAGATGACATAGTGTTGTTGCCCCAGATTAGAGAAATTTACAAAGATCATTAGAATATATACCTAGATGAGATATTTACGAAGGAATAAAAGATGGAAACTAATAAAAAGAAAACGGAAGTAATGATGTGCTTGCGGACAATAGAAAAATTTAATGTAAAAATTGAGAAAGACACTCTAAAACCACTAACATCTTTTCAATATCTAGGTAGCATCATAAGCAAAGACGACAGAAGCAGAGAAGAAATTAAAAACAGAATTAGACAAGCTAAAGTCGCATTTAGTACTAGAAATTCATTGTTCGCATCCACTAAAAAAAAAACAGCAATGCTAGATCCATAACTGCACTGCACTGTTCTCTTAAGTATCCCATACCGTCACTACCTATTTTCCATTGCGATTCTGTATCCACCATACTGTATCTCGCATACAGTATCCACATCTGAAAGGGGCCTTAGAATATATGAAATTTCAAGGTTATATGTCAATTCAACGCATCCATAGAAATTAGAAAGAAGTTGTCTAGAAAGTAGCATTATCATTTATATAAGATATTGAAAAATAGCCACAGAAATTCGCATAAAGCAGAAGCAGCTTGAAGTTTGATTTGGGGTCGAGCACTGCCAGCTGAACTGAACGGCTATAAACGCTGTGAAGATTCATGCCGAGGCAGTGCAGCCAAGTTGCTCAGGTCTTGCACCTTCCGCCTGACAACAAGGAAGACCGCAGGGTATCACTGGCAACGATCAGTGATATGCGATCCTAGCGATTGCATCCTTCTCGTGGTGGCCCTGTTGAGACTGAACCTCGCGGATCTAGACTGGGAAGTCGATAAACATCCCCCAAACCCAGCTGTCGTGTCGTGGCCAAGGGTCTGCACTTGGGATAACGATGCCGGCAAAGACGAACCTCTGGTCACGTCATTGTCGTTACACCATACATGGATGTCTCTGCTGTAGTCATGTATTACGGGAGATATCTGTGCTGGGGGTCTTGGCTTCACCGCCCGGACCAAGAGGAGTAAACCTCAATAATAAAACCTAAATCCTATGGTGGTGAGACCAGGCCAAGGGATGCGTGGCTGTCTAGATGATCAGTCCCTTCTGGATCTCCCTTGGGGCACCGGGCGCACCCCATTGTATAAAGCCACTTATTTTTAGTCTGTAGCTACTCGTGGGAACAACATGGAAGATACAGAAAACTCAAACTCAAATCCAGGCCTAGAACTCCTTTTTAGGTCTACACCCTCCCCGATGGAAACTGAGGCAGACCTAGGTCAAATCTCTCCCTCCTCGGTGGCAGACATTATTGGGGCGAATCCTCCGGGCAGTACACAACCCGAGGAAAAAACCCAATCTAACGCCCAACCTGAAGCCAATCCAACTTCAGGTAAGCATGAGAAAAGACTTTCAGGGTCACAACGCCGTAGACTTGCTATAGAAGCGGCAATAGCTAGAGGGGAGCCCATTAGGCCTAGAAAACCTAGGGCAAACCGTCAGAGCAAAGAACTGGGTACTACTAAAGACCCAGTTCAAGACCCCAAGAAGAGAACCCGAACGGAGGGCAGCACTCCCTCCCCCTCTGTTCAAAGAGAAATAAAAAAGATTAAGGGTGACGACTCAAAGGACAAACCCAGTACTTCTGTACAGGGACAGTCCTACAGTCAATCCCTTTCAGCCACTAAGATGGCAATTACTCTGCAAACCTACCCTGAGGGCAAACTAACCCCAGAACAGGCTAAGCAGATTCAACAGGCTCTCACTAAAGACATCTTCAAGTGTGCGCCTGGAACTGGACCACAGTTCACAAATAGCTACGCCCATGCTGGTGTGCTATACGTGTCCTGTGCAAACGATACCTCGAAGCAATGGCTGCTGGAAAAGACGCCACAACTTCAACCATGGGAAGGGGCAAACCTTCGTGTTGGAACAGCAAAGGATGTGGTTAAAACCTCCAGAGTGGTGGTATGGATCCCCACTGACCTACTGGAGGCCAAAGAAGCCACCAAGATCCTTCCCCTGCTGAAAACGCAGAATCAAAATCTGGCCACTGAGGAATGGAGAGTGATCTCCAGTCGTTCCGAAACTCAGGGCACTACCCTAGTCCTTGCAATCGATGAGAACTCCCTGAAGGAACTGAGCAAAGTGGGATTTAAAGCCTACTTAGGTCTATCTCAGATAACCTTCAGGGTGTCAAAGAAGACTGACAAGCAAGATGATGCTGGAGGCAGTACAAGTAAACCTCCAGCATAGCAAGGCGGCAACAGCTGCCCTCTGTAAATACTTGGTCTCCAAGAACATAGACATAGCCTTGATTCAAGAACCCTGGCTCTTCAGGGGAAAAGTATCAGGCCTTGGAACTGTTAAAGGTAAGCTAATATATAATAGAAACCTTGATAACGTGAGATCCTGCATTTTTGTCAGGGAAGAACTTCATGCTCTAAAACTGATGAACTTTTGTTGCAGGGATCAAGTAGCTATTAAATTAACAACACAAATGGAAGGAAATCTGAAGGAGATAATAATCGTTTCAGCATACTTTCCATTTGACTCTCCCAATCCACCTCCAACTGAGGAACTACAACAGGTTGTTGAGTACTGCAGGCTATCAAACCTGCAGCTCATAGCTGGAATTGACGCCAATGCTCACCATGTTGCATGGAGTAGCAGCAACGTCAACAGAAGGGGTGAGTATCTCTTTGACTTTATTGTATCCAAAGATCTGGATATACTGAATCGGGGGAACAAACCAACTTTTAAAACACGAACTCGCGAAGAGATAATTGATATCACTTTGGCTACCTCTCGTATTAGCTCTCAGATAACTCGTTGGCATGTGTCCGAGGAACCGTCACTTTCGGACCATAGATACATTCGAATGGAAATCAGTAATCTTGATAAGCCAGTTTCGGAGTATCGTAATCCGAGAAATACGGACTGGGAGAATTACAAGCAGGATCTACAAGTCAATCTAATTAATTTCAAAAATGAGATTAAAAATAGTACTGATATCGAGCTAACCTCTGTTGAACTTCAGGAGGCTATTTTAAACTCATATCACAACAACTGCCGGGTCACACGACGAGCCACCAACAAAGATGTTAGTTGGTGGAACTCGGATCTAGCACTACAAAGAAAAAACACACGCAAACTCTTCAACAAGGCGAAAAGAACCGGTGAATGGGATAATTATTATCAATCCCTGACCGAGTATAATAAACAAATACGCAAAGCCAAAAGAGACTCCTGGAGGAACTTCTGTCAAGAAGTTGAAA
The DNA here is from genome assembly GCA_940337035.1 of Agriotes lineatus. Taxonomy (NCBI): domain Eukaryota; kingdom Metazoa; phylum Arthropoda; class Insecta; order Coleoptera; family Elateridae; genus Agriotes; species Agriotes lineatus. The sequence goes on from OW679202.1 coordinate 61,890,528, forward strand.
ACACTTCTGAAGCAGCACGACTCCAGAGGATTCTGGCTAAAGATCCTGTGGAACCCGTTGGCACAATCCTAAAGCCAAATGGGAAATTCACGGAAACAAGTAAAGAAACCTTGGAGCTTCTTCTTCAAGCACACTTTCCAGACTCACATGCGGTTTATCCTGCAGACGAGCATCAGCCAAACCTCATTAACCCGATTATAAGGGCTGAAAAAACAGACTGGCAAATTTCAAACAAAATCGTTACCCACAAAAGTATTGAATGGGCCATAGATTCGTTTAACTCATACAAAGCCTCTGGTCCTGATGGCATAATACCTGTGCTTCTACAACAAGGGAAAGAGATCCTCACACCAAAGCTTTGTAGACTACTAAGAGCAAGCCTGGCAACGGGATACATCCCGTCTGTCTGGAAACAATCTAGAATTGTCTTCATACCCAAACCTGGAAGAGACTCTTCTCAGGCGAAGTCATATAGACCTATCAATCTATCTTCCTTTATGTTAAAGTTGATAGAAAAACTGATTGAAAGACATATCAGAGAGAGCTTTCCCTCAGGAAGCCTATTTCATCCCCATCAACATGCATATCAATCGGGGAAATCATGCGAAACTGCTCTCCACCAACTAGTGCGGAGAATTGAGGAGGCAATTAACTACCAAGAAATTGCACTGACAGTTTTTATTGACATTGAGGGAGCCTTTGACCATACCTCCTTCGTGTCAATGATAGCTGCAGTAAGAAACCGTGGGGTAGAAGACACCATCTGCAGGTGGATCAGTAACATGCTCCATGACAGGAAAATACAATCAACCCTTTCTGGTGAGACAATGGAGGTGGAAGCTGCCAAAGGATGCCCACAGGGGGGAGTTTTGTCACCCCTGTTGTGGAACCTGGTAGTGGATGAGCTCTTAGTCGAACTAAATAGGGAAGGTTACTATACCCAGGGGTATGCCGATGATCTGGCGATACTCATCTCGGGGAAATTTGATAACACAGTCTCAGAGATTATGCAAAAAGCTCTAAGAATTGTGGAGAGGTGGTGCACCAAAGAGAGCCTAAGTGTAAATCCGCAGAAAACGGTACTGGTTCCATTTACTAGAAGAAGGAAATTGGACAGGCTAAAACTGCCAAACCTCTTCAATGAACAATTGCAAGTGAGCCAAGAAGCTAAATATCTGGGCATAATCCTGGATGCTAAGTTAACCTGGAGCTCACACATTCAAAAAATTGCACATAAAGGCAAAAGAACTATTATGGCAACAAAGCGTGCAGTGGGCAAAACCTGGGGACTTAAGCCAAGCATGGTACACTGGCTGTACACTGCTGTGGTGAGACCTATGGTATCCTACGGTTCGCTGACCTGGTGGCCAAAAGTAGAACAAAAGCAAGCCAAACTGGAGCTTTCCAAACTCCAAAGGCTGGCTTGCCTATGTATAACAGGGGTGATGAGAAGCACTCCAACTGCAGCTATGGAAACCCTGCTAAGCCTTCCTCCCCTAGATATCATAATCAAGGCAGAGGCAAGGATGGCGGCGTATAGACTGAACTATAATGGCAACTGGCAAACCAGTTTCGTCTCTGGTCATACCAGAATAACCAGCAATATCACTAATCCATTACTAGAAATGAGCAGTGACACAATGCCTATCAGGCATAACCTTAACAAACCCTTTTACATTCAGCTAGAATGGAACGAAGGGCTGGCACAAAGACGTGGTCAGGAAGGAAAACCAGTCTGGTATACAGACGGATCCAAAACTGATAGCGGTACTGGAGCTGGGATATATGGGGAATCTCCCCATTTTGAAGCCTGTGCATCTTTGGGGAAGCACGCAACAGTATTCCAAGCCGAAACTCATGCCATAAACATTTGTCTACAGGAAAACATAAAGAGGAACTATCAAGGCAAAGATATCCTTGTCCTAACTGATAGCCAGGCTGCCATAAAGGCCCTAGCTAGCTACCGGATTAACTCGAAACTAGTCTGGGACTGCCTTCAAAATCTAATAACCCTGGCAAACCACAACAAAGTAACCCTCATGTGGGTTCCGGGCCATAAGGGGATAAAAGGCAATGAAAAAGCTGATGCCCTCGCAAAAGAGGGAACAGAAATAGCATTTAATGGTCCTGAACCAGTATTTGGAATTTCTAAAACCTCTGCTCGTGGCTGGTTGGCTGGGTGGATAAAAAGATCGCACCATAACCACTGGAACCATGTGGATGGATTAAGACACAGCAAGACCATGCTAAAAACACCATCTAAAAAACTAACAGATGATGTACTGCGACTAAGCAGACACCAAATTAGGCAAGTGACAGGACTGATAACTGGACACTGCAACCTACGCAAGCACATGCATACAATGGGCATCCTAAATGAGGAACCCATATGCAGACTATGTAATGAAGAGGACGAAACAGCCTCTCATATTATTTTTGACTGTGAAGCCCTCGCCCGATGGAGACATTCGCTCCTGGGTGGAGCCAATACAAGAGAAACTCTAATTAGAGAAAACCTAGTGAAAACGTTACTAAACCTAATAAAGACGGCAAAACTTTTCACTGAATAATGTGATATGATGAGTAACACAATAAGCCTAAGGCTGCAGTGTTCTAGGCTCCTAACCCTGTCATCAACTCACAATTCAATCAATCAATCAATCAAGTGTATTTTCTAAAAAAGGATTAGACTAACGATTCTCGAATTGTTGACTGTTCTTAAGTTTATTTTAATAAGATATTTTTTTAAATATATTAAGCAATCTGAGAGTCGTTAGTCTACTGGAAATTTTGTAACTTAGTACAGTGAAATCTCTCATAGCGGACCCCTCTATTAAGCGAACATTTTTCTTGGCACCATCGGGAACCAATGTAGTTTAAATGCAAGGGCATCTCCATTAAGCGGACCCTCTGTTAACAAGTTGTGGACAGGACAATTCTGGACATTTTTAAATATTTCCCTCTTTTAAGCGGACATGTTATTAATTATTATGTTTTTAAATGCTAGGGAATTAAGTGAATTACA